>OX465282.1:60261921-61461921 GCA_949987705.1 Thereva unica
GCCATCCATAGGTCCTTTGCCATGCCCAGGTTCACTGTACGTCCATGTAGCTTTTGTTATCTGTTTGAATTCATTTACTAATGTTTGTATCCAAAGATGTATATTTGTGCGGTTACGGTATTGGGATGTTGGACCATCAGAATATATATGGAGAGTGTGAATATTTTCTTTTGCCAGTATTATTTGCAGAATAGGTTTCATATGAATCCATATTGCATGGGCTTGATGATCCAAATTTTCACTCACGGTAGCAAATGATTTGGACTGCAAACTATTGTCAACGTTACGCATATAATATACACCTGTATGTATAGATAACTGATTTTTTGCAAAATGAGTTGACTGGATTTCGTTTGCGTATTTAGTTGTGTAATTTTCTGAAAAATCTATTTGTATCATTACCTCTTCTTCAGTTAAATTTTCTTTCCGCTCCTTTTTCAGTTTGTTGTAAATATAAATACCATACAGATGTTTTTTCATAACTGGAATATCTTCAATAAAAGCCAATTTTAATTCTTTTACTGTACTTGAAAGAGCAACTTTTTTAGTTATCTTGAAAGTCTTCTTCTCGCATTTTACAGTTTTTTCTTCAATAACAGACTTCCATAGAAAATATGTCACAGAAGCTGTATCATCACCTGGCTCAAGTGTTGGATTTTTGCATTTCTCACACACACCATTCATACAGTCGTAAGAAATTACGTTGCAACTATAATCCTCGATAGTTTTCTCTATACTCCCGTGATTAACCTGTTGTAATGTTTTCAATTTGTTTAATTTGAACTCGAAATTTTCATGTTTTACGCATAAACAAGTTTCTCTGTCTCTTAATTTTGGAGCTACCACCCAAAAGGGCTTTGCTCTTAACAATGTCGCATAAGACAAATTAATTCCAGTTTCCTTAGCGAATATTGACGTCAGTGCTTTAACTGAACATGAAAGGAGGCGTTTTTGTTTCTTCCCAGCAAACCACATGTAATGCATAGAACAAAGAAATGCATTCTCCGTATATTACAAGTAAGCTATCTGAAAGTTATCAATCAGCGACTGCTTACAAGTGCCTTACAAATACATTACAAGCAATGTATTAAATTGTTAGGATTTTGGAGATTCAAAAGCGTATTATAAAGGACCAAATACACGAGCACTCCATTCCGCCACGCTAACTAATTTTTGTTGGAGTCTTCAGTAATTAAGCTAATAAAATCGTATCTCATTTCGGATAGCATACATACTGAAAATTATTCATTTTCTATTTTCGAGAGAGATATGAGGGCGACGTACGTCACATGGTAGAACACATATCCAGAAATTCAGGGCATCTAAAATACAAAGTTCAATATAAAATTATAATAAATTTTGTTTTAAAAAAATATTATTTTATTATTAAATGCATTTTTAGTCGATTAGAATCAATGCATTTCTTCCTAGGGCAATCCTAATGCTATTCAATATATTTTATTAGTTTTATGAAAGCTTTTTGCAATGCTTTTCCTACATCTATAAAATGTATTTGTAATTTATTATTTATGCATTACATACTTCTATATCAAATATATTGTTAATGCATTACAAGCAATGCATTTCATCCTAGGACATGCCTAATGTGTTTTAATGCATTCCGTATTACTTACAAAATGCTTTCTGTAATGAATTTCATTCATTTCTGAAATGTATTGTGAATTCATTTTGTATGCATTCATGGTTTACTGGGTTAATCCCGTTTTTCTTTACGAAATCTCTCTTGGCTGAACACATCCTACTGATATCATCTCTTTGGAAGAACTCTTTGACTTTTTCGCGAACTTCTTTATTCAAAACAACCTCACGAATTTTGGCGTCAGATTTGAGAATAGTACTGGTTTTCTCTTTTGGCAAAAAACTCTTAGCCTTATGAAGCAATTTGTATTGCCTTATCATAGTCCCGCTAACACATTTTTGAAAAAATTCCCTCTCCTTGGAATTTTTTCTCAAGTTATTGGCTTTATCTTGTAATTGGGCAGTCAATACTTCGTTAAATAAAAGTTTCTTGCGCACTTCAGAAGGTACGTCAACGTTTTCTAACAATGCGTTAACGTTGCTGTTGGGAGTTGTAGGGTTCTGAGACTTCACTTCTTTTCTTTCTTGTCTTCTTAATCTTTTCTTTAAAGTGTCATATTTACGTTTAATTTTAGCAATGGTTTTCTCTTGTTGTTTTATTTTACGATATGCTTTGGCTCTATCCTTCCGCACAATTTGTCTTCCTACTATTTTTCTCACTGAAGCTGATGCAGCTAAATCATCATCGGCATGTGGCGGTGTATTGTGTAAAATGCCAGATAATGCCTTCTTGTTTTCTCTGTATTTTTTTGAAGCTTCTTTCCACATTTTTCTTTGCTTTTGCTTTTCTCGTTCAGTCATCTCAGCTATGTTCTTCACTTTCTTTTCTTGTTTTTTTTTTATGATAGTATTCTCTGCCCTTAGCCCTTTTAATCTCCTTCTCTTCCTCTGTCATCTTATCTAAAAAATTTCTTTTTCTGGCATTAGCTTTTTCTCTTTAGCGCAAGTAAGCCGTACTGTTTTTCTTTACTTGCTTTTTCGAACGGTTCTTATTTTTTTCAGCTTTGTGAGACTCCATATTGCTGTAAAAATAAAATAAGTATACCTAATGATAACTTTGTAAGCACGACATACACAAAATTGACAGTAAATAGAAAGTACCACTTAGTAACTACATAGTCATTTAGGGAACAACAACATCATTTAGAGAACGGTCCATCAAATCCGAGAACGTTCCCCAAATGACCGTTCACCAAATGATATTTTCAAATAACCGCGCATTTTTTAAACGGCAGCCATATTTGACAGCAATTCTCGCTTCCTTATTGTAAAATATTTGAGGTTAACATTTGATAAACAACACTATAAAACCTATTATTGCAATATTTTGATTGAAAAACGCGTTCCCCATTTGACGACCTATTGATGTACGCTCTGCAAATAATGAATTGAAAGACACTTACCACTTATTTTAATTTCTTTTGGCGAACTACTTTCTTCACAGCCACTTTGTTTACAACTCTCTCTACAGCTGTCCCATAGCCTAAAGAGGGATGCGTTCGAAATTTTTTTTTCGCGCAATCAAAGCTGCGTTTACTAAAATGATGCTTACATTGTCGGACATTATATTTTGACTTACATTTTTTAAATTCGTTTTTCTTCCTTATTAATGCTTGCAATAATTTAATATTAGATACAATTGAAGGTGAATAGGTATTAATAACCGTCAAAAATGTTTTATTTTATGACTATTTCTGGTGTTAGCTTTTAAGAATTGCTACTTAGGACGCGTTCTCCAAATGATTTCTTGTACTTATTTGTCCATATAAAATGTAATAGATAAGACTTTTTAATTATTTGGTGTGATGTGTGGTTAAAGCAAACACAGTTAAGTGTTTACTAATGCTAAAATGTTTAAAAAAAAACAGAATTTAGGCATTTATTTGCTGCCGAAGTGGACTTACCACCTTGGTGATTTTGAGCCCGTTGATTTGCCTGGGCTGAAGCCACACTGGTAATGGCCTACGATGTTTCTGGCGTATGGGGCCATCCTGTTTTGTAGGATAGCGGAGAATATCTTATACACGGTACTCAACAACGTTATACCGCGATAATTAGTGCACGCTATGATATCTCCTTTTTTGTGTACCGAACAGAGGATGCCTTTTCTCCAGTCTTCTGGCATCACTTCCTGCTCCCATACTTGCACAATTAATTCATGAATCGCTTGGTGTAATGTAGGCCCTCCATATTTAACCAGCTCCGCTGCGATGCCGTCTGCACCCGAGGCCTTGTTGTTTTTGAGCCGGCTGATGGCTCTGCTAACTCTTTCTATGCTTGGTGGCGGCAGCATAGCATTGTCATCAGATATTGGTGGAGCCTTCGAATCCTCAGTTAGCTCGCCATTTAGCAATTCATGAAAGTGCTCTTCCCATCGCTCCAAGATGCCTTTAGGATCGGTGATCAGATTGCCTTCTTTGCCCTTGCAGTATGTGCAACGTGGTGTGAATTGCGTCATACTACGGACTCTTTGGTAGAACTCCCGCGCCTGGTGCGGCCGTCGTTCTCTGTACTGTTCTAGCTCACAGACGAGATTAGTAGTAGAGCTATGTCACTCCCAAGCCACCTCTCAGGTGGCTTAGAACCCGCCTAGGATTTGGGGGGGGTCTGAAAGCTCTTTATGTACGTGTACGAGGTGTTTTAGGTTTGTGTCTTGGATAAGGTGGCTTAGAGTTGGTGCGTGGAGATGGGTGAAAGCTCTTTATGTAGGTGTACGAGGTGTTTTAGGTTTGTGTCTTGGATAAGGTGGCTTGAAAGCTCTTGATGTGGGTGTATGGGGTATTTTTTGGTGTGAGTCCTGGATAAGGTGGCTTACAGTTGGTGGTTGGAGATGGGTGAAAGTTCTGGTCTTGGATGTGGTGTAGAACCGGCATGGGATTTGGGGTGTGACTGAAAGCTCTGGATGTAAGTTTGTGTCTTGGATGGGGTGGCCCAGAGCAGGCATGGGATTTGAAGGTGGCGCAGAAATGGCATGGGATATGGCCCAGAGCTGGCATGGGATTTGGGGCTGTGACTTAAGGCTCTGGATGTATGTTTGCGTGGCCCAGAACCGGCATGGGGTGGGAAGTTGGTGCGAGATGTGAGCGCCAGCTGTGGGAAGCTAGTTGAATTAAGAATTAAAGAAGCTCTTGAGGGATCTTTTGTAATGATCTTTGATTCAATTATTATGTATATAAATCCTTGAAGGGGGAATGTTAGGTTAGTTTTCTTCCGGTTGCGGTGATGAACAGTTATAAGGATTCTACCAGATTGCTTGAGGAAAAGGGTGATAAAGGAAGCAAAGTAAAAGAATTAAAATATCAACTGAATTCTCTATCAATTAAATCGAAGCAATCATCATCATCATCATCTGAGAGTAAAGATACTTCTTCATCCATAAGATATCAGCAGATAAAAGATAAGTAAATATGAGCATACCAAAATTTCTCGAAGAATATTCTAGTATACTGTTGGAGGAGCATAAGGGTAAAATAGAACAACTCTATAGATATGTTCAAGAATACGAAAATGCTGGAAAAGTTTATTCTATACATGGAGCACATTACAAGAACTGCCCATGGTCGAACGATAAAACAACTTGTGGACCAGATACATGTGGATGCTGTTTTGTGGAGCGGTACAAACGGGAAGTTCAACGCCTAGTAAATTTTTATGTCCGGATCACCAAAAGCAGCTGTAGAGAATGCTGAAAAGGGTTCATCATGTAGTACACATCATGTATGTATGGGATTTCGCTTATAGAGCTAGCCGTATGGAGCAATGGCATATAAGTGCCCTTGATAGATGCAGATTTCAACAGAGAGTCATCAATACAGGCAAAATCCTAGAGCCCATATTAAACCAACATCATCGTGAAAAAATATATAGCATAAGATTTGAAAATAAAACAAATTTGTTATAAAAAAATGTCTTTTTATTTAATTTATAATACATCATTAGCATTTATCCAAGAATTATGTTCTCGTGAGAACCCCAACCATTTAACATAAACTTTATCACCGCTCTTTTTCAATATTTTTTCAACTAGGTAGAGATCTGAATGTTTAACTTTCTGCAATTCCTTTTCATAGAATCCACCTTTAATGGGGTTGCCCTGGTAGTCCTCAAGTTGATATGTCGGTGGATTAGTCAGTTGAACCTTGGAGATTTTAAAGATTTCAGTTGTCCAGTTTGGTGTGTAGCCTTTTTCAAATAGATGTTTATATTTGCTTATGCGGACGCGGTCTCCTATTTTATATGCAGGTGAAGGGGCAATTTTGATGTGATTATAGGCTGTAGCAAGAAGTAGCTTTTCATTTGTCCTATTAACATCACAGGGACGCATTTTAATTGTTCGATGTTTTTTTGCATTGTATTGTGATAGCAGTTTTTTCATCATAGAAATCCATTTGTAGGATCCATTCATGCTAAATTCCTTCCACATCATGCTCTTTAAAGTTCGGTTGAATCTTTCCACTATTGATGCCTTAAGCAATGTATATGTTGAGTAGTGGTTGATTTTATATTTGCTCATTAGCTTTTGAATGAAATGGGATATCCGGCCCCCTTCTGGATTGGATAACATCCTATCTTAACGGGAGAACTCAGGTGGTAAGATTTCAGGGCTTCCTCTCAAAAGAAATCAATGTAACCTCAGGTGTACCGCAAGGCAGCCACCTAGGGCCACTTCTATTTAACATATTCATTTCCGATCTATCTGAAATATTAAATGGCATTCCGCACCTCTTTTACGCCGATGATTTAAAAATTTATAGTGCTATAAGGTCTCAAACTGATGTATCCTTTTTACAGTCGAAACTTAATGCACTACATGACTGGTGCACCACTAACAATCTTCTTCTTAACACCAGTAAGTGCCACGTAATTACCTTCTCCAGGAAAAGAAACAAACAGCTGCATAATTATTATCTCAATGACAATGTCTTGGATCGTGTCGATCACATTGTTGATTTAGGCATTGTCCTCGACAGCAAGTTAAACTTTAACTTACACTATGATAATATTATTGCTAGATCCAACAAGCTGTTGGGCTTTATCAAGAGAAGAGCTAAAGAATTCGACAATGTTTGGGTTACTAAAGCCTTGTTTTGCTCATTGGTCCGTCCTATTCTTGAGTATGCGTGCCAGATCTGGGATCCTATATTTCAAATTAGTAGTAATCGAATAGAATCTGTCCAAAAGAAGTTCCTTCTTTTCGCGCTTAGGAACCTCTATAATCCTTCGGATTTTCAAAACCTTCCTCACTATAAGGACAGGCTCAAAATCCTTGATCTCTTGCCTCTATCCCTTAGACGGAAATTGCTTATATCTTGTTTTACCCTGGATGTCCTGAACAATAACCTCAAGGTGCAGTTCCTGTCGGACACAATCAAATTTAACGATACTCGACAAACAAGACATTCCAAACTGCTTAAAGAGTACCCGCATCGCACTGAATATGCTAGAAACGAGCCTGTTAACAGGTGCTGCATTACCTTCAATTCCTACGCGTCCTGTTTCTCTCCCTCAATTAACAAAAGTTCCTATAAAAGAAAACTAATTTCCCTATTGTCTTCTTCTAACTAATATTATAGACTTAGATCTTAGTTTAATATTTAAATATTAAATACTGCAATGTTCCTTATTAATGTTAATATGTATTTTTTTATCTGTAACTGTTTTTGTTAAGTGCCTTGTTTGGCAAATAAATAAATAAATAAATGAAAGTGAGAGTTGTAGAATTCCTTACCATCATCCGTTTGCAAATTGTTAGGTGTGCGCCCATCTTTAAATATTGATTGCATCGCTTCTGTGACTTCTGGACCGGTTTTTCTTTTAATTGGCATAGCCCAGGCATATTTAGAAAATGCATCAATTACAGTCAGTAAGTAGCGGAATCCTTTGTTTACATGTTTATATGCATCCATTTCCACCAAGTCAGCCTGCCACAAATCATCCAGACCTTTAATGATAACTCTCCGCCTAGAAAAATTTCGACGAGCAGGTTTGTGAAGCTCATTTACTACTTGCCTCTTACTCAGAGATGCCATTTTCAGCCTTCTTATTAATTATGTGTGAGAATATATAATTTTCGATCTTCGCAATTTCGCGATAAATGAACATCGTTAGATTCTCTACTGCTTTGTCAATGCTTTCCCGTATTTCTTCGTCGACATAGTTTTTGGTTGCAGCGTCAGCATTTTCTTTTGGATCACCTAGGTTTTTGATTCTTTTCAAGGTAAGATCATAGTCACCATCTGATGTTAAATTGAAACCGTTTCCTTTTGGTCCAGCAGGACCGTCTTTTCCAGGAATTCCAGGTGGACCGCGATCACCCACAGCTCTAAATTTTTGCCGTTTAAAAGATCGACCAAACTTGTCAACGCTCATTTCCGAAATGTTAATAGTTCTATGTGGGTGGGAATATTTATACTATAATGTCAGCTTCCCGCAACTCCTCAATGATTGACACTATTTCATTACTATGGCTATTATTTCCAGCTTGCTGCGATGCTATCAATATTCGGAGCCTATCAACTAGCTCATTGGGGTCATCCCAATATATGTAATCGATATTTTTCTTTGGAATTTGCATTATTCCCGTTCCAGTATGAGGAGTGTGAATCAACTTTTTTATTATGTTTCTATATTTGAAGCTATTTGTTCCTTTTATTTGCTGGTTTTCCTTAAAATCACGTCTGTGGGTGCATGTATCATTTACAATTTTTTGATAATTGGACAAGTCTTCTTTTGAGTAGCCTCGAGGCTTTTTCATAAAAATTAATTCAGCTAGGCCTTCAGTTATCTTGTACCGCTTGCCATCTATAAGAAAGTATTCTTTATCAACTTTTAATCTCGAATTACCAATATTCCACATATCGTTCTTATAGTACACTCCATACGTTTTATCAATTTTCGTGCTATCATTTTCCAGTAGTTGTTTATATTTGTTTAGTATCTGGTCTGCAGACTCTAATTTTGGTTCTTTTGTAGGTGTGACAAACTGATCATCATCATCATCATCATCCTCAGAATAACTCGGTGGCTCTAGCTTTAAGTATTTACGTGGTGGTGGTGGTGGTGTGTATGCTTCTTCATTGCCCTCGTGCTTAATTTCATCTTCTTCTTCTTTTGGTTCAAGTTTCACTGATGCTGCTGTTGTTGTGAGCTTTTTCAGCGTGTTGGTTATAGGTTTAAATGTTTCCTCTAATTGAGCTTCAGATTCAATTTTACCAGTCTTGAGAGCTTTATATTTTCTTCGTATAGCCTCACGTGTTTTTATAATATCCTTCATCAATTTTTCATTCATGTTGCTACACGTGTGGTTACAGCTACAATGATATACAGCTATGCTAATAAGCATTTATATAGATCCAGACGTACCAGGCAGGTCAACCAGATAGATCAGCCAGACAGACCAGCCAGACAGACAGACAGACCGACCAGCCAGACAGACCAGCCAGACAGACCAGCCAACCAGCCAGACAGACCAGTCAACCAGCCAGACAGACCAACCAACCAGCCAGACAGACCAGCCAGACAGACCAGCCAACCAGCCAGACAGACCAGCCAACCAGCCAGACAGACCAGCCAACCAGCCAGACAGACCAGCCAGACAGACCAGCCAACCAGCCAGACAGACCAGCCAACCAGCCAGACAGACCAGCCAACCAGCCAGACAGACCAGCCAACCAGCCAGACAGACCAGCCAGACAGACCAGCCAACCAGCCAGACAGACCAGCCAACCAGCCAGACAGACCAACCAACCAGCCAGACAGACCAACCAACCAGCCAGACAGACCAGCCAGACAGACCAGCCAACCAGCCAGACAGACCAGCCAACCAGCCAGACAGACCAGCCAACCAGCCAGACAGACCAGCCAGACAGACCAGCCAACCAGCCAGACAGACCAGCCAACCAGTCAGACAGACCAGCCAGACAGACCAGCCAGGCAGAGCTGAAAGACCTGGTCAGCTGATTAGGTGGGCTCCTTCATAGGCTCATGAATACATCAAAGCCTTTTCGATATCGACCTTTGCCCATGGGGCTGTCCTTATCAATTACTAAGAATCCATATTTGTCTTTCCAACAGTTTGCACACGCTTTTCTGAACTTTGCGAATTTCATATCACTATTCACATGATCATTGTATACATGCTTCAGGTTCAAATCATCTTGTTTGAATATGATCAGAAAGTTTGCATTATCTCGGATTAGATGCTTTGGTATATGAGTATAAGTTTGACAGAGGTAAAAGCTGTCAATGTCGTTATGCCTCCCCATACAAAAGTAGGCTCTAAAATTATTTTGTTTATCGCAGGCTACATCATCAAAGATGAAAATTGAGTTTGGCTTTGCTTCCTCCGGTGGTATAACATCGTGGTTGTTAGAAAACGTATAATAGCCCAAACCTGATATGTGAGCTACAACTTCTCCTAAATACTCGTATTTCGGCTGACTTAGCGACTTTGAGTAAATGTATATATTCTCGAATCTCAGACCGTTAGGATGCTCCAGTAGACTTAGCATAACATTTGTCTTGCCACAATTCGACGGTCCAACAATAATACCTCTTATACTGTTTGGTAGCAGCACCCCATGCTTCTTTGATGTACTTGTAATTTCCACATCAGTATTTCTAACTGGTAGACACGCTTGTTGCTTGATAAACTTCATGTTGCACACTAACCCAATCCCTATAAATACCCGTACTTTTATAGATTTTAATCAGTCTTACAGTAAACCTATAAAATGATTGACCATAGTAAGAAACGCACCATTCATCGAAGAGCTGTCAAGGGGGGAGGACTGTTAAACACTGTTATAAATAAGTTACCGCTTGAGCTTCATCTACCGATTGAGCTTCATCTAAAAGACTAGCCCGCGGTGATCCTGGCATCAACCTACTAGATGCAGCTTGCAAACAGCATGATATTGCATATCGAGATCATAAGGACTTAAGCGACCGACATATAGCTGACCGTATTTTAGAAGAAAAAGCCTGGCAACGAGTAACATCTAAAGACGCTAGCTTTGCAGAACGTGCTAACGCGCTATTAGTAACAAACGCCATGAAAGCTAAAATAAAAGTTGGAATGGGGGTCAAAGCAAAAATTACCTGCTCGAAGAAGAAGAAGAATACGTTACGTCCATCATTCCGCGAAGCTGTACGTAATGCTAGAAAAGTGTTAAAGCTGAAAAAGCCGAAAGACCTGTTGGAAGCTACTACAATTGCCCTAAGTGCGGCAAAGAATGTTATCAAGGGGAAGAAAAAATCTTACACTACGCCTAGAGTGATACCAGTACCTAAAGTAGGATGAGTTTTACCGTTCCTCATTCCACTTTTTGCAGGTCTTTCCGCCGTTGGAGCGCTATCTGGAGGTGCAGCAGGTATAGCTAAAGCTGTAAACGCCGCAAGTGTCGCACGTCGGGAGCTGCAGGAAGCGAAACGTCATAATGAGACAATGGAAGCTATAGCGCTAGGAAAACCTGGACAAGGATTATTTCTAAAGCCATATAGGAAAGGACTGGGACTTTTTCTCAACACCCAACCAAAAAACTAATAAAGTCGCTACCCAAAAGAGCACTCAATGAAAATGATCTGCGTAAATATGCACAGCATATAGCCCACTTTAGAGGAGTATTTAAGCGCGATCAATTACCTAAAAAACCATGGGGAAATGAGAGCGGAATTATAAATCTAGATGTTTCATCTGGACCTGGAACGCATTGGGTAGCGTATAAGAAGAATGGAGATATCATAAATTACTTTGATAGTTTTGGAAATCTGCAGCCACCGCGGGAAGTTGTAAATTATTTGGGAGATGCAGTCACATACAACTATACAGCTCATCAAAATTTCAACTCAGTGATTTGCGGACACTTATGCTTAGAATTCTTACATAATGTATAAATAACGGTCTTCAAGTGCAAACATAGACATTTCATATCAAGTAGCCATGTCGATAACACTCTCTCTTACTGGCAATGCATCGGTTCTCACCGCTGAATACTTTCCCCCATTGGAATTAGCTGGAGACTACGTTTGCGGATTAATTGACTTTCAAACAGATTACGAGATTGATGACATAGCAGCTTCAGTACAGCAAAGCTTAAATAAGAGCAGCAGCAGCAGCAAGGCAACAGTCTTAATAAGGGCAAACAATAATGCCTTGAAGAGTGAAATAAAAGCTACTGAAGTTATACATTTTGATAAAGAGCGATCTATCGCACCGCTGTTGGGATTTGGGAAACGTGTACTGGAAGCAAATATATTACATACATCAGCTCTACCCGTCAATATTATAAAAGTTAATACTATAAGGGTTAAATGTAACATCATATCAAGCTCATACATCAACAATAAACAGGTGCATATGCTGCATGAATTTGCCCCAACCGTGGGGCCGGGCTATAAAATAGTAGAGGTTCCAGCGAATGTGATCTCTTTACCGGTGAACGTCAAACGTGTTAGTTCGCTCACACTAAAGCTAGTTGATCAGGACGGAGATTTAATAAATTTTCGAGGTGAAACGATAACTATCAGGCTACATTTAAAGCCACAGCACAATTCGAAGCAGGATGGATGAAGATGCGGTCATATCACCGACAGATGATGTAAACATCTCAATCTCGAAACTTCAGTGGCGCATTCCCCATGTTAATGTGGCCGATCATGAGAAAATTGCTTTATATAAAATCATTGAAAGCGGTCGTGAAATACAAATGCCATTTAGGAGCTGGGACATATACGAGTACCCCACGCTACCAGCAACGACTCATCACACGTGGTCTGTCAAAACGTCATCGCAGATGGAAAAGCCCCGATATGTCATACTAGCTCTCCAAACAAATCGTAAAAATGATAAAACAAAGGATGTCAGTAAGTTTGACCACTGCAAGCTGACAGATGTTAAAGTGCACTTGAATTCGGAATCATACCCATATGATGACCTGAACTTGAAATTTGATGCTCATAAATACGCTCTCCTATATGATATGTATATAAAATTCCAAACTTCATACTATGGACGCCAGTTGCAGCCACTACTCTCAAGGGAAGAGTTTATGCGTGATGCTCCGATCGTAGTCATTGATTGCTCTCGGCAAAACGAAACCATTAAAACAGGTCCTGTGGATATAAGGTTGGAATTCAAAACATCGGAAAACGTTCCCACTAACACAACAGCAAACTGTTTATTGCTACATGATCGAATAGTGGAATATACACCTCTAACCAACGAAGTCAGGAAAATTGCTTGAAATGGATGCCATTATCATCGATCTTCAAGGATTCAAATTACAAAACAATCAATTTATTTTCAAAGAATTGGCCCTTTTAAATTGTGAAAATCAAATGCAGCACTACATATTCCAACCACCATTCCCACATAAACATCTAACTCGGTCTGAAAAGAAACAAGTTGAGTGGCTGAGACACAATCACCATGGATTCAGATGGGGTGATGGATACATTCCCTACCGCACACTATATTCAGTTGGAGATCTGTTGCATGATAAAATAATCTATGTTAAAGGAGCTAAAAAGAAACAATGGATTCAGGAATTATTTGGAGAGGAGCTAACCATATATGATGTAGAAGAGGAGGGATGCCCCAAACTATCAACAACAACAACAACAACAAATGGCTTCTTATCCTGCATAATACACGAAGGCCGATGTGCTCTGAAAAATGTTTTTGTAATAAGGGATTTTTTAAATAAAACAGATTTTTTATAAAAAGTTATAATTATTCTTTTATTCATACTATTTACATATTGCACTTGTGTGAGTTTTATTCTACATCCATGTCTTCTTGCTGCTGCTGCACTGAAAAATGTCCCCATGGTAGAGTGTCGATCCCGTTGTCCATAATGCAGCGTTTATCATCCTGTGGGTTTAAAGCGATCTTTGCTTGGTTTAAAGTGTACACTTTATGACTATATGAACGAATGCTTTTTTGCTCAGCTATCTTGCTTTTTGAATTTTGCAAACATTCAATATAGTCGCTAATCTGCAAAGTTTTCGCCACAACGTTCTTTTTTACCCCTTTTGCTTTCTTCACTTCATCAACACCATCTATTTCAAGGGAGTACATTTTAGACCTTAAGCCTACAAACAATGTCATTATTCGGCCATTTAATTCATCTTTCATCAATCCAGGAACTTTTTTATTTGCTTGCGGCATATTAAACTGGTTGGTCATAGGATAATCACTAGTATCAAATTTATCTATGTTTTTCTTCATAATATTGTATATGTCAACATTTTTTATTTCATATACTAATGAATCCGTATCCATGTACATTATTTTGCATTTATCAGCATCCAACTCTTTTAGCATAAAGTCATAATGGAATTCGTACAGTGCTATTTTAGAAATATCGAGAATCGCCTTACCAATGTATAATGGTTTATCGAATTTAACTACCAGCTTTCGTAATTCAACTGCTATTAAATTTTCATTGAAAATTGTGCGACTATGGAAATTCGGTGCTGCAATGAGGTTTCTAGCGCCATACCGCCCCTCCCACTTTGTACATAGTTTTATGTTTGAATATTTTCGCACATTTTCCATAGTTTTTCCGAAAACAGCATTAATTATTTTCTTATATTGGTTCTTCTCGTAGGCATTTTTGGCTTGTTTCCTTTTATCTGTATTTAAGTCCACATATGGTTTAAGCCAAGGTGATTGATCGAACTGCAGAATGCGGTGAATTTTCTTGAGTATTAGTCCATGTGATAAACATTATTTTAGGTTGCGGTAATGTATAACATATTTTTCTTTGGTGTGTAAAGTGGTTAAAAGTTTGCCTTGTTTTGATCCTGGTGGTGCTGAATGAGTGGGGCAAAATGGAAAATCTTTATGCAAATTATGCAGCTCCTGCGGGTATTCAAGATCTACCTCCAACATATAGCCGATCGGTGAATTATCATCAACACTCATAACATCAACATTATCAATCCATTTAAAGTTTCCGGTTGGAAGTGATTGCGACATGGCCCATCCATATAAATTATTCACGTCATAGTACATCAGATATTTAGTTTCTTCATCCGGTTTAAAGTTTTTCATATATTTATTGTTGGCTTCACTATATCTGCAGCAGCATTGGCTAATTCCACCTCGGCAAGATTTTTCAATAAATAAAAGCATGTCAACATCCATTATCCTTTCTAAGCGCACTCCCGTGTAATACAGCATCGCTGTCCATGTATATCCAGGCAGTGTGAAGACGTGTGCAGGGTCAAGTTTGTAAGTCTCCAGTCCCATAGCTCTAAAATTTGTAAAAATATCCGCCAGCAGAAGAACATCTGTTTTTAAATACAAATCTGAATACTCTCCCAGGCTTTTAATGTTAAATTTTTCCCACACTTTTTGCGCATGTTCATAATCTTTTTCAGTTATCGGCTCATCAATCATTTTATTATAAAAATGCTCCACGCTAGGTAAACTATTACACTCCAATTTATCCCAACCATCGATGAAGTCATATGGAAAAACTCCTTTGCGCGTGAGAAGGTTGAAGCTTTCATCATCCAGGTCTTGCCATTGAGCTTTTGTTATTTTTAATTTTTCCTTAGGCAGCAGTTCGGCTAGTTTATCCAAAGATTCATCCATAAATCTATAGGAGTCGATGAATCTCAGCTTGATGGAGCTATTTTCAATGTGTTTGGTAAATGAAATGTACCGCTCTTTGTTCAACGGTAAAAGATCCACTTTTCCTGGTATGGTTAGTGCTACATCCTTGATTATGAAATGCGCATCATATCCTGATAAATTGTGGAAAATGACTGGGATGTTGCGACAATCATTATAATTGATGTTGCAGCTGTTGTGTGCTGGTCCACGATATTTGCCTGTGAGGTGGCAATGATCCCTCACTCTGGTTTCACCAAGCGCAAAGGGTTTCTCGCATATATGGCAGCATGGTTGGTTTAATTGAATGCACTTTTCCTGCGCTGATAACGGTGCTAGTGGTTTTATATCCTTTAATTTCTCTTCAGCTATATTTGCGATCTCCTGCAGCTGCAATGTAAACCACTGAAGACACGTTTTTCCACGATTCGATCGGTAAAATGATAGAGATTCATCGTAATAGCAGTGAAAATATAATCCAATACTATGAACTTCATGTTCTTGAATTTTCCTTGTCTTATCACCATTACTACCACCATCGGTAACAGGTATCAATATTGACTCCAAATCTGCATATACTGTAAATGGTACCGGATTCTTGTAATTATAATTTTTAAAAGTGATAAATTTCTCCTTATGAAAAGCAACTTTACAGTCATTCACCTTTTCACACTCAGGCACGTGCGCTGCGAGCTTTTCTTCAGTATAAAAATAAAATAAACATCTATCACAGATATATTTTTTGTGTTCCACTTTAGACGTCTGCCTGCTCACCAAACGCGATAAGTTTTTAATCCAGCAGAAATGATAAACAATACCTAGCACTATCATCATCATCGTCCTCACTGCAGTCATAATCTGACTTTATCATTAGCAGGTTGATGTGTTTATCCAATTTCTTCTTCGTTAAGTAAGCTGGAACAGTCGTGTATTCATTTGTCTTTTCCTTTTCCAGTATGAAAACATTAATCGATAATCCATTGTTTGCTTCAAATATTCTTATTTGATTCAGTGTAACTGGAAGAGTAATACCGCTCAAGTTTAGCACATTGTTGTAGTGCGGGTACTTTGATGTTCTATAAGCATGATCCCTACGCTCTACTGGATACAAAGCTGAGACCACTGCCCACGCAAAGCATGCATTATCATTATTCCTCACATTTACGCATGCCTGTTTTGCTGCGATGCTTTGTGGCAATTTTATATAGGATGATCCTCTTAATGGTTCGTATTTGTTTATATTCACCATTAAGTTCACTATGGTATGTAAAGCCCAGCCGCTATCTTTCTCTTGGAACTCCTCAACTTGGGTCAATAGATCATCCTGCACGTTTTTCAAAAACCACTGTTCCAGATCATCGGAGCTCCCAATGGGCATAGTTTTGGTGTGAAATTATTTTATATCACTTATCACATCACCATCATTAACACCATGCTTAACATACTCGCAGCTTAAAGTCGTTGACGCCTTGATGAAATTATGCTTCTTTAAGATGTTCTTAACGCGCCGCTCAAACAAAGCATAGCCATCCTTTAAAAATTGCCTCACTTCGACGTGCTTTATATTGATGATGACACCTGTCCTGATTCGTGATGCAAACGCATTATGCAGCTCTTCCCAGCGTACACGAGCACTTCTTTTTTCAGTTCTTCCTCCTTCCTGCACACCTGCTCCATGGTGGCTGCTGCCAGCTTTCAACAATACTTGTAAGCATCTTAGTTGCGCAATACAATTTTGATAGTGTTGTTTGGTCCCAATCTGCTTTTCGGCCCTGCATGCTGCTTTTATTTTTTTAATGAATAAACTACACACTTTGGTAATAATTACACTTTGCGCAGCGTCTCTGTCTCTTAAGCAATCTGCGGCTTGCTTATTTAGTCCACTCATAATGCTGCGTGTATCCATTTTAAAAGTTATAATAATTAATAACAAAAACAAAACTTTTCACTTAGCACTTGTTAAATTGGTTGGATGCTCACTGTTAAAATCACCAGTATTTGCAGGAGTAGTAATTAATAACACTTTACTAGTTAACTCGCGGGATGCTCGTTGTAAACTGCGAAAATACTACTGTTACTGCTTCTTTTATAATGCCCGCAATTGCACAACATGAACAAGTTCGATCATGCAAATCTGCCTATGTAGCAAATTCCTGACCCTAAGTGTTGTTTACATAGGTGCATGGAACTCATGGACAAGTACAAAATTTACCAACTTCCGGTATCCGGCTGTCTTA
Organism: Thereva unica; assembly: GCA_949987705.1. Lineage (NCBI taxonomy): Eukaryota > Metazoa > Arthropoda > Insecta > Diptera > Therevidae > Thereva > Thereva unica. Next base: position 60,279,379 of record OX465282.1, read on the forward strand.
GATGGAATTGCATCACCATAGTCACAGACAGACAGACAAATCCCTACCCCTTCCCCCCCAAAAGTTGTTTACACAGGTGCATGGAATTCAATTTACCAACTTCCGGTCTATAGCTTTCTCACGCAGGTGCAAAAACTGCTGAAGTAGCAAATTCCTAGACCCCAAAAGTTGTTTACACAGGTGCATCATGAAAACTTCCACCCCAAAGTTGTTTAGACAGGTGCATCTATGTGCTGCGGACTCATGGACAAGTTCAATCATGTTTCTAGATTTAGGGTATATAATGAGAACTGTGAAGGAGAACGCTAGCAGTTCAACCCCAACCACCTGGAGATCAACAGCATCAGCCCCAGAAACATGGATACAGCAACAGAACTCAAAAGCTTGGAATACTCACCATACTTAAGGATGTCCGACATGGAGTTTGGAACCCCATATAAAATAAAATCTGCAAGCAGGCTTGAAACGGTGTATGGTGTTCGGATTCATCTCGAGTTAAAGGAGCATCAGCTTTTGCTACCAGCCAGGTACAGTTCACTTTCTGATGCAGCCTTACAAGACATCAGCAACAAAGGAAATTTCCACGTAATCAATTCTGGACCGCAGGGGAGGACATATATATTAAAATTTGTACAAATTGATGCCGCCCCAGTTAATTATAGTTTTTATGCTGATAATTCAAGTGAAATCCCTAATTTTTATAATCCTAACAACAAGAAAAGGAAATTTCCAGGTGAATAATAATAATACTGTGCTGTGTCTGAAATAAATAAATAAATAATTGTGCGATTTATCAGAATAAAAAGCAAAATAATATGTGTTCTAATTAATAGTTTTTTTTATTTGTAGCTATTACAACTACAACAATTCTTTTTAATACCTTAACTTAGTTAAATATTTCAGCAGTTGGCTTGGGTCTAATTAGCACTTAAGGTGATCAGTTTAAATAATAGTATTTATCCAATTCGTTCAGGATCGAATAATTATGGTATAAGGGAATCTTCATTGTTTTTAGTATGTGACTGAGTTTATGTTAAGTATTTTTGTGGCAGCTTATGCCACTTTCTAGTGTTTGCAATATTTGCGGTTTGTGAAGGGTATTTTAGTTTAAAGTATTCAATTTTATTCTTTAAAAATATATCCAGCATGTTCAGGATAATAATAATTACATCATAAGTGGGATGAGAATGGGAATCTTAGCTGTATTGTTGTTGTTGTTGTTATCGGAAATATCTTTTTCAGATATGATTTTCTTGCCCACTTGCCACCATCTGCGACTTGAGGTGAGTATTTTCATTAAGAATTCTTTGGAAGGTAATAATGACATATGGTTGCAATCCAGATCTTAGCTTACAGATCGCACCGGGTTGTTGTCCAGACCCAATGCTGGATCTCAGCTAAAGCTTAGTGTTACTTGAAAGTCCAGTTCTTCACTGAATTATATGTATATTTTGCTCTAGAATCCAAGCTCATTCCATAGCCTAAGTTGCTACCGGAATTAATACTTGAAAAATATACTGAATTTGTTTGCTCCTAAAACTATGCAATATCTTTTTCAGGTATGGCTTTTTTAGCCACTTAGTAATTTCAAGTTGCGGTTGTTGTAATATCTGTGACTTGAGGTGATATACCCAATGCTGGCTCCAGCTAAAGCTTAATTTAATTCTTAGTGTTACTTGCAAGTCCAGTTCTTCACCAAATTATTTGTATATTTGGCTCCAGAATCCAAGCTCATTCCATAGCACAAGTTGCTACCAGAATTAATACTAGAAAAATCATCATCTCGAAACCAAAGCTCAAATCCCCCACAGCTCAGTTCATAGTTCCCCCACTCTGGACCAAATTCCATGCCGGTTCTGCGCCACCTTCAATTCCTGCTCTGGGCCAAATCCCATGCCCGTTCTGCGCCACCTTCAAATCCTGCTCTGGGTCATATCCCATGCCATTTCTGCACCACCTTCAAATCCCATGCCTGCTCTGGGCCACCCCATCCAAGACACAAACTTACATCCAGAGCTTTCAGTCACACCCCAAATCCCATGCCGGTTCTACACCACATCCAAGACCTGAACTTTCACCCATCTCCAACCACCAACTGTAAGCCACCTTATCCAGGACTCACACCAAAAAATACCCCATACACCCACATCAAGAGCTTTCAAGCCACCTTATCCAAGACACAAACCTAAAACACCTCGTACACCTACATAAAGAGCTTTCACCCATCTCCACATACCAACTCTAAGCCACCTTATCCAAGACACAAACCTAAAACACCTCGTACACGTACATAAAGAGCTTTCAGACCCCCCCCCAAATCCTAGGCCGGTTCTAAGCCACCTAGAGGTGGCGCCGTACCGGTATAGCTCTACTACTACTGAGATTTTTTTCCCAGGCTTCCTTTTTCCGTCTGTGAATTCTCTTTTCTTCTTTTCTGAGCTCTTTATAGTTCTCTTCGCGTGCCCGTGTTCTCTGAGACTGCTGCATGGCTCGGTACGCAGCATTCTTACGTTCAGTTGCCAGCTTGCATTCATTATCGAACCAGTCGTTCCGATCTTTACGACTTCTGCCTAAGATGGAATCAGCAGTACTAATGATAGTATTTTTAAGGCGGGTCCAGTTCTCTTCAACGCCCGGCATCTCATCCCCAGGACTTAGGGCGAGTTCTAATGCATGACCGTAGCTGTTTCTGGCCATTTCATTGCGTAGTGCAGCTGTGTTGATTCGAGCCTGATCAGCGGATACAAAGCTTTTCAGCGTTGTAATGCGCTCTCGGAGCACCATACCAACAAGATAGTGATCCGAGTCGAAGTTGGCACCTCGGTACGTTCGTACCGTCATCAGACCCGAAAGGTGGCGGCGGTCTATCAACACATGATCTATTTGGTTGCGAGTGGCTCCATCAGGAGATACCCAGGTGGCTTTATGGATATCTTTACGCGCAAATCTAGTACTTGCAACGACCAAGTTCTTACTTACTGCCATCTCTACAACTCGCTGTCCATTGTCATTAGTGTTTTCATGCAAGCTGTGGTTGCCGACATATTGCCTGTATATGGGCTCCCGGCCTACTTTGGCGTTCAGATCTCCCAGTATGATTTTTACATCATACCTGGGGCAGGCATTAAGTTCCCGTTCAACTAATTCGAAGAATTCTTCTTTATCATCATCCGGGGACTCTTCTGTAGGTGCGTGAACGTTTATGAGGCTGATGTTCTTAAATTTACCTCGCACACGAAGGGAGCATAGCCTTTCGTTTATTGCTTTAAAGCCGATAATGGTAGGCTTCATTCTTTTGCTAACCATAAAACCTACTCCTAGAACATGGTGTTTTGTATGACAGCTGTAATATACGTCATACTCAGGTTTTTGCAAAACACCATTCCCTGTCCACCTCATCTCCTGAATGGCGGTAATGTCAGCTTTATACTTTGACAGGGTATCGGCTAGATGTTTTGAAGCTCGAGTTCTGTACAGAGTTCGAACGTTCCATGAAAAAAATCGTAAATCGTTTTGCCTTTTTCGTTGCCGTGGTCGTCGTCGTTTATTCCAGTATCCGAGGCATGTTGCTCGTTCCGTAATAATTGTTTTTTACGGGTGAGGTTATTAGCCTCACGCCAACCTTACTTGAAAGGGACTAGCCCGATCATATTAGCCTATCCTCTCTCATAGAATAGTTACCAGTGGCCACCGCTAGGAGGTTATGATCGCACTTCCATCAGTCCGAAATAGTTACGGCACGTGCATGTTATGCTACATGTTATTCCCCCTATTCCGCTGATGACTGACCACCGAGATAACTATTACTATGACTTAAAGTTTACTCGAATAGTATATACTGTAACAAGTTTAGAATGATGCATATTCGGCACAAGTGACGGTCCACGAGTGCGGAATATGTCATTCGAAACGTGTTACCTACCTAATGTAAGGCATAGCAAGATATTTAAACCCTAAATAACATATATTACATAGTAGGGAGTCCAACCTTTTCCTAATTAAATAATTTGATAATAGATGCAGCCGAGGATTTTTTGCCATTAATTTCTATAATTTAATAATTGAATAGGGTTAAGTGTGATAAAATTTTGTATTAGTAGTCTTTTAATAATCCTTACTAATATTATAAATGGAATTGTCACATATTCCAAATTGCCAAACAAGCGTATCAATGCCTCGGATTCCTTAAGAGTTGCAAGTTCCTCCTTCAGCCAGCTGCTCTAGCCACAATCTACAAGTCCTACATTCGACCCCACCTTGAATACAACTCGTATATCTGGGCGGGCGCTCCTAAAACCACCTTGGCTTGGCTGGATAAGGTGCAAAATCGCGCCATCAAACTCATTGGTGATAGCACTCTTTGCTCCTCCATCGACCCTACTCAGCAAGTTTTATCGCTATTATTACAGCGAATGCTCCACTGAAATAAAGAACCTCCTGCCTACACGGCAACTTTTTTCCCGCAACACAAGACTAGCCAACTCGGCTCACCCCTTCACCCTGCAGCCCTCCCCTTCACGCACATTACGGTTTAGCTGTTCGTTTATAAATAGAAAAACTCGGTTGTGGAACTCTCCTTCGCAGTCGGTGTTTCCGAGCTCATATAACATCTCTGAGTTCAAACGCAAGGTTCATCGACACCTACTCATGCACCCCCCAGACCCCTAACCTGTCCTTTCTATTCTATCCTTCAGATCAAGCTTACTGCTATACATTGCACCATGACTCGAACGACATGACGGACTAGTAGTACAAAGGGTGACTCCTAAGCTTCATCGTATAACAAAAAAAAATGCAAAAGTAACTCTGTCTGTCTGTTACACTTTTACGCTTAAACCCCTGGACCGATTTTGATTAAATTTGATACAGAGATAGTTTAGAGACCTGGAGACGGACATAGGCTACTTTTTATCGAGAAAAAAAGGATTGAAGGGGGGAAAATGAGGTTGAATAGGTTGTAAAGGGGTTTTATTTTATGGTCAGATTTTCTCCAAACTAAGTAAAAACACCCCTAACCAAAAATAATGAAATACGTGTTTCAGAATTCTCCCCTAAGGGGTTGAAATGAGGTTGAATAAATAGGTTGTAAGGGGAACTTTTTTCTTTACTTTTTTTTCTTTTGTATAAAAAGTAACTGACGGACAGACAACTTACAACCTAAACCGCACTTGAGTTTAGTTTTTGCGCGGACGCGGTGGGGACACGTGTGTCTCGACCGTAATGCGGCCGGAAGGGCAGAACGACCACCATCCACCACAATGATGGGTGCAGCGAGGCCACCGAGTTCTAGCTAGTAATATTCCCGGTTTCCCGGTTCATTATGAGATGTTAATAAAAATAAACTTTGTAAAAAAACGAGCAAACACGGTTAAAATATAACTAGACTTCAACTAATAATTTGGTCAGGAGCTATCACGATGCACGTCCGTACAGCTCCAGATTACTTGTTTTTGCCATCAGAATACCAGTTACAAAACTTATTAGTTTTGTAATGGCGAGAGTCATAATTTGGTCTAATGCCAAATGCCTACATGCTGATAACCTTTTACCTGAGATGTTGTGCAGGTAGCACACTCCTTCTTAATCCTAATAAAAAATACCCATAATATTCTGCTTTCCTCTTTTACTTATCCAATGCCAGTCCTCAGAGCACTGCTCTGGTTGAATATGCGGAGGCATCTAAGGGAATCAATAGCCGTCCTGGTACTAACAAGTGCGAAGTCGTGCTTTCTCAGAACGTCTAACTCCACTAGATGTTTCGCTAATGCTTCACTCCATATTCCTCTCCAGTTGAGAGTAATGGAAGAAACCTCTACAGTATTACACGTAAAGTGTGATTTTACGAAGTCGTGACAATTGACACTTGTACTTTTCCACTTTCCTCTTGTGGGCATCGTTCAGATTTCCACAATTGGAAACTAGCTGAGCGTCTAGCACAATGGCCCTTTGCCCCAAAATTATAACAATATCGGGCTTCCTCAGACCCTCTGAAGTTTGAAGGCGGGGTTTGTCATAGACGATATACCCCTTGTCGAGCTATCCTGCTGCCATGGGACCTATGGCATTGTTAAATAATACGATTTAACGTTGGGGTTAGACAACCATCACAGCAGATTCTATTCATACGGTGTCGCCCTCTGGTTGTCCTGGACTTAGAAGGAAGCGCATTAATGCGTAGCCTTATACAACCAATAAAATCGCGGCCACTTAGCAATTGAGATGGTTCACGTATCCATCGGTGTGCGGACTTACATTTTTTTGCTTCCCTAAGTCCTGAGTCATCCACTGACTGATGCAATCTAGCAGCCCAAAAGGCGTCTATGTCCCTCATGCTACTCGCGGTACCACCATTTGTACCGGATTTCTACAGAAGTGGATTGAGAGTTTTCTTTCCGGCCGTGCAATCAAAGTAGTATTGGATGGCGTCAAATCCGAATCCCACCCGATCTCTGCGGGGGTCCCCCAGGGGTCAATTTTATCACCGGCCCTATTTCTAAATGACCTTCTTTCAATCCCCTCCAACCTACTTCTCAGCTTCGCTGACGACGGTACTCTACGTTACTCGTACAGCTTCGATACAAGACAGACTCATGCCAGATCCCGTCTTGATGATCGCGAACCAATGTCCACATTAATAACGACATTAAACTGATTCTAGAGTGGGGAAAGAAGAATCGTGTTGAGTTCAACTCCGACAAAACCAAGTACTGTGTTATCTCCAAAAAGAAGTTCAACGCCCGAATCGCTTTCAGCACCTATACATGAATTACTAACCTGCATATGGAGGAACGAAAAAATCATTGGGAACAAAGCATTAATTGCTGAATAAGTCAATTGCGCACGCAACCTGCATTATTGAAAAGGCCCATTATCTGCCCAATACACGAGAAAGGCGCGTTTGGGTGCTCCCAAATAACACCGTTAAGAAAATCGAACCCTAAAGGTTTTTGGGGTCGCTGATCACGAAAATCGGGGCCCCGTCATCCTAAAACATGGGCGTCACCCTTAAAAATGCAAAAAACACCCCTTTTTAGGGGTTTTTCGCGATTATTTCAATAATAATGAAAACTAATGCGATGAAATGCACTTTTTTAAATATTTATTTGCGAAGGTGGCTCATTTGTACTAAATCAGGGCGAACTTTATGATAAGGGATAATTCTAAAGGGTTGAAACCACCCCTAAATCGGCTAAAATAAGAAAAATTGTAAAAATTACTTGTTTTTTTTTTTCAAGTTTATGCTTCAAATTCGATTGTGGGGGTACTGTTAGGCAAAAATAAATTATTTTCAACCCTTAAGGGGTTAAAACTACCCCTACAGTTATAAAAAAACAGCTTTATATAAAAAAATGCAAACAATTTTTTTTTTGCTTTTTGCTTAAAATTTGGTTCAATAATTATTTTCAACCCTTAAGGGGGTAAAACTACCCCTACATTAAAATTGTAATTGAAAAAAAAAATGCAAATGCATTTTTTTTTATATAAAATTGATTTTTATAATTGTACCCCTTAAGGGCTTAAGGGTTGAAAATAATTTATTTTTGCCTAACAGTACCTACCCCCACAATCGAATTTGAAGCATAAACTTGAAAAAACTCTATTTTTACAATTTTTCTAGTTTTAGTCGATTTAGGGGTGGTTTCAACCCTTTAGGATTACCCCTTCTTATCATAAAGTTCGCCCTGATTTAGTACAAATCAACCACCTTCGCAAATAAATATTAAAAAAAGTGTATTTCATTGCATTAGTTTTCATTTTTATTGAAATAATCGCGAAAACCCCTGAAAAGGGATGTTTTTTGCATTTTTAAGGGTGACGCCCAGTTTTAGGACCGCGGGACCCCGGTTTTCGTCATCAGCGACCCCAAAAACCTTTAGGGTTCGATTTTCTTAACGGTGTTATTTTGGAACACCCCCCCCCCTCCGCGTTTTGAATGGACTATGAGGAGGCCAGTGCACAGTGCGCCGCTACGTAAGTTCTCGTCCATTTTGTGAAATAACGTATTCAAATTTCAGATTTTTAATTTGGAATATGCTCGTTCAATCGATCCTCGATCAGTTTTTTTTTATACGTAATCAAAGTTATATACTTAAGTAATCAAACTAAAACACCTTTCAACAAGCTCAGTCAGAAAAAACAAGATGAGGGAGGGGGCAGCTGGAGCGGCTAGCAGCGGGCCTGGTTGGAAGTCTATCCACTGACATATAGAAATGGACTGCTCATCAGCAATTATTCCCATACAAACCGATGGCACCAAAAAGGTATAGTGGGTATAGTTGACTCGCTCATCCATAAGCCCCTTTTTGCCCTGAACTGAAATTTCGATTATTTTCAGTGCATTCACTGGCAGAAGCAAAATCACGAGTGCCAAAACTGAAAAGCGAAAATTAGACATTTCTCTTTGACAGTTCTCGTTGACAGTTTGCAAAACAGCTCCGATATCTTCAATTGATTTTTTCACTTGAAGTGTTTTAAAAGTTATTTTTAAGATGAACATCGACGACATCATCATCTCTCATCATATACTTAGCGTGTCTAGTGTCCTGCATCTTATTCGGGCCATATTACACAAATATTAAAGATGATTCTCGGAGGAAAATTATCGGAACTGACTTTGGACTTTTTATAGTTTTTGTGGTGTCTGGATTTCACATTTTGCATTGCCTAATATCATTTCCTATATGTGCTTTCCTTATTACACAACTACATCCGAGGTTAGATAAACTTATCAAGTTGAAAGCGGATTTAATCAGATTTACGTATTTGCAGACAATGTCATTTGGCAAGCATGATATTCATGTTCAGCTATCTTGTATTCTTTGGGACAACGCGACTATTTGGAATTTTCTGAGCCTCCGGGCCATACTAATATGATACAGATGATACTAACACTCAAGGTTGAGAAATTTCTTAGCACATTAGAAATGGAAAAATGCCCTTTGGACTTAACTTGATTTTTTTAGGTTGTTGGTGCCGCATTCGAAAACAATACGGCTTACAATAAAATTATACAACGCAATCGGGAGTTGTTTGGGAAGAATGATCAAAAAAGATCTACAACCGGCGATGCAGCCAATACTGAGAGTTATGCTAAAGGTGTTGAACGCGACTATTTGGATTCTTTCTAGTGGCCCAATTCTCCTGCCATCACTGGTAACCAATCTAAAATACTTGGCACCAATTTCAGTAATCGCCAATATTTGCATGATATCAGGCATCACAATCACCATGTACTATGACTTCAAAGGTGGTCTACCATCACCAACTGAGGGAAACTTCTTTACCAATGGCGAACAGCTGGCGCTTTACTTTGGAACAGCAATCTTTGCCTTCGAAGGCATTGCCTTGGTTTTACCACTAAAGAACTCTATGTTATTACCAAAGAAATTCGATAGCCCACTGGGTGTACTAAATGTTGGAATGACCGCAGTTTCATCTCTGTTCATATTTGCTGGATTCCTTGGATACTTAAAATGGGGTGAAGATGTCGAAGGAAGCTTGACTTTAAACTTAGACATATGAGATTGGTTTGTTACAATAAATATTTCTCTTTTAACACGATCTTTTCTAAATATAAATATATTTTTTAGGCTCGCCCACTAGTTAAAATCACAGTCTCGCTTGGGGTACTGCTGTGATATCCATCCATTATTTTTATGATAAATTGGTGCATTATTATTTGCACCAAACTAATCTTGACAAATTCATTCCATTATAAATATATCATGGCATCTCACAGAGCTCTTTCTTATAAATATGAATCCTGTCCTCACTCGAGCATTTTTTATCACCCTAGTCTCAAAAAATCATTTGGCTGATGCGAGCTCTCGTTCGCCGGGAGCAAAAAATATAAGCCACTTGCCACAAGAATGTTAAATCGACAGCTGATTGCTAATAGTAGAGTTAAATATAGTTTGTATATTTCGTTCCTTTATTAAAGGACGTGCTTTACTCTTATTTAACTACGCCAAAAAAGGTAGATGTACGATGTACATCTCCTTCGGAGGCGTCATTTACTTGATGCGTCTTATATGTCTCGCGTATGTTAGTTTATATGTTTCAATTAGTGAACAATAAATATCAATATGTTATGCACTCTTGCAGGTATATCCCAATGTCCATTATTTGTACCCCCATAGTAACAGTTTTGTGTCAATTCAAATGTAAATGCGATTTTAAGAAATATATTCTTTTATTCTCTAGCGTATATCCAAAGGGCTGTTTTAATAAGAAAGATTTTATAGAAATACCCCTGTTATCAGAATGGGATATAGAGACTTGGAGCTCTACTATGAGGTACAATTGTGGTATAAACAATATCGTTAAAATAAATCAACATTTAATCGAAAACTTTGTAATAGCATTTTTTTTTATTAAAACGTAGATCTTTTTCTTAATTTTCGTAGGGTCTTCCACCTTATAATGTATCCGGTAGCCCTTTTACCGTTTTACCAATACATCACTGTCCTGATTTGCTACAGGAATGTTGCAATCTAATAAACTCTGAGTGGCCACGAAGCGATGCAGCAAGAATGCGATCTCTTGAAGCATCTTGTGATACATTACCGGTAAGCTTAATATTGACAACAGACAATATGAATAGAGTTGTAGCGCACTGCAAGTTAAGTGCCATTCCAAGTAAGGAGAAGTGAGGCTTTATTGAATCGGTGGTTGTCGATAGAAAGTGCCGAGGACAAGGTCTTGGGAACCTTATGATGAAATGCGCCGAAGATTATTGTAGAGCAGTATTAGATTTGAAAATTATATATTTGTCAACAATCGATCAGGAGGGATTCTATGAGAGGATCGGATATGAATATTGTGCACCAGTTGCAATTTATGCGCCCCGACATTGCGAACTACCAAGCTTACAAATTAGTAAAAAGAAGTACATGAAGAAAATACTTTGAATTCCATTAAAACATAAAATTAAGTGACAAGAAACATTTCAAGGCTTTTGTTTTCCGTTTGTCTTCAGTCTTTTAACACACATTTTTTTGTATAAAATATTTTTTCAGACAATTATTTTTTATATATATTCAAATTTCCAATTTTTTCCACGTTTTAAAAAAACCAAAACTTCCGCCCACTTGAAAAAAATGTTCAATAAAATTTTAACGTGTTTTAAGCGCAATTTAAAAAAAAACTGCCATAACGATAGTTAAAATTTTAAAGTTGCCATACCTGATTTCATATTTTCCCTTTTGCAAATGTCAGAATATTATGAAAAAAATAGATGACTATAGTGATTTTTATATCTCTTGCTCTTTTCCCCATAAGCCCCGGAATTTGTTGAAATCGCTGTCATATAGAATGTCAGTGGCTAAAACAGGCGTTGAGAACTTCTGCCAATTGAACATTAATTTTTGTAATTAGTGAAAAAAAGCATTTCAAAAGGTGAGACAAGTGAAAATAGTGTTTATTATTTTTTTTAACAAAATTGGTCTCTTGTTTTAGTCTTTTAAGTGCGAATTCAAAATAAAAAAGTGATTTTCGTGTTTTCATGCAGTGGAAAAAGGTGCGCAGCATATGGAACGAATTGGTGCCATCAAAATTTCCTGATCAGCAGTCCATTTTATATGTCAGTGAGTCTATCATTATAACATATGTATCTCTGCTCAGTGTCACTATCCTTTGATCTCTTTCGTTCCTACACTTTCCGCTTTTTACCGACTTCCATTGTAGGTTATCAACACCACCACCACCAGAGGGCGTGTCAAGGAATCGGAGAAGTTTGAGGCTTCATATCTGATCTAGATGCAGATCTGCCATCAAGCTGGACAACCTAGGTTATTGCCACTAGTTACTCTATTAGAACCTTCATTGTTAAACCATAAATGTTTTAATATTAAGAATTATGTACATTTAAAAAACTCGACTTGTTTATTTTCAAAATTTACTTCTTACAATTGACTTGTAATTAAATGTTCCTCCTACGTTCACTGTGCACGAAAAGTTCCTTTCGCACTAAAACAAAAAATTATAATTTTATATCATAAATATTGTAATATGTCAATTACAACATCCATGCGTTGTGGGAAAGCATAAATTTGATAAGTGTCGCAATTAAACCGCAAGTAATGCCCAAAATGTCATATTTATCTGTCAAACTACAGAGATGTCTCCGAGGGCGCAGGAGATACTTTGGACACGTGTTCTAAATTGGATATCAGATTGAAAATTGGATTCATCTCCATGGAGGAATTTACAAGTGCAGCGTTCCAGCCGGTGTGTGGTGGTTTAATTTAAATCAGACATCACGGCCACAGTGAAGCATTTTCAAGCCAGACATGTAGGCTGCCAGCCAGACTTTCATGCGCAGTCTTCGATTGAGGTGGGTTAAGGTTTGTTTTCACTGTCTCGCATCCAACATTCTGTCACGGATAAATGTAATAAATTATATTGAAATTGTTTATGGATGGTTCACGGGAATTTTATTAAATGTAAACTAATAAAATTTGAATTTGGTGAAAAATTAAACGCTAAATTTACTCACGTTTATTGCGCTGTTATTTTTACTCAAACCAAATATACAAGATTAATTAGAATTTTGTAGGTGGCTTTGCAATTATAGCCCAGTCACTTTATACATGAACTTCTGAACAAATGCAGCTGGAGATTTATCAGCAGGACTCTCTTTATTTTGGGCTCACAAATAATTTCCCAAAAGTCCATAAAGCCAACTGACCGGCTACTCGGATTATGGAAGGTCAAAGGTCATGAAGATCAATTTTTCTCAAATATCTCATAAATTAACGGTTTTATGCATTTTTTAGCTAAGTAAAGATTGTTCGTGATGAATCTGCAAAAAAATGTCTTATACGAAATTTACGTAGAACAATGGTGTTTGAGATATGGGGCTGGCAAAACTCGGGCATCGCGCTGCATTCTTCGATAAGAGAGCTTCAAAGTGCACTTTCGCGTTAACTTTGGGATGTAAACTGGACTTAATTCTGAGGGGGGACCAAAGTCTAGTAATAACAAGTCTTTCATCTTCATACAAAATTTTCACCCGGTTGGTTGTGTGCGTGCACATATGAACATCACTGCTGAGCAAAACTCAACGCATACTTCGTGAATTCAGCGAGACAAAGCCAGATTCTGTCTTTACGGTAATGTATGCAGAACAGAAAAGGAAAGAAAATTGAATCAGCTGTCAAAATTGAAGTCTTCAAAACAAACGAGCAAATATACACCAATACATCAACATTATCCCTATAGAAACTCATAAAATTTTCTGTTGTTTAGTTGTATGCTAGCGCTTATAAAAATATTGCATTCTCTCTCTGATAGCCTGTCATCGTCATTTGAAGAACTTATGCATATACATAGCTGTTCGTCTTTCACTCATTAACTATATGAAGATAAAAGACTTGTTAATTTCTAGACTTTGGGGGGGACATGCTGTGTATGGAATTAACGATCGGACATCAAATGGTGAATCCACACTACGCGGACTTAGCTTATACCCTCTTTTGCCTTTTTTATATTGAGTTTTATGACTTAATGACAAAGGCAGTACAACCAAACGGCGGGAACAAAAGCCTGTGCTTAAAAAGTTACATTGTATGTCCACAAAATACCGGCTTTTCAAAAGCGCGTACGAATTGAAAATTGATATTTTCTCAATGTAGAATGTTGAATTCCTTGAATCTGTAACAGGAGAGCCAGTTCAATTACATTGGGAGATAATAATGAATGTGGTGAGTTTTCACATTCGTTCCTGGTGTGTGGTGAGTTTTCACATTCGACTGAGCAGACGAGTGTATTCTCGGCTTGGACTTCACGTCACCTAGAATCCTATTGGACAAGAACTCGTAAAATATCGCAACAGGGAAATTCCAATGAATACTGCACTGTCCCGACAACCATGCAAACCAGGTTTTAAATATCGCTGATGTAACGAAGAAAAGTATCCGAGGACAATTTTTGGGCCAAGTATAGGATGTGAGGACCAGCGGCTTCGAGATGTTTAATGCGACGACCTAGATATTTCCTCGATTTAGTCATGGAAAGAATACGAGGAAGGACATCGCAGATACAAGCCAAACCCTGAAGAGCTTTTGGGCCCAATGGGATTCATTGCACATCGAGGGAGGAATATTGAAGCGCAAATGGGAAACCCCTGATGGTACCTCTCATCGAATGCAGGTGCTAGTTCCTCGTGCTGAAACAACAGATATTCTAGAGGAGTGAGGAGAGTCATAATAGCCTGACAGGAATACATTTTGGTAGTCAACAAAACTCTGGCAAAAATAAGGGAAAGATTCTAATAGCTCCACATTCAGGAGGATGTTATGAACTGGTGTCGTAAATGCACAGATCTACAGTACACAGCCAGAAGTGTCTAAGTGCAATTTTGACGATTTTGAGTTTATTGCATTTTTGTATTCAGTATTTTATTGTTAATCATTGTTATAATTTTTGTCTTAAACTCAGCTGTGGTTGCTGAGTTATCCGACCGGCAAATGTGCTTCTGTGAACTTTAAAAATAATACCGGGATCAATATAAGGCTTCTTTAATTAAGAGGTACTTTATTTTCGGTTTACTCTAGCGAGATTAACAAAATGACTGTATGAATGCTTGACTCAAACTGAACTGTTAATACAATATTAAGAATAATGCCTACAATAAATTAGTCTAAATGTAAATGTAAATCAAATGTAAATGTGAATGTAAATGTATATAGAAATAGAAATAATCTGAATTAGGGATTGAATACCGGGATTCCGGGATCCCGAAAACCGGGATACCGAACCGATTTTTCTCCGGTATTACAATACCGGTATTAGTAGACAATACCGAAATTTCGGTACCTATTTAAGAAAATTAATACCGGTATTAATACCGGTATCCCGGTATTGTTTTGGTACAATACCGAAATACCGGTATTGAAAAATACCTCCGGTATTGCAATCCCTAATCTGAATGTGTATTGAAATCTAATAAAGTATTTTAACATCCTCCCGCCGCAGTCTCTGTCTCCACCTCTAGCGGGAATAAGTGCTGAACAGATCGACACGTAGTCACCCCGTTATGAAATTTAACTTCGCAAGCACGAACCCTTCCATCTCGTCCAGGAAAACCCTGTTGAACACGGGCTAGTTTCCAAAACAATCGTGGCACTGAAGAGTGAAGAGTCGTGAACTATTACCTCATTCCCAGGCTGTAGGCCTTGAAAAAAAGAAGGATGATTGTGATGAGCGGATCTGAGCTGTTGAACATATTCCGCCCTGAATTGCTTAAAAAATTTATTTGCCAAACGAAAACGAGCTTGCCATTTTCGGCGCAAATCCCTTCCTGTAGGTGCAACACCGTTTAAGGATAATGAAGCTGGAAAAGTTCTAAGTAGAAAATTGTTGGGCGTTAGCAGTGACAAGACGACGGGATCTTCGCTAATATAGGTTAGTGGTCGTGAATTGATGATAGATACAGCCTCTATCAGATAAGTTTGCAATTGATCGGACGTCAGCGTCAAAATATCCTTCCCGTTCCTCACAAGCCTCACCCAGAATCCGCTCCACCAAGCTTCACGCTCCACAATAAACCTCCATGATACTCCCATATTGCTCGCATAATTTTGTAAATTCTCGGAGTGAATTATAGTGTTTAATTCTCGAAATTCCAAAGCAGCACGTTTGAAGGTTTTAGCGTTATCAGATAGAACTAGCTTAGGTATACCACGCCTAGCGAAAAATCGTTTGAAAGCTAGTATGCAAGACTCAGTAGTCATATCTTCAACCAGCTCCAAATGTACGGCTCGAACAACAGCACAAGTTAATAGTAAGATGTAAACCTTTTTCGTACAATTATCACCCTTCGATCGGCATACGTATAAAGAGCCCGCGAAATCGACACCTGTTGTCTCAAAGGGCCGAGAAGCTGTTAGTCTCTCCTTCGGTAAGGGAGCAAATGGCTGTACAGCAGCTTTTCCTTTAAGACGTTTACATACGCAACATCTTCGTAGCAACTTCTTTATAGTTTATCGTCCCTTAACTATCCAAAATATCTCACGCAAACGGACAAGAACTTGGTTAACGCCTCCGTGGCACGTTGTTTCGTGACAGTTAAGAATGAGGAACGTTGTCAAATATGAATCGTTGGATAATATGATAGGGAATTTCTCATCGTAACTGAAAGTTGACTCGGAAAGACGGCTACCAACTCTTAAGATTCCATTTTCATCAATGATACGACACAAGGAAAAAATATCGGACTCCTTTCGAATCGGCTTCATGTTGCGCAAGGCGATTATTTCTTCACTATATCTCTCAGATTGCACCAGCTGGATCCAATAGAACCCAGCTTCTTTTAATTCAATTGCGGAGAGATGGTTTCTTTCAGGCAATTCTCGTCGCAGACATTTGATAAAACGTTGAACGTACATATGCTGTTACTCGAATAAGCTTACGGTATCTACTGAACTTATTCATTTTAAATATAGGTTCTCGTTCCTTACGTTGGGGTTCGTCGTTGCTAGGAATCGAAATACATGGAGAGTAGCTTAGAACATTTACCTGTGTTTGTTGCAAAGGCCAACCAAGTAGGTCCACACATCCAATTCGGTGAATTACCTAAAGTCTTTACTAATACTCCCCGAGTCAACAAATCTGCAGGAGTTTGATCTCCTGGACAATGTCTCCAACTGCTGATGTCAGTTTCCGGATTTCTTGTACTCGTTGATCAATATGTAAGTTTCACGTTTACTTCTGTTGCCATAAATCCAGTAAAGACGAATTTGCGAGTCTGTCCAGAGATGGGGCAATTCTATTCCTAGAACAAAGGAATGATACTGTGATGAATCCATAATCATCTTCGCTCCTTACATAAGCAACTGCATCAAAGGCATGCGGACTTGCATCAGAAAATATGTGCAGCTGCTGATTGATTCGTTTGGCAGATCCAAAAACACAGCGAGGAAACTTTATATTCTGCAAAAGAGGTAAATTTTTAATACATTTATTCCACTCAGTTACCATTTGAACTGGAAGAGGCTCATCCCAATCCAATTTTCGACGCCAGGACTCTTGGAAAAGTAACTTCAATTTAACAGTTAAAGGTCCTAGTATACCGATGGAATCATAAATTCGGGCCACTAGTTGAAGAAAAAGTCCGTTTTGTGATATTTATCGGTATTTCATTGCACACTTTATTTATATCAATGGCTAGTTCGTCTGTCTGTCTGTACCATAGTAAACCCAATACCTTTTGAGTTTCACTCAAACTTCTGCAGGTAGAAAACTCTCGTCGTAAGTACTAGTCATTTGAGTTCCATTTATGAATATTGCTGCATTTCGCATGATCTCACCGATCTCCTAAAAGAATTTATAAGCTTCTGAAGTATCATCCAAACTAACCACCAAATCATCCATTGGCAATTGGCAGGTTTCTGTAAAATTACTCATTTCTGTGCGGAAGTGCTTTTGTAAAGTCGCGCACAGCAAAGCAAGTCCTTCCCTCCTACAGCTGACACCAAAGGTCACACGTTTCATTCAGCTCGAGTTGGCAAATTGTCTGAATTAATTTTATTACTGAACCAAATAAACCTGTGTACATCATAGTCCTTAGGAGACAAAGATATTTGGAGAAATGCCTAAATTAGCTCCTGTCCTGGACGATGCATCAAAAACAATTCGCGTTTTGGTAGTAATCTTGTCATCTCGATAAGCCGGACGAGGAGTAATAGACTCGCTGATTATCTTCGATTTTTCCATCACACCTTTCTGCTATACCGGATAATATTAGATCCCACATTAGGTTATCGTATTCCAATAATTTCTCCTTACTTTTGGCTAACCTGTCAATTAATTTATTAAATCTGAATTGGGCCCCGTTATAATTACTGTCAATAGTACACTTTACACTCTATGAGAGAGGATAGGCTAATATGATCGGGCTAGTCCCTTCCAAGTAAGGTTGGCGTGAGGCTAATAACCTCACCCGTAAAAAACAATTATTACGGAACGAGCAACATGCCTCGGATACTGGAATAAACGACGACGACCACGGCAACGAAAAAGGCAAAACGATTTACGATTTTTTTCATGGAACGTTCGAACTCTGTACAGAACTCGAGCTTCAAAACATCTAGCCGATACCCTGTCAAAGTATAAAGCTGACATTACCGCCATTCAGGAGATGAGGTGGACAGGGAATGGTGTTTTGCAAAAACCTGAGTATGACGTATATTACAGCTGTCATACAAAACACCATGTTCTAGGAGTAGGTTTTATGGTTAGCAAAAGAATGAAGCCTACCATTATCGGCTTTAAAGCAATAAACGAAAGGCTATGCTCCCTTCGTGTGCGAGGTAAATTTAAGAACATCAGCCTCATAAACGTTCACGCACCTACAGAAGAGTCCCCGGATGATGATAAAGAAGAATTCTTCGAATTAGTTGAACGGGAACTTAATGCCTGCCCCAGGTATGATGTAAAAATCATACTGGGAGATCTGAACGCCAAAGTAGGCCGGGAGCCCATATACAGGCAATATGTCGGCCACAGCTTGCATGAAAACACTAATGACAATGGACAGCGAGTTGTAGAGATGGCAGCAAGTAAGAACTTGGTCGTTGCAAGTACTAGATTTGCGCGTAAAGATATCCATAAAGCCACCTGGGTATCTCCTGATGGAGCCACTCGCAACCAAATAGATCATGTGTTGATAGACCGCCGCCACCTTTCGGGTCTGATGACGGTACGAACGTACCGAGGTGCCAACTTCGACTCGGATCACTATCTTGTTGGTGTGGTGCTCCGAGAGCGCATTACAACGCTGAAAAGCTTTGTATCCGCTGATCAGGCTCGAATCAACACAGCTGCACTACGCAATGAAATGGCCAGAAACAGCTACGGTCATGCATTAGAACTCGCCCTAAGTCCTGGGGATGAGATGCCGGGCGTTGAAGAGAACTGGACCCGCCTTAAAAATACTGTCATTAGTACTGCTGATTCCATCTTAGGCAGAAGTCGTAAAGATCGGAACGACTGGTTCGATAATGAATGCAAGCTGGCAACTGAACCTAAGAATGCTGCGTAGCGAGCCATGCAGCAGTCTCAGAGAACACGGGCACGCGAAGAGAACTATAAAGAGCTCAGAAAAGAAGAAAAGAGAATTCACAGACGGAAAAAGGAAGCCTGGGAAAAAAATCTCGTCTGTGAGCTAGAACAGTACAGAGAACGACGGCCGCACCAGGCGCGGGAGTTCTACCAAAGAGTCCGCAGTATGACGCAATTCACACCACGTTGCACATACTGCAAGGACAAAGAAGGTAATCTGATCACCGATCCTAAAGGCATCTTGGAGCGATGGGAAGAGCACTTTCATGAATTGCTAAATGGCGAGCTAACTGAGGATTCGGAGGCTCCACCAATATCTGATGACAATGCTATGCTGCCGCCACCAAGCATAGAAGAAGTTAGCAGAGCCATCAGCCGGCTCAAAAACAACAAGGCCTCGGGTGCAGACGGCATCGCAGCGGAGCTGGTTAAATATGGAGGGCCTACATTACACCAAGCGATTCATGAATTAATTGTGCAAGTATGGGAGCAGGAAGTGATGCCAGAAGACTGGAGAAAAGGCATCCTCTGTCCGGTACACAAAAAAGGAGATATCACAGCGTGCACTAATTATCGCGGTATAACGTTGTTGAGTACCGTGTATAAGATATTCTCCGCTATCCTACAAAACAGGATGGCCCCATACGCCAGAAACATCATTGGCCATTACCAGTGTGGCTTCAGCCCAGGCAAATCAACGACTGATCAGATTTTCACCTTAAGGCAGGCTATGGAAAAATGTCTAGAGTTTCAAAACTCAATTCCACACCTCTTCATAGACTTTAAAGCCGCCTATGATAGCATAGCCAGGGTAGAACTCTACAAAGCCATGAGAGAATTCGGCATCCCCAACAAACTGACAAGACTATGTAGGTTGACCATGATCAATGTGTCAAGCCAAGTAAAGGTATCCGGAACACTGTCCAGACCAATCAACATCTATAATGGACTCCGACAAGGGGACGGTCTGGCCTGCCTCCTTTTCAACCTGGCGTTGGAGAAAGTGATCCGAGATTCGGGCGTGACATCAAGGGGTACAATCCTCCACAAGTCCACCCAATTACTGGCTTACGCAGACGACATTGACATCATTGGAAGAACAACAACAGCTGTACAAGAAGCTTTCACTCAGATTGAGCAAGCGGCAGGAAATCGGGGACTGCTCATTAACGAAAGCAAAACAAAGTACATGGTGGCCTCGTCTGGAAGAACACCTAACATTGGTCCCACAATCAAGGTAGCGGAACACGAGTTTGACGTGGTAAAATCATTTACCTACCTTGGGTCAATAGTAGCAGCCGACAATAGCATGGAACCAGAAATACGCGCACGACTGCTAAAAGCCCACAAAGCCTACTATAGTCTGTCAAGGCTCTTCAAATCCAAATATCTAACCATAACGTCTAAACTTTTACTATATAAGACGATGGTCTTACCCGTTCTCACATATGCATCCGAAACGTGGGTGCTTAGCAAAAAGGACTCAAACCTCTTGGGCGTGTTTGAGAGGAAAATACTTCGGAGGATTGTTGGCCCCGTATGTGAGGAAGGACGATTCTGGAGACTCTACAATGACGAGATCTTCGAGCGCTATCGCGACATAGATGTTGTGAAGAAAATAAAGCTCGGTAGGCTCCGGTGGGCAGGGCATCAAGCTCGTATGAGTGAAGATGAGCCTGCTCGGAAAGTTCTCTGCGGTAAGACCTATGGGGTGCGACAGCGAGGGAGGCCCAACCTTCGCTGGAAGGATGGCGTGGACCAGGACGCTCAGAGTTTAGGGATGCCAAACTGGATGACATCGGCTCAGAATCGGGACCGGTGGAGAGAACAGTTGCGCGAGGCCAGGACCGGATCCCGGTTGTAGAGCCGTTAAAGTAAGTAAGTAAGTAAGTACACTTTGGATCCTTCCATATTAAACTTGCCTCATATCATACATTGTTTACATTTCTTAATGTAGCAATCAACATCTGTGATCGGATTTTTCGCAGCATTCGGGGGAGTAAGGCCGATATTTTCAAGACTCCAAAAACTTTCAATTTGCTTCCGATCCTCAGTAAAATGCTCTTCTGCATCAACCGTTGACAGACAAGCAACTGACAGTACTTCACAACTATTATTAGAATCAATTGTAGGCCCATGAACAGTCCATCCAAAAATAGTTTGAACTATCACTAATCCTTTACTCACGCGAAATAACAAACTTCTCGGACTCGGATTTAAAAAAAACGATTTTATATTAATACTTTAATTACAATACAATATCTGAACGTCTTTACAATTTAAATTTCTATACAAGACTGACTTAAAAATCTAAAATCTAAATTAATAGCTTTTCCCAGGTTTTATAAATCAAGAGTTAACCCTTCTAGCACAGAAGGCGCACTTTACAGCAAAGCATGAAAATCTATATATACATACACATACATATATATATATATATATATATATATATATATATATATATATATATATATATATATATATATATATATATATGTATATATATACATATATAGAGTTTCCCTTCTAAGACAGAAGGCACACTTCCCAGCAGAGCTGAGAAATATTTACCACTGCCGTGGCTCAGCTGAGACATGCAAACATAAAATATTAAAACATAAAAGATCAAAAACATTAAACAGAGAAGCGTGCAAAACTGAAAAGGGAGTAAGGCACGCAGAGAGTCACGCCACATTGAGAAGGGTCCTTTTAAGGACAACTTCACTGGTTAGCAAGCTAAATACACTCCTATTGTTGTTAGTATTTATAAGCATGCGATTAACGGGTTCAAAGGTTTCCATAAGGTTTTCCATAATTCTAAGAATGCTTTATCAGCGTCTGGAACACCGGACGTTGCTGCAATATTATCTTGGGAAAAAGGTTGCTGGACATGGGGTCATCGTATGCACATGGAGTCATCGTAGGCACATGGGGTTGTTAGGCGGCGTTGGTAACTCCTCCCCCCAAAGTGTGAAGTGTCGGCCATAGGAATTGAGACACTGGTGGTACAGGTGTGCTGGCTTCCTGGGTATCCGTGATGCGGACTGTTACTGCGAATCTGCGGCATAACCATATAATGATGCAGATCAGTATTGCGGCTAAGGTGATTATGGATCCGGTAGTATATGCTTCTTTTTCCCTTGTTTTCCTTTGCCAGGTTTCTAAGGTTTCCTTGTTTTGGAAGTGGTATTCTTTCAATCTTTGCAGGTTTAAGATCTCTATAGTGGCTTCTGGATGAAGATTATTGTGGGATAATGGGAATATGTGGACTTCATCCCAAAAGACGTTTGCGTCATCTCGGTAGATTGCATTGTTGATCTGGATCTCACAGTCTTTGAAGTGGAGCAGGATGGTTCCTTTTAGTGTTGGGTGGCTTCCTCCGCAGGTTGAAGTTACTGATGTTTCTGGGATGTTCACCAGAAGTATATAATTTGGTTCTGGCTGGAAGATTGCTTCTATTTTCCCAACTTCGTTCAACGTACAATTAGCGTAGTGGTGCTATGCATTTGCTTTGGTCCGATTTCTCTTGGTGTCTGGATTCTTCGCAGTAGGACAGATTTCGTCCAAATACTGAACACTCTCTTTATTAAGAAGGATATAAGGTTTTGTGGGTATTTCTTTTGTTTGGTTAATTGGAAGTGGCAGGACATGGAATAAGTTATATTCTTTGGATAACATGGGGATGCGGACGTTAAAAATAATGTTTGAGTCGTTATGGTAAGCTTGTAGCCCTAGTAGCTCATACAGTATTGTGCAAAACTATAGCACCGCATTGCATGGATTTCAAATAATAGGTCAGAACTCCGAAACTATTAAAGTTACAGTCTCGAAACTTTGCCACTTTATTACTTTAATTATCAGCTTTATTTTATATAAAAATTAAAAAAACATTTATTTACTGATTTAGTAAAAACAACAATAATATTACGCTTAGTTCACTTAGGGCTGTGCAAAACTATAGCAACTTTACAGAAATTTTAATATTTTGTGTACATCCCTTTTGATTTTATGACGTGGACTATAACAACCTCTTAAGTGGCGGATAATTTTAAACATGCACTGTAACTACAACTGTATTCTTGACCGTTGCCAGTGCGAATGCTGGCAATTATTCCCTTTTTTGAAAGCATTGGTAATTGTCATTCCAATTATACTGTTCATAAAAGTTATTTGATCTGCATTTTATCAACAAAAATGGGACGCAATAAATAGTGTTGAATTTAAATCAAAACTAGAAACAGAGATAAAAAACGGAAATTCTCAGTATGCGGTATCTAAGAAGTACGGACTTAATAAATCGTTATTAAGTCGTTGGGTGAAAAAATTTGACCGCGAAGGTCACACTACAACGGTTCATTCAGGAGGTCGACCGCGATTAACTTCAGTACGTGAAGACAAAAGGATCGCTTCAATTATTAAAAAGGATCCTTTTATCTCATCGAGTGACATTAAGGAACAATTAAATCTTAACGTTGACACAAGCACCATACGTAGAAGAGCGATCGAGAATCATTTAAGATGTTATCGACCTGCTCGAAAGCCAATGCTGTCAAAAGGAAATTTTTAATTGATTTAATGTCATCATATTTATGTTGTTTAGGTTGCTAATGGCATTAAATCATCAAAACTGGACTATTAGTCAATGGAGAGCCATTTTATTTAGTGATGAGTCCAAATTCAATCTGGTCTGCTTGGATGGAATCAACCACCTCAGAAGAGCAAAGGGAAAGAGACTTGAACCTCGTTATTGCCGCCTCACAGTTAGACACGGCGGGGTAATGCGATGTTTTGGGGTTGTTTTTCTGGTGATGGTGTTGGTCCTCTTCATGAAATCAAAGGAATTATGGATCGCTTTAAGTATAGAATAGAGATGTACTAGAGTCGATAATGCTACCATATGCTGAGAAGCATATGCCCCCTTGTTGGGTGTTTCAACAGGACAACGATCCGAAACACACTTCAAAGGTGGTTAAAGAAGGGTTTCAAGCCAAAAACATTCAACTCATGGATTGGCCGGCGCAATCACCAGATCTCAACCCTATTGAAAACCTTTGGGGCATCATAAAACAAAATTTAAAGGGCAAAAAGTTTGCAAATAAACAGCTACTAATAGAGGCCGTAAAAAGTGAATGGAATTCTATATCTTTAGATACAATTGATAAAATAATAAAATCAATGCCAAAGAGGTGCGTCCAAGTCATAAAATCAAAAGGGATGTACACAAAATTTTAAAATTTCTGTAAAGTTGCTATAGTTTTGCACAGCCCAAAGTGAACTAAGCGTAATATTATTGTTGTTTTTACTAAATCAGTAAATAAATGTTTTTTTAATTTTTATATAAAATAAAGCTGATAATTAAAGTAATAAAGTGGCAAAGTTTCGAGATTGTAACTTTAATAATTTCGGAGTTCTGACTTATTATTTGAAATCCATGCAATGCGGTGCTATAGTTTTGCACAATACATTTGATCTGATCTCTACTGATTGATTTTTTAGCATACTTTGGATTAATCCAAGTTCATTCGGGTTTAAAATTAATTTTGGTATGATGTTAAGTCTTGCCAGTATAATTGCTTCGGCTATGTTGGTAATATGGTTACTAAGTAAATCGATATTGTAATTTATATGATTAAGGTATTGTATATGTGAAAGAGAATTTTCATTAGTTCGAATTTTATTTCTAATTTGATCCTGGTAATGATTTAAAAAGTTTTCTATTTTAGCTTGCTCTTTATTGACATGGTTGGTGATGTTTTTAAATCTATTGATCATTAGTTTATTTAGTTTTGTTTGGCGATCGAATTCGTTATCAAACTCCTTTTGTACCGAGTTTAGTTTTTCAATTTCCTTATTTAAAAATTGCGCGTCATTTGCGTCCATATTCCCTGTTATGAATTTTATTGCCGTGCCTAGGCCATTTATTAAACCTCTCTTAGTCCTTTGTTTAGGAGTAAGTGTTTCTAGTTTGTTTTCAAGTTCTTTGAGTTTAAGTTTTGTCACTGTAATCAAGTCTTTAACATCGTCAGTATTGTCAAGAGCCTTAAGTGAGTCCGTAACCTTATTTATACTAATTCTGTACGATTCTAATTTTATGATATGCACTAGGTTGTAATAACTATGAATTGTGCGAGCTGTTCCTAGCTTTAGGGGTAAAATGCCTTGATTGTCCCTTAAGTAATTTATTTCTGACTTTTGACTTAATACTAGAGATAATCTGAAAAGAAAAGTAAGAATAATATTTATTTTATCCTACGTTATTGTCAGTGGTTATTTATTATGTTATTACTTAGTCTATTCTATTCTTGCTATTGTTTAATTCTAGGATAACAATTTCCCTTGGTATATTTCCAAGATCATTTTGCGGCGGAAATATGGCATATGTTGTTGTGAGAAGGTTATTTCTCGATTTCTAGTAATGTATTCTGCGAACATGCAGCTAAATATTCCGCAATCGCTACTATTCGTTTGCTTGGGGATTTCTTTAACGCTTTCTTTAACAAAGTCGGATGTATCAAATTCCTTGTTTCGTTTATCTAATGATTCCTCCTTAATATAATTTTCAAGGGCTTGTAGTACCTTTGGGTTTGGTGTACCCATTGAGTCATAGTCAGGGCCGGATTTATATATTGCGGGGCCCCAAGCACAACCTCGTGATGGGGCCCCCCAACAATGACTACCGCCCCACCGCCCCCGCCCCCCCACACACACACAAAAGAAAAGTTCTTTAATGAGAAATCAATTAAGTAAAATGGAATATAAATTTTATTTAAATAAACTATATAGGTATTTCAATATCTTTGTGGGTCAAGTTCCGAGTTCTCTCTCGCCTCTCCCTTTTATCTAAAGACGAACCAAACAAAATATAAGAGGCGCGGGCCCCCTGAGGGTAGGGGCCTCAAGCAATTGCTTGTTTTGCTTGTTGGTAAATCCGGCACTGGTCATAGTATTTAAAATACTTATCTCTTAGGTTAATGATTGCTATACACCAATGTACACCGCCAACGTGGACAGGTACTAAGATAATGTCGTAAGAGAATAAGTCGATCTTGCGAGTCCAACGACTCACGGAACTATAGCCTGAGTTCATTAGCTTTATGGTAAAGAACGTGTTCATTGCGTAGACACGTGGAAGTCCTTCTGAGTGACGTTGTTTCGAACGTTCAACTAATAGATTCATATAGAAGTTGATTATCGTGTCGTTCACCCAGTTCCCGTCGTTAAGAGTAGTAATGTCACTTCGTGCTATTTGCAAATTAAATTTGCTAATTAGTACTACGTCTCCGGGTTCCTCGCAAGTAGCTTTTCTAATCAAAGCGTGTTGCTCTGGAGTTAATTCCGGGTATTCGCTTTCCTCTTCTGGCTCAGGCTTGATCAAAGCAACTTTAGGTTTACGTTTCCCTTTTATCCTCGCTTTGTGTATTTTTTGGTTACTGTCAGTCAACAGCGTATATTCTTTATTTTCCTTAACTTTTTGCTTGCGAAAGCGCGCTGCAAGTTTGTTTCTTTTGCATTCTTTCCTGAATATTACTTCGCCTATTTCCCTTTGTTCGGGATCGTTCCTAGACTTGTTTAACCTATCTATTTTATTATTACTTAAATCTTCTAGTCGACTCTGAATAGAGGGATATAATTCTAACTGGTATGCATTTAACTTCCTTAGGTACTCGTGTTCGTTGTTGAAGCTTACATTTTCATTAAATTTATAGGTTCGACCATAGAATAACTCGAACGGAGTGAGTTTGGTTGCAGAATGAATTGCGTTATTGTAGGTTGTAATACATTCTGATAGAATTTCGTCATGGTCTTGGTCTACGCTATTCTTTATCTTATTTAATACTATTCTGTAGATTTCCGTTAGTGTAGAGTGAAAACGCTCTACAGGGGAATTGCTGGTTGTTTGTTGGAATGAGGTGAAGTGCAAATTAATGGTATATTGCCTACAGAAGTCTTTGAATAAGTTCGCCGTGAATTCCGATCCCTGATCACAGACTAATTTTTTCGGTATGCCATGGTGGCTTATAAAATGTTTGAGGTTTTTAACTATTGCAACGCTGTTACGAGTAGGAAGAGTGTACGCGGAGGCAAATTTGGAAAATTTGTCGACTATTGTCAAAATTTGTTTATTGTTTATGCTATATATATCGATGTGTACTATGTCTAATGGCTTTGTAGGGATTTCAGGTTTCAAAAACTTTATTTTCTGTGGATGCCTATCATATTTAAGGGTTTGGCAGTTTTCACAGTTATTAATTGTTTGGATTATTTTGTTTTTCATACGAGGGAAATAATATTCTCTTTTCAAGTGGTTTAACGTTTCTTCTATACCTCTGTGATTATTGTTCTTATGATATTCGTCTATTAATCTATCTTGATCATCATTTTCCTTGATGTCAATTAGAATCTCCTTACATCTTACTATTCGAAAAATTTTATTATTTGAAAAATGTCTAGAATATATTGATTGTATTAGTCTAAACGTTTCATCGTCGGTAGCTATAGCTGTTAGCTTCCGAGGTATCAAACATTTTTTTAATATGTCTAGAATAATTTCTTCCGTGTACTCTGGCTTGATAATTATTCTACGCTGTTTATCCCTAAATTCTTCTAAAGATATTTTCGGGTTTTTGTCCGATTTTTCTAATATGAGTTGCAGATTAAACTCGTTTAGTGGTTTCTCCGAAATGGGAATGCCGTCGTTCAGGTTTTCCTGTGCGGAGTGCACTGTGGTTCCTACAGTTCCTTGGACTGAGGTTGAGTCGTCATTGACGTTAACATCGATAGATTTACTGCTATCTTCGATTTTGATTCTACTGAGCGCATCTGCGTTCGTGTTAAGTTTTCCCTTTTTATAGACTATCTCGTAGTCGTATTCTTCCAGCTTTAATCTCCATCTGACCAGTTTCGAATTTGATTCTTTGAGGCTCATAACCCAAGTCAAGGGCTTGTGGTCCGTAATAATCTTGAATCTTCGGCCAAATAGATACGGTCGGAAGTATTTCGTGGCCCAAATAATAGCTAGTAACTCCTTCTCAATAGTGGAGTAGTTTGTTTCTGAATCAGTGAGGGTTCTACTAGCGTAGCACACGGGTCTGTCACTTCCAATGGGGCCTTGTGAGAGCACAGCGCCTATTGCAAAATTGCTGGCGTCTGTGGTAAGGTTGAAGGACTTTGAAAAGTCTGGGTACTGAAGTACCGGATCGTTCATGAGGATTTGTTTGCTTATGTTGAAGCTATCAATATATCTTTCTGTTAGTTCAACAGTTCTGCCCTTTTTTAAGCACTCTGTTAAAGGCTTAACTAGCTTAGCAAAGTCTTTAACGAATTTCCTATAGTACCCCAACAATCCGAGAAAAGATTTTATCTGTTTCTGGGTACGAGGAATTGGGAATTGCTGGATCGCACGAATTTTGTCAGGATTGGGTCTGATGCCCTCGGTGGAAACGATATGGCCAAGGAAGGCGATTTCCTTGTGAAGAAATTCGCACTTATCCGGTTGGATCTTGAGATTGGCCTCACTAATTTTTTCAAACACTTTCCTCAGGTTCTGTATGTGCTCTTGCAAAGAGGTGGAGTATATTATAATATCATCCAAATAAACAAGGCAAACCTTGCCTTGAAGGTCCTTTAGCACGTTGTCCATAACCCTTTGAAAGGTGGACGGGGCATTTTTAAGCCCGAATGGCATACCGACATACTCATAATGTCCCCCTTCTACCGTGAAGGCTGTTTTGGGGACATCCTTCGGGTTCATCTCCATTTGATGAAACCCGGTAGCCAAATCAAGTGTGGAGAAATACATACACTTGCCGAGTTTGTCAAGAATCTCGGTTATATTGGGAATTGGATATCGGTCAGTGATCGTTTTTTCGTTCAATTTCCGATAATCGACTACGAGGCGCCATTTCTGCCTGCCGCTGGCGTCTTTCTTTTTGGGCACCACCCAGATAGGGGAGCTCCAAGGAGAATAACTAGGGCGTATTATACCCTGTTCTATCATACCATCGATTTGTTTCCTTACCTCCTCTTTATGGATGTAGGGATATCTATAGGACTTTGTATAGATCGGAGAATCGTCGATGGTTGGAATGGAATGTTTCACTTGATTGGTGAAACTTAGTGGTTGGTTTTCGTCATAGAAAATGGTTTCGTATTGTTTGCAAATTTTTATGATGGCTTTCTTTTCCTCTTCATTTAAGTGAGACGTGCGGATTGTTTGAATGGCCTTGTTAGTTTCTGGCTGTTCGTTATACTCGAAACTGACGTGGTTTAATTCAATGTGTTCGGAAGACAAATAACGTTCTACTTTCAGCGGTTGTTCAACATAGAGTATTTGCTCTTGGTCGGATTCGTTGCTGATTTCCATTGTACTATGCCACTCAATAGCCCTATATAGTCCTTCAGAGATAATCAGTTGGGGTTTTAGGATTGTGTTCCTAAGGAAAATTTCTCCGTTTCTTACGTCAACAGGAAGTTTAACTATTGCTTTAGAGTGGGGTGGTATAATATGTTTGCCGGAACTGAAATTAGGTTTGTACTTTAAGGGGATTTTTGCATTTCTGGTTATGAGGGCCTTTTCTACTAGGTCAATTTTACCGCCTAGCTTGGTAAGATCGCCAAGTCCTAACAGACCGTCGAAGTACCCATGAAATTTGAAAATATAAAATCGTATTTCGCCGGAGTCATTGAATTCCGTAAATGTTGGAAGGGTAACTGTTTTACCAATTTGATATTTGCCTAATACAGTGATTATTGTTTTGGGTTCGCACTTTTCTACGTCAGTGGGATAAACAAATTCTGGGTTGATGAACGACGATGAAGCCCCTGTATCTATCAAGAACTTCAGCGGCCGTCCGAATGGGCTTGCTATGTTGATGTAAGCAAGTGTTGTACCATGCGTATTGATGTCTAGGTAACCTGTTGGTCCCTCAAGGCATCTATAGGAAAATTTTGGGCATCTCGACTTTCTGTTTCTGGACTAGCAAAATCCGTATTATGATATTCATCTAATCGCTGCCGATAAGAACTACATACTTTGAAGTGGAATACTACTAGTCTCGGCTTCACATTCATCTAAGTTATGGATTTCTTCAGCAAAATATTTTGGGAATCTTGTATTATGGAAGGGCCTATTAGTATGAGAATTATTTAGAGAATTTCTAAATTGGTTGGATGGAGCTCGATGTTTCATTTGAGTATTGCCAGAACTAGTGTCCATGGGTTCCGGTGGAGGTAGTCTTGGTGCGTTTATTCTTCTGTCGAACACATTTTGATTTGTGTTAGCGTTGTTGAAATTGTTGAAATTTGGTTTAAAGTTCCAGAATTTATTTGGATTAGTTTGGGGTCTAAAGAAGGGTCTTTGGTTTTGATTTGGATTTCCTTGGGTGTGACCATATTGTCTAAAGTTAAAGGATGGATTCCTAAAGTTAGTAACTTGTAAGTTTTGTCTTTTATTCCCATTTAATTTGTGGTGATTTGACGAGGGATCTGATCTCATATAGGATATGTTTTGTTCCTTTATGCAGTATGATAGAGCTATTGGTAAGGAATCGGGCCTCATAGCTCTAATTATCGAACCAAGTGGTTCCCTGAGGACGCTTAAGAACGCGTTTAAGCACATTTCACTAAACAATTCCTTTTTGGCTTTGATAACACTATTCTCAATTTCGTGAATTAAAATATTATTGTTTAGAGTTGCCTGTATCTCAACTATTTCACTGTAAAATACTTCTATAGTTTTATTATTTTGCCTAACTGAATGTAAATCTTTTATTAGAGAAGTTTCCGTCCTTTTGTCGGAGTAATGTAAAGTCAGGTTATTTTTAATTTCTTCCCACACAAGAGGTGTACCGTAGAGGTTTAATACTTTATTTGCTTGCCCTTCGATTTTATTTCGAATTGCGCGCAAGAGAATCAGAGAATATGGATGACCGTCAACTACTTTTACGTATTTTAAAATTTCCTCCAGGTTGTTTAAGAAGTCATGAAGCAATCTAGGATTTCCGTCAAATTTCGGGAGATCCTTGATTACGTCAGGAATTCTCAGCGAATTGAATATATCAGTGGGAGAAACTGGTACATTTGGAGGTGGAACTGAATAAGACGTTTTTGTATTATCAGTAGCCATCGCGATTAAACTTTCAGACACACTTTCAAAATTTACGTTAGGATCACTATTATTTATATTAGAACTTAAATCTTCTTCACTGTTTGTAATTTCGGGGATAGAGCTTAAGCTTTTGAATAACCTAGTGACTTTTTGCGGGTAGGGTAATGAGGAAGATTTCTTTGTGGATTTTTTCATATAGGAAATATATATATATATAAAGAGAATAATCTAATACTTGACTTACATCTGTCCCATAATCAACAGGTATTTCATCGTCCTGAGTCCTGAGTTCTGAGTTCTTCTTGAATAGGTGATTTTAGAGTTGATACTCTCCAGTCCAACGGGGGTGTTGCAGCGACTGGTTTTCCGCCAGAATATTGATGTTAATTGAGGAAACCGCTCAACTCACTTCAAAAACACTCCCGATTGTCTTTAATTTTCACTAAATAATTACAAGGAAATTTTCGGTAAACCGCCGTATTGTTTCCTTTATAATATTTCCACTTTCCTATCGGTGAACCGCCGTTAGTTAAAAGTTGAAAATTTTTTTTTTTTGAAAATTAAAGGGATAGGACCGTCACCTATCCTACCGACTGCGCCAAATAACAAACTTCTCGGACTCGGATTTAAAAAAAACGATTTTATATTAATACTTTAATTACAATACAATATCTGAACGTCTTTACAATTTAAAGTTCTATACAAGACTGACTTAAAAATCTAAAATCTAAATTAATAGCTTTTCCCAGGTTTTCCATAAGGTTTTCCATAATTCTAAGAATGCTTTATCAGCGTCTGGAACACCGGACGTTGGTGCAATATTATCTTGGGAAAAGGTTGCTGGACATGGGGTCATCGTATGCACATGGGGTCATCGTAGGCACATGGGGTTGTTAGGCGGCGTTGGTAACTCGCGCTTAAATTCATCTTGCACTATCGATCAGTAAACATCGGGCACCCAGTAAGAGTCCAATACCACATTGGGGGGCACCAAACGAGTGATCATCTGCCATCTGCAGATCGGTAAATAATTCTCTTCTGCTACTTGGATCGATTAAAACATCTGGGCAAATATCAGGCACTAGCACAGCCAAGACAATAGCACATTGGCGATCGTGAACACTTTGCAACTTAATCTTGACTCGATTGAATGTCTTCACAGGACCCTTTTTTCGACACCCAAAATGCATAATGTTAATAGAAACAGTATCAACTATCTGCAACTTAAGACTTTCACCGATGCACTGCCTCACGTAACTCCGCTGTGAAAATAGCGCGAATTAAAATTGTTTCACTGTTGCAATTAAATGGAGAAAAGGCAAACATGCGAGCCGTTTGTAAAAATATTTGCAATGAGCAGCTAGTCCCTGGGGAACATAATGTGGTAGCTAACGATACCTTTTGTTTATTGTTTCTCTGGGCATCACTACTAGAATTGTCGTCAGAAACAGTATTCGCGTCGATAACCTTGGAATGTTGTGACAATTTAATTGAACGATAATTTGGGTCATACACAGAAGTAGCATGGTTGTCGCTGCAAGACCTGCATTTAATGTATTTGCTTCTGCATGTTTTAGAATTATGGCCCCGTTTTTGTGCATCTAAAACATCTTCCATCGCGTTTTAACAGAGATTTGCGTTCAGAGATGGATTGAGAAGTGTTGCATTCGGCTGTAGAATGTGTAACTGCCTTGCAAAAATAACAAGTCGGGGATCCTGACGAAGGCGAAGGTGTGAATAAACTGCCGCAGTGTTCGAGTGTCTCGTATTTACTTGAACGTTGGATTTCCTTACAGGATTCTGTGAAGAACGCTCGAGTGATGAGACTACTTTTTCAGGAAATCGAGGATTTTACGTAACTTTTCACTGCCAACACTAACTTGAGAATCTTCACTATTTGCCAAGGAGTTCATGGCAGCTCCCACATCACCAGAGCTTGCATCTTTCACAATCTGCTCTCGCTCTGAATGGGATCGATTAAAGTCCACAACCAAATCTCTAGGCAAACACTTTAATATAATTGCTCTTAAGATAATCGAATATTGCGTAGCGGGAACGCCTAACACTGTAAGAGACCTTGTATGCGTGGTTACTGAGTTGTATATTTTACGCAGATTAATGATATCAGATCGGGTCGACACTTGCGGAAGAGACATGAGTTTTTGTATTGTATAATCAATAAGTTTTTCGTTGTCGCCATATTCTTCGAGCAACATAGAAAAAATGCCGCATCATAGTTTGCATCTGTAGGAGTGAAGCCGGCGATGGATTCCGTAGCTTTACCTATAAGATGGTTTTGTAAATAATTAAACTTATCTGCTCCGTTGATATCACGTCTGTCGTGAATGTGAATGTAAATGTAAATAGAAATAGAAATAATCTGAATGTGTATTGAAATCTAATAAAGTATTTTAACAGTGAACAATTCTGTATCTAAAAAAATCTTTGAGGGTGATTTTCTCGAAACACATTAGGTGTGTTCGATGACTGCTCCAGCTCAAGATTAAGCAGAAAAAATCAGCAATTTGCGTTCTTTGAGACCTTTTGACAGATCTTTTCTGCTCCATTTGCCTTGCTCCTGTGTTTTTTGAGCGTGCTCTTTGTTGAGAATTCTCACTTTTTCTGCTCCACCAAATTTGTAGGAGCAGGCAGAGCAGCCAAATTTTCTTCTTCTTTTTCTTTTGACAATTGTCAAATTGAAAGCAGGGAAAATCGAAAATTGATTTATGAATGATTTATTCGGAAAATACTTGGAAATATTAAAAAATACATATTAATTTTATAAAAATAACATTTCGATGCTATTCAATTTATTGGTATATATTTCTTCTTCTACAATTGACATTCGTATCTAACCTCTAAAAATAGAATTTGGAGCAGAATTTAGCAGAAAGGTGTTTTTTGAGCTTCTTGCTATTATCTAATTTTTTCTGTTCTGACATCAATTTGACAGTCGCTCCCAATTGAGCCGCCCTGATCTGCTCTGAACTTTTTAAGCAGTCATCGAACACACATATTTTTTGCACTTAAGCACTTCTGGCTGTGTACTGTAGAGATTGTGTCAGTAGTAAGAGTCCTCGAGTAAGAGCAACAGAAAAAACGCAACGATACAAGGTTGGAGCCCCAATTGGGAGAATCGCAAAGGAGATTAGACAGGTTGTGCCCATCAGCCGATCGATGGGCAAACAGTCTCAATAATGGTGGCAGTGTGATAGTTTAGCCACCATATATTAGAAGTTTGACAGAGCTCTTATCTGTAACGACTTTAGAACTTGAATTAACGATTTGTAACGATTTATGTACTAAACTCGCATGGCACATCTATTAGTATTTATAACGAACGGTCAAAGCTTTTCGAAGTTTCTGGAAGTATTTAAACGAATGCTCGTTAAAAGAAACGGCCCGATATTAAAAAAGAATCTAAAATGGACTTGGATATATAAATTTAATGGTAACGGCATTTAAAGCCAGTTTGGATTGAAACTCGATTAGAGTGACCCAAAGTGAGTGGTGATTGAGCCGGGACGGTTGGGTGAACCGGGACAGTGCTTTTTTAATTGTTGTTAATGTTTTTATGTTGGTAATTCTTAGCGAATTAAGTTTGTATTGGCCCTATACATTATTTTATGAGAATTGAAGGTCAGCACCTGCATCACTTTATAGTAAGGATTGTTAATAAAAATCGACACTCCACAAAGTTTTATTTTCTCGGAGTTCAAGGAAGCCTATTTTTAAGACTAAAACAAAGGTAAGATAATAAAAAGTATTCGTTAGTATGTTATCTTTTAGAGTTCACATGGAATTTGTGATAACCTCCAAAAAATGTGATAACCACGCGTTTGTTTGAAAAAAAAAAAAAACATAAACGCCACTTTCACCTGCTCTTTCTATCGTGTCCCCGGCTCACCCCACGATTTTTCGGAACTGCCGATTTGACATTTTTTTAAACGATTAGGAATTATTGAAAATATAAAGTAATAATATTAAAAGTGACAAATAATGGAAGGTATTGAAACCATCTGCAGGATAGGATGTCAAAAAAAGAAAAAAAAATTGTTTAGGTTTTATAAGGCCCTGAAAAAAGTGTTTCCCGGCTCACCCCACGCTCCCCTATATATATATATATATATATATATATATATATATATATATTATATATATATATAGTATATATATGTATATATATATATATATATATATATATATATATATATTAGGGTGGCCCTTATTTGCAAAAGTGCTTCAATTTTGGGTCTCACCCCCTAGAAATATGCGAATAGGCAAAAAACCAAGAAATTTAAAATTTTAAACAAATCGAAAAGATTTAGAGGTCGCTCATGGCGAACGAAATCTTAAAAAATTATGATTTTTACCTTCTTTCATTTTGTTTGCCCCTAATTACCATTTTATCAGGCCTAAAAGAGTCAATTAATATTTTTAAAATTAATATTACACTATTGAAGTACAGTTTATGCCTTTTATTAGCTATAATATTGTCGTTATAAACGTTATAACCCGATTTTAACTGGTAAATTTACATTGAATAGGTTAACTATGTTAAATTAGCTTTCGTAAATTCATATTGTTGTTTCAACTGATATTATTGTTAAATATTATATAATATGATAAACACGCTTTTTCAAAATACGCATGGATGTTATAGAGTTCCGTGTAGATTGTTTGCTAAGTGAGGATCACTGATCGTGCACGTACCTAATGCACGACCAAAGATGAACAGAAAAGCACAAAGCTTTATGCGAAGGCTGCGGTAATTAGTGGGCCATAGTACAGTTTCTCTTTGAACTGATTTTTTTTATTTCCTTATAAAGACTTTTCAGTGTGCTTTTTATTTCATAGCTTTATTATTCGTAAACTGATCTTTATGATTTTGATCATTTTAGAAAGGTAATAATCTGTAGAATATATAAAAATTTTAGGTTTTAGGGCTGATAAAATGGTAAATAGGGTTGAACAAAGTGAAAAAAGGTAAGAAATCAATTTTTAAGATTTCGTTCGCCATGAGCGACCTCTAAATCTTTTCCGATTTGCCTAAATTTTAAATTTCTTCGTTTATTGCCAATTCGCATATTTCTAGGGGGTGAGACTTAGAATCTAAGCAATTTTTTTCTGCCCATACAAGAGAGGGCCACCCTCTATATATATATATATATATATATATATATATATATATATATATA
Source organism: Thereva unica (assembly GCA_949987705.1). Lineage (NCBI taxonomy): Eukaryota > Metazoa > Arthropoda > Insecta > Diptera > Therevidae > Thereva > Thereva unica. Next base: position 60,315,745 of record OX465282.1, read on the forward strand.
TATATATATATATATATATATATAATATATTATATATATGGCCGATTCTCCAGAACCTTTAACCTGCTTGTCGCTTCGAAATTTTTATGACTAACAATTTTTATAAGAAGATTAAAAATAAAAGAAGCTATCAATAATGTTAAGAAACTATTAATGAACAATAAGATATAAGTACGAAGTCATTTAAAACGATATATTGCAATAAAATTTGAAAAAATGTTCCGTTACCTGTCACTTTTCGGCCTGTCTTTAGCGCTAATCTGAATGAAAAACTATTTATATTTGTGATAGCAAGCGTTGAAACAAATAGTGAAAAGTGAAAAGTTGTAGTTTAACTCTTAAGGAAAAATGCAGTTGTGTTCGGTGGCAGTGTCAAATCGCTATATTTTCCAAAAACAAACTCTGAAGTTTGTCCCTAGGTTTTGACGTCAAAGTTGTAACCCGCATGGTAAGTCGAAGTACTCCGAATTGTCTCATTTTATCATAATTTTTTTTAAATGCACTTATTGTTCAGACACTAACGAACATGTGCATACATTTTGTGACAAAAATAAGTTGAAATAGGTTGATTTTTGGGCAAAACTGGGTAACATGAACGTAGGTTACATTTTAATGTCAAAGTTGTAACTGCAATTAATTTGCTCATATTACATTAAATTCATCCCCGTAAAATTTCTTATGACGTATTGTAACTAATAAATCATATGTAACGTTTCCTTCACTTAAATTGTTTCGTGAATCTTAAAAAAAAGTAATTTAAGCGAATGTCAAAATTGTAACCATGTCAAATTTAATGTCAAAATTGTAACCATGTCAATACAACCATGTCATAAACAAAATGCGCATTGAATTTTTTAATGTTCTACATCAGAAAACATTTATTTATGAAATAAGAAACACAAAAAATATCATGACACGGTTGTGCTATCAATTTGAAATTTCATTTTTCCAATTAGCTCAGGTTAAAGGTTCTGGAGAATCGCCCATATATATATATATATATATATATATATATATATATATATATATATATATATATATATATATATATATATATATATATATATATATATATAAATAAAGCAGAGCCCGCTGTCATTCCGTCTGTTTGTCCGGTATAAACGCAAAAAGTCCTGCACTGATTATATTAATTTTCTCCAAATATATCAAAAATAACCTAACTTAGATTATAGGCTATTTAAATTTCTAATATTTAGTCCCTAAAAGAAATTATTAATAACTTTTACTTCGTCGGCGAGGGGGTTGGTGGAGGAATATTTTTGTTTACATATGAAAAGTCGGTTGTGAGATTAGGTTTCATATTTTACCCAAGTCTCTATAGTACCAAAAAGTTGCTCATTATTTTAACCAATAACCAAAAATTGCTCAAATTTCTCTAAAGAAGAACAAGAATATGTTATTATTCATGAAAACTTAAATAATAATAGAATAGTGAAAAAGGCATAAATTAAAATAAATTATTATTCACTTTAGAATTTGGATGCGACAAATTCGAAATAGAAGTTTGATCGCTAATTTTACCTCAAATAGAGGGCCATCTTTCGATCGGTAGATTATTAAAAAACCTTCAATAACATTTCCAATGGGATTTTCTCTAGACTATGTGAAGTGAAGAAGAAGATAAAGCGGAAAAACGAAAACTTAAATGTTTAAAATAATAGTGAAGATTTAAATTGATCAAAAGGAAGTTTTGATGGTTAAGAGTGAAAAGTGGAAAAAAGATAAGTGAAGTGGATTTAAATAAAATTACGAAAAGGGCGAAAACGCAAGTTTTGTTCCTTTTTTGCATAATTTTCAGTACGTAATTAGTACATATACGGTTAAAAGTGAAAAGTGGAAAAAAGGAGCAGAAACAAGTGATGCGGATTTATAAAAACCTATGAAAAGGGCGAAATCGCATTTTTTTGCATAATTTTCAGTACATAATTAGTACACATATACATATATATTTTCTTTTCGGTGCATATTCATATTTCTTAGTATTAGTTTCTGTTTTTCCCCTCCCTATCTATGAAAATGTAGAACACATTAATTCAAAGCCATTCTGGCTCCTAAAAATTAAGAAGTAGCCCTCTTTAACAAAATAATTTTAGACAAAATTCCTGGTGCTCTAACTACATATAGCTCAATAGACTCGATCTGTGTACTGGACGATGCAGTACATTATCCTGTGGAGTTTTTAAATAGTATAACAGTCCCTGGTCTTCCTGCACATGAAATACATCTTAAAGTGAATGTACCGTTCTTTTACTCCGTAATTTAAATCCACCAAAATTGTGCAATGGTACTAGATTAAGAATTGTCGCATTACACAAAAATTTAATTGAAGCTGCATTTTTAAGGGGTTGTGGGAAAGGCGAAAATGTGCTTATACCTAGGATACCTATAATTCCGAGTAATTATCCCTTTAAATTCAAACGCTAACAATTCCCTGTTACCTTATGTTTCGCGATGACGATTAATAAGTCTCAGGGCCAAACATTAGGAAAAGCGAGAATTGATTTAAGTAAAATTGCTTTACTCATGGACAACTATACGTTGCATGCTCTCGAGTCAGCAACTCAACAAACTTAATAATTTATGCCCAAACAATAAAACGCAAAACATTGTCTATAGAGAGGCATTAAAATAAAAGTGTTGTTATAAGAGCAATTTTGAAACATTATTAAAAAATAATTTCGGTTAAGTCCGGCCCACGCCGGCTAATTTCAATTTGATAAGCTTGCCCAGTTGTCTATTGTACGTGTTTCGATAGGAGTCGCTTAACATCAAATTTAAAAAAAGTATTTTAATAGGTACCTATTCAAAATAAATTTTTGAAGATTTGTTCTTTTACCTCTTTATACTTTTTTCCTACCGTGGACTGTGCACACATACTCATTTTTTATTTAAAGGCGTTGCAACGCACGCGGGCTTTTTGCTAGTATATATATATATATATATATATATATATATATATATATATATATATATACAGGGTGTTCCAAACCACCCGTACCACCCAAATATCTCTGATTTGGGATTGAAATAGTAAAACAAAAAACACGTGTTCAATATTTTTTGAAACTCTATCCGACCATACAAAAATGGACCCCCCAAACAACCCCCTTCTTTGGGGGTGGGGGGCAACTTTGGAAATTTAAATGGGACCCCCCATTTTTTTGGGCAGATTCGGAATCTACATAAAAAAATATGAAGATTTTGTCCCAAGCATTTCGCCATAGATGGCGCTGTAATCGGAGGAAAACTTTTTTATGACTTATTTATTTCCGCCGATTACAGCGCCATCTAAGGCAAATCACAAAAAATGATAAGAATAAAAGCTTCATATTTTTTCATGACGAATCTAAATCTGTAATAAAAAATAGGGATTTTTATTTTGGTTTTCAATTCTGCATCCCTTCCCCTCCAAAAACTTGGGGGTAGAGAGCCATTTTGATTATTAACTTGAAAAACCCTAATTTTTATTGCAGATTTAGATTCTTCATGAAAAAATATGAAGCTTTTATTCTTATCATTTTTTGTGATTTGCCTTAGATGGCGCTGTAATCGGCGGAAATAAATAAGTAATAAAGAACGTTTTCCTTCGATTACAGCGCCATCTATGGCGAATCGTAAAAAATGCCTGGGACAAAATCTTCATATTTTTTTATGAAGATTCCGAATCTGCCCAAAAAAATGGGGGGTCCCATTTAAATTTCCAAAGTTGCTCCCACCCCCAAAAAAGGGGGTTGTTTGGGGGGTACATTTTTGTGTGGTCGGATAGAGTTTCAAAAAATATTGAACACGTGTTTTTTGTTTTACTATTTCAATCCCAAATTTCATATATATATACCCAGACCCCGCTTTGCGTCGTTTCACTTTGCGTTTTCGATGTTGCGTCGTTACTGAATTACCACCAATTTCCATTGTGCGTCGTTACATTTTCGAAGTTGCGTTGTTTCGAATTACACTAATGATTTTTTCGGAGAATTACACAAATTTGATACCTCTTTTCGTTACATATTAAGTTTTTCATCTGGGGAATTTTGTCGTGCTAATTTATGAGACCAATAAAACATTAAAATTCTTTTGTAACCTTCCCTTTGTCGGAAACAAAATGTAATAATTATGTGTATAGTTCTGAGTAATATTCATTTTTGTTTTTAAAAAACCCATGTTTTTGTCTTACCTTGCAGTTTATTTCATTCATCGGAGGTCATATATTTCAGTTGGATATTGGTTTTTGTAGTGGCAGTTTGTTTCATTATCGAAAGGATAGTAAAAAAGTTTTTTTTTTTAAAAAGAAAGAAAGGTATTAAAACTGCTAGCAGTTTTTATTTGCATGTGAACATTATAGTGTCAGTCTGTTTAAATAAAGAAAAGAGAGTAAAACCGTTTTATGAAAAAAGGATAGTGGCATTAACAGTGAATCAGTAAGGGTTTTATGATATAGATTTTATTTGCCGTTGAATATTTTAGATTTTTAATCATGAGTGCAAAAAGCAGTGTTGGTAAAATTACCATAAATAAGAAAACTCAAATATCTTTGGATATGAAATTGGACATTTTACGAAGATTTGATAAAGGATAAAAAGCGGCTGCAAAATCTGTGACACCATTAGATGCTAAGACGATGACTCGTACAAGAAGTTCTCTTATGGTAAAAATGGAATCATTGCTTTCTATTTGGATACAAAATCAAATTGCCCAGAAAATACCTGTAAGTAAAATGATTATTCAGGCAAAAGCAAAGTCCTTATATGATGACATTAAAAGTACATCTGGTGCTACTCCCAATGAAGAACACTTTGAAGCGAGTCACGGTTGGTTTGAGAGATTCAAAACTCGCGCAAACCTTCATAGCATTGCTCTTAACCCTAGTTAGCTAATGTTCGTCAAAATGACGAACATCCAATAAATATCTCCCTCTCCCTTTCTAATTAAGCTAGTGCTGATACAATCGCTGCTGATCGCTTTAAAGTAGAGTTGCAAGCATTAATTCATGAGGGTGGTTATACCCCGAAGCAAGTGTTTAATGTTGACGAAACGGGCTTATTTTGGAAACGTCTTCCAAAGAGAACCTTCATTTCCAAAAGTGAAAAATCTGCACCAGGATTTAAAGCCAGTAAAGAAACATTGACTCTGCTTTTAGGTGGTAATGCAAATGGCGATTTTAAATTTAAACCGCTTCTGATCTACCAATCGGAAAATCCTAGAGCTATGAAGGGCTATTCAAAGGATCGGCTTTCTGTCCATTGGCAATCAAACAAAAAAGCCTGGATGACGGCATTATTATTCAAAGATTGGGTCTCTACCTGTGCTATTCCTGAGATAAAAGGGTATTGCGATAGAGAAAATTTAAACTTCAAGGCCTTAGTTTTGGTAGATAATGCACCTTGACACCCAGTCTACATCGATGATTTATCAGAAAATGTAAAATTCGCATTTATGCCACCGAACACCACATCACTCATCCAGCCTATGGACCAGGGGGTAATTTCAAATTTTAAAAGTTATTATTTACGGCGAACATTTAAGCTGCTTGTAAATGAAACGGATGGACCAGATAAGCCTACGATGCAAGAATTTTGGAAACAATTTAATATAATGAAAGCAATCGAAATTATTTCTGATTCGTGGACTGAGGTTAAGGGGAGGTCCAACCCAAATAGCTAAAATCTACAATTTTTCATCGAATTGCATAATTTTCAGATATATTGTGTATCTTAATTGGATTTAACAGAAAATGTGTACGAAAACCCTCTCCAAAAATTTTCCCCACCATTTTTTGAATGAAAGAGTGAAAAATATGCCCGTAGGTGGATTAATTTTTCTCGGCCAATTTTCATCCGATTGACGTGAAATTTGGCACATATCATCTTTAAACAATAATGAAAGTTTCTGTAAAACAGATTATTGAATTTTTATTTTGTTACGAAGTTACGCTAGTTGGAATAATGACATGCAAGAAAAACGCTATTTTGAGGCTATTTTCGACTATCAGGATGGATGACGAAGATTGTTTTATGCAGGCTATGTTACATTTCGTGAAACATGTTAATCCCACGTCACAAAATCCAGCCATACTTTTAATTTGCTAGAAAAAATTCAATAATAATTTTGACATTCCCACCACATTGCAGCCACAGGCTGCAACCATTAGATGTAGCAATATATGGACCGTTTAAAACCAGATACCGCACCGCCATGAACGAATGGATGGTGGCAAAACTTTAAGCATTTACCAAGTAGCACAACTAGTTAATGAATCCTATTTAGCAGCTTGCAAAATGTTTTTTTTTTTTTTTTTTCCTGTGTGAGGTATTAGGTCCAAAGGTACTGCGGCCATTTAGTTGGCCTATTGTACTACAACCCCTACACCTCATATTTGTAGGCCAGACCGCCTGAACAAGTTCAGCAGTCTGCCTAGTGGTTTGTCGCTTAGACTTGAGTGTTCGAGCAGGGACTTCCCGAACAGAGAGACCCTGCTCCTCGCTATTGCAGGGCACTCACAGAGAACATGGAGGGCAGACTCATCCTCTTCTAGGCAAAGCCTACATGTAGGGTCCTCTGCCCTTCCTATCTTCCATAAGTGGTAATTTAGGGCACAGTGTCCGGTAATTAGGCCAACAAGTGTCCTAACATCGCTCCTGCTGCGCCGTAATAATTCCTTGGCCGTCTTAGGGGACGGCCCTGGAAGGAACCGCTTAGAGTTGGCCAGTCCAGGCGCGGACCTCCAGCGTTCAGTATGTTTCATCAAGGTCCGATCGGCCAGGGCCCTTTGCAGCAAGCTGGACGGTGCCCCAATAGCCGGCTCTGGACCAATGAATTCTAAATCAGAGCCCTGTTTAGCCAGGGCATCCGCACTTTCATTGCCTTCGAAGCCCCGGTGACCTGGGACCCAGACAAGTGTAATTTGATTGAGAACGCCCAACTCATGAAGAGCACGTTGGCAGTCCCAAACTAATTTCGACTTGGTCCTACGGGACCTTATCGCTCTAATTGCCGCTTGGCTATCAGAGAAGATAAAAATCCGTTTATTTTGGTAGGCCCTTCTTAAGTTCTCATGAGTGCATGCCAGAATAGCGTACACCTCTGCTTGAAAGACAGTTGGGACTTTCACTCCAGATTCCTGCGCCTACACCTGTCTCCGTTTTAGAGCCATCCGTGTACCATACTAGCCCGCCCGGCAAAACTTTAGGAAAAGTCCAGGTAAGCCTTTCCTGTATATGTACAGAAGGTTGCTTAAATTTTGAGATTTTATAGGGCATGCCGTCCGATAGCATCTTCGCTTCCGGAATCTCTTCTATGATGTTGATTATTATAGAATGTCCTCGCCCAAGACCAGCGCCCAAGTAACCATTCGCTTTCAGCCGCAGCGCCGCGTTTATGGCGGATTTCTCTACCTCAAGGTGGAGGGGTACCAAATTGAGGAGAGTCTCCAGCGCTGCCGTTGGGGAAGTGCGGATGGCCCCAGTGATGGAGAGGCAAGCCATTCATTGAATTTTGCTTAAAAAGGTTATGGAACCCTTAAGCTTCGTTCTGTGCCACCAAACTAAAGCTCCATAAGTTACCATGGGTCTTATGATGGTGGTGTATATCCAGTACATGGTTTTCGGTTGCAAACCCCAGGTGGAACCACAAGCTCTGCGGCAAGCCCACAGGGATCTGCGCGTTCTACACATCACAGTGTCCATATGCTGTTTCCAATTGAGCTTGGCATCTAGCGTCACTCCTAAATATTTGGCTTGTTGAGAAAAGCCTATAGTTCCGCCCGCGAATGTAGGTTCCCAAATTCCCGGTAGTGATCGTTTCCTGGTGAAAGGAACTAGGATCGTTTTGTCGGGATTGACTTTTAGACCTACACTCTCGCACCAGCTAGAGACCAGATCAAGTGCCTGCTGCAGGCGCCTTGACATGGCGTCTTCAGATTCACCTGTAATTACTATGACGACATCGTCAGCGTAACCTTGGGCGAAAATGTTTCGACCGTTGAGCAGCTCGAGGAGTTCATCTACAACAAGGCACCAGAGAAGTGGAGATAAAACTCCTCCCTGCGGCCTCTTGCTATAGTGCCCTCCAGAGACCCCTCAACATGAGAAACAATTAGTTTGCGAGTTCTCAGCATAGAGTCAATCCAGTTGCAGAAAGTGCTACTTAGACTGTGTATACTTAGAGCCCTAGCTATAGTATCAAAGGATGTGTTGTCAAAGGCTCCCTCGATATCGAGGAAGGCCGTCAGCGCAGCTTCTTTGTTTAGAGCTGCCTCTTCAAGCCTGAGCACCAGATTGTGCAGTGCTGTCTCAGTAGACTTGCCCGCCTGGTACGCATGCTGATAGGAGCTTAGTGGTTGGCTTTGAAGATAAGTTTCCCTTATCGCCCGGTCGACAATTTTCTCCATTGTCTTCAAGGCAAAAGACGAGAGACTTATCGGCCTGAAAGATTTAGTCAGGGTGTAATCCGAACGCCCTGTCTTAGGTATAAATGTTATGTTGACGTTCCTCCAGATGGATGGGATGTAGCCGTGTGCGAAGGAAGCCCTAAATAATTTGCATAATAAGGGAGTGACTAGGTCGCAGCCCTCCTGTAGCAGAATGGGATAGATTCCGTCTGCTCCAGGGGACTTGTATGGTTTGAACGATCTAATCGCCTCCCTAATAGCTTCATGTTTGAACAAGGTATTTGCTTCTGTCCAGGCGACTTTGGGCACTTTAGAAAGTTGGCCTATACGCTGCCCAGCAGAAGTTATGTTCTCTTTTGAATAAATGGTTGTGCCTGGAAAATGTGCCTGGAGCAATGTTATCAAGGTTCCTTCCCTAGACTGTGTGAAAGAGCCATCGGTTCTCCTGATGGATCCAAGATCTACCGACAAGCCCTTTGATAAAGCTTTATAGATTTTTGCTGAGTCTCGAATGTCTTCGACACTTTTGCAAAAATTCCTCCAGCTGTTTCTTTTTGCTCGTCTGATTGCCCTGTTATAGCTGGTTAGCGAGCTTTTATAACTCTCCCAGTTGCCGCTCTTCTTAGCTGCGTTGAACAGTTTCCTCGTAGCGGATCTTAACTTGGAGAGCTCGTTATTCCACCATGGAGTTTTCCTATTACGCGTCCTCATCAGAACAGGGCAGTTATTGCTGTAAGCAGCAGTAACCGCCTCCGTAAAGAAGTCCGCGGATAGTTCTACATCCATCGTAGATTTGATTGAGTGCATGGAACCCTTGAATATGCTACTGAGTTCGGCCCGAAAGTCTGTCCAGTTCGTATATCTAGGATTCCTGTATGTACTCACATTTTCCAAAGACTCACCCACCATAAAGTAAATGTGTCTGTGGTCTGAGCACGATGGCTCATCTGAGACCCGCCAGTCACTCACGTAAGTGGCAACTTGTTGAGTAGCTAGCGTGATGTCTATAACCTCACGTCTCCTACCGTTGTCGAAGGTAGGATCCGTGCCGCGATTTAATATGTCCAGGTTAGTAGTTAAGAGGTAATCAAAAAGGTATTCGCCCCTTTTGTTCACTCCACTGCTACCCCAGGCATCATGATGGGCGTTCGCATCACATCCTATGATGATCTGCAGACCGCTCCTGTTAGAGTGACCCACGATATCCTTAAGTTCTTTGGACGGTGGTGGGTCTCTGGAGTCATAGGGGAGGTATGCCGAACATAAGGTAATCATGCTCTTGCTGCCCCCCCTGTTAATCTGTATCATCACCACTGCCAGGTCTCTCGACGATTTATCTGTGAGAGGAAAGCAGTTGGTGTTTTTATTGTAAACTACACAGGTCCGAGGGTCGCCGTCCACATCACTGCATGCAATGCTGTAGCCGGTTGCCCGCAAGCCCTGTATAGCACCGTTATTTACCCATGGCTCCTGTACAAGAGCCACGTCGATAGCTTGGGTGGCCAGCACCCTGCAAAGGACTGCCGAGGCAGCCCTACTGTGTTGCAGGTTGCACTGTACCACCCGCATCCTGAGGCTGTTCCCGCTGCTGTGAGCCAGGAGGAGTCTCCTTTTTTGAGCCAATCTCCTTGACTCTAATTCGTCCGAAGCCGTAGAATAGGGACATGCCCTGCTCTTTCAGCTGCGTAAGCGCCCTCTCGTCAATGCTAAGGGCAAGAGTTTGACCGTTCTGGTCCACCTTCCTGCCCATCACTTGCCAAGAGTTCACCTCAATTGGCTGGTTCTGTAATTCCAGCCTGCAGAGCACCTGCTCCGGTTCCCTAACATCGTTAGGAACCCAGAACGTGATTCGCTTATATTTGGGAAGGTCCTTTTCCTCAATTACTCTGAGGTTGGCCCCTTCCCACAACTGAAGCCTGGTGACAGCATTTGTCAACCATTGGCTGGTGGGTTCGTTGGCACAGGTGATCTTGATAAGACCCCCTGCCGCCCTTGCACCCAAAAACTGAGGCGGACAATCGCCTTTACGACTTTTGTCTACCTCACACAGGATGGCATCGCAGACGGAGGATGATTGCTCCTCTGTCAATTTGCCCTCGGGATAGTTGTCCAGGACCACTGCCATGGTGATCCCAGCTAGCTCATCCCGATATGAGGGTCCTAGCGACTCCCCCTGCAAAATGTTACTCAAGGATTTATAAAAAGTGGAATATATCCTCTGAATTCTAATATATTTACCGATGATGACTTGCTGTCATCATATGTCACTGATAGACCCGATCCTGAAACAAACGCGGCAGATAACTCAACAACAGAGAATTTGCAACCCACAGCACCACAATCAAGCTCTTCCTTTGGCAAATCTGAAATTCGTCCAATGGACAGTGAGGTCTTAAATATCACAAGATCAGAAAATTTGCCATTATTAACAGCCCAAGGTAGTTCTTCCCAACAACAAATTGTCACTCCTGAAGCTATAAAACCTTTTGTAAAATCAGCTCCTAGAAAGAATTTAGGTACGAGCTTCTGCTGGGCGATTTGTTTATTTGGCTTGTATGTCATTAAAATCCTGATACATGTTTATTAGAGTATACATAGCTTAAGCATGCATGACATTCATAAAAAGGAAATTCTCTGCAAAAAGTTCACACAATAACTTTCCGGCTCTTTTAATTTAAGCACACTCGAAGCTATTTTCCATAAGTATATAAAACAGTTCTCGTAATAGGATCAAATTTCATTAATAACTTTTCATATGCTATATAGTCAGCAATTGAACAAATACACTTTCTATAAAAGCACAAGTTCTGAATGTCTATACTGATTTTGCTGTAATTATTGCAACTCCAATTCTATCAAAAAATCTATTGAAATCGACATTCAAAACGAATTATTTTAGTCCAGTGACCACATACTAAATAGCTGGATGAACCAGAAAACAGAGTCGTCTTCCTTAAAGCATTTATTTAAATTATTTCCTAAGTGCCGTAATTTAATTGAATTTCATATTTTACATTGTTTAGTACAGAGACAAGCTTGCAGCGCGCTGGTGGACTGGTTTGTCAGGTGACAGGTGCTCCATTTCGTACTTGATTGTCGGAGAGCAGCCAGCATTCGCGATCCCCTTGCATACCTAGTTGGATGTAATTTTTCAGAAATCGAACCAGTTGGAATGCTCACAAGTATACTGGACTCCTTGGCAGAGAAAATGGAAAAACGAGTTTTTTCTTGAACGCTAAACTAAATCCCGGCGAGCTCTGCGATGGCAATGCCCAGGTGGGAGTTCTTACATATTTTGTCAAACTGCACTACCTGACGTGTTTCCATTTTCATTGCAAATGCTGGCAATTAACGCGAAAAGACCGACTGCGCATCAACATGGCAGCAGTCGTCTAGCGCGCACTAGAATCCAGATTAGTTTTATGCTCGTGCAAATTCTCGAGATCAGCACGTTGTGTGCTAGTCATTTCCCAATTTGTAGAGATCAGCAGGTACAAAGTGATTATATGTTATGTATATAGATGTTCCACCAGCAAAAATGGCTCGCTGATAAATTGCTGACCATGATGATAGCTACTAAATAGACTCTGACAAATATGGCCAAATATTTCACTCGTAAAAGGATTCTTGGAGGCGTTCTGATTCCACCCGTCATTTATGGAAATTCAAAATTAACTCGCTTTTGTGCAAGGAGCGAATTAGCTTCGTGATTCGTTAAATAGGTGCGTGAACACTTTTGCGAGGGTGCACCTCGCAATGAATCTCGCGAGCTTAACCAGTCGCGACAACCATTGCATTATTTATTTCACTTATAATTTGAATGGCGGAGCTGACAACTACTACCAACTCAAAATGAATGAATGACGACTTCAACCTTGCTGCGACAAGGGAAATTTTTGGGTTTTGTGTGGGCTTCATTGCGGGCATCTTTTCTCAATCAAGCCATCATATCGAAGTGTCAATAAGTGTGGCCTTTATTAATAAAAGCGAATTTGGTGGGAATATGCCCGCCCGCATTGGGAAATGAGGTTTTGTTGACATCAATTAGTGTGGATTTATAAAATAATGATTTTTTGATTTTTGACTGATATATTCAGCCCATGTCGAGCGTTAAAAAACCCTTATCACATAATAAAGTTACCAATTTGTAGATGAATCAAAATGTAATTGAAAAGGAGGAAATTAATCATAATCACAAATGTGAATGATTCTTGTATGGCTTCACCTACACCTAAATTCGTGCGGGGGTCTTGTTTGAAGAAAATTGTTTTCTTAATATGAAATTAGTTCGTGTTTTGAAAATTTTATGATTAGGAATGTGTGACGCAGGAATCCGAATATAATGCGTAGCAATCCGAGGAATATGTAAACGGACGATATTAGCGAAGGGGTAAGGCTATCGAAGGCAAGCATTTCAAATCCCATTATTTAGCATTATATTGATGAGTTAGAGGGTTTTATCCTGGTGTTAGGGTGGGAAATCAACTACATGTGCTATTGATTAGTTAGGTGCGAGATGATAAGTCAAGATACATATTAATAAAGCCATATGGTATATTGAATTGTTACATCTAATATAATTACAAAAATTAGTTTAAACACAATATAGTTACTGTTATTATTTGGAAAAACAAAACAATGACAAATATATTATATAGGCAGAAAGAATTTAAAACTAATTATACTAACAAATATTTATTATGGGTCCAGCTGGATGTGATAAAATTTATCATGGAAATCTGTGACAGATATACTGATAATGATGAATGCGGTTGGTTAGGTTAGGTTGAAATGACTTAGGGGCACTATTGGGCCCATTGTGATGCCATGCTAGTGTTGGGAGGCCATTTCAAGGCATTTGGAAGTTTTGATAAAGCGACAAAGGGCAGGAACCCCAGTATTTTGCCGCTCGCTCAATCCATCAAGGAAAGGTGAGCCGAGGAAGGTCCTTCTTTTCTTTGCAAAGGCAGAACATGTACAGAGAAGATAGGAGACAGTTTCTTCCTCATCTTCATTATCACAACTTCTGCATAAATCGTTGTGGGGGAGTCCCAATATATCGGCGAGAGGGCCAAAGGGACAGTGACCACTCAGCACTTTCATTACATAGCTTATATCTTTTTTCAATTGAAAAAGAGATTTCGAACATTTCGCGTCCAAAGTCGGCCATATTGTGTAAAGAGTGCGACACACTGTTGCTGTGGTCCATCTCAGCCCGGCTCGAGCTAATCTGGTGGCTCAGAGCCTTCCCATCATAGTTAAGTGGGTTGTCCTTCCCACTTGGATTCCCTTCTAGCAAGCTCATCTGCCCTGCAGTTTCCTCTAATTCCCTTGAGTCCAGGAACTGAGTGGCAGTCTTACACAGTCGTGTGCGGCTGCATACAACCAGGTCGGATAGCGGCTACATACAACCAGTGGACGATGCGGAATTAAAGCCCCAATTCACTCCGATCGTTCTTTGGCATAAGAAAAGAGCTGTTTTAGCCTTATTAGTTCTCTCTAAAAGATTCAGCCTCCACGTTATCTTCCTATCCAGTATGAAACCTAGAAATTTCGCAGCCTCCTTAAGTTGCAGTCTTTTGCAGAGTCTTAGAAAAGGAAAATCGGGAAGTCTACGAACTACTTTAGTCTTTGCTAAGATAACGCCTAGACCCTTTGTAGTAGCTCAATGGGCAAGGGTGTCCAATGCTCGTTGAATTATATCTGTTATTGTTGAGATATACTTGCCGGGCACCACCAGCACAATATTATCAGCATAGTCCACCGTTGCGGACCCAGACTCTCTTAAGATTATCTTCGGTGACTATTAAATTCCGAAGGAGGCGGTGTGCTTCTTTCAACATGTCTGACTTCATCCTTGACCCAGACCAGATTTTATGACCCTGCACTTCAGCAGCAGATCAATAAAGGACCTGGAGCATCCGTCAACACCCAGACCGGACCGTTGTTGACAGCAACTTCAATATCTAAGAAAGCAGTCAAAGTGATCTCCTTGAATTCAAGAGATTTTTCAATGACCGGTACCAGGGAATGAAGAGCAGTTGGCGCCACGCAGCATATTTTTTTGCTAGCTTAGTAGAAAATTATTTTTTTTCACATGTGCCCCGAAAGTGCCTCTTTTCATGCATGTTCTCTTGACCAAAAATACCGTTTTCCAGACCTCTCCGAGAAAGCAGGCGGTAAAGTATCGAGGCGGGCGGTAATAGCACATTACATATTAAAGGCCGAAAGGAGGCTTTTTCGGATGAATGCGGATATGACTGACCGAGCCGAAGGCAAGGGAGGCCACCGCACGAGTCCGCAAAGCCTCCGACGCACAGTGGGCAAAATGCCAAAAAGCTGGCCAAAAGTCTAAAAATCGAGGTTCGATTTTCGAACTTTTTGCCTAATACATAAATATCTAGTAGGAGACCCCTCAACATCTGTAGCACTACAGCCTATTATTGGCCTTGGCTTCCTCCAACATTTCTCTCCATCCCGTTCGGTTCCTGGCTAATGCCTTCCAGTTGCGTACGCCTAACTTTACTAAATCTTCCTCAACGGAGTCCATGTATCGCTTTTTTGGTCGACCTGAATTTCGTTTTCCATCAGGAATTCGATTCAACGCTATTTTTGCGGGGTCGCTATCGTCAAGCCTTTGTACGTGTGCCACCCATAGCAATCTACTTAATTTTATACTTTTGACAATGTCGGGTCCACGGTACAGTTGGTATAATGGTATTAGATAAAAAAAACTTTTTAATATAACACGTTTTTATAACGAACTAAAAAGTATAAAATAATGGCACTATCCCCATACAGATTTAGAACCTCAAACATATTTCTAACACCATACAGATAGTCCTGAAAATTTGTGATTGTGAATTTGTAATAGCTATGAAAATATATGTAAAATTTTAAACGAAAAACCGTGGGGCGTATATATTATTGATGCGAATGATTTCTCAACCCAGCTACTCTACACTCCTTACTATTGTCTATAGCATGCGCCCCACGTTTTTTCGTTTAAAATTTTACATATATTTTCATAGCTATTACAAATTCACAATCACAAATTTTCAGGACTATCTGTATGGTGTTAGAAATATGTTTGAGGTTCTAAATCTGTATGGGGATAGTGCCATTATTTTATACTTTTTAGTTCGTTATAAAAACGTGTTATATTAAAAAGTTTTTTTTATCTAATAATTATTATCTGCTTTTTAGTCTTGTGTGCGACATTTTGCAATCACTTTTTAACATGGTCATGATATTATGACGGACACATGTGAGAAATTGTTACCTTAATCTACTAATAATATACCAATCTTTTTAATTTTGATATTCCTGAAAATTAAAATGAAGGAGTAAGTTAAATTAATTTTATATGATTTTTATTTCAATAATAGCTGCATCTCTTTTTTGATCATTTTTACTATTTTCACTCGTGAGTGCTTGCAACTACTCTTTTACTGAAAAGCGCTTAGCTGACTTTTGATTGTATTTAACTGCTTTCTTCATATAAAAACATTTATAAATTAAATTTGAGTCGTGATTATCTGAAACTTTTATCTTTCAGAGCTCTTGTTTCATTACATATGTTATGTATGTATTATATAATATATTTATATGAATATTGTTTTTATAAATTACTGTATAAAATTTTTCGGAATGTTCTTTATATTTGTTGAGTTCGGAAACAGTACAGGTAAATTAAGTCGAAATAATTATTAGATAAAAAAAACTTTTTAATATAACACGTTTTTATAACGAACTAAAAAGTATAAAATAATGGCACTATCCCCATACAGATTTAGAACCTCAAACATATTTCTAACACCATAAGGATAGTCCTGAAAATTTGTGATTGTGAATTTGTAATAGCTATGAAAATATATGTAAAATTTTAAACGAAAAACCGTGGGGCGTATATATTATTGATGCGAATGATTTCTCAACCCAGCTACTCTACACTCCTTACTATTGTCTATAGCATGCGCCCCACGTTTTTTCGTTTAAAATTTTACATATATTTTCATAGCTATTACAAATTCACAATCACAAATTTTCAGGACTATCTGTATGGTGTTAGAAATATGTTTGAGGTTCTAAATCTGTATGGGGATAGTGCCATTATTTTATACTTTTTAGTTCGTTATAAAAACGTGTTATATTAAAAAGTTTTTTTTATCTAATAATTATTATCTGCTTTTTAGTCTTGTGTGCGACATTTTGCAATCACTTTTTAACATGGTCATGATATTATGACGGACACATGTGGGAAATTGTTACCTTAATCTACTAATAATATACCAATCTTTTTAATTTTGATATTCCTGAAAATTAAAATGAAGGAGTAAGTTAAATTAATTTTATATGATTTTTATTTCAATAATAGCTGCATCTCTTTTTTGATCATTTTTACTATTTTCACTCGTGAGTGCTTGCAACTACTCTTTTACTGAAAAGCGCTTAGCTGACTTTTGATTGTATTTAACTGCTTTCTTCATATAAAAACATTTATAAATTAAATTTGAGTCGTGATTATCTGAAACTTTTATCTTTCATTTTACTTTGAATAATTTACCGTATTAATTTAAATTATGTAACTGATACATGTGAAGGTTGTTGTAAAGTTAGGCAATCCACCAGTTTATGTCAGCCGCCAAGTTAAATTTACAATGACCTCATATAGCTTATTGTATTCTACTTATCACACCCTTTTCTGTAGTACCTACGTCGCGGGTGTTGTGATGAAAATGGTAAGCCGTGCTCTGAAGAGAATGGTAACCCACCCTCCTGAGCAGGTCGCCATGGACCTAATGATGTTCTGAGTATATTGTATTGCTTATGTTGTTTTACTTATCATACCCTTTCATTTGATACCCATGTCGAAAGGGTTCTGAAGAGAATGGTAACCGGCCCTCCTGAGGAGGTCGCCATGGATCTAAGGACATAGCTTATTGCATTACTTTTGATGCCCTTTCGTTTGATACCCATGTCGAGGGGGTTGTGAAGGAAATGTTAATCTGTCCTCTTGAGATGGGCGCCATGGACCAAACGAAATATTGAGGATAATATATTGCTTATGGTATTCTACTTATCATACCCTTTCATTTGACACCCATGTCGAAAGGGTTCTGAAGAGAATGGTAACCCACCCTCCTGAGTAGGCCGCCATGGACCTAATGAGGTTCTGAGTATATTGTATTGCTTATGGTGTTTTACTTATCATACCCTTTCATTTGATACCCATGTCGAAAGGGTTCTGAAGAGAATGGTAACCCACTCTCCTGAGTAGGCCGCCATGGACCTAATGAGGTTCTGAGTATATTGTATTGCTTATGTTGTTTTACTTATCATACCCTTTCATTTGATACCCATGTCGAAAGGGTTCTGAAGAGAATGGTAACCGGCCCTCCTGAGGAGGTCGTCATAGATCTAAAGACATAGCTTATTGCATTACTTATGATGCCCTTTCGTTTGATACCCATGTCGAGGGGTTGTGAAGAAAATGTTAATCCGTTCTCTTGAGATGGCCGCCATGGACCAAACGAAATATTGAGGATAATATATTGCTTATGGTATTCTACTAATCATACCCTTTCATTTGACACCCATGTCGAAAGGGTTCTGAAGAGAATGGTAACTCACCCTCCTGAGTAGGCCGCCATGGACCTAATGAGGTTCTGAGTATATTGTATTGCTTATGGTGTTTTACTTATCATACCCTTTCATTTGATACCCATGTCGAAAGGGTTCTGAAGAGAATGGTAACCGGCCCTCCTGAGTAGGCCGCCATGGACCTAATGAGGTTCTGAGTATATTGTATTGCTTATGGTATTTTACTTATCATACCCTTTCATTTGATACCCATGTCGAAAGGGTCCTGAAGAGAATGGTAACCCACCCTCCTGAGTAGGCCGCCATGGACCTAATGAGGTTCTGAGTATATTGTATTGCTTATGTTGTTTTACTTATCATAACCTTTCATTTGATACTCATGTCGAAAGGGTTCTGAAGAGAATGGTAACCGGCCCTCCTGAGGAGGTCGTCATGGATCTAAATACATAGCTTATTGCATTACTTATGATGCCCTTTCGTTTGATACCCATGTCGAGCGGGTGTGAAGAAAATGTTAATCCGTTCTCTTGAGATGGCCGCCATGGACCAAACGAAATATTGAGGATAATATATTGCTTATGGTATTCTACTAATCATACCCTTTCATTTGACACCCATGTCGAAAGGGTTCTGAAGAGAATGGTAACTCACCCTCCTGAGTAGGCCGCCATGGACCTGATGAGGTTCTGAGTATATTGTATTGCTTATGGTGATTTACTTATCATACCCTTTCATTTGATACCCATGTCGAAAGGGTTCTGAAGAGAATGGTAACCGGCCCTCCTGAGGAGGTCGCCATGGATCTAAGTGCATAGCTTATTGCATTACTTTTGATGCCCTTTCGTTTGATACCCATGTCGAGGGGGTGTGAAGAAAATGTTAATCCGTTCTCTTGAGATGGGCGCCATGGACCAAACGAAATATTGAGGATAATATATTGCTTATGGTATTCTACTTATCATACCCTTTCATTTGACACCCATGTCGAAAGGGTTCTGAAGAGAATGGTAACCCACCCTCCTGAGTAGGCCGCCATGGACCTAATGAGGTTCTGAGTATATTGTATTGCTTATGGTGTTTTACTTATCATACCCTTTCATTTGATACCCATGTCGAAAGGGTTCTGAAGAGAATGGTAACCCACTCTCCTGAGTAGGCCGCCATGGACCTAATGAGGTTCTGAGTATATTGTATTGCTTATGTTGTTTTACTTATCATACCCTTTCATTTGATACCCATGTCGAAAGGGTTCTGAAGAGAATGGTAACCGGCCCTCCTGAGGAGGTCGTCATAGATCTAAAGACATAGCTTATTGCATTACTTATGATGCCCTTTCGTTTGATACCCATGTCGAGGGGTTGTGAAGAAAATGTTAATCCGTTCTCTTGAGATGGCCGCCATGGACCAAACGAAATATTGAGGATAATATATTGCTTATGGTATTCTACTAATCATACCCTTTCATTTGACACCCATGTCGAAAGGGTTCTGAAGAGAATGGTAACTCACCCTCCTGAGTAGGCCGCCATGGACCTAATGAGGTTCTGAGTATATTGTATTGCTTATGGTGTTTTACTTATCATACCCTTTCATTTGATACCCATGTCGAAAGGGTTCTGAAGAGAATGGTAACCGGCCCTCCTGAGTAGGCCGCCATGGACCTAATGAGGTTCTGAGTATATTGTATTGCTTATGGTATTTTACTTATCATACCCTTTCATTTGATACCCATGTCGAAAGGGTCCTGAAGAGAATGGTAACCCACCCTCCTGAGTAGGCCGCCATGGACCTAATGAGGTTCTGAGTATATTGTATTGCTTATGTTGTTTTACTTATCATAACCTTTCATTTGATACTCATGTCGAAAGGGTTCTGAAGAGAATGGTAACCGGCCCTCCTGAGGAGGTCGTCATGGATCTAAATACATAGCTTATTGCATTACTTATGATGCCCTTTCGTTTGATACCCATGTCGAGGGGGTGTGAAGAAAATGTTAATCCGTTCTCTTGAGATGGCCGCCATGGACCAAACGAAATATTGAGGATAATATATTGCTTATGGTATTCTACTAATCATACCCTTTCATTTGACACCCATGTCGAAAGGGTTCTGAAGAGAATGGTAACTCACCCTCCTGAGTAGGCCGCCATGGACCTGATGAGGTTCTGAGTATATTGTATTGCTTATGGTGATTTACTTATCATACCCTTTCATTTGATACCCATGTCGAAAGGGTTCTGAAGAGAATGGTAACCGGCCCTCCTGAGGAGGTCGCCATGGATCTAAGTGCATAGCTTATTGCATTACTTTTGATGCCCTTTCGTTTGATACCCATGTCGAGGGGGTGTGAAGAAAATGTTAATCCGTTCTCTTGAGATGGCCGCCATGGACCAAACGAAATATTGAGGATAATATATTGCTTTTATGGTATTAAACTTACTATCATACCCTTTCATTTGACAATCATGTCGAAAGGGTTCTGAAGAGAATGGTAACCCACCCTCCTGAGTAGGCCGGCATGGACCCAATGAGGTTCTGAGTATATTGTATTGCTTATGGTGTTTTACTTATCATACCCTTTCGTTTGATACCCATGTCGAAAGGGTTCTGAAGAGAATGGTAACCGGCCCTCCTGAGGAGGTCGCCATGGATCTAAGGACATAGCTTATTGCATTACTTTTGATGCCCTTTCGTTTGATACCCATGTCGAGGGGGTGTGAAGAAAATGTTAATCCGTTCTCTTGAGATGGCCGCCATGGACCAAACGAAATATTGAGGATAATATATTGCTTATGGTATTCTACTTATCATACCCTTTCATTTGACACTCATGTCGAAAGGGTTCTGAAGAGAATGGTAACCCACCCTTCTGAGTAGGCCGCCATGGACCCAATGAGGTTCTGAGTATATTGTATTGCTTATGTTGTTTTACTTATCATACCCTTTCATTTGATACCCATGTCGAAAGGGTTCTGAAGAGAATGGTAACCGGCCCTCCTGAGGAGGTCGCCATGGATCTAAGGACATAGCTTATTGCATTACTTTTGATGCCCTTTCGTTTGATACCCATGTCGAGGGGGTGTGAAGAAAATGTTAATCCGTTCTCTTGAGATGGCCGCCATGGACCAAACGAAATATTGAGGATAATATATTGCTTATGGTATTCTACTTATCATACCCTTTCATTTGACACTCATGTCGAAAGGGTTCTGAAGAGAATGGTAACCCACCCTCCTGAGTAGGCCGCCATGGACCCAATGAGGTTCTGAGTACATTGTATTGCTTATGTTGTTTTACTTATCATACCCTTTCATTTGATACCCATGTCGAAAGGGTTCTGAAGAGAATGGTAACCGGCCCTCCTGAGGAGTCTGCCATGGATCTAAGGGCATGGCTTATTGCATTCGTCTTATGATGCCCTTTCATTTGATACCCATATAGAGGGGGTTGTGAAGAAAATGGTAATCCGCCCTCTGGAGATGACCGCCATGGACCAAACGATAAATTGAGTATACTATATTGCTTATGGTGTTCTACTTAACGTACCATTTCATTTGATATCCATGTTGAAAGGTTTGTGAAGAATATTTCAATCCGCCCTCCTGAGACGGCCTCCATGGACTAAAGGTATGTACCATATTGCATTGTCATCACAGCTAAAGCTGTGTGCAAAATTTCACCATGATAGGATATCCGGAAGTATTTGAAAAATCGAATGCAAAATTTGTTCCGTGAAGAAAACACTAATCCGTCCTCTATAGTCCTCCGCCATGGATCTAACGGTATAATGAGTATACCATATTGCATTGTCATCGGAGCTGAAGCTGTGTGCAAAATTTCAGGGTGATCGGGTAACCGGAAGTAGTCAAAAAATCGATTGCAAGATTTGTACCGGACAAACAGACAGACAGGAAAGCGAGCTAATAAAAACGTTTTAAAATAGGCGAAATGATTGGGTACAGGCAAAAATGAATGTGGCAGTGAGCTTCTTTTTACGGTTTTTGTAAGGGGTTATAAAGTCTACCGATTATCTACCCTTCATATATGGAGTTTTATGGTCAAAGTATCAGTTTTTGCAAATACATGTTAAACGTTAAGTCTTATCATGAAATAGTGTTTACAAAGTTTGTATATTATACTATTATTCGCAAAAAAAATTGTTATGCATTTTCCCGTACGAATTGCCATTCATGAGATATCGCCGTTTTAAAGATTTAACATACTCATATTCACTCCCCCCTGTATGCCAAGTTTTGTAGCAATTGAAGGATATTTCACTACTTTTAGCCGCCATTTTGAAGCTGCCATCTTGTTTATGAAAACTGGACACTAAATTCGTAATCAGCGACCCCAAAAACCCCCGTATACCAAATTTCAAATTAATTGGTTAATGTTAAAGACTTTTGGCCAGCTTTTCGGCCTTTTGCCTCACTGTGCGACGGCCGGAGATATGTACTGTACTTTTTTACGCTAGAAAGAACAAAGATTGGTCAGTAGATCAGTGGAAATCTGTGTTATGGACCGATGCATCATAGTTTGAGATTTATGAAATCAGGCGGCGCCAGTATGTTCGTTGAAATCAAGATGAGCGGCATAATCCCCAATGTATTGCGCCAACAATTAAACATGGCGGAGGCTCCGCCAAGATCTGGAGGTGTTTCAGCTACGATGGTGTTGGAAAACTGGTCAAAATCGAAGGAATAATGCCAAAGGAACATTATCACAATATTCTTCAACGAAGTACTGTGCGCAGCACATATAAAACATCACATAATATTAAGATTTAGGCCAATTCCTAAGTTCTGTTATTATACGAAAAACAATTAATAAATTAAAATGCTGAATCAAAAGCTCATTCACTCTGCAATGTCAGCAATAACCAACGAAAATTAAAAATTGGTGAATGAACTCTGGACTCACGCATTCAGGTGCAATAACTTTGTTATTGCTAATTAAGCAATAAATAATTGTATAAATATGTAGAAAATACGAGCTTTAATTCTCAGTGACAATAAACACGTTAATAACCACACATTCAGTTTTATTTCTTACTAGCTGGAACCCGTTGCGCCTCGCTGCACCCATCAATGTGGTGGATGGTTACCATTCAGCTCTTTCCGCAGCACTATCCGCTGTACAATGTATACGCTGGCCATTTTCTAGATGTCCAACCAAATGAACAACAGTTGCATATCTTTTATGAATGGCGAATGAAAGAGATTGCCATACCGCTAGATTATTGCTAACATTACGTCCCATTTAATATTGTGTTATTTTGCCGATCGCATTTGCATTAGCAGCACCAATAAATATGAATTTGATTGATTCGACGGAATTGCAAAATTCAACATTTATGAGAGAATTGAACGTCTTGGACAATAATGGCGAATAGAGTACGACCCAACGATTGTCAGCTTCGCAATCGCAACCTTCCAAGTTATCTCTTTGCCATTGACCTTAGTCGGTCGACGAAGATACATTGCGTAACCATTGTTCCCGATTACATTTTCAGAAATCAATGCTCTTGAATACCACTTTGAATATTTCTAACATGCATCATGATTCAGTCCCATCCCATTGTGGGTTGCAAGTAAAAGTTATGAACAAATCTGACGACCATATTGATATTGGACATATGCTTTCCGACACACAATGCATCAACGATTTTCCAACGTTCGTTTCGAACTGTATCGATTTTCTTTGCTGAACCTAACTAAAATTGTTAAAGTAACCGCTCGGCTGCGCCAACTTTGATATTTTTTGTTCTTTTTCACATATGCCTTTGTCGAAAACTACTAAATAAAGTCCATTTTAACATAAAAATTGGGTCAATAGCAAGAGAGGGAAGTATTGTACCTTGTTCAACAAAAATTTTTGCTTAAAAAGTAACACATGCACAAATGCCTTATAGATAAAGAAACAAATGCCTTATAGATAAGTTAATCTTGGTGAAGCAAGACCCATGTACCCCGAGAGTATGATAACAAACCGGTTAACCAAGTGTTAAATATTGACCCGTGTACACCAGCCTAATGAGAGTAACATGTAAACGCACTCTAGCGTTACTACTGTTACGTTTCGAATAATGCATTTATAATTTGACACCACTATCGCTGCTACAATCCTTTTTTAGAACGATTTTACTTTTTTTTATTTCATTTAATAAAACAAACCGATTTCACGTACAAATCATATCAATTAAATGCGAAGAAAAAATTTCCAATAAGGATATCGACAATTCTTTTTCAAGCGCCATTACAAAAATACCAACAGACATAATCATGAAAACTATATACATAAACCTTGCTATTGAGGTCTTCTAACATAAACCACACTCAATCAGTCATTTCATACAGCCAATCATCATCAAACATCGATTACATACAAAACAATGATTCATTTTTATATATATAGATTTATCAAGTCAAACCGCTCCAAATTGTTGAAGTTGTGCGGTCTTCAACACATCTCATCGAACGTTTTAATCTGAGCTATCAACTCAGATTCCTCCCATTCCATCTGGCGTTGGCTTGATCGACAACGGATTTATCTTTGAACAACATAATGATCCAAACAACACCTCCCATCTGTGCATAAACTACCTATGAGAAAGCGATCGACTCGGTTAATAGGAGTTTCATTTGGCAGGCACTACGGCGATGTGGACTGCCTGATAAAATAATAGAATTGATAAAAGGCCTGGAGAGAAATAATGGATGATATAATAGAAAATTATCCGACAGCTTTGAGGTGAGGTCAGAAGTACGACAAGGATGGCTACTTTCACCTTTACTACATATTTCTTATAGTAATAAATGACATCCTTGTCGGCGCTCCAGATATTAGAACAGGCGGCATACAATGGGGGTTTCTAGACCGCCTTAAAGATCTCGACTACGCCGATCGTATCTGTTCGCTGGCCCACAGACACCAGGACCTCAAAAACACGTTAAACAATTTGGCAACAGAAAGTAGTCCAGCAGGCTTAAGGCTAAACCGACTAAAACAAAAGAAATCCGGATAAATGCAAACACCATTGAACGGACTGCGCTGAATAACCGTGACGTGGAACTGGTAGATAAGTTCTGCTACCTCGGTAGCATCATTACCGAAAACGGTGGGGCAGAAGAAGACGTCAGTTCCAGAATAAATAAAGCGCGAGGCGCATATGCATGCCTGTCCCGCATATAGAGATCAACACAGATCTCATCTAACACCAAACTACGGCTGTTCAACTCCAACGTTAAGGCAGTACTTTTGTACGGTTGCGAAACATGTAAAGGGCGCTTACAAGTCTTCATCAACATATGCCTACGTCATATCCTAAAAATCCGCTGGCAAGATAGAATTTCAAACGAAGAACTATGGCGACGGGCCGGCCAAGAAAGGATAGACGACCAAATCAGACGAAGGAAATGGAATTGGGTTGGCCACACCTTGCGACGCGAAAACGAAAATCTAGCCAAACAGGCCCTTGACTGGAATCCGCAAGAATGCCGTCGAGTAGGAAAACCTAGAACAACGTGGAGGATAACCCTAATAGCAGAAGCCGCAACAACTGGGAGATCCTGGTCAGAGCTGAGAGCTGTCGCGCAAGTCCACTGGAGGGCAACTGTTTCCGCCCTATATCCCATGAGGGATTAAAGGAGCTTAAATGAAGAAGAAGAAGTTCTTAAATTTACCTCTCACACGAAGGGTGCATAGCTTTTCATTTATTGCTTTAAGCCCGATAATGGTAGGCTTCATTCTTTTTCTGGCCATAAAACCTACTCCGGGCACATGGTGTTTTGTATGACAGCTGTAATATACATCATAGGTCATATTTCAGGTTTTGCACCATTCCCTACACATGTCATCTCCTGAATGGCGGTAATGTCAGAAAATAAATTCTGATTAACTTAATTTCTTTCTCTCTCTCTATAGTGCAGTACACCAAGCATTATAATTTGCACAGTCTGGTAACAGCAAAATTATGATTTTATCCTCTTTTAAACAGTTAAAGTTTTTTAAAGCGTTCTTTGAGCTTAAAATGTGAATAACTCCGGTTCTATAAATCGGATCGGGAAAAACTAAAACCAGGATCTTTATAATAATATTGCAAATAAATGGAAACTTTTCTTTCAAGTCTCTAAAGTACGTACATAACCTACAAAAATGAGAAAAAGAATGAGGTACCATATGAAACGATTTCAAAAATTGTTAAAGGCCATTGTGTTTGCCTGGTACCTAGCTCAGCTTTAGTAGAGAGAGTCTTCTCGACAATAAATATACTGTATGTATTATGGACTGTTGAGAAGACAAGATTACAAATTAGAATTCTCAAATCAATTCTGTTTGTAAAGCACAATGTTGACTTTGACTGCAATCATTTTCCGATTAGTTGAAATGCAAACCTGAAATTTTAAGAAGAATTGCACATCAAAATAAGTATACCGATAAAAAATCATTAACTTCTTTTCAAGCTAAAATGGAAAACTATTGAATAAATTATGTTTTCTCCAAATATTTTTTTTCTTTTTCATGCCTTTCAATAATTTTTCATAAATTTTTTCGATTTTCCGGGTTTTTCAGGAAATGGTCAACAAATGCGGAATACGGGAGCTGTTCCCCTCTCTGTTCACTTTAGGCTAGATGTTGTGTAGCTCAAGCTCTGCAAAGAATTCGAACATTCCATGAAAAAATTCGTAAATTGTTTTGCCTTTTTCGTTGCCGTGGTCGTCGCCGTTTATTCCAGTATCCGAGGCATGTTGTTCGTTCCATAATAATTACTTTTTCCGGGTGAGGTTATTAGCCTTACTCCAACATTACTAGGAAGGGACTGCCCGATAATATTAGCCTGTCCTCTCTCATAGAGTAGTTACCAGCGGCCACCGCTAGGAGGCTATGATCGCACTCCTATCAGTCCGAACCAGTTAGTTGCACGTGCATGTTATGCTACATGTTTTCCCGCTATTCCGCTGATAACTGACCACTACGCTTACAAAAAAGAGCTTCCAAATCATTATCAGTAGAAGGTGGTCTGGGATCAAAATGGCAATGTCGTTAATCACGAAGTTTCAATGCTCTCTGAAATACAAATGAAACAGAACAGCGAAATGCCGAAATATCTTTTTTCAATTAGTAAGCTAAAAGTTCTGGTTCAACAACCCGAATTGAAACAATTTTATCTAAAGCAACACATCTCCACACTCACTAATTTGTACAATTTCCTTTCAAAATCTAACAAATTATAAAGTCGGCTAAAACATCTATTAATTACATACTCATATTCTTTATCTTAAAAGCCAACGTGCCAGGATGTCGAGCCCAGTTGCACTGCAGGCTATGCTATCATTATTTTACTAGACAAACAAGAACGAAATCATTCAAAGAGTTTCCGAGTCTACCCACAAAATTTAACTACATCCGTTAATTAAAAGCTGAAAAAACCAATTACATTCCAAGTAATTAAAGCGAGAAAAAACGCTTAGAGAGACTCTTTGTGATCTAGAATATATTTAATAAGTCGCAGTCACGGTGCAAATCGGTTTTTGTCAGTCCTGGAAATTTTTCATAGTTTATAGTCATCCTTCCTGAGTTTTTTCGTCATTGACACAGCCAAGTACACATTGAATACCATGAAGCTGCTGTGCCGGTTCAGTCTAAGGTTTTGTTGCCAACGTGGCCACAAGTCACATCCCGTGAATAAATTTCAGATCTGCAGCCACGACTGTAATCATATTTACACAAACACTGTGGGGAAGTCTATCTGACGAAGGAGGTCAGATATTAGCCGCAAACTGCAATGCACCCGCGCTGCAGTCAGAGCCAAGAGGGTGGCGGATCCGTTTCGTATCCCTTGTGTATCCTTATCTTAGTGCATTGCAGTCTCCCATTTACCCTTTCTATTCCACATAGGTTGCCTATGAGTAAGCTTTTTAGTATACGTTGAGGAACTTGTGGCAGTCACGAACGTACAATCTCGAAGGACATTTGACTGGATTTGAGTTGTTTTCGTGTTTCTCGATTCCTAGCAAAGGGTTGCTTGGAAATTGAATTGTTTGGCTGCGAGGATTCTTATTGCGATATCATATCAAAACAGTTTATGTTAATAATTTGACAAATTTATAATTTCAATATCTGGGATTAATCTCGTACTGAGAAGAGAACGATGTACTCTTTTAATCATATTAATAAAAAAGCAATATCAATATACAGGGTGCTAAGGTTACCAAGCGGGCGGTTGTTTATTGGTTTTGGTTAAACGAACAAAAAATCGTATGAAGGAGGGGAAAATCATAACGGTATAGACGCTAGGGCGTTTTGAAGTTTTTTTTTAAATAGTAAGACGTTTAGCACTAGTGGGAAATTGACTAGTATCAGAACTTTTTTTTATGTGGCAGTGCTAAGCTCAGGAATCACCCTTTGTACTACTAGTCCGTCATGTCGTTTGTCACGCCATGGTGCAATGTCTAGCAGTAAGCTTAGTACGGGGGGAATAGGTTAAGGATTATGGGGGTTCGAAGGGGTGTTGAAGAAGGTGGCGATGAACCCTGCATTTGAACTCTTGGATGTTGTAGGAGCTGGGAAATACTGACTGCGAGAGATTATTCCACAGTCGAGTTGTTCTATTTAAAAAACGAGTTCATATCTAGACGCTATAATAGTAGCGATAAAATTTTGTTAGTGCTGCTACATTCCTACGGTGGCTCAAGGGGTCGATGGTGGAGCAGGCGGGGTCTTCATCAATTAATTTAAGTGCCCTTTGCTGCACCTTATCTAACCATGCCAAGGGAAGAGGCCGAATGTAAGATTTATAAATAACAGCACGGGCCGATGGCTTGAGGAGAAACTTGCACCTCTTAAGAAATCCCAAGCATTGGGATGCTTGTTTGGCGATTTGGAATATGTGGTCATTTCATCGCAAGTCCTTGGCTAATGTCACGCCTAAGATGTGTAGGGATGGGTCGGCCATTAGTTCAACTTCACCCACTGTCAAGGATGGTGAGGTGTTGAACTTTTTTAAATTCTTTTATTTAACTTACACTGTTTGTCGTCAAATCTTGGAAGTTAAATTTGACCCACTTCCCGGTTTCGGATAGAGCTGAAATTTTGCATACACGTTTAGTTTGGATGACAATGCAATCTGGCCATTTTGTAAAAATATCAAGATGGCGGTTCCAAAATGGCGCTTATTTATTTCACTTACACTGTTTGTCGTCAAATCTTGGAAGTTAAATTTGACCCACTTCCCGGTTTCGGATAGAGCTAAAATTTTGCATACACGTTTAGTTTGGATGACAATGCAATCTGGCCATTTTGTAAAAATATCAAGATGGCGGTTCCAAAATGGCGCCCGATTTTTGAAATTGTGCTCCGCGGCTCTCTGACATGGGTATCAAATGAAAGGATATGACAGGTAGAACACAATAAGCTATGTGGCGTCATTCCAAATTCAAAATGGCGGCCAACACTAAATTGCGGAAAGCTTATAATAGACTAAAAAGTAGAAAATATAACCGATCAACTTCCAATTTTGCACACACTCGTAGTTCGGGTGGTTAATGTGTATGAATGATGAGATGAATAGTTGAGTTAAGGGTGAGTTGATAATAAAGAAGCAATACACGTTACAAAAAATCACAAACAAACACAGAGATGCTGCTGTCAACTAAATTCAACTACTCAAATACTGAACTCATGTCCGTATGCATAATTTCAACTAAACCCAGGTAGCAGAGCTGAGTCGAGTTCAGTCAACCTTAACCCAACTCGACTCCCGTTTACATGTAGTTAGACTTGGGTTCAACTTGAGTTCAACTCATCATGTACAAGTACTAAATGCAATCTGACCTTTTTGTAAAAAAATCAAGAAGACGGTTCCGAGATGGCGGCCGTTTTTGCAATTATGTTCCACCGAGCCCACGACATGGGTATCAAATGAATACAGTAAACTGTGTGACAACACATCCTTTGATATTATAGCTAGGGCTCTAAGTAGACACAGTCTAAGTAGCACTTTCTGCAACTGGATTGACTCTATGCTGAGAACTCGCAAACTAATTGTTTCTCATGTTGAGGGGTCTCTGGAGGGCACTATAGCAAGAGGCTGCCCGCAGGGAGGAGTTTTATCTCCACTTCTCTGGTGCCTTGTTGTAGATGAACTCCTCGAGCTGCTCAACGGTCGGAACATTTTCGCCCAAGGTTACGCTGACGATGTCGTCATAGTAATTACAGGTGAATCTGAAGACGCCATGTCAAGGCGCCTGCAGCAGGCACTTGATCTGGTCTCTAGCTGGTGCGAGAGTGTAGGTCTAAAAGTCAATCCCGACAAAACGATCCTAGTTCCTTTCACCAGGAAACGATCACTACCGGGAATTTGGGAACCTACATTCGCGGGCAGAACTATAGGCTTTTCTCAACAAGCCAAATATTTAGGAGTGACGCTAGATGCCAAACTCAATTGGAAACAGCATATGGACACTGTGATGTGTAGAACGCGCAGATCCCTGTGGGCTTGCCGCAGAGCTTGTGGTTCCACCTGGGGTTTGCAACCGAAAACCATGTACTGGATATACACCACCATCATAAGACCCATGGTAACTTATGGAGCTTTAGTTTGGTGGCACAGAACGAAGCTTAAGGGTTCCATAACCTTTTTAAGCAAAATTCAAAGAATGGCTTGCCTCTCCATCACTGGGGCCATCCGCACTTCCCCAACGGCAGCGCTGGAGACTCTCCTCAATTTGGTACCCCTCCACCTTGAGGTAGAGAAATCCGCCATAAACGCGGCGCTGCGGCTAAAAGCGAATGGTTACTTGGGCGCTGGTCTTGGGCGAGGACATTCTATAATAATCAACATCATAGAAGAGATTCCGGAAGCGGAGATGCTATCGGACGGCATGCCCTATAAATTCTCAAAATTTAAGCAACCTTCTGTACATATACAGGAAAGGCTTACCTGGACTTTTCCTAAAGTTTTGCCGGGCGGGCTAGTATGGTACACGGATGGCTCTAAAACGGAGACAGGTGTAGGCGCAGGAATCTGGAGTGAAAGTCCCAGATTCAGCAAGGCTATAAGTCTAGGCACTCTGGCAACTGTCTTTCAAGCAGAGGTGTACGCTATTCTGGCATGCACTCATGAGAACTTAAGAAGGGCCTACCAAAATAAACGGATTTTTATCTTCTCTGATAGCCAAGCGGCAATTAGAGCGATAAGGTCCCGTAGGACCAAGTCGAAATTAGTTTGGGACTGCCAACGTGCTCTTCATGAGTTGGGCGTTCTCAATCAAATCACACTTGTCTGGGTCCCAGGTCACCGGGGCTTCGAAGGCAATGAAAGTGCGGATGCCCTGGCTAAACAGGGCTCTGATTTAGAATTCATTGGTCCAGAGCCGGCTATTGGGGCACCGTCCAGCTTGCTGCAAAGGGCCCTGGCCGATCGGACCTTGATGAAACATATTGAACGCAGGAGGTCCGCGCCTGGACTGGCCAACTCTAAGCGGTTCCTTCCAGGGCCGTCCCCTAAGACGGCCAAGGAATTATTACGGCGCAGCAGGAGTGATGTTAGGACACTTGTTGGCCTAATTACCGGACACTGTGCCCTAAATTACCACTTATGGAAGATAGGAAGGGCAGAGGACCCTACATGTAGGCTTTGCCTAGAAGAGGATGAGTCTGCCCTCCATGTTCTCTGTGAGTGCCCTGCAATAGCGAGGAGCAGGGTCTCTTTGTTCGGGAAGTCCCTGCTCGAACACTCAAGTCTAAGCGACAAACCACTAGGCAGACTGCTGAACTTGTTCAGGCGGTCTGGCCTACAAATATGAGGTGTAGGGGTTGTAGTACAATAGGCCAACTAAATGGCCGCAGTACCTTTGGACCTAATACCTCACACAGGAAAAAAAAAAAAAAAAAAAAAACTGTGTGACGTAATTTTAAATCTAATAGAATTGCCATTATAAAATGGCGGAATACATAAAATAAACTAAAAAGTAGAAAATAAAATAAATGGTTAAAAAAAATTTTTAAAAAAAATTCTTTTAATTAACTAAAAAATGTACTGAAAAGTAAAAAATAAAAAATATTTTAAAGAAAGCGTGAAATTTCAATTTTAATGAAAAAGTTAATTAAAAGAATGGCGCATTTTTCATCAAAAATTGAAAATATGTAACGGTCGGTTGAATCCCCCTCGCGGGAATTTGGAAAATTTCTATGAAATCACTTGCCTGAGAACAAAATTTACAAAATTTGTAAATCAAGTAGGGGAGAAAAGAGAAAATAGGAAAAAATCGGAGGAGATTTGTCAGTTTGTTTTGTTTTTTTTGGGGGGAGGTTGAAAATGATAGGACTGTTACTTACCACTAGCACGATTTAATGTGGAAATTTGAAAACTAGATAAATATCAAGTCATATCTACCTCCTTTATATTGTTCCACTATTGTTTGTCGAATCAGTTTTAAATAAAACGGGGTTTCGAGTATCCCTCAGTAAGAGGAAATCAATCAAAAAAAAAAGTGAACTTTGGCCAAGCAGAAGAGAAAAACCGTAGGTACTACCCTGAGCAGCGAAACGAGACCTCCTGGCAGGAGTGCGGAAGTAGAGGAATACCCCTTTCTGGAAATACAAGTATTCACAAAAAAAAAAAGAACACAATCCATCTGTAGCTGCAAGCGCCGAAGCTCATCGTCCAGGTATATTTTTCTTGTCATTATTTGTGCGGTGGAAGAAAGTTTGGTGCTGGAGGTAGCCAAATTAAATCAATTTCAAGCCACGTCTGCTATTTACCTTCTGGAGCAAGGTCAAGGCGAGAAGTGGGGAAAGTCTCATTCTGGGAGAGGAAGCTGGCATTTTAGTAACTATTTAGTAACCCGTTGTTGTGTTCACCGAAACCTAAAGTACATATCCAATCTAAAGTAATAGCCTAACAATTGGAAACCAAGCAAATACTTTATAAATTGTTGTTCTTTCACTGTTCCCGTACAACTTTCACGTTGTTATGACACCAGATTGTTATGTACTAATTTAAACGAAATTTCCTTTTTATTCTTTTTTATTCATTACATAATAAAAACACCACGACACACACCTGACAACAACTTACTATAATTGATCTTGCTTGTTGTCAATATTCGTACAGGCAGTTAACCGTAACGTAGTTATATTATTATTAAATATTGGCTTAAATTTTTTTTTTTGATTTGCAAAATAATTTTCTGGTTGATTTCAAATAATTTATTCTTAATTAAAATTGAACACGATATTTGTGATACCATTTGTGATAAAACGAGGCGAAATTGGTACCAATACGACGCGTTTTAAAATCATTTATCATACGGAAGTATCCCGACAGTGGAAATTGTAAATTGTTTTTTTATTTGAAAATGTAGATGTGTTGATCTAGTATGACATTGTTCTTATTTCATGTCCCATTGAATATTGATGTTACCTATTGGTGTTTCTTGTTTTTGATAACTGTTTCTGAAATAAACGAAAAAAATTTTTAAGCTATTAATGATGAACTCAAGTTGTTAGATTTTTTTGTTTGGGGAATGGTTGGGGCGGAATCTAGTTCTTCTCAGGGTTCTTAGGTGCTGTATTTCCTGGTCAGGTGATGGTACTCATACTATCAACTGGCAAGGAAATGGACTACAATGACCCGGCTCAGGCAATGCCTGAAGGTTGATGGAAACGGAAGATTTACTTAGTCACAGGTAAGTGGTGAACCATGCTACGTATAGGCTCGGCCACACACCCCACGACCCACCCGGCGAGCTAGATAACTCCGTGTGGCCGGCAGAGGAGTTTCGGAATTTTTTTCTTTTTCTTATGTATGGTATTGACTCCTTGGTCATGCTTTCCGGGCTTATGGCTAAGGGAGCAATACCTCGCATAAGTGGCGCCCAATAGTTTATCGCGCCATTATGCTATTACATAAATGGCGCCCAACGTAGCTTTTAAACCCCGTTGACTGTCCTACACGGACCTTGAGGTTAAAATTTTTTTCTGGTGTTTAGTACCACTTGTGCCTTCACGGACAACATTTGATTTTTTTGTTTATGGTTCACCACATTTACCAAGCGCTCGCTGCGGGCTAAGGTAGCACCGCGAGGCCTTAGTCCTTGTCTGGTTTTGTAAT
Organism: Thereva unica; assembly: GCA_949987705.1. Classification (NCBI taxonomy): domain Eukaryota; kingdom Metazoa; phylum Arthropoda; class Insecta; order Diptera; family Therevidae; genus Thereva; species Thereva unica. The sequence continues at coordinate 60,349,866 of OX465282.1, forward strand.
TTTTTTCAGCATCATTGTCCAAATTCTACGTGAATTTTTCTATGTTTTCGCCTTTAGGCCTACCCTTTATCTTCTGCGGTAACTTCTTCTTTTTGGAGTAGCTTCGAACCATGCTGACCTGCACGGCTTGCTAACAAGCGAGTGGTCGCTTGGCTATGCGTGCAGGTGAAGTAGGGGTTCATCCCTGTCCTGCTTCTAGGGTCGGCGACTCTGGTATCAGGCGTGACATCGCCTGCCACTGCGTCGGTCCGTGAACAGGATCTTCAATTAATTTTTCCTGGTGGAAGGTGAAGTTGGGACAAGGGCTTAACCGTCTCTGGTATCAGGCGTGTTACCGCCTGCCACTGCGCCCCTTGCCCTTCTGATGGTCCATCCAGCTTTTTAAATTCTATTTTTAACTTCCCAGTATAGGAAGTTATTGTAATCGGTCCGAAAATCGAAATCGAAAATTTCAACGTATTTTCATCTTTCAAGGTCCCAGGAGCATTTTAAGCAAAAAATTGGGAGGAAGTATGAGTGTGTGTGTGTGTATGTGCGTACGGATGTGGTCATTTTTTCCTGCACGATATCGACCGAACCAAAACTGATATCGACTTCGTTGAGGTGTCGTTCGAAGCGTATTAACCGAAATATGATCTGAAAAGATTTTCATGAAATTCGGTCCAGCCGTTTTTTCGTTTAAGCGACGTAAGTGATTTTTGTACCTGCACGATATCGCCCGAACCACGAAAGATATTGACTTACTTGAGGTGCCGTTCGAAGCGTATTAGCGACAATATAATCTGAAAAGATTTTTATAATATTCGGTCCAGCGGTTTTTTGGTTTAAATGACTTAAGTGATTTTTGTACCTGCACGATATCGCGAGAACTATAAAAGATATCGACTTAGATGACGTGCCGTTCGAAGCGTATTAACCGAAATATGATCTGAAAAGATTTTCATAAAATTCGGTCGAGCCGTTTTTTTGTTTAAGCGGCGTAAGTGATTTTTGTACCTGCACGATATCGCTTGAACCACGAAAGATATTGACTTACTTGAGGTGCCGTTCGAAGTGTATTAGCGACAATATAATCTGAAAAGATTTTTATAATATTCGGTCCAGCGGTTTTTGGTTTAAATGACTTAAGTGATTTTTGTACCTGCACGATACCGCGCGAACTAAAAACTATCGCGACTTCATTGAGGTGCCGAAAAACATTAATACATCAATTTTATATACATTTTCGTCATCCTAATCTTGTAAGTGCGCACATTTAGTTTGACATTTTAGCGAAAATATTGATAAACAATTGTGACAAATTCTCGGTATTATAGATATATTCTAGAGATGCGCCGAATGTTCGGCCGAATATTCGTATTCGGTGTGTTTTTAACTTCCCAGTATAGGAAGTTATTGTAATCGGTCCGAAAATCGAAATCGAAAATTTCAACGTATTTTCATCTTTCAAGGTCCCAGGAGCATTTTAAGCCAAAAATTGGGAGGAAGTATGTGTGTGTGTGTGTGTGTGTGTGTGTGTGTGTATGTGCGTACGGATGTGGTCATTTTTTCCTGCACGATATCGCGCGAACCAAAACTGATATCGACTTCGTTGAGGTGTCGTTCGAAGCGTATTAACCGAAATATGATCTGAAAAGATTTTCATGAGATTCGGTCCAGCCGTTTTTTTGTTGAAGCGACGTAAGTGATTTTTGTACCTGCACGATATCGCCCGAACCACGAAAGATATTGACTTACTTGAGGTGCCGTTCGAAGCGTATTAGCGACAATATAATCTGAAAAGATTTTTATAATATTCGGTCCAGCGGTTTTTTGGTTTAAATGACTTAAGTGATTTTTGTACCTGCACGATACCGCGCGAACTAAAAACTATATCGACTTCATTGAGGTGCCGAAAAACATTAATACCTAATCTTGTAAGTGCGCACATTTAGTTTGACATTTTAGCGAAAATATCGATAAACAATTGTGACAAATTCTCGGTATTATACATATATTCTATATTGCCTATTGTACATTTATTATTTAAATATCCAATCATAATATTCAACATCCATCATACTGGGAAGTTGATCCTGTGGACCGAAAGGGTCGAACCCACATTCCAGCTAGTTTAATGTTCGTATTCGGCCGAATATTCGGTCTGTTTGCCGAATAATTACCGAATATTTAAATAGTATTATTTTAAGAGTTACAAATGTTAATGAGGCTTTGTTCTCGAACCGTACTTAGGTAGTATTTTTAAATGAAACATACACTTCTTTGTGCAACCATATTTATTCGCAAAATCAAAAATTAAAAAAAATTAGAATTCATATACGAGTCGACAAAAACGAGACCACTATTTACAACTACTTGCGTACGACTGTTCTCGCCGGTCGGAAGCAATATCAAGCTTGCACTTGCGTACTTGCGTTGCATTCAGTGGTTCCATGATATGCGGCAAGTTTCCACCAACACTTTAATTTCGTAGTTGCGTTCCGTCCCGACCTAACCCTTAGATTTTTGGGTAGCGAGTATATGATTGTGTGTGCTATGTCGAATGCGGCAATATAGAAAAAGTTGAAAGTAGACCGACATTTGCTTTGAATACATTTCATTCTTGGAATATTCCGTCAAGTCTCATTTAAATACACACACTTATATATTTTTTGTCACCGAATGCAACGCATGTACGCTTGGAAATGTCATCAGTTTAACTTGCGTGGTTGCATCTGTACGTATCAAAGCTTATTCAACGAAATCTTCTTGAGCACAGAACACTGATTGATTAAAAATCAGTTGCGCTTGTATGTGGAAAAAGGTTTCATTTTGGTTGCAAACTGGTTGTGAACGTGATAATGGTGAAACCAGTTTGTAACTGTGATTGCAAATCCGTCGAACCATGTGCGTGGGCCTCAATGTTTATGGAATTCTTGCTTTAATCTCTTATTTTTTGGCAATAATTCTATCACGCTAGAAATTACAATAAAAGAAAGAACGGCGCATTGCGTGAGCGAGCCGAGCTAGCGCGAAGTGCTCAAGGAGTGGGCGAACGCTGCTACTCGCAGATCGCTTCGCCAACCTATATGAACTGCGCAAAAATGAACCGAATTCGGTCGAATGTTCGGTTCGGTACATTTTTGACCGAATGTTCGGCCGAATATTCGTATTCGGTCGAACCCATATTCGGCGCATCTCTATCTATATAGCCTATTGTTCATTTATTATTAAAATATCCAATCATATATTCAACATCCATCATACTGGGAAGTTGATCGTGTGGACCGAAAGGGTCGAACCCACATCCCAACTAGTTTGTTAATGTCCTGCGTCCATTTTTTTCCCGTCTGTTCCTCCCTCCTGATTGATTTTCCGAAAGGTAGCTCAGTTGTGGTTGGGCAGCGGTTCATTTCCAAAATTTTTTTCATTTTGTTGAAGAAGTTTCCCTTTCGTGACTATGCGATTTTGAATTTTTGTTTCCGTTCCTTTTTCGGGTATACCTGAAGCTGTGTAGGCGACCTTGATGACACTTGGTGATGACTATGCTTCATAGTTTTCACCAACTGCCATCGAGGACGTCGACATGCGGGAGCCCTGAGGGGAATTGTTATCTGTCTCAACCATTCCTCACTTATATTGAATCAAAGCATATAATCACTCACCTACACTAACATATATATACACTAATACCCTTTTATTGTTTTATCGCTACACACTAATCAGCGTTGACTGTGTTTCTTTGAGGTACACTCACATAGTATCAATATTTAGTTGATTTGTTCATACACACGGTTGTTACACCAATTGTAGCGGATTTTTTTTTGGGCCTCAAAAACAGTAACTGATACTGATACAGTAACTGATAAATGTCAACACATTTAATATTACTATACCTTTATCATTATACACTAACATTACTCACTTTTTGGTTTGACTTAGTTTGAGCTTTATTGGGATACAAGGTTTATAGCATTGTGGTTTCTTCTGTTCGTTTGATCGTTAACCAACATGGAACTTCGTAATGGTAAAACAGTTACTCCAACGGCTGTCGGTAGTGATCTTCCGGGCGGATCCGGTGACGCTCATGGCAATGAAATAAGTACCAATGAACAAGCTCCTTCTCTTGAAGAGCAAGTCAGTCAATTAAGACAAGTATTGGATACCCTTCTAATGCAGCAGCGACCTGCTGAGGTTTCGAGGAACCCTTGCTTCAACGGAAACTATGTGTCAATACCGGTTGTGACACCACCTGCAGACGGCAGGCCATACTCCTTATCTGGGACCCAGCATCGCAAGTCTCCAGTGGCATTCTGGAACTTAAAGTTCTCCGGCGAGGACAAGTTGTTGTCGGCGGAGGAGTTTCTGTTCCGGGTGGAGCTGAAGGCTCGCGATGATGGAGTCCAGCAATCAGAAGTCTGCCGACATTTTTCTTCTTTGTTGTCGGGGCGAGCCACCGACTGGTACTGGTCGCAGTTTCGGCGCCAATTCTTAGATCCTGACTGGGAAACAGTTAAAGCCCAGTTCATTCGCTATTTCCGAAGTCGCGAGTCGGACGAAGAACTAATATTTCAGATGATGGACACTAAGCAACATCATCTTTCTTTTGATGATATCACCGCCCAACTGTTGTCGTTACACAACCGAATGTCTCATCCTATGACTGAAAGCGGCTTAATAGGAATAGTAGTCCGAAACCTAAATTTCGCGTTGGGGTCTGCAGTAATTGGACATAGATTCACCAGCATGCATCAATTGCGCGAGACCTGTGTTCGCGTTGAACGCTGGCAGCAACAAAAAAAATTAGAACGTCGAGCCGATCGGCAGGTACACGAGGTTGAATATCCATCTACATATCCGCCTGAACATTTACACCCGGACTTACCAACACCCGAAGTTGACGAAATGACGGCGTCGCGTCAGAACCAGACGAATCCACGACCTTTACGTTGTTGGAATTGTCAGCAACCGGGTCATCCATTTATGGACTGCCCGTCTGAAACTCGTGGCCTATTTTGCTACAAGTGTGGCAAGCCAGGAGTCGTCACACCAATGTGCCCCACCTGTCAGGGAAACCGGAGCCGGGGTGTGAGACAGTACGGGAGTCCGCGCCCGAGCTAAGCTCGCCCGTTGTCCCTGATTATACTTCCACTACACCTGCTATGACTACCATCAGCGACTTTACGTCAAATGATGCTCTTCCCGTTTTTCCCTCTGAGGAGGTTAAGCTTGCCTTCCTTTCCCGTTGGAAGAGATATATCTCCGCTCGTTCGCGCGTCTTCTCAGAGCCACCTTTTGTGGACTCCCTAACTTCCAAGCGCACCCCTCTCCAAATTAGAGTACGAGCAAAGGAGAAGCGACAATGTTTGCAGAAAATTGTTTCTGCTTTCATCTCTGATACGTCAGATCCTAGTCTATTTACGAAGGTCATGTTAGCTAACGAAGAGGTGGTTGGGTTGTTGGACAGTGGTGCCACTGTTAGCTGTTTGGGAAGAGATGCCGAAGCGTTTCTAGCCAATCATCCCGAAGTGACAGTCTACGCTTTGCACTCGGTAGTGCATACTGCTGACGGGGCTCCGCAGAGACTGTGCGGTTATATTCGAGTTCCGATATCCTTTGGAGGAAGAACCCGTGATATAACCATCTATGTGGTGCCCAGTCTCAGCCAGAGACTGTACCTAGGGATGGATTTTTGGAATCTTTTCGGCCTCGCTCCCCAAATAGTCGGCGAGATAAACGCTCCATCCGTGTCTGCAAAAATGCACGACTTAACGTCCACGCAATGCGAACGGTTGGAACGCGTCAAGGCCAGATTTCCCTCTTTTGATGTCTTCGGACTGGGAAAGACTAACCTGGAGGAACACATCATAGACACTGGAGACTCAGTTCCTATTAAACAGAGGCATTATCCGGTCTCACCCGCTGTACAACAGCTGATGTATGGGGAGTTGGACAGGATGCTGTCGCTGGGTGTGATTGAGCCATCAAATAGTCCCTGGAATTCTCCAGTGGTGTTAGTACGTAAACCAGGTAAAGTCCGCCTGTGCCTTGACTCTCGCAAGGTCAACAGTGTCACTGTCAAGGACGCCTACCCTCTACCACATATAGATGGTCTACTTGGTCGTCTTCAAGACACCAAGCTCATCACCAGCTTAGACCTGAAGGACGCCTTCTGGCAAATCCCTTTAGAGATGAAGTCGCGAGAGCGGACAGCTTTCACTGTCCCTGGTCGTCCCCTGTACCAGTTCACAGTGATGCCTTTCGGCTTATGTAACGCTAAAAACGGATAAAACCATCCCGGGCCATTTACGTGAAAACGTTTTTGTCTATCTGGACGACCTTCTCATAGTTTCACCTGACTTTGACTCCCACCTAAAGCTGTTAGACGAGGTAGCCAGCTGTCTCCGTCGTGCGGGGTTAACACTCAATCTGGCTAAAAGCAAATTCTGCGTGACTGAAGTGAAGTATCTCGGCTTCATAATTGGTGATGGGACTCTGAAAACCGATCCTAATAAGGTGACGGCCATCAAGGACTTCCCGACTCCGAAGTCTCATAAGCAGACTCGGAGATTCTTGGGTATGACCGGATGGTATCAGCGTTTCATTCCCAATTATGCTAGCGTGGCTTCTCCAATCACGGATTGATTGACATCTAAATCTTTTAGTTGGACTGATGAGGCCCAGCAGGCGTTCGAGACCTTGAAAAAGCTGATGACGGAAGCTCCTCTTTTAGTCACTCCAGATTTTTCTAAGCCTTTCTATATTCAGTGCGATGCCAGCAGGACTGGTGTAGGAGTGTGCTTTTTCAAAAGGACGTGGATGGAGGAGAACATCCGATTGCTTATATGTCCAAGAAATTGAACGGAGCACAACGGAACTACACCATTACTGAGCTCGAATGCTACGCAGCCGTGCTGAGTATAAAAAAGTTTAGAGCGTATGTTGAGGGACAGACTTTCACGGTCATTACTGACCATGCAAGTCTAAAATGGCTCATGGGCCAGAAGGAGCTTAACGGCCGTTTAGCCCGGTGGAGTCTTAAGCTTCAGGGGTTCGACTTTACAATCGAACACCGTAAAGGCACCCACAATGTGGTTCCCGATGCCTTGTCACGCATGGATTGCGTTGACGAATTGTCCTTGTGTTTCGACGTGGACTTAAATGCCCCGTCTTTCAAGTCCCCCGAATATCTTCGTCTGGGTGATAGCCTCAGGCAAGCCTCACCGCAGCTACCAGACCTGCGAGTTGAAGATGGGTACGTTTTCAAGCGTACATCACCACGTACTGGAAACCCGATTGCTGACGATCTAACCTGGAAGTTGTGGATTCCGATGGAACTGACCGCGTCTCTCGTCGAATCGTCTCATTCGCCTCCCCAAGCATCGCATGGTGGAGTAGGGAAGACCCTAGCCCGATTGCGATGCAAATACTTTTGGCCAGGAATGGCTAAACAGGTGAGGGACTTCATCGGCAACTGTGAGGTTTGCAAGACCACCAAAGCCCCCAGCTCAGTACTTCGACCACCTATGGGAAACCCCATGGATGCGTCGAGGCCGTTCCAATTTTTATACGTCGATTTCTTAGGTCCTTATCCCAGGTCGAAGAAGGGCCACACGGCAGTATTTGTGGTATTGGATGCTTTCACCAAATTGGTCTTCCTGCAGCCAGTGTCCGCTGAGACCACGGCGGTGTCCGTCAAGTTTCTCGAGCAAACTATCTTCCATACCTTTGGAGTTCCAGAAACGGTCTTCTCCGACAATGGTCGGCAATTCACCTCCAAAGAGTTTGCTAAATTGTTAAGTGATTATGGCGTGCACCATGTGCCCACGGCTGTGTATTCGCCTCACCCCAACGCCTCTGAGCGGGTGAATAGATCTGTCTTAGCCGCCATTAGAGCGTACTTAAAGGAGGATCATCGTGAGTGGGATAGACATCTGTCGTCCATTGAATGTGCTCTTCGTAGTACCCACCACGAGGCGATTGGCATGTCCCCATATCAGGCCCTATTTGGTAGCCATATGATCCTGCACGGATCAGCATATCCAGTCCTGAAGAAACTGAACGTTTTCCAGGAGGGTGACATAGCTGTCTTGCCATTGACGGATAAAATGCAGATGCTTCGTGAGCGGATTGCTAGTAACTTAGCCGCCGCACACACCAGACATAAACACCAATACAACTTACGGTGTCGTGTGGGCAGTTTTCGTTCAGGAGATGAGGTTTACCGGAGAACTTTCTGGGTGAGTAACCGAGCGGGTCGTTTCAGTGCCTAGTTGGCACCCCGGTTCCTGAAAGCTCGGATACGAAAAAAAATTGGAACGAGCTTGTACGAGCTGGAGGATTTGGCCGGTAAAAGCATAGGTGTTTTTCACGCCAAAGACTTACGTCCTTGATTTCCCGGAATAGTAAGCACCACCTCATAATATCGTAGTCCGATGTTAGTTTATAAATTCAGGGTATTCGTTGCTGGTCTCTTTATTCTTCGGTCAGTCTGGAGAATGTCTCTCAGCAGACTGTTTGGCTGTCGTTCCACCGGAGGGAGTCAAAGGCAATGTGGTATTGCTGGAGACTGGCCCGATGGAGCGAAAGCAAACTGGGCTTGTACGTAAATGTTGGGAGACTTGTGGATATCCGTCGGGGGACAATGTGGTATTGTCTTTCGCCTGTTATTCGCAACCCCAAGTATTTCGTTGGGAGGTTTTCCAGACTGGCCATTGCAAATTACGATTGCAAATTTGGGCGGTAAGAGCATAGGTGTATATCACGCCAAAGACCTACGTCGTTGATTTCCTCAAGGTTTCCTTTCATTTTTATAAATTTTGGTCAGGCTGTGGGTGTACCTCGGCGAATTAGTTGCCTGTCGTCCTACTGGGGTGAGTCACATGCAATGTGGGATTGCGTGAGATTGACTCCACGGTACGAGAGGAAACCGGTTCTGGCGAGAATGTCTGTAAGTTTACAGGAAACGGAGGGGGACAATATGGAATTGCCTTCAGCCGGATCCTGGTACTTCCAGATATTCTTCCGAGTGATCTACTGACTGCTCCACCTTTTCAAAAGTTGGCGTAAGCACTCTTCTTGTAGGGACATCGTCCTACTACTTCCGGTCGTACTTAGTCAAGGAGACTTGTTACAAAAAACGCAGTCGACCGAGGCTAAGTAAGAAAAAAATAAATTAAAAAACTTTTGACGTTCAAAAAAAAAAATCTTAACAGTTGTCAACGAAATATAAAAATATATCGTGTTTTTAAATTTGAACTAATTCTATAAATAAATAACCAACCCATTATAAAGTTAAAAGAAAATGTAAAGTGTTAAATATAATGTGTATCAAAACTAGAATAAATGTATAGAGTTACAAAGCAAAAAGTCTGTTAATTAAAAACAAAGCAAAGAACTACATATTAGGAAGCAAACTTCTAAAGTGGTGACCCCGACGTGATAGCAGTCAAGGATTAAGACATTCCTGAAGATCCTTAATTATAATCATTTGATGCCCACTGGGACAGTGTTTTTGTTAAGGACTTGAAGGACCCCGTGAAGAGGAAAGCACACCGTTTCCAGACACGAATCAAGATATCCAGATAGAAGTATCAAGACTTCTGAAGAAAAAAAAAAACATAAGAAGGTTACGTACGAAACTGGTTTGAAGATTGAAAGATAAGTGGGCCTTCCTTTTAAATTTTAAATAAATAGAATTAATATTAATCTCAAATCATTCTAAAATTTTTTTTTTTTTTTTTTTTTTTTTAATATAAATAGATTATTTGAGATTGTTGATTTCTCTATATTGATTTATCTGATTATTGAGTGTGTTGGTTTTTTTTTTTTTTTCATTTCACTTGTGTACTCGTCGTGTTGTTGTTGTTTTTTCCCCCTTTTCCTATTTCTTTTCATTGGGTTGACGCTGTTTAGTTTTGCACAATGAATAGAACGTTGGAAAATTCATTTATTCTCGACATGGATGAGTCGTTGCCCAGCCTGGAGGAAGGGCTGCCGGATCGGCGTAGGGTTCGGGCAGAAGTTGATGTAGCCTCAACGGCTAGATTTAACCTGCCCGAATTCCATCAAAGCGACCCGGCAGTCTGGTTCTACCAGGCTGAGGCCCAATTCTCGTTGAATGGGGTCTCATCAGACAGGCAAAAGCTATCCCATGTGGTCTCGGCACTGCCAACCGAGGCCGCAAAGATACTGCTCCATGCCTTCCCGGACCTCAGCACCGCCAGCTACGTAGAGGCTAGGAGGAGGTTGCTCGACCGATATGGTTTATCGACGAGGAACCGACTCGAACAACTGCTGGCGGCTCATGAGCCGGGGGACAGGAAACCTTCTGATTTTTTAAGAGGGTTGCAAAGTCTGGCCGGAGACAGCCTGGGCGAGAGCGAGGGTCTCATCAGGGGTCTTTGGGAAAGGCGACTTCCCAGGGACATCCAGGTGGTCCTAGCTGCGTCTTCGGACCAGTCTTTGGATCAACTGTCCAGGCTGGCAGACAAGGTGTGGGAGGTGACATCTCGCCAGCCCACACCTGCTCAGGTGTCAGAGGTTAGGGCCTCATCATCCCTGGAGAGGACGGTGCAGTCCCTCCAACGAGAGGTACGCCAGTTGAAGGCACTCATGTTGGGGGAGAAACATGGACCGCAACAGGGGTCGACGAGAGGAACTGCTGGTCAGCAACAATGGAACCGCGCTCCGGCGCAACAGCCATCGACAACTTCGTTGAAGACCAGCAACCTCACCAATCAGGGAGCGATCCCTAAGTCCTCCGCCGCGCAGGCACTGCCGGGGACGCTCTGCTACTTCCACTACCGCTTCGGTAGTGGGGCAGAGCGGTGCACCCCGCCTTGCGCTTTTAAAGGTCCAGGCTCAGCAGCCAAGAGGGACCGGAGGACAAAGGGGCTCCGTTCAAAAAATTAAATTGGCGGGGAGTCGCCACATCCGCGAGCGTCTCTCAGCAGAGACGCTCGTGTAGATTATTTGTCCGCGACCAGCACAACCAGCTCGATTTTTTAATTGATTCTGGCGCGGACATATCATTAGTTCCTAAACACATTTTTAGGGTACAAACAACATGCCCTAATTTGCTTCTGCGGGCCGCAAATGGATCCACGATCCAAACTTTTGGCACGAAGTTATTGGAACTGAACCTAGGTCTTCGCCGACGGTTCATCCACAACTTCATAATAGCCAACACTAATAAAGCTATACTCGGTGCGGACTTTCTAACAAAGTTCGAACTCATCCTCGACTTCAAAAAGCGAGAATTAGTTGACTCACAGACCAGTCTTCGGACTGACGCCTGTGCAACTGGTGAGTATGTACTCGAGAGCTTTGAATGCCAACATCTTGGCAAATATAAAGTATTGTTAATGAAGTACGCTTCATTAACACAACCACCAAATTTTAACCTACCGGTTAAACACAATGTGCAACACCACATTGTTACTAATGGGCAATTACCTTTCGTTACCGCTCGTAGAATTCATCCTGAGAAGCTCAAGGTGGCGAAATTGGAGTTTGAACATATGGTTCAACTAGGGATTTGTCGACCATCGTCGTCTCCCGCAGCATCTCCACTTCATCTGGTCCCTAAACGGGATACAAATGATTGGAGGCCATGCGGCGACTACCGTCGCCTTAATGCAGTCACAGTGCCGGATAGATATCCAATCCCGCACATTCACAATTTTTCTGTGAACCTTCACGGATGCACGATTTTTTCGAAGGTGGATTTGGTACGTGCCTATCATAACATCCCCATTGCACAAGAAGACGTGCATAAGACTGCCATAATAACACCTTTTGGTCTGTTTGAGTTTACTCGCATGCCATTTGGGTTAAGAAATGCAGCCCAGTCATTTCAAAGATTTATGAACGAAGTCACAAGAGACTTAGACTTCGTTTATGTCTATCTAGACGATATACTTATCGCTAGTAAATCCGAGGATGAGCATCTCACTCACCTCGAATTACTGTTTAAACGCCTTGATAATTTTGGTTTAACAATAAAATTATCAAAATGCGTTTTTGGGGTCAGTGAGATCAACTTTTTGGGACATAGTATCGGCAAGGATGGAATCCTTCCATCACCCGAACGCGTCCAAGCAATTAATGACCTCACAACTCCAACAACAGTTAAACAAATTCAAAAATTTATAGGAATGGTGAACTTTTATCACCGATTTATTCCTAAACTAGCACAACTGCTAGTACCGATTAATGAACATTTGAGGGAACTCCTCAATTGTTCATCAACAACAAAAAATAAGGAACAACTTCCTTGGCCCGCAGAATGCCAACAAGCATTCCTCGACGTGAAAGCCGCAATGGCTGCAGCAGTGATGCTGATACACCCACTAGAGGATGCTAAATATAGCGTCACAACTGATGCTTCCGATTTCGCTATCGGAGCTGTGCTGGAACAATTTAACGGTCACAGATGGCAACCATTAGCTTTCTTTTCTAAGAAGCTATCATCTGCTGAACGAAATTATTCTGCATTCGATCGCGAACTACTCGCAATCTTTGCAGCTATAAAACATTTTCGGTACTTTGTTGAAGGAAGAAATTTCGTGGTCTACACTGACCACAAACCTTTAATACATGCCCTTCACACAAAAACCGAAAGATCTCCCCGCCAAACAAGACACCTGAGCCTAATTTCCCAGTTCACAACCGACATCAGACATGTCTCTGGGAAACAAAACGTTGTCGCAGATTATTTATCTCGCTCATTAGCGGCCGACAACGTTGACACAATCACCTTCGATTTGCCACATCTGGTGAAAGCACAAGAAGGTGACAAAGAGTTACAACGACTCCAAGAGCATCCCAGTAGTAGCTCGAAGGTAAAACTAATACTCACACCAATTCCTTTCACAACTCATGAAGTTTGGTGTGAGATTAGCACGGGTACATTACGCCCATACATACCTTCATCATTAAGAAAATTAGCATTCAATGCTGAACATAGCTTGTCGCATCCAGGCATACGTGCCACAAGGCAAGCTATTACTAAAAAATATTTTTGGCCAGCGATCAATAAAGACTGTAACAACTGGTCTAGATCTTGCATAGGTTGCCAAAAATCTAAAGTTTCGAGACATACCAAATCTCCACATGAAGCTTTTAACCCACCAAATAATAGATTTGAACATATCCATATGGATATTGTTGGACCATTGCCCCCATCTCGAGGATATTCATACATCCTAACAATCGTAGACCGATTTACGAGATGGCCGGAAGCATATCCAATTCGAGACATCTCTGCTACTACGGTGGCCAAACATTTTGTCACCGAGTACGTCCCAAGATTTGGCGCACCACTTGAAATTACAACAGATCAAGGGTCGCAGTTTGAATCAAAATTATTCAATGAAGTCACAAGACTTCTAGGTACGCATAGGATACGTACAACCGCCTACCATCCTCAAGCAAATGGGATGGTAGAGCGATTCCATAGACAACTGAAAGCGGCCTTAATGGCAAGGGACAACACTACTCATTGGAGTGAGGATTTGCCCTTTGTCTTATTAGGTATTCGCTCGGCAATTAAAGCCGATTTACAATGCTCACCAGCAGAACTTGTCTATGGACAGAATCTGAGGCTCTCCAATTCAATTTCCATCCCAACGGATGAGAACCCGATAGAGCACTCAGAATTTCTAACACGTCTTCGCACACACATGAAAGCTCTGTCGGCGACACAGCCCCGACAGTCAGTTCAAAATGATGTGTACGTGCCGAACGCCTTAGAGAACGCGGAGTATGTTTTCATACGTACCGATCGCGTCCGACGGCCTTTTGAAACACCATACGAAGGGCCATTCAAAGTAATCAAAAGATTACGTAAACATTTCGTCGTCAACATAAATGACACAAATAAGTCGATAGCTATCGATCGACTAAAACCTGCTTTTGAGTGTGACCGAGACGTTGAAGCAGCATCAATTCGCTCGGTACACTTCATGTAACGCTACGCTGGGAGGGGAGTATGTAGGGACATCGTCCTACTACTTCCGGTCGTACTTAGTCAAGGAGACTTGTTACAAAAAACGCAGTCGACCGAGGCTAAGTAAGAAAAAAATAAATTAAAAAACTTTTGACGTTCAAAAAAAAAATCTTAACAGTTGTCAACGAAATATAAAAATATATCGTGTTTTTAAATTTGAACTAATTCTATAAATAAATAACCAACCCATTATAAAGTTAAAAGAAAATGTAAAGTGTTAAATATAATGTGTATCAAAACTAGAATAAATGTATAGAGTTACAAAGCAAAAAGTCTGTTAATTAAAAACAAAGCAAAGAACTACATATTAGGAAGCAAACTTCTAAATTCTAACCTCGTTCCTAGTTACTCCTCTTACCTGTGTAGTAGCCCGGCTAGCTCACTAGAGCATGAGAATCCTATTCTCAGGTCGTGAGTCGAGTCCCACATTGGCGCCAAAGATATTAGACCTACGGCGACCGTTTTTTTCGGCTCCTCACTGCCTCGCGAGTCGGCTTTGTGGACCCGAGGGTATGTAACGGTCGGTTGAATCCCCCTCGCGGGAATTTGGAAAATTTCTATGAAATCACTTGCCTGAGAACAAAGTTTACAAAATTTGTAAATCAAGTAGGGGAGAAAAGAGAAAATAGGAAAAAATCGGAGGAGATTTGTCAGTTTGTTTTGTTTTTTTTGGGGGGAGGTTGAAAATGATAGGACTGTTACTTACCACTAGCACGATTTAATGTGGAAATTTGAAAACTAGATAAATATCAAGTCATATCTACCTCCTTTATATTGTTCCACTATTGTTTGTCGAATCAGTTTTAAATAAAACGGGGTTTCGAGTATCCCTCAGTAAGAGGAAATCAATCCAAAAAAAAAGTGAACTTTGGCCAAGCAGAAGAGAAAAACAAAGAAAAAGTAGAGGAATACCCCTTTCTGGAAATACAAGTATTCACCAAAAAAAAAGAACACAATCCATCTGTAGCTGCAAGCGCCGAAGCTCATCGTCCAGGTATATTTGTGCGGTGGAAGAAAGTTTGGTGCTGGAGGTAGCCAAATTAAATCAATTTCAAGCCACGTCTGCTATTTACCTTCTGGAGCAAGGTCAAGGCGAGAAGTGGGGAAAGTCTCATTCTGGGAGAGGAAGCTGGCATTTTAGTAACTATTTAGTAACCCGTTGTTGTGTTCACCGAAACCTAAAGTACATATCCAATCTAAAGTAATAGCCTAACAATTGGAAACCAAGCAAATACTTTATAAATTGTTGTTCTTTCACTGTTCCCGTACAACTTTCACGTTGTTATGACACCAGATTGTTATGTACTAATTTAAACGAAATTTCCTTTTTATTCTTTTTTATTCATTATATAATAAAAACACCACGACACGCACCTGACAACAACTTACTATAATTGATCTTGCTTGTTGTCAATATTCATACAGGCAGTTAACCGTAACGTAGTTATATTATTATTAAATATTGGCTTAAATTTTTTTTGATTTGCAAAATAATTTTCTGGTTGATTTCAAATAATTTATTCTTAATTAAAATTGAACACGATATTTGTGATACCATTTGTGATAAAACGAGGCGAAATTGGTACCAATACGACGCGTTTTAAAATCATTTATCATACGGAAGTATCCCGACAGTGGAAATTGTAAATTGTTTTTTTATTTGAAAATGTAGATGTGTTGATCTAGTATGACATTGTTCTTATTTCATGTCCCATTGAATATTGATGTTACCTATTGGTGTTTCTTGTTTTTGATAACTGTTTCTGAAATAAACGAAAAAAATTTTTAAGCTATTAATGATGAACTCAAGTTGTTAGATTTTTTTGTTTGGGGAATGGTTGGGGCGGAATCTAGTTCTTCTCAGGGTTCTTAGGTGCTGTATTTCCTGGTCAGGTGATGGTACTCATACTATCAACTGGCAAGGAAATGGACTACAATGACCCGGCTCAGGCAATGCCTGAAGGTTGATGGAAACGGAAGATTTACTTAGTCACAGGTAAGTGGTGAACCATGCTACGTATAGGCTCGGCCACACACCCCACGACCCACCCGGCGAGCTAGATAACTCCGTGTGGCCGGCAGAGGAGTTTCGGAATTTTTTTCTTTTTCTTGTGTATGGTATTGACTCCTTGGTCATGCTTTCCGGGCTTATGGCTAAGGGAGCAATACCTCGCATAAGTGGCGCCCAATAGTTTATCGCGCCATTATGCTATTACAAATATAACTGTAAATCGCGTGAGATTTACAATAACCCTCAATTTTTTGCTTTGTTAATTTCAAATTCTAACAAAATTTTTTGATGAAAAATGCGCCATTCTTTTAATTAACTTTTTCATTAAAATTTAAATTTCACGCTTTCTTTAAAATATTTTTTATTTTTTACTTTTCAGTACATTTTTTAGTTAATTAAAAGAATTTTTTTTAAAAAATTTTTTTAGCCATTTATTTTATTTTGAAATAAGACGGTACTTGGTTTTGGTGGAGTTGAATTCGACACGATTCTTCTTTCCCCACTCTAGAATGAGCTTAATGTCGTTATTAATAGAATTGGACATTAATTTACGATCATCAAGACAGGATCTGAACGCAGGAGGGCCCTCAAAAATAACATAAACTCTACAAGCGACCCGGATAGACGTCACCAACTGGAACGGGAGTACTCCCAATTACACCGGGAGGTAAAGAGAAGTGTCCGGCGTGATAAAAGGCAGCAGATAAACGAGCTCGCAGAAAAAGCGGAAAACGCGGCAAACACAGGCAACAGTAAAGTGCTGTACCAAATTACTAAACAGCTCTCGGGAAAGCACTCTACTAAAAAGCATGCCGTTAAGAGTGCGGATGGAAGGCTGCTGTGCAGCGACGAGGAGCAGCTCCAAAGATGGAGAGATTATTTCTTCGCCGCCCTGAATGGCTCACTCACACAGGAACCTCAGGAAAACAGCAACAATGCACAGCCGATAAGAATCAACACCCGGGCCCCATCCAAGACGGAAATAGTAACCGCAGTTCATGCGATGGCCAATGGTAAAGCAGCTGGAAAAGATGGCATCCCGCCAGAATTGCTGAAAGCCGACTCAAGCCTCATAGCAGATGCGCTTCAGCCAATCCTCGAATTAGCATGGAACACCTGTACCTTTCCGGAGGATTGGACGGAAGGTATCATAGTCAAAATACCCAAAAAGGGGGATCTAACAATATGCGACAACTGGAGAGGCATCTGTCTATTATCTACTGTGGGTAAAATCTTGTCCCACACTATACTATCAAGAATAAGAGAGGCAGTAGATCAAACGCTTAGAAGGCAGCAGGCCGGATTCAGGAAGGGCCGTTCATGTATAGATCACATCAACACCTTAAGAATAATAGTGGAACAGTCTACTGAATTCCGATCCCCCCTTTACCTTGCTTTCGTAGATTATGAGAAAGCGTTCGACTCGGTTAATAGGAGCTTTATATGGCAGGCATTACGGCGACGTGGACTGCCGGATAAGATAATAGAATTGATAAAAGCCCTATACAACAATTCCAAATGCAGAGTTCTCCATAACGGAAAATTATCCGACAGCTTTGAGGTGAGTTCAGGAGTACGACAAGGATGCTTACTATCCCCATTACTATTTCTTATAGTAATAAATGACATTCTTGTTGGCGCTCTAGATAGTAGAACAGGCGGCATACAGTGGGGTTTGCTAGATCGCCTTAAGGACCTCGACTACGCAGATGATATCTGTTTGCTGGCCCACAGACATCAGGAGCTAAAAAACATGTTAAACAATTTGGCAACAGAAAGTAGTCTAGCAGGCTTAAGGCTGAATCCGAATAAAACCAAAGAAATGCGGATAAATGCAAACACACTTGAACGAACTGCGCTGAATAACCGTGACGTGGAACTGGTAGATAAATTCTGCTACCGAAAATGGTGGTGCAGAAGAAGACGTCAGTTCCAGAATAAATAAAGCACGAAGCGCATGTGCATGCTTGTTCCGCATATGGAGATCAACGGAGATCTCAACCAACACCAAATTGCGGCTGTTCAACTCCAACGTTAAGGCAGTTCTTTTATACGGTTGCGAAACATGGAAAGTCACCCAATTTATCACAAGGCGCCTACAAGTCTTCATAAACAGATGCCTACGTCGTATCCTAAAAATCCGCTGGCAAGATAGAATTTCAAATGAAGAGCTATGGCGCCGTGCCGGCCAAGAAAGGATAGACGACCAAATCAGGCGAAGGAAATGGAATTGGGTTGGCCACACCTTGCGACGCGATAACGAAAATCTAGCCAAACAGGCCCTTGACTGGAACCCGCAAGGATCCCGTCGAGTTGGAAGACCTAGAACAACGTGGAGGAGAACCCTACTAGCAGAGGCCGCAACTACTGGGAGATCCTGGTCAGAGCTAAGAGCTGTCGCGCAAAACAGAGTCCGCTGGAGGGCAACTGTTTCCGCCCTATGTCCCACGAGGGATTAAGGGGCACATAGATAGATAGATAGAAGACAGGATCTGGCATGAGTCTGTCTTGTATGGTAGCTGTAAGGTAACGCAGGGTACCGTCGTCAGCGAAGCTGAGAAGTGGGTTGGAGGGGATTGAAAGTAGGTCATTTATAATGATAAGAAATAGGGCTGGTGATAAAATTGACCCTTAGGGGACCCCCGCAGAGATAGGGTGGGGTTCAGATTTTGCGCCATCCAATACTACCTTAATTGAACAGCTGGAAAGGAAACTCTAAATCCACTTCTGTAAAAGTGAGTCGATTCCAATAGCTTTGAGTTTAGCTTACAAGGCTAAGTGCCAAACTCTATCAAAAACCCTGGAGATATCCAAAGCAAACAGACTGGATTCTCCTGATCCATGCAAACTTCGACTGAGGTGTTCTTTAAGACAGACTAAAAGATCGCCAGTGGATCGTTTTTGTCGGAAGCGATAGTGTCTGTCGTTTATGAGTACGTTGGATTCTAGATATCGTATAAGTTTTTTGTTGATTATCGTGATTATCCATGGTTTTGGAGAGAATAGAAGTAATTGCTATTGGGCGGTAGTTGGAGGGATCGCTGGAGTCACCTTTTTTCCTGTATGGGCTGAACATGGGCAATTTTCCAAGAAGCTGGATAAACTCCGGAGAAGTATTATAGGGCAAAAAGTTTGCGCAGAGGTTTAGCCAAAGGTGAGGCGCATTGTTTTAAAACGACAGGGGGTATATTATCGGGTCCAGTGGATTTATTGATATCGAGCTCCTTGATGCACCTGTACACCTCACGAGTTCTGAAGAAAACCCTGTCCATTAAATGAGCGCTGGGCTCGAGAACCGGGGGTAGCATATCAGTTTGGAGTAAAGGCTATGGAATATCTCCAGCCTTTATAAAGTGAATAATTAGAATTTAAGTTTTAGTTCTAACTTAAACTCGCTTGTAAATAGTTGTAAATATCATAGTAATAAATGTTCATGGCAAAATGCGACTATTATTAATCAATTTTTGGTTAGTGGCCAACAAGGCCACTATATTCTAAGCCGGATTATAGTTCACTAGCTGGATTATAGTTGCTGAATTACGTGTGAAAGAATTATATTGCTTACTTTAATTTGGTATAACAATTATACGAAGAAATCATTATACAGATTTTGTATTGTGAACTTTTTAAAATAATGCGTGATAACAATGTTGCGGAATACCAAGAGCCCTGTAGCCTATACAATAATGGAAATGAGTTCTAAAGAACTAAAATCTCCCGTGTCATCTCAATCATCTACTTCAACATTTGCGACGCCTACACCTTCACCTTCTACATCAACATCGGAATTTTTTTTATCAACATTGGAATCTTCTGCATCAACCTTGGCCTTCTACATCATCCGGCAGAGGCATACCAACTAAATCCCTCGACGAGTGCTCGGAAATCACCGAAAAGCGAAAACTCAAAGAGACTAATCAACATTTATCAACGGAATTAATAAACCAATCACTTTGCCAACGATATTTCTCCGAGAAACTAGCTAAAAAGCCTTTATTGACCTCTGTTAAGTTGGCGGGACCAAGTCGGAAAAATATCCGGTACGGCTCAAAATTATCCGCTTTTTATCCGTTAGCGATCGCCACCAAAAAAAAAATTCCCGCTCTTCCCATTCCCCGGGAAAATGGGATCCCGCTAACTTAACATAAAGTTAACGGGACCCACCCTAAAAATTATTATTTTGCAGAAAATAAAAGCCCTGGAGTTTTCCACTTTTTAACCGCTAACGAAATTTTCCGCCATTTTTATTTCCCGGAAAATTTCTAATTTTTTTTTCGCGGATTTTTTTTGTGGATGAAAAACGGATAATGCAGGTACATTTTTTTTCTAAATTAATTATTGTTACGGGCCGATTTTCCCCTGTGGAAAAGTCCATTTCGCGGCTTTCAAGAATGAGAAAATACAATTTTCTCATACCGTTTTTGAATTTCCACGCTGAGAGGACTGAGAGTACCTAACCTAACCAAGGCAGTTTTTTGGTATTTTTGATTCCAAAAAACAAAATGTGAAACTATTAGGGATCTGACATGTTGATCACGACAATAAAAACCATCCAAAACATTCTACGTAAAAGATGATGCACATGATCCGTGCTGTTGAGACGTCAATAACGACTTGTATGTATGTATGTAGTATAGTAAGTATTGAACAATAATCTGTCTCAAATTCACAGGTATTTAACGAAGGAAAAAGGCTCCGAAATTTAAAAAAATGTCTTCGCTGTTGACGGTCGTACGGTTAATTTTTTTTTATTTTTAAATTAGTAAAAAGAATATAAACTTCTATTAAATAGTAGAGTTGAAAAATAATGAAATAAAAAACTTGTCTTTTTTGCGGCGAAAAAACTTCTCTTTTTTGCGGTGGAGTTTTTTGTATATAAAATTGAAAAACTCAAATTTTAAATAATAGTGCATAATAGTACATCTCTTAACGAAGAAAAAGAGCTTCGAAAAAATGTCCTATGAGGTCGAGGAGCTGTAGACGAAATATTTTACGAAAACGCCTTTTTTACAAAAATCGAAATTTCACCCATATTTTGCAAAATTTCAAGCCAAAAAAAAATTTAATTTTCAGATTGCCAAAAGCAACATTTTTACCAAGTAAAAAGTTTCTAGGTCGCATCAATAAAAAGCAAAAAATAAATGAAAAAGACGCAATTTTTAACGGTTTTTAACATTTTGCTCCATGTATAAGACACTAACCAATATTTTGTACCACTTCATTGAAAGATAATTTTACTAAGGAGAGTACACCTACATAGACATGTCAATATTAAAATCGCCAGTCAAAATGACATCCTTAGTCCATGGAAATAGTACTTTAACATTGCAAAAATGCAGGACAAGATTTTATTTTTGGGATGTGTAGGGGGGTCAATGTGAGCTTAAGTTTGAATTTTCGGGATTCTAACCATCCCCATTTAGCCGCCATCTTGGAAAACGTGTGCAAATGGTTTTTCCACTATATCTCCGAAACGGTACATCTTACCGAAAATTTGCACGGACATTTTTGGTTTAGAATTAAATAATCTACAATTTATTAGTTAGAAATTTTGTGATAAAATGAATAATTAAGAAGTTATAAGCCTTAGAACACAAAAATTAGTCACAATATTTTCTTTTAAAGGCTATAACTTTTTTTCCTTCAACTTTAACAAAAAAAATAATAGCAAGTTTTTTGTAGAGGGTTTCATTAGGAATAATTTTCATTCATTAATTTTTTAATTTCATTCACTACGAAGGGTTTTACAGCGCCCCGAAGGTATGAAAGTGACAGATTTTCTGAATATTTTATTACAATTTTACCTCCTAGAAATTAGCAATAACAGCTAGCAAGTAATAATAATGAATGAATGACTATACGTTATGAGAAATGCCGATGTTTAAGTAATGTAATAAAATTGTTTCGAATTTTTTTGCGGGTTTTTGTTGCTGTTATGCCATATTTTATAAGGTACGATATGGTTTAAAATGAAATTCTTTGAATAGTAACATGCGTTACTCCAATTTTTTTAAATAATTTGTTTTAGGGCTGCACAAAAAAGTGCTTGTAGATTATTTAATTCTAAACAAAAAGTGTCCTTGCAAATTTTCGGTAAGATGTACCGTTTCGGAGATATAGTGGAAAAAACATTTGCACACGTTTTCCAAGATGGCGCCCAAATGGGGGGGGGTGGGTTAGAATCCCGAAAACTCAAACTTAAGCTCACAGTGACCCCCCTACACATCCCAAAAATAAAACCTTGTCCTGCATTTTTGCAATGTTAAAGTACCATTTCCATGGACTATCTTAAGCACACAGTAAAACATCTTCTAGCGAATTGAAGACTTCAATCTCAAGCTCTGCGGAAAATACTCCTCCTCCCACCCGATCCTCGAGCTTAGAACAATCAGTAAAGCAGTTTATGGCACTCTGAAACCTGTGAGGTCTATTTCTCCATTCACGACGTGAAGGGATGTGCACCTCGTAGTTCCTCGTGCAGGTAATATCCGATATGAAGAAGTCCGTTTTTGTGGGGATAGTATCAGAGTTCACTCCAGTTACTCCAGGTTAAAGGGTGTTGGAAGGGTAGGAGGGAGGGGAGATGTAGCGGGAATGCAAACCGTAATAATTCGTATAAACCAAAGTGTCTTGGGCTTTTTAAATGTTGATTTATATCTCCTGATTACATAAAAGACCAGTGCCGATAATTATTGAGAAAAAAAAAGGAGAAATGCCACCATAAACAAGGAAATCTGGTTGCATTCGTTGACAGATAATGTAGAAGTGTGTGTATTCAAATGCGACCGGACGGAATATTCCGTGAATGGAATGCATGCCACGCAAAGGTCGGGCTACTTTCAACTTTTTCTGCATTGCCGCATTTGACATAGCACACACAAGCATTTTTTTTATGTGACAGACTAGAGGCTTAGGGAATGTCCCTTTGTACTGTCGGCAATCTATTTTTTCGAATGAGTGAATGAGTGAATGTCGAGCACCAGCCCTAGCCGGAAGATAGAGAGAAGAGAAGGAAGTAACTGTCACAACCTAGCCGCGATATTTTATTCCACCTACTCACAACACAACCATTTCGCGACTCTGACATCGGGGCGTCGAGAACAACTCGCTGGAGTGTTATGCCTCCTGAAACGAGTTGAATCTCATCAACCAACAGATGTCATGCGGGGAAGAACTAGGGAAGGCTATGACAGGGGAATCAGGAATGTAAAGAGGGAAGAAGAAAGAAGGAAAGTTAGGTGGGAAAGGCGAAGGACCGTGGCGCCGCCGGGATTCGAACCCGGGACCTCTGGGGATATCAGTCAGGCGCATTACCTCTAGAATACCGAGGCCCCCGAAAGCATACGCAACAAACACATGCACCTTGCATGCACTCGTTACTTAGATTTTCAGGCTATGTGTGAAAACCGGGACTGAAAATAATCATGCAATTATGTGTAAGAGGAAACTCGCAATCATGCTTGAATAGTAGCAGTTTATCCTTAAATAATGTGTTCGGAAAGTGACACACCACCCACTCACACTTATGTTTTCAAACGAGATTTGTTCGACCAATCTTCAAGTAAAGGCCCCCATCCATCCATCCAATGGCGCTACAGCCCAAATCAAGCCTTGGCCTCCTCTAAAGGCCCCCATACACGGTCAAATTGGATGTACATCCAGATTTTCATCAAACCCATAAGCCCAATGTATTTTGAGCCGACCGGCCCACAATCGATAGTTTTGGTTGTACATCCGCACTTCGATGTACATCCATTTTAACCGTGTATGGGGGGGGGCCTTTAGTGTTCAATCATCAAGCCTCCCCAAAAAAATCTCACGGATTCACGCTTAAGCACGTTTTCACCAACCATGCGTGCTTATCAAGCATACAGTTACGTTTGTAGCCGCCTTTAGGAACATTAGTAGCATCACGTCAGGCTGTAAAATTGCTGCCGCGGTTTCAGAAACTAATTGCTATGATCTATTAACATATGAACTTTTTAGTTGCGAGTGGCTTCATCAAGACATACACAGCTGGTTTTGTGTGATATATTTTTTATGGTTTTTTCCAACCATAATTTATTCAAAGTGATAGACCTCCATTGCAACTTGGTAATTTTCCTTTCAATCTTAAAATGCTTTACTTACATTTTTGGCTACATATTTGCTTTCAATATTAAAACTTTTTTTACATTAAGTTTTAGCTTCTGAACTAAACAGTTCTTGAGCTTCGCCATTATATTAATAAAGAGTACAAACGACTCTGTATTTAATCCCTGATAGATAACATCAAAGTATCCATTTGTTTCAAGAAAATTTATAACTTTCGCTTTCCGTTCCTTGAAGGAATCCGTGAGATTTTTTTGGGGAGGCTTGATGATTGAACACTAAAGGCCCCCCCCCATACACGGTTAAACGCTTAAGCACGTTTTCACCAACCATGCGTGCTTATCAAGCATACAGTTACGTTTGTAGCCGCCTTTAGGAACATTAGTAGCATCACGTCAGGCTGTAAAATTGCTGCCGCGGTTTCAGAAACTAATTGCTATGATCTATTAACATATGAACTTTTTAGTTGCGAGTGGCTTCATCAAGACATACACAGCTGGTTTTGTGTGATATATTTTTTATGGTTTTTTCCAACCATAATTTATTCAAAGTGATAGACCTCCATTGCAACTTGGTAATTTTCCTTTCAATCTTAAAATGCTTTACTTACATTTTTGGCTACATATTTGCTTTCAATATTAAAACTTTTTTTACATTAAGTTTTAAATTCTGAACTAAACAGTTCTTGAGCTTCGCCATTATATTAATAAAGAGTACAAACGACTCTGTATTTAATCCCTGATAGATAACATCAAAGTATCCATTTGTTTCAAGAAAATTTATAACTTTCGCTTTCCGTTCCTTGAAGGAATCCGTATAGGCAGCAATAAGCCAAAGAAATGCTATTAATTTTCCCCGCGATATATCTGTTTGGGCAGTTTAACACATTAACAATTCATGGCGTCGAGACAAGACAATTTCAGCAGATTACCCTTTCATCGGCTTGTGTTTTCCCTTTTCATTTTACAGAATGTTTTTCTTTGTTTATTTTTTTTTATGAGGATAAAAAAGTCTTAATAATTGCCTCAAGAATAAAAGAATGCAGAGGACAACAAAAAAAAATGCAAAAATTCTGTTCATTTCTTTTATTCCAGACTTTTATGGTAAAAGGGAAATAGCCATAAAAATGGAATTTTTAACTTGTAAAATTGGCAAATTTTATTCGTAAAGTAAAAACAAATATGAAAATGGAAATCAAACATTTTTAAATCTTTAATTTAATAATTGTACTTCTGAAGATAGTAGCGACTAAAGGTGGATTTACATATCCGACGTTTTTCTGTCGCGCCGCAATTTTTTACAATTTCGACCAATAGAAAACAACCTCTGTGACATCTTACCGTCACGGTGGAGAGCTGAGCGAACTTCAACTTTTTCTGTGACAGGGAGATAGAAACAGCTGATTCTAAGTAAAAGTTGAGGTTATGTGTAACTGAAATGCTTTTTTATTTGAATTTGTTTGGCTTTGCGTGGACGTAAAGGGAGGTTTTATTAAAAATTGTTTGGTTGTTAATTTATATTTTTTTGGTTACTTTCATTTTTACTCTCTTCACGTCAGTTGCCAAAAGTCACGATTGTTTTTGGCTGCGACAGAATTCGTCAGAAATGAAAAACGCGTATTAAAAATCCGTGACAGAAATGATCAGCTGTGACCCGGCGCGACGGAAAAATGTCAGATATGTAAATCCACCTTAAGCCAATTTAGTTATATACCATTTGAAATTACCACTATTTTACCTTTCCTATAATCAAATATTAGATCATATAGAAACAAATCAAACCATTCATTCAAAAGTTTATGTACACGCTATTCTTAACAACCTTTCGTAAATATGTATATCTCAATGGTTGGATTGAGTGCATTTCTTTTATGTGCAATAGGAGTCATAGGAAAGCATAATCTACACAACGCTACCAATGACAATGGTAGTAGATTGATCGATCTCGCAAGCTCTAACTCAATGGTAGTAAGTTGAAGAATGTTCTCGCACAAAAATATCCAAAAGATGATGTGGCAGTCACCGAACGGGGTAACTAATAATCAAATTGACCACTTCCTACTTGAAAGAAGATGGGCCACGAGTATACCGGACGTAAGAGCAATGAGAAGAGCATACTGTGGCTCGAACCACTATCTAGCCAAGGAGATTTTCAGAACCCGGATAGAAACCAAAACGCACAGAGAGAAAACTCAACCAAAACACGATATATGTAGATAAGTTAAAACTGGAAGTAAAAAGAGATGCCTACCAGCATGCTGTCGTACAAAACTTGAGAGAGGCAGAAGAACAGCCCAACATCAACAACAAATGGGAAAAAATTGAAAGCAGCATATAGGGGCAGCAGAGGAAGCACTAGGCTGGGCTCCCAGACAGACTAGAATTGAATTGCCGCAGTTGAAGAAAGAAACCAGAGCTACCGGGAGTATACAACGAAAGGCCAACAATTTCAAGAATGGAAGTTTTTAAGCAAAATAAAAAAACGTTGCAGAAAAAGAAGAGAGAATATCTAAACAGTAGGATCTTACAGATTCAGGGAGACTTCAAAGAAGGGAGAATTAGACAAACGTCTAATAAGGTGGATGAGGTGCGAGGCAAAAAAGGAACAAATCGCCAGGCGCCGATGGAGTAGCAGTTGAGTTGCTAAATGAAGTAGGACCACAAAGTTATAATAGATGACTGGAAGAAATCAATTATAATATGCCCAATGTACAATAAAGGAGATAAATTAACCTGTAAAAAAAAGAAGAGGCATCTCACTCCTCAGCACCAGCTACAAAACCTTCACAATCCTTGTGAAAGAAAAACTAGAACTAATTAGCCCAATCAATCTAAAATAGCTCCATGTAATTTTTGCGTTAATTGCCAACCGGAAACAAAATATATGGGAATATAGGAAAAAAAATTCTAAAAAAGATAGCGTTTTCTTTTTTTGATCTTGGAATGGCGGACCTAACCTAAAAAATCGCGGAAAGTGTAAAAAACGCGTTTTAGGGAATAAAAGAAAAACGTGACCTCGTATCGAAAAAAATCAAATTATAAAGTTGTAGCTGTTCAAATTATCTTTCGATTGATGTACATATATTGAGTTACAGGTTAGGGTGCAAAACATAGAGAACAATGGGAAAACCTGTCAAAAATCACGGTTGTTTAATTTGCTAATAACTTTTGTTTAGCGCTACTTATAGATTTGCTATTATTTGGTAGAAATATTGCTCCTTTATGGTTGAAATAATGGTGTTATTTTTGTTGCGAAATATTGAACAGTTTCCTTGAAATTTCAATTTTTGTAAAAAAGACGTTCTTGTAAAAACGTTCCTCTTGGTCCATGAATTTCACTAGATCAACGTTCGAGAGCTTCAAAGATTGTACTATCATGTACAAGTAGAGACGAATTAGGAGTCCCCTCAAAGTGAAGATAAGGATCCAAAAGTCTGTAACAAAAGAGTTCGAAGTACGACAATTACTTAGACAAGGAGATGGGATGGGCCACACTTTATTTATTTATAAAGTGATTAGATAAAATAGTAAAGTTAAGATATTTAACAACGGATAAATAAATATTGCGGTAAGTACGAAACAAAAATCATTCGAGATTTATTCGATATCGATTCGAAAAAACGAAACAAAAATCATTCGAGATTTATTCGATATCGATTCGAAAAAACGAAACATATTCGAGATTCATTCGATATCGATTCGAAAAAACGAAACATGTATTCAAATAAATCATTCGAGATTCATTCGATATCGATTCGAAAAAACGAAACATATTCGAGATTCATTCGATATCGATTCGAAAAAACGAAACATATTCGAGATTCATTCGATATCGATTCGAAAAAACGAAACATGTATTCAAATAAACAATTCGAGATTCATTCGATATCGATTCGAAAAAACGAAACAAAAATCATTCGAGATTCATTCGATATCGATTCGAAAAAACGAAACATGTATTCAAATAAACCATTCGAGATTCATTCGATATCGATTCGAAAAAACGAAACATGTATTCAAATAAACCATTCGAGATTCATTCGATATCGATTCGAAAAAACGAAACAAAAATCATTCGAGATTCATTCGATATCGATTCGAAAAAACGAAACATGTATTCAAATAAACCATTCGAGATTCATTCGATATCGATTCGAAAAAACGAAACATGTATTCAAATAAACCATTCGAGATTCATTCGATATCGATTCGAAAAAACGAAACATATTCATAAAAATGATTCGAGATACATTCGATATCGATTCGAAAAAACGAAACATGTATTCAAATAAATCATTCGAGATTCATTCGATATCGATTCGAAAAAACGAAACATATTCGAGATTCATTCGATATCGATTCGAAAAAACGAAACATGTATTCAAATAAATCATTCGAGATTCATTCGATATCGATTCGAAAAAACGAAACATATTCGAGATTCATTCGATATCGATTCGAAAAAACGAAACATGTATTCAAATAAACCATTCGAGATTCATTCGATATCGATTCGAAAAAACGAAACATGTATTCAAATAAACCATTCGAGATTCATTCGATATCGATTCGAAAAAACGAAACATATTCATAAAAATGATTCGAGATACATTCGACATCGATTCGAGAAAACGAAACACACATAGATGCACACCCTTCGAGATTCCATCTCAAAAGCGATTCATTCTAGCGTTCCTTTTTTATCATTTTCGATAATGCTTTCGAATCGTTCTCGATTTCGTTCTCGAAGAAAGCTTTCGCTTTTTATGAATCGCTCTCGCATCCATATCGATTCGGAATGTTTTCAGGGCTAATTCCCCAAGTGTATTTCATAGTAGTAGTGAGAATCCAAATTGTGACGTAACCAAAAACACTGTACTTAAAATTATTAGAACAGAAACTGAGTGGATACTTGAATAAAACTTATTACAACGAAAAACGTATATACAAGTAGCGACTGCTACACCGGCCACGTAATCAGGATGGAGGACAATCGTATCCCAAAACGGCTTATAGCATTAGAAATTTCGGAAAATAGGCCAATAGCGAGAGCCAGGAGGAGATGGATAGAGTCTGTGATGGCTGACGCAGAGGCAATGGTCAACATTCGGAACAGGACACATGCAGGAAGGAACCGTCAAACTTGGAGGCCAAGACTCGGATGTGAAATAAATTCTCACGTTTAATATCATTTAAACTCGACCTTTAATTGAAGTTTGAATATTAATTATACTCGAATTCAAGACGTTCAATGTATAAATAAATAGCGTATTCAAATGTCAGTTTTTTAATTTGGAATATGCTCCTTCAATCGATCTTCGATCAGTTGTTTTATACACAACAAGAGGAGGGGCAGCATTTTCTATCTTGCACGCGGGCGCTGAAGCGGCTAGCGGCGGGCGTGAACTTGCATTTGTTCAACACTCAAGCTACTCATATCGAGGTTGCGTTGGATTTAACCTCATAAGTGTTGATAGCACGGCTCAAAATTTTTTTTGCAGATGAAACCGATGTCGTCACGATTATAATAAAAGGTAATTATACATCGGCCGAAATCGAAAGACGAATATAGCCAGTGCCACTTTGGCCTACGCCCCCTCACCGATGTATCTACACCTTGACGTGGTGGTGAGGCTTGCGTGGTCCCGTTAGGACGCCCTGACAAAGATAGATACTTAAAAGCAATGCATAAAACAAAGGAAATTTGTACCCCAGGTGGTAAACCTGCAACCCAGGGAAATCCACCCTCTACGGAGGTCGGCCTCATGGATTCTGGGGGAGGCCATCTATTGCTTACGAGGAACAGGGAAGTGGACGACTCGCATGTCAACGCAGTCACGCAGGAAAGCGTAGAAGCGGCGGCGAGCGAGCTAGTGAAGCTGAACCTGGAGGTATGCTCAGAGAAGGTGGACAATGCGATGCAGCAATGTGTCAAGAGGTCAACCGGCTCTGGGCCTACGTTAGCGCAGGAATCCGACTCGGAAATGAGGCTGCGAAAGCAACTGAAGCAGAAGAGGAAGAGGGAGCGCAAAAGACAGAAGAAGGCAACTTTCTCTGTTGGGGGATCGGCCGAGTCCACTCCGGAGGAGGTGGGACCCACGAAGAGGTTTAGAGGTGAAAGTCTCTGCACCTCAGCCGTGGGTTCTACTGTCGAAGGGGAGGATAAGGCCAGGGAAAGGAAGGGTGGACAACCTCAACCTGTAAAACAGGGAGGAGTCAACCCTTCTGTCTCGGGGGTCGTGCGTGCGGAGCCTGTGGCGGAGAATACCTACGCAGGCATAGCAGGCTGTGACCTCCGTTTGGGTGTGACCGACGATGGAAGGGAGGAGGGTCTGGGCACGAAGCAGGTAACCGTTTTTAAAGCGGCCCTGCTCAAGGCACTAGACTCTCTGCCTGACAACGCTGGCGACATCGGTATTACCGAGATAGACTTGGAGGACGGGGTCATTGCACTCAGGTGCGTGAACCAAAAATCCAAGGCCTGGCTGTACGAAGCTGTCGGAAAGATGACTGACCTATGGGAAGGAGTCAATCTGAGAGTGGAGCGCCTTCACATCCTTAAGGATGTGAGGAGGATGATCATCCGAGTTCCCGGTTCGCCGGAGAGCAAGGAAACCATCTTAGCCAGATTACGTCGTCAAAATGCCTGTGTGACGGACACTTCTAAGTGGAGGGTCAGTCGCATAGGCAGATATGGTGACGCGAAAAACGGCGGTACCATTCTCACCGTATGGTGTCCGAAGGAGGAGGCGGAGGCGGTCAGGCATGCAGGGGGGAAACTCAACTGCGGGCTGGACCTTGCCTACGTGCGATTCCAGAAGGACAAGCCGGAGGAAATGGTAGAGCCGGCCGGAAAGGCAGCTGAACAAGGGGACCAGTGAAATGGAATCCTCGTCAGCTGGGCGGGAGGTGGGCCAGTTCCGGCAATTAAAGGTTTGCCAGTTGAATCTACACCATAGCAGAGCAGCATCAGCAATGATGACGCGAGGCTTCGGTGAGATGAAGCTGGATATTGCTCTCATACAGGAACCCTGGATCTACAAGGGTAGGATTAGGGGACTATCTGGGAGCTTTGACACTCTGTACGTTCCCAATGCGAATGAAAGAGTGAGGACGTGTGTGCTGGTGAAACACGGAGTGCAGGCGGTTTTACTGCCGCACTTGTGCACACCAGATCTCACAGCAGTACGCGTAGGTACTGGAAGTGGGGCTTTCATTCTACCCTCAGCCTACCTTCCGTACGATTCGCCAGATCCTCCGCCCACCAGGGAGTTGGAAATTCTGGTTATTACCTGTGGCGAAAAAGGCACAGGGTTAATAGTTGGTTGCGACGCAAATGCACACAACACGGTGTGGGGAAGCACCAACGACAACCATAGAGGAGAGGCTTTGCTCGAATTTGTGGAATGCAACAATCTAGTTATTGCAAATAGAGGGGTAGAACCAGCCTTCGTCGATGCTAGACGAAGGGAAGTCATAGATATAACTCTATGCAGCAACCGGATGTTGACAAGATTGACCAACTGGGAGGTGATGGATCGGACGACTATGTCAGATCACAGAGCCATTTCATTTGAGATAGCGTACGGAACCCCGGGCAGGGGAGACGGAATTAGAACAACGAGAATTCCCCGCAACACGGACACGTCTAGATATACTGAAATGTTGCGCAGGAATCTCGGGGAGCGCGTGCCAAGGGCACCGAAAACCACAAGAGAAGCAGAGTCTCAGTTGCATGTCCTGCAGACAGCGATAGAGAACGCTTTTCGAGTGGCGTGTCCTCTTACGTCAGTGGATGACCATGAACCCACACCCTGGTGGTGTAGGGAACTGGAGAAACTGAAGAAAGAGGTCAGAAGGGCTTTCAACCAAGCGATGAGGTGCAATGACCCGGTTGCCTGGGAGAATTACAAAGCCAAGAAAAGAGAAATGAAACAAACTCTGCGACGACGGAAAAGGGAGTCGTGGAGGGACTTCTGCTCGAGCATGGAGAGCATATCTGAGGCCAGCAGACTTCAGAAAATGATCTCCAGGGACCCGGTCTCCAAAGTCGGACTCGTTCATGACCCGTCGGGGAGGATGACGGAGACGCTGGAGGAAACCAACAAGATCCTGATGGAAGTTCACTTTCCTGGCAGCTATATCTCGGGTAAATCTTGGGCTATTCGTAACAGAATGGCTACAAGGATGAACCGAGAGGAGGCTAACGGGGTGGTGACGAAGGAAGGGGTGAGACGTGCAATTGACACATTCTCTCCCTTCAAGACATCGGGGCGTGACGGAATATTCCCTGCAATGGGGCAAAGAAATCATTGCACCCAGGCTTAGGGGAATATTCGTTACCTGTCTAGCAACAGGATACATTCCGGCGGTGTGGAGGGAAACCAAAGTGGTATTTCTCCCTAAGCCAGGCAAGAAGGACTACACCGAGGCGAAGTCCTCCAGGCCAGTCAGCCTAACATCCTTTCTGTTGAAAACAATGGAAAGAGTGGTGGCAGACCACCTGGAGAGTACTGTGCTAAGGAGGCACCCTTTAAGTAGAAGCCAGCACGCTTACCAGGCTGGCAGATCTACAGAAACGGCACTCCACCAATTGGTGCGAGTAGCCGAGGGGGAACTGTATACCGGAGGCATAGCGATGGCCGTTATTATGGACATCGAAGGCGCCTTCGACAAGATACAGTTCAACAAACTCAAAGACGCTCTGGTGAGGCGCGAGGTCAGCCCCATGATTGTAAGGTGGGTGGACAGCATGCTGAATAACAGAGCGGTAAGGATTCAGACAGGAAACTCGCGGCTTCGAGGGAGGGTCAGCAAGGGATGCCCACAGGGCGGGGTCCTATCGCCCCTCCTGTGGAACATCACTGTGGACACTCTGCTCAGGCGGCTAGAGGTAATGGGCGTGCATACCGTTGGGTATGCAGATGATGTAGCGATTGTGGCACGTGGCAAGTTTATGAGCACTACGGCAGATATCATGAGGAATGCACTCCAAGTGGTTGAGCAGTGGTGTACGGAACAGGGCCTCACCATATATGCCAATAAGACAGACGCGATAATCTTCACTAGGAAGATTAAAGATCTGGATTTTCAGTCCCTCATGCTTTTTGGATCGAGGATCAAGGTGTCTGGGATGGTCAAGTATCTGGGTGTATACTTGGACTCGCGACTAACCTGGAAATACCACGTTGAAGAGAAGATTAAGAAGGCGACAAGGGTGCTTCACCAGTGCAGAAGAGTATGTGGACTAAGGTGGGGTATCTCACCAAGGTTAGCATACTGGACATATACCATGATGGTGAGACCCATCATAACTTATGCCTCGGTGGTCTGGTGGACTAAAGCCACACAGAAAACCGTCAAGAGGCATTTGGACAAGGTGCAAAGAATGGCCAGCGTAGGTGTGAGCGGTGCTTTCCGCACCACACCCGCCGCGACATTGGAGGCGCTGTCAGGTCTGCTGCCGTAAGATCTCCAGGTGATGAAGACTGCGGCAGCCTCAGCGATTCGGATGAGACGGGATGCCGCATGGCAGGCGTCAGGAACCTTATATGGGCACATGAAGATCCTGGATCGCATTAAAGGGATTAGGGAGCTCATGATGCCCATGGAAGGGATCACAAAAATGAGGGTGACCGAAAGGTATCATAAAACCCTCATAGGGAACGGAACGCTCCCGGAAGGGAGACCGGAAGACATATATATCTTCACGGACGGATCCATGATTGACGGCAGAGCAGGTGCGGGAGTCTTCTCAGAGGACTTAAATCTGACCTGCTCTTTGGCTTTGGGGAATTACACCTCAGTCTACCAGGCGGAAATGCTTGCTCTGCTGCACGCGCTGGATCACATAAATGAGGGTCAGATGCAGGGAAGAAGTATCCTTATAGCACTGGACGATCAGGCTGTGATTAAGCGCATGAATCAGACAGAGATTAATGCGTCTCTGGCGTTGGAATGTGTCCAAAAACTGAACAGGTGTGCGCAACAAAACAACGTGACGCTAGCTTGGGTTAGAGGACATACAGGCATCGATGGGAACGAAAAGGCTGACAACCTGGCAAAACAGGGGTCAACCTCGGAATTCTGGGGAGCGGAGCCATACTCTGCCATTGGCAGAGGGTTAGTAAGGAACTACATCGAGAAATGGGTCGCTGAGGAACACCGGAGACGGTGGGACGCTATGACCACGTGTAGGCAGGCTAAGATGGTGCTTACGTTGCCGATTACCGCAGCCAGAAGAAGGATCCTGCATATGCAAAGGAGAACCCTCAGATGGTTGGTAGAACTGATTACAGGACACGGATGTTTCAGGTATCACCTAAAAAGAATGGGAATTCTGGAGGATGACACCTGTCGGATGTGCCTGGAGGAACCTGAGACGGCCACACACATAGTGTGTCACTGTCCGGCGGTGGCGAGGAAAAGGGCTGCCATAACTGGACTCCATTGGATGGAGGACATGAGGCAGACTCCCTTCAATCAGCTGCTTGCGATAACTAGGGGAGTCGAAGTAAGGGAGCAATGGGACAACCCACTGCAACCCCAATAAGATGACTCTAGGCAGAGGGACGAAAAGGGACCCGCAAATAGTGGTCTGATTCGATATCCCTCGAAAATCTATATATATATTGGCCTACGCCCGGCAGGAAAACGGAGACCAGGTCGACCTAAGAAAAGATATTATATGTGCCGTCGAGGATGACTTCAGACAGTTGGGAATAAGAGACTAGAAAAGTCGGACCAGGGATCGAGAATCATGGAGGCGAACGATGGAAGAAGCCAGGGACAACAATAGGCTTTGGAACTCCTGCACCTCCCCAGAGGATTGGACGGAAGGTATCACAGTCTGAATACTAAAAAAGGGAGACATCATATGTGACAACGGGAGTGGGCAAAATCTTATCCCATACATATATTACTTTCTAGGATAAGAGAGGCAGCAGACGGAACCCTTAGAAAGCAGTAGGCTGGATATTTTTATGAATTATGATCTCCCCTATAACTTGCTTTCGTAGACTATGAGAAAGCATTCGAGTCGGTTAATATGAGCTTTATATGGCAGCACTAGGACAACACGGATTGCCTCAGAAAATAATACAAATTAATAAAAGCCCTATACAACATTTTAAAAGGCAGAGTTCTACATAGTGGAAAATTATCCAACAGCTTTGACGTGTTAAAATATTGCATTTTATGAATAACCCGTGTTAAAATAATGGCTCCTGATATATTGGAGGATGTGTATAGGAAGCGAAGTTTGAGAAATGATATAAATGTTTGATTTTCACACGTTAACACACGTAAAACGGTTCAATTTCTTTAGTGTGTAAAAAATATTACACGCTGCTTGTGTGTGATTGGGTGTCTTCGGAAATGCATCACTGCGGTATTACTGCAAAATTCAGCAATTAGAAGTCTGTGGCTGAATATTGCAGTGATACCGCAGGGATGCATTTTCGAAGACACCCATTTTTACACGGTTAACCGAATTTACACGCTTATGAAGTGCGTAGTGTGTTAATTTGACACCCACAAAATAGGCTGGGGTTGCTCCAAGTAACTAAATAAGGTGAAAAATAAGGTCAAAATAAATAGTAATTATTTATAATGGTTACTTTATTAAGCCATATAATATCGAAATTTGTAAATCTAAAAAGAAAAAGAAATGAGTATACTTGAAATTACTAAGGCAAGATACATGTAGCTACCTTCGAGACATCTGAAGTAAACAAAATGAATTAAAACCAATAATTAAAATAAGTATAATATAATAAATGAAATATATTAAATAAAATTATAAACTATATAATCAAAATAAATAATTGATAAAGAATTCACATGCAAAACATTAATAATAAATACATAAACAAGAATCATGACGTTTTAGGCTGTCTCAAAATGCACGAAAATTACCTGCTCTTTTAGTATGTTATCGGGGACCTGAAAACATGAATTTTGCGCGAAACTAGACCTTGTTTGATTGAATCTAACAGGTCGCGCAAGTGACAAAAGTAAAAAAAAAAAGTGGGAAACGTGATTTTAATTTTTCCTACAGTCCCTACTCTAATTAAAAAATAACAGAAAAATCCTCACTTGCCTCTAAGGGGGCCAGGAGGCTCCCCAGGGGGCTGAAAATCGTAAAATGCACTTATGCACTTTACACTTTTACCTCCCAAGCCCCCCAAAAAAAACGTAGGAGGCTCAAAGACCCCGAAAAATCTTCGTAATTTAACGTACAACAATCTAAAAATAATATAAAAATCCGCATTTGCCTCTAAGGGTGTCAAAAAGGATCCTGAAAGTTTGCCCCCTCTCAGATGCACCCTATGCACGCCAACCAATGGCCGAAAGCGATTAACTCAAGCAAAATATTTAAATGTTGCAGCCATGTAGCTGGCTGGAGTATGGAAACTTTTGGTCGAGCTCCAGTCATGGACAGCAGCGTATGATTCTACGGTATACGAAGCAAACCATAGCATATCATAGCTACGCGAGTTGCGTTTCAATCATTACGTTTACATGCTTACTTGAAGTATACTTGAAGTAGATTTCAAGTAACTACATAAATATGCATGTAAACTCGTCCTGACTTCAAGTATACTTGAGTCAAGTAAATAACAAAAATTTGTTTGATGGATTTGAAAAAGCTCATGTAAATGCTACTTGAATACTTGAAATTTTGAATACGTATTTTTTCCTTGGAACAAGAAGAAGATAAAAACTGTAGTGAATGCATATTTTTGATGCAATATTTCTCAAGTTATTTATTATTATAATATGGAGCTAGTTTCTGTTATAATATGAAAGGTCAAATGTTAGTTCAAGAAAATTTCAAGACATTTTGAAGTCAAGTAAATAAACCGAAAACGCGAGTCTTCCATGAAACTCCGCGAAGACCGATTTTCCAAATTCAACATGGCCCCCGAAAATGACCGAAATTCAAAATAGCCACCCAAATATGAATTTGCAAATTGTGTTCCGAGTTCAATGAAAGTTGGTATCTAGGGGTTTTTCAAATCGCTAATAACGAATTTGTGATCAGAACTTATAAGCTAAAAACGGTCGCGCCAATATGGGGGACGAAATTTTCCGATCCAATTGAAAGTGAATATCTTTTACCTATACAGGGTGTATTAACGAGTATGTCGGGACGCCTGGCTATGGATAGGTCTTAGATAGTTGAACAAAAAATTGTATGGGTGGTGGGAGTGTCGGGCGGGAAATCGTTACGGTTTAGCCGCTAGGGCATTTTGAAATTTTTTTGGTAGAAGTTTACATATCACCCTGTATTTTTGTAACCGCTTAGCCTACGTCCATGAGCAAAATACCAACGCTTTCCATGTTTTCAATAATTTGTGTTAATAATAACGCAGTTAAGGAAGCATGTATAGTGGTTGTGGACATTTTAGAAATGAACTGATTTACCAGTTGACCGAACGTAATCAACTCAGAGTAAGTTGATTTGACAAACAGAGTCAGTACTGGCACTATAATTATTTTTAGGAAAAATTCATAATTTAACAAAATATTTTTTTTTTTGCGAAATTCATGTGAAATATTTTTTCAAAGAAAATTATTTCAAATTTTTTTAGAAATTATACAAATTATTTGAATAAAAATAATTTTTTCAATGCCGTCAATACTGGTATTGAACGGCATAAATACCGATATTATAATTTTATTATTTTACCTCAAATACCGGTATACCGGATTCCGTTATTGCAATCCCTAGTAGTATGTTATATTATAATAATATTATATTATATTAATTATTTTATATTATATATTACGTATTATGTACTATATACTATGTACATGGGGCATACTATGTAAAATTTTATAATTTAATATTTTTATTTTTATTAATTTTAGAATAAGAAACGCAGTTGTCTTTATTCTAATTTATTATCGACTGAAAAACAAAATCACTCAAATTTCAAAGGCAAATCGAAAATGTTACTATGTTTACAGTTTTTTAGATTTAAAGCTAAGTGGCTTTAGATCTAAGTAATTATGCTGAGACATATTCCGCCCCCTAG
Organism: Thereva unica; assembly: GCA_949987705.1. Classification (NCBI taxonomy): domain Eukaryota; kingdom Metazoa; phylum Arthropoda; class Insecta; order Diptera; family Therevidae; genus Thereva; species Thereva unica. Next base: position 60,387,999 of record OX465282.1, read on the forward strand.
TGCTGAACCATAACTCCCACAGCACGGCTAGTAATGTCGCCTAGTTCAAGTCCCAGCCTACACAGCTTATTTACTGGTCTGCGGTAGATTTACGACTCGAACTATTCCGTCTTTTGCGGGATGTACCGTCAGAATAATACCTAGGGGCCACTGGCCTCTTGGGATGTTGTTTTTCATGATTACAAGTTCGCCTTCTTTGCGATTTTCAATATTGCAATTCCACTTCCACCGATTTATTAAAGTTGGTTATATTCTTTCAGAAACCTCTTCCTTCCAGAACGCTTCTATCAATAATTGAGAAACTTTCCACATTTGTTTCTCCTTTGAATCTTATGTGTCGTATTTTTCTGGAGTGTGTATAGTTACCTTCTGTTGAATGAGTTTGGGCAGATACTAATATGATCGTCTCGGTCATTCGATTCCAGCTAAATGTATTTACTAAATGTTCAGCTTCACAAAAAATAAATAGTAAAGTTTCATCGTTTGGATTTTCGCCCACTGATAGCGCGGATTCTATTGCTCTTTTGAAGCACCCAGCAAGCCACTCCCAGCTGCCGCCGAAATTTGGAGCACATGCCGGAATAAGCTTCCATTCTACGTCCTTCATCGCTAACGAAGCTTTCATCGTTTGTTTGTCAAACTCCTCGAGCGCCTCTAAAGCCAGCTCTACACGATGGGGTGAACGCTTGATTCTAATGTTGGTTCGAATGATTGAGTCAAATGGACTCGACGATTAGTATGGTATGGGACATACACGGTGGAGCGAGCGTATAATCCAATGCAATTGATTCAAACGTTCGCCAAGTCATGTCATTTTTTAAATTGAATTGTCAAAGAAAGCAAAATGGAATAATTTCTTTAATAATAATTATTAATAATATAAATAATCAATTATTAACTAATAATAATACACATACATACATAATAATAAACATACATACCTGTAAAAACCCAAATCACAGAATGAACTGATGACCGAATCGTGTAGCAGTGTGCCAAATGTCTTCTAACTGTGGGGCCGAGTGGGAAAAAAGTGTTTGACTTGTCCCAAATACCGACAACAGCCCGAACGTGTCCAAACGCGAACGTCGGACGGTTGACATTGGACACTCGTAGCTCGAGTACCGGCCACACGATGCGTCCTACCATCAAGCGTCCAACTTAATAAAGTTTTAGAACGCGCTTAATGTCGTTTTCAGACGACGGTAAACTGGGTGAACTGGCTCCAGAAGCCGGAATTTTCATTTTAACGTTGCAAACAGCCGCATTTTCGGGAATTTTGTTAAAGCAGATATTATTCATCTTCCTGAGTCGACCAAGCAGGTATTAATCAATACAACCATCCAGTTAAGTGTAAAAATAAACCCCTTGTACACCTCTTGTATCCTAAAAATAGTTACTTACCTTATGATAAATCTCCAATTCAAGAGATACAATATTTCTTAATGTACTACCACCCATACTTTAGTTGGTGGATGCCGTGTTAAAGTAGAATCCGTTTCGATTTCTTTTATTGTCATATGCGAAAGATCTCGCTGACATAAATACATCAAAGGGAACAATGAAGGCAGCAAAACGAAACAAACATCAGAAGCTGTCTTACAATAAATCTAGGAGATGCCCAAGAACACACAATCGGATTAAATATCGCTTAGCAGAGGCTGGCATCGACAAGACACTGCTGAACGTGAATCTTGCCCAGATGAACGACGTGTCTAAGTATTTCAATTGATTTGCGCGCGCACACTTGATATGGATTACAGACTTTTCAAGAAGACACTGGGTAGAATTCACCATTCGAACATTCAGTATCGGGGGAATGCCTGCTCGTCTCTTTCCCTGGAACAATTGAGGTTGTTTCTTGGAGATTGGAATCAAGTAAGTAGTAGGCGACTCGAATTAAAATTTATTGTGAATTGTTTGGTACCTAGAGGGCACATGCCTGCTCAAAGGTACCGAAACGTCAACTTGCGGCAAGGAATTCTATGCGATGATCAACATTCCAGCAAGGGTTGATATTTTGCCGATTCTGAGATGTTCTGAGGATATTCTGTTATTCTGACGATAATATGTATTTGTTGACTTTTTGTTATTTTTAGAATAAATAAAAAGATTCATTTTGATTCAAAAAAGTGTTCTGAAGTGATATGTACGTCCGGTAATGGTTAAAAGTGAAGCAGAAATCCTAAATCAATATGAATGCTAGCTGGAGTAGTTATTAATTAAAAGAAATTAACACGAGAGCGCAGATGTTTTTGCTGACTGAATTTATGTTTATGCAATTATGTTTTTGCTGACTACGTCAGCTTATCTCGTAGATTAAGAAATTTAGAATAAGAATTTCATAAGCGGAGTTACCTATAACTTGTAACGGACGTTTATTCAAATTTTGTTAAGTAACATAAAAATATCGGCATTTAAACCTTAATATTGTTTTTCTCGTTTTTAGTTTTTCCTTATATACTAAATTTGTTATCCGCCCCCCAAATGTGGGACTGTTGGTTGCGAGCACATAATACGTTAAACGCAGTGAAAGATGAGAGTTTCGTGAGTTATTACGGTTACGTAGTGGTTGAACAGTGAGCGAAATTCCTGCCACGAGTAGGGTCCTAGCAAATGCAACGCAGAAGCTAAAAGGGACATCATCAGTGAATCCTCCGGCGTTTCAGAAAACCAGAGAATCACCAACGCGAACGAATCCTATTCGAGCTCCATCGTAGCAATAAAAATCTGGACTGACCTTCCATAACATAATATAACGTCTGGCCTGAAAATGCTATTCTCTTTAATGTAAGTACAAATTTTATGTACTTTCATTAAGTATTTGGTTTAAAATAAAAAATAATTTATTAGTCAAAGTTGACACCTTGATTTAATTACAATTCTATATGTATACCTAAATAAGTAATTGAAGAGAAAAGTGGAATTATGTAGTCAAACAATATCCTTTTCCCTCTCTTAAAAAGTTACTCTGAGGTGAATGTTTAAAATTAAATAAATAAATAAATATCGCATCGTGAAGAATAAAGAAATAGTAGATTTGTCTACAAGTAAAGAAAAGTGATAGTTTTCCAGTGAGTGTAAATGTTAACACGAGTTGGAAAGCTCCCTTTTTTGAACGCGTTGAATATGCTATTTTTCGGGAATCGTATAGACATACATACATTGGAAATCAAAAATCGTAAAGAAAATTGCGGTCCAAAAATTGGAAGCCAACAAATTAAGGAAACAGTTTCAATTAGTGTATCGTCCTAGCACCCTAGAAATGAGGAGGAGCTTGATGTTTTATCTAGTTTAAAATCCTTCGACGTGATTATAGGGGATGACACATTAAAGAAAGAAAAAACAACCCGTTGCATATCAAGTCGGTAGTTTGCCGAGTTCGTAAGGGCAAGCAGCTAAAACAATACTTTACTTCTTATGAAAACAACAGTATATACTCCCTTCTTTTGCAGCAGGTTTATAACAATTCACAACTATCCAAACTGCTATATTTTGAAAATAAATTGAATTTAAAATGTGGTTCAGGGGTTAAGCCATTCAGCGTTAAGAAATTACACTTTAAATATCATAGTTGTTAAAGTAAGTTTTTTTTTTAAATCAGTAGTAATATAGATATTATTGTCCCTCGGATTGCAAGTGGCTAATAATTGATAGGTAAAATTCAGTGAGGGATTCGGAAAATACAGATCTTTGATATCACGCTAACTTTCCCTAGGGTTGAAAAGCACACTTTCTGATCCGCTCAAAACTTTTTTTAATCCTTTAACTTGCTTTTCTGAATTTCATTTCAAGACACAAATTATTCGCAATCTTTTCAAAGCTACCTGGAGTCCCCGTGACTATTCAGCGCTTTTCTAAAGCTCGACGAAATTTCCACGTAGATACTCCTAAAATAATTCGAATTCCATCCATCCAAATCCATCATTCCAAATTTTTTGTCGTATAAACGGGTATGTTCGAATTGTGATTTAACCTAAATTTTTCCGGCTGAAGCCAAAGTTAAAAGAATGTAAATATCCGTTTATACGTTAATTCGAAATTTTAACGTAACTTTAAGTTAAATCGCTATAAACTTAGTAGTCGACGCGTTTCAATAGAATACACTAGAAAAAAATCTGTGGCTTCATAAATCCATTCGTATAATTTATTCGACCGTGCATATCGAGTCGCTCTATAGTCGAGCAAGTATCTGTGGACATCAGCCTTTTCGTCAACCTATATCAGTCCTTCCTCGAGCGAGTGAACCTGCGCATCCCGTCCGTAAAAATGGACAAATGGCTTATAAAGCGACCAAAAATTACAAATAATGAAAAGCATGACGAAGTAACCATCGGAGAACACTCTGCAAGTAGCATCAACAACAATGCTGACAATAATTTGCTTCATTTAAGTAGTGATGTTCAAAATGAAAGTAAGTACTCCTTTTTTTTCATTTTATTTTGAAAAATATTTTAAGTGTGGATTGAAATAAAATTGAATTTCTGTTCTTTGAATTTTTGTTACGACGTCGTCTGCAAATACGCTTACTCTCTCATTTCCTTGAATTTGCTTTTTGTATAAAGACGACGTGAAAACCTTTTCTTAATTTTTCTTGGAAATTATTTCTGACAGAATTATTGCCAAAGATGTTCAAATTCATTGCGAATCTAACTAGAACAGAAATTTTATCAAATATTATCAAAAATTTCAAAAGTGAGTTTTCATATTTGGGTGTTTCTCACCAAAGTGGTAAAATCGCTGTCCTTGGCAAATATTACGGAAACTATGGCGAGAAATATTTATATTTCTGCAAATTTGAATTTATAACTATCTAAACTATAGTATACAATATAGAAAATATCTCACTTAAAAACCTATATGGTTTCAATAACGTATTTTTTAGGTCTAAAAACAGTCCCCTAGCCGGTCCCCAAACCAAAATATTTTCTATTGAGTTCATTAATTGAACTAATCTTTTAAAAACAAATAACTTATATAACACAATTTAATCAATATGAAATGATATGCTATTAGACTCTAATATCAATTTATTTAAACTATTTTTTGATTAGTTTAATTTAACCTAAAGTTGGTCCCCGAATTTCATGAACAGTCCCCTGCCAAAGTTTCGAGTTACGCATCAGGCCATCTACAGTAAAGACAGACTTGTTAATGGGCGTAACGAAACGTGAACGACATGAAGTTAGCTCTGTTACCACCAAAAGTAGCTATACCTCATTTTGTTTAGTGTTACAAGAGTTAGAGGGGCACATGCGCGCATCGGTACGCAACATTAGACAGTCCCCTAGTAAGTGTTATTTTTCTTTTTTTAAAGTGTTCCAGTTTTCTCTATTGTGCATCGTTTTAAATAAGATGTCTTATATTGTTTCTATAAAACAAAATAAAGTCATAATGAAGGAATTTTATGGTACCGTAACAATTACACAAATTAAACAGTCCCCTGCCAACAGTCCCCGGTCAACAGTCCCCCGCTACATACAGAAACAGGAGACTGTTTCATTTATTAGGGTACTATTATTGTACTTTTGCCTTTGTTTTAGGTCTATAACCATCTTTTAATCATGGCGCGAGAAAGAAGAAAGTGTCTAAGGAAGAAATAAAAGTTCACAAGTTTACTTGAAACCACACAGAGAACTTGGAACTACCAAAGAAGACTGTTTTATTTTTATATATATGCGTCATGAGGAATGTTTTTAAAGTATATATACTACTAATAAATGCTCATTTCACTTATATATACAGTCCTTTGACATATGCAACAGTCCTCTGACATATGAATTTTTTAAATTTACTCAATAAGTCCTAAAATAAAACAAATATATTTGGGTCCCTTACTGTTTATTATCCACCAGATAGATATCTATTTAATTGTATATTTTTTTTTCATATTCACTTAAAAAAGTTACTGGGACAGATTTCTTGCAAAAATTTACCAGTTTACAGAGAAACACCCATTTGACCACTTTCCAAATCTTTTATTGGCTGTGCCTGAGAATAGAGTAAAGTCAGATCTGAAACATTTTCAAAAAGGAAAATTTTGATTTTTCTATTTCGGTCGTAGAATTTTCTGTTTCCATCATCATCGTCTGTAGCACTACAGCCTATTATAGTTTCTTGGCTTCCTTCAGCTTTTCTCTCTATACCGTTCGGTTCCTGGCTAATGTCCTCCAATTACTTACGCCTAACTTAACTAAATCTTCTCCAACGGGGTCCAAATATCGCTTCTTTGGTCGACTGGTATTTCTCCTTCCATCAGGAATTCTTCATCGCTTTTTAGTGGGGTCGCTATGGTCAAGCCTTTGTACGTATGCCACCCATCGCAATCTGCTTAATTTTAAACTTTTGTCAAGGTCGGATCCACGGTGCAGTTGGTATAATTCATGATTATATCTCCTTCTCCGTTCACAGTTTTCAAAGGTTTCATCAGCAAATTTCAATGTCTATGTCTCTGATCCGAACATCAGAACGGACTTGATTAGCGTGGTAATATAGTTTACCCCTCGTTCCTCTAGACTAGACAAAGACGTGAAGGGGCCGTGTTCCGTAATATCATGCAGCATACTGCCCATTGAGAAAGGATAAATTCAAGCGTTTGCACTGTGATTTACAACAGCACACATGAAAGGATTACAACTTTAAACTGTTTCATCCTCACATCTCTTACATTTTTGTGATAACCAGGACGTCACACCGGTTCACACAAGTAAAATATGGCATCAATTAATGACGCCATTAGCACTGCCCTGTGTACTGGGTTATATTTCGGAACACGGCCAAGGTGTTGTCGAAGGCCAAAATAGCGATGACAATTTTTTATGTCCATTAATTTATCAATAAATATCATTATTTAAAATCACAATTATAAACAATTATAAGATTATTAAAAAAGCGGTCGTTTCTATCATAAACCTGTGGTCAAATTTTTCAAGTTTAAAATTTCAACTACAATGAGTGGTAACGACTATTAAAAATGCTCTAATTCCATATAGAGCACAAGGATTTTGACATAACAGTTGCTTTTTTTTATGTGGGAAAACCAAGCTTAGGAATCACCCTTTGTACTACTAGTCTGTCATGTCGTTCAGGTCATGGTTCAGTGTCTAGTAGCAAGCTTGGTTTGAAAGATAAAAAAGAAAATGATAGGATTTGGGGCGGGGTCTGTGGGGTGTTGGAGCAGGTGGCGATGAACCTTACGTTTGACATTGATTATAGAGTAAGTAGATATGGACAAACATCTTTCCAGCTGGTTTGTTAGATGGCGATAGTTATACCGAATTAAGTTTTAGTGATAGGAATTTCTGTTTTAAACCTCTAAAATCAATGGGAATGGGTTTTGAACATTAGTTTAATAATATAAATAATAATATTTCTTTATAAGGGCATAATAATCATAAAATAGACACATTTTTTAATTTTGTTATTTTTTAGTAAAAATTGAAAAAAGCTGGTTTGCGCCTGAATTTAAAAAAGCATTTCAAAGCCCTTAACGCATGTTAGAAGAAAAGCCAAAAGTTTCGGGTCTAAAAATAGATTCCTGCGCGGGTATTCCTTTTGTTTTGTTTTGGATGGGGGTGGGTGGGCTGAAACTACGATGATTTCTTGGTCGGTGGCTGAAATTTATCAATGACTTAATGAATGGGAAGAGAGATTAGATTTAATAGGAAATTTTGCATCGCGTTTTTTTTTAATTTGAGAAAAATGAAATAGGTTTTTTTTGAGCAAAAATTCAAGTTTTTGTGTATTTATTTTATTATTGCTTACAGAGAAAATTTAAGCCATTTAGTTTGGGTCAATTTAAATACATATATAAGTATACTTACAATAATAGAATTATAATAAAGAATATCAGAATTATCGTTTAAAACTCTACTTCATATTTCTCAAGATTAGGTAGTCGTCAATGAAGGAAGAAAGGTTCCGATTTTGAAAGATTTTTTTAAATGTTTTTATATAGGGTAATTGTTTACTTTAAATAAGCAGCAATAAAAGATTGTGCCCAATTCGAGAATGAGGTGGGGTAGAGGTTGGGTGGGAGAGTTTTTGGGTCTTACAATCCAGCGTTAAAGTCGTAATAACTGCAATAACTGCTTATTAAAGTAATAAAATATTACTTGTAAAAAGGTGATTTTTGCAAAATTTCAACAGTGACTAACTTTTTAAGGGATGACCAAGGGCTAATTCCAAAAGAAACGTCCCTTATTACCCCCACTCCTACCCCCTGGAAGTGGAGTGATATAGTAAATAATTAGCAAAAACTCAAAGAATTTTGGTATATTATGTACATGTATATATCAAAACATATTATACAACTGGAAGCCTGCTGTGAAAACCTATAATTATTGGCCGGTGCCTCAGCACAAAATCACACTTGTTTTGTGCGACAAAAAGATTGCAAACAAGTAGGAATTCTTGATGTTTAGGTTGTAACGAGAGCCAAAATTAAAAAAGAAATTTGTAGATGTAGAAATTTTGTGTAGTTATAGGCATGACGAGGGATCGCAGGCTCTTGTTTCGGACGACCAGCTTTAAGGGGGGACAACACCTTGAATGTTCAAAAAAACCGACTTTTTTTATTGCTCTAATTGATACTTTATTCTATCTAGAATATATGTGTAAAAGGATTTTTAAAAATTCGAAGTCGTTTTCGAGTTATAACAATTTTTGTCGGAGCGTGACACTGATTGCAACCGGCGCCTGAGCCGATCTTCCGCTGTCGGGCGGACGAAATCAGGCTAGCCAAAGTTAGTTTGTTCAGGTCAAATAATGCAAAAATGTACGAATTAAACTTTTTAAAAATGACTCATAAATATGGTGCAGGAACAGCAGACTGATGGTAAGATTCAAACGCGAGCAGTAACGTACGCTAAACGTGCAGCGTTTTGTACGCCACACTTTGACAGCCGTTTTCTCGAATCCATGGATTTCAAACTGGCTGCACACTTTCCTCGGAATCTACTCGGCCAAATGACTTGAAATTTTGACAGAATGTTTATAAAAGCACTCTCTACGACCTAGCGTAGCCGTTTGGTTTTGGTTTATTTGTTTTAAAATGGCGGCTATTTATTGTTAAAAATTCTCCAAAAAATCGACTTTTTTACTTTAAGTGGCTGTTTTTTCAAAATGATTAGATGAAATAAAAATCGGCTACACTAGGTCGTAGACAATGTATTTAAGATTAACTTGCTTTAATTGGAATCCATTTTTATTGCTTCAGGTCCCCGTGGTATGTGCAGCCAGCGAAAAGGTGCATGCGCGAGGATTTGTTAAACAAATATAGTTTGTTAAAACTTTTTCGACTTTGTTGACGTGTAAAAGTAAAGTTTAATAGTTGTTTTAATAAATAAAAAAAGTTTCATTTGCTTTTAAAAAGTATTGTTTACAATATTGAACTTTCAATTTAACGTAAAATCGTGCCTATTCAAGGTGTTGTCCCCCCTTAATGAAGGTGCTTGGTGTTAGTACTGGAAGAACAGACGAAAAAAAATCAAGAATAGAAAACTCTCATATGTACCAAACATCAAAGTAGGTACAACGGACTAGAGCCACTTTCGTATAGACCCACTATTAAACATCAAATCCACTTCAGCTAGTTTATTAATAAGTTCTATATTTAATTCGACAATATTTTCATTCATTTTTAATATATTTTCTTTGAGTTGAAAAAGCGCCCCGCTTCAAAACTACATACATTTTGGCAGAAAATTGAGAGTAGAGTTATGCAGGCAACGGAAAAAGTGAAAAATTCGACGCCTAATGTAAAACTGTAAAATTAACTTACATCTCTGCCGTGCAAAGGGGAAAAGACCTATATGCATTATAGGTCAAAATGGCTTTGTATGGATTTTTTGATTTAAAATATTCATATTTATCCCTAAAAAAAATTTCAGACTAATAGCACTTTTTAATAAAAAGTTTTCTTTTTGGACATTTACTTTATATGCGTCGGTTTGAATTATTTTCAAACTGAAAAAACGCACAAAGCAGCCATGACCTCTTAAATCTTTTGACCATTGCACAAATTGTGGACTCTTATTTCAAGAAAAAGCTCTATAGTCTTATAGAGTGTTTGCCACTTGTAAATTGAAAATATATTTGATGGATAGAAAACGACAAGAGATTTCCAGGTTTTTGGCCGTTGTCTTGCGAAGAGGAAAGAAGAGCGGAAAAAGCTTATGATCTCGTGTATAGTTTTCCCTCTGCAAAGTGCACAATTTTCACAAAGAGAAAAAAAAGTAGGAGAAAATGAACTTTTATTTGTAAATAATTATTGATATATAAGAGTAATAGCGCGGTAAATAATTTGTTATGGGTTATTAGAATTTAAAATAGTTCTTTCAGTTTGTAGTTTGTGATAGACATCGGCGTCAATAGTAAAAAAAAAAAGAAATTAGAGTGAAAAATTTTGTGTTTCGCGAGTGAAAATATTAAGATAATTTGGGTAAAAGTAATTTTAAGATATTTTAAGTAAAAGTAATATTAAGATACTTACGAGTTTTAATTTACAAACATTAATTGATAAAATGGAAAGCGAAGAATTTGCTTCTTTATTTCCCGGGTTATTCAGTCCTGAATATTGCGAAATTATTGATCCTCCTGAAATTCCGACTATAGACCTCACTAATTTCGACCAAGAAAGTGATCATGAGATGCGCAATAGTCTAAACAAAATTTGCGAGGTAAAAAAAGAAAAATTATTTCCTTTGCTCGATAGTTCTAATGGTAAGTTGCACCAAGCATTTTCTCAAGTGCTTCGCTCTAACGATGTTTCACACAGGATTACTACATTCATTATCAAACTGCAGCAGTGCAGACCCGGATGTGCCAAGCAATACCAACAACAGAAGCAGCAACATGGACGTAGACCCTGGAAACAAGGAGAATGCAAACCCGGATGACGTGACCAACGTAGGGTCACACTTAGATATTTTAAGCGAACATCAATGTGCTAAGAGTAGAAGATTTCGTAGGCAACATGAGCAGAAGGAAAATAACATAGAAAAACACAAAATTTTACCTCCCTGCTCATGTAAAAGGTTTAAGTGTCACCTTAAATTTGATGAAGAATATAGACGAAAAATTTGTTCTTCATACTGGAATTTTAACGGTCGTGACAGAAAAATGTGGTTAGGCGGTAAGATTGTCGAAAAACCAGCCAAAAGGAAGCTGGTGTCTTCCTTCAAACGTAATATTACGCGAGAGTACTATTTGCCATTACATGGCGAAACTGTCCAAGTATGTTTAGAATTTTTCAAAGCCACACTTGGGTATAACAATTCAAGCTTTATCAAAACCGTTATAAGGCATAAACAAAATGAATTCTCGGTACCACCGCCAAATTTGGCAAACAACAAAGTTGATGGTAGTGTGATTAAAGACCATATCATGTCCTTCAACCCCCATCCATCTCATTATAGAAGATACCATGCCCCAAATAAAATGTATTTACCATCAGATCTTTCAATAAAACTAATGTATGCTGATTTTTGTTCTATTGATGATCATCCGAAAATCTCATACGAGTTGTACCGACAAAATGTTTCGCGTCTGAATATTGGATTTAAGGAGGGATCCTCGGAAATTTGCGGTTTTTGTATAGAAATGGGCATGGACTCAAACAATGAGAACCTCCAAAAAAAACGCGAACATTTGGAACTTGCAAAGATAGCAAGAGATCGGTACAACTTTGATGCACAAATAGCCAATGATGGGGTAACAAAGGTGTATGCAGTGGACATGGAGAAAATTATTCTTTTACCAAGAATGCCGAAGGTAAAAGAATCATTTTTTACGCCTAGGCTTGTTACTTATAACCAAACATTCGCTGCCATGCAAAAGTCGTCAAATCATTTTTGTGTTCTCTGGCATGAGGGTATCTCCGATCGAAAAGCGGATAGTGTAAGCACCGCATTCATACACTTTATGAAGTCCTTGAGGGATGTGAAAAACATAATTATTTGGATGGACAATTGCACTGCACAAAATAAAAACAATGTGTTATATTCGTCGTTGATTACCTATTTAAATTCAGATCATTCTGCAACTGAGAGCATAACTCTTAAATATTTGGTCAAGGGTCATACTTTTATGGCTGCCGATGGGCTCCACGGCCAGATTGAGCAAAGAATGAGAGCAAAACAAAATATTTATGATTTCGACGATTTTTGCAACGCAGTCAAATCAAGCTCCACCAGAATGGTCTGTATTGCCCTTGAACCTCACCATTTTTTTAAGTTCAAAAATTTGATTAGAACAGTTCCGAAATCGAAGGATAACTCAATTCCCTTATTTTTAGATATTGTTGAAGTAAAATTTGTGAAGGGTTCCACTGACTTCTTTTATAAGAATAGTTTTCAACAATCAGAGTACCACAAATCCAATAAAACTCTAAAGAAAAAATATGCATTCCTTGAATTAAAAGATAACTTTTTCGCGAAACCAAGAGGGGTTTCACAAACAAAAAAAGAAAGAATTTTGAAAGACTTAGTGCCAAAAACGCCGGCGAGTAGACAAATGTTTTGGAAAAATATTCCGTCTAATTCCGAATCGGAAGATTTATTAGAACTAACTGTTAACTAAATAACTTTTTACACTTTTTTACTGTTTCTGTATGTATGTAAATATAACACAATAATAATTTACCAATAAATGTTCCTTTTCTGCTACAAAATCTTTTTTTTGCTAACTAACAAACTATGTACAAGATTATAAGCTTTTTTCGCTCTTCTTTCGTTTTCCCAAGACAACGGCCAAAAACCTGGAAATCTCTTGTCGTTTTCTATCCATCAAATATATTTTCAATTTACAAGTGGCAAACACTCTATAAGACTATAGAGCTTTTTCTTGAGAGAAGAATGCACGCTCTGCGTAATGGTCAAATGATTCAAGAGCATATTTATGTTTTTTGTTTGGAACAAATGGAACCAGGGAGCATGGGAGAAACGATTTATGAGAATATAATTGTTTTCTCCTTTGGTTGCAGCAAGACTCTGGTACAGGAATTGCAATGCAAAAGTATTTCTCCTTTCATAACTTTTTATTTAAAAGTGTTGGAGGATAAAATATGATATTATAGCATTAGAAAAACGTTTTAAGTCATATTTGTTTAGATAATTTGTAAAAAATTCATTTACATTTTCTTATTTTACAAAAAGAAGCATAAAAAAACTTTGAACGCGTTTTACTCGAATCGAGCTTTTTGCATATAGGTCTTTTGCCCTTTGCACGGCAGATCTCAGTTCTAAAGAACTGATTTGAGAGCTTCGTTTGTGGCTGTTCAATTAAACTAGTATTGGATGGCGTCGAATCACGGCGGGCGTTTCCAAGGGTCGATTCTCTCACCTGATCTCTTTCTAATATTCATTAGGGATCTGCTCTCAATCCCCTCCAGCCCAATTCATAGTTGTGCCTACTTCTACGCCTTCCTAAATATAAGACAAGCACGGGCCAGACATTGTCGAATAGAGTGTGAACTCTCATCCCTACGAAAAATTGTACCGTCCTTCTCTTTACCTCAGGGGGGAAATCTGAAACATCATCTTTTTACGTCATTTTCACGTCAAAAGCCTGCGAGCAAATGTCTTGGTGGATTCGTAAATTTAGACATAATCAGGCCCCCTATTTCCTATTACAATATTGCTAAATCCGATCCGAAAACGAAACAGCTTTCAAGTAAAAATTTGCCAATATTGTTAAATTTTCATGTAAAATGAATGCCAATATTGTAATAGAAAATATGGTTTCGGCATTTCATTGAAAAAATATGTCAATATTGTAATAGAGAACAAGGTCCCAGATCTGCGATGAAGTAATCACATACTCCAAATCGCCAAACAAGTTTATCAATGACTGAGATTTCTCAAGAGAAGCAAGCTCCTCCTTCAGCCAGCTGCCCTGACTACAATCTACAATTCCTACATTCCGCCTTGTATTGAATTGTATTGAACGTAACTCGTATATCTGGGTAAAAGTTCTATTCCCACGGCCACACCCCATACGACACATGACCCCAACCAAAAGTTCATGAGCCACCATCGATGACATCGATACTTCGGGAGCATCCGGCTACCCCCAGACGCTTAGTTAGCAATATTGTAACATTATTAATATTAAGTAAGTCAGGTGTAATCTCTTCTTTCACCTTTGGAAAAATTAAATTAAAGAACAGAGATTCAGTTTCGGTTTAGTCTTTATCAAAATACGTCTGGTTGTAATTACTATAATTTGTTTAATTGTCCTCCCAATTTATTTTAACTCGTTCTAAATCCTTAGCTTTTGTTGTAATAAAAGACTTTAAATTTAATTGTTTTTGACGGTTGCGTGGCGCGAACCTATATTACCCTAAAAACTAGCTTGCCTTGGCTGGCCCATTTTGCTCCTCTATAGACCCTTCAAGCCACTGTAGAAATGTAGCAGCCCTCGCTAATTTTTACCGCTTTTACCTACATGCACCTTTTTTCCAAGACTAGCCAACTCGGCCCATCCCAAGCCCACTAAATACCTCCCCTTAGTTAATAATTAGAACACAGTCGGTGTTGCTGGGACCATATTACACCTCACAGATAAAACCCAAGGTTCATCGAAATCTACTGACGCACCATCCAGACACCTAAACTTACTAATAGACACTGCATCCTGACTTGAAGGACATAACGTACTAACGGTACAAAGGGTTGTTTTTGGCCATGCCACATACATAAATAACGATAAATAAAATCAAAAATAAATATTATTTTATATACTTATATCAATAGTAATACAATTATCCCTACAAATTTCAAATTTCTACGAACTAAAATACCTGAGAAAAAAATCTAAAAATTTGTCACTTTTTCGCTAAAAAAGTGAAATAATTCCTTCAAATCCATTTCATTTCTCAAGATAATAAAAACATGCTTGTAGCCAAATTTCCCATTAAAGTTGTCTCGTCCATTCATTTTTTTCCCTCATTGTCAAATTTCACCCATCGGCTAAGAAATCATCATCATTTTATCACCCTCTTTGCCCTTCCCGAACAAAACAATAGGAATAAGCGCATAGAAATCTATTTTTAGATCCACCGCGCCACTAAACTCAAAGCCGCAGCTTCTGATTTTGTTTTCAAATGCGCAAAGGGCTTTCACATAAACAAGAAAGTTTATTTCGGAAACTAACCATATATAGCGGAGCATAAAACCCTGCGATATTAGCGCCCCCAGCTCGTGGTGCCGTAACTGGAAGTTAATTTGAATCGCGTTTGTCCATATCTACTTAGTTACTAAGTATATAATCAATGCGTTTGAACTCTTGGGTTTTATATGAGTTCGGAAAAACTGACTGTGGGAGATTATTTAACAGTCGAGTTGTTGCAATCATAAACGAACTTCTAGAACATGTTGTGCGCGAAAGGGGGTATGGAGGTGATCCGAGCGGGCTAGTCTTGTGTTTCGGGAAAAATATTGCCGTGCAGGCATAAGGTCCTGAATTTCAGTGGAACAATCGCTGTGGTAATAGCGATAAAGCATGGAGCGGAGAGCGCTGCTTCATTCATACGGTGGTTCAGAGAGTCGATGGAGATGCAAAGGCTGTCATCTCCGATGATTCGGATGGCGCGGCTTTGCACTTTGTCCAGCCACACTAAGGCGGTTTTATAGGTGCCAGTCCAGGATCCCGTTAATTAGCGTTGCATTTAAGTATTGTTCATGTTATTCGCCTTGACCTTGTGGTTTATAATGCCGTTAATTACCTTTGCATTTATGTATACATATGTTGTATGTCGGGCACGTTCACAGAGTTACAATTTTCCAATTAAATTTCATTTATACGTAAGAATTTATTATTTTATTTATGAAAGAAAAAAAAATCTTTTTGCTTATGATGTTCTTTTCCGACAATGTAGAGTTTAACTGTAATCACGTAAAAATTAGGAAATGCATTTCTTTTTGCTGCCACTACAAATCTGAATTTGATTAAATTTCCTTTGCGCAATGAATTATATTTTATTTTGATATAAAAATGCGATATGAAATCACTTAATTATCAAATTCGGAGAACAAAGACTTTTATTTTATTTGCCAAAACAAGGCTCACTTAAACTAAATATTTTACATATGGTACTTAACATAACATATGGTACTTAAAGTAAGCACTGGCAGAAATAATCATAAGTTATACTAATTGATTTGTGCTGTTAGTAAGGATCTAAGTTTTTTTTTGTAAGAATGTTTGTTTATGGAGGGAGAGAAACATGATCCATAGGAATTAAAAACCATACAGCATCTGTTGACAGGCTCGTTCCTAGCATACTCCGTACGATGCGGATATTCCTTAAGCAGTTTTGTATGTCTTGTTTGTCGAACATCATCATTAAATTTGATCATATCCGACAGACACTGCACTTTAATATTGCCATTTAGAACGTCAAGGGTGAGGCATGACGTGAGCAGCTTTCTCCTGCATGACAGAGGCATGAGTTCTAGAACCTTTAACCTCTCCGTGTAGGGTGGAAGGTTATGATAATCATGCGGATCATGTAGATGCCTCAGCGCAAATAGAAGAAATTTCTTTTGAATTGATTCAATCCTGTTGCTGTGAACTTGGAATATAGGGTCCCAAATAGTGCAAGCGTATTCCAGGATTGGGCGGACTACAGAACAGAAAAGTGTCTTTGTGACCCATACATTGTCGAATTCTTTAGCCCTTCTCTTTATAAAGCCAAGAAGTTTATTGGCTCTGGCCGTGATATTATCATATTGCAGATTGAAATTTAGTTTGTTGTCAAGGACAACACCTAAATCCACAGTATGATCAACATGGTTCAAAATTTTGCCATTGAGATGATAAGAGTGTAGCTGCGTGTCTTTTTTGCGTGAGAAGGTTATTGCATGACATTTGCTGGTGTTAAGATGAAATTTATTAGCTGTGCACCAGTCATGCAATGCATCAAGTTTCGACTGGAAAAAGACTACGTCAATTTGGGATTTAACGGCGCTATATATTTTCAGGTCGTCTGCATAAAAGAGATGTGGAATATCTATTAACTTTTCAGATAAATCGGTGATGAAGATATTGAAAAGAAGAGGGCCTAGATGACTACCCTGGGGAACCCCGGAAGTTACTGCAATTTCATTAGAAAAAAACCCTTGAAATCTAACAACCTGAGTTCTGTCATTTAGATAAGATTTTATCCATTCCAGGGTAGTACCTGATATACCGGCTCTTACAAGCTTTGCCATTAAGGTGTCATGATCTACTCGATCAAAGGCCTTGCTGAAGTCAGTATAAACAGCATCCATTTGATACCCGTTTTCCATGCCACGCAGCAGATCAGAAGCTAAGACCATAAGATTTGAGGTCGTCGAACGCCCTTTTCTGAAACCATGCTGTTGTTCGTTTAGCAATGGGTCAATAAGTGGGGCAATTTTGTCATAGACAAGTTTTTCGAAAAGTTTGGGAATGGATGACAAGATAGCAATGCCCCTATAGTTGCCCACCGAGTGCTTATCGCCTGCTTTATGTATCGGCGTGAGGAAAGATTTTTTCCACATCGTGGGAAAGTGCCCTAATGATAATGATTTATTGAAGATAATGTGGAGAGGAAATAAGATCTGTTGTGCGAAGCACTGCAAAAAGGCAGGAGGCAGATTGTCAGGACCGGGACCTTTTTTAGCATCAAGATTATTTAAGCCAGTCATTATGTCGTCAACGGATAGGGATAGATTATTTATTAGAACTGAACTCCCAATGTACGTATGTGTTGGATCGGTGAGCACTGTATTCGATTTTGGGGAAAAGACTTCGCTGAACCAGGCAGCAAACATATTGCTAATTTCCTGTGGGCACGAGGAGTGCTTTCTACCGTTTGTCATAGATGTCGGATAGCCCTGGGTCTTTCGTTTTACATTAACGAAATCAAAGAATTTTTTTGGATCTTTTATAATGCTATCTCCGATAGAATTAAGATAAGCAGTATAGGCCTCACGTGACCTAAGATTGAATTCGGAGGCTAACTCACTATAAGCTAAATTCAATTCGGCGTTAGCGTTGGGGTTCTTTCTAATCATATGGTACAATTTATTCCTCCGATTTCGAAGAGACCGCAAATTTTTATCAAGCCATGGCTCCGTTAATTTATCCCTTTTTTTAATTCTGGGTACATATTTGTCAATGGAATTGAAAATAATAGTATAGAAATGTGATACTATTTCGTCAATATCATTGCCTAACAGCCTATTCTCCCAGTCGACAAGGGATAATTCGGAGACGATGTTGGTATAATTTGCGTTCTTGAAATCATACACAATTGACTTGTTGTATGATTTGCGATGATTAGAACTTGTAGAAAAAAGCTCAAGAACCCATGCGGAGTGGTGGGTAGAATTTGAGAAAAGATTTTCCTCTGGGGAAGCGGGTAGAATGTTCACCTCCTCATACGAATTGGTGAAAATAAGGTCCAACCATTTACCGCAAGAATTTGGACACCTAATAATTTGGTGGAGATCATTGCTATAAAAAGTGTCGATAAGCTTTATATCGATTGTGTTTATGACATTAATCGGAAGTAAGATATTGTCTTCCTCGTCTGGGATAAAAGATAGATTGGGGCGGTTAAAGTCTCCTAGGATAAACATATCGTCATTACCGCATAGAGATTCGTTTACATCATCTAATATATGCAGTAAGTCATCATAATTAGATTCGTCCGAATTGGGAGGGATGTAGAAAGTGCCAATAAATATATGTTTTCCTCCCGAGTTGATTTTTACAAAAACGTTCTCGAAAGACTGTGAGCGTCCGGTCGTGATAAGTTCATTCTTTAAGGGATCTTTGACGGCTATAAGGACTCCCCCACCTCTTGAGAGGCCGGTAGAACTGTAGTCTCTGTCACATCTATAAATAGTCCAACTACAGTCTAAGATCTCTTCGTTAAGAAAGGTTGTATTTAACCATGTCTCGGTTATTACGATCACATTAAAGGGGCACGATTTAGAATCGATGAAGAGATTATTCAGTTTCCCTCTCATGATTATTCAGTTTCCCTCTTATGTGTGTGTATACAATATAATGGGAGACACTTTTCACTTTATGAATGTCGCTTCACTTGGGATATGCTGATTATGATAATATCATTCCTTCGTATCGGAAAAATGATTAAAACCCTTATTATTATTATTTTTTTTTAAATTTAAGAACGGGTTATTTTACTCGGGGTCACCTGTTATTGCCGCGTCAAGGTTAAAAATGAGAAACAGCGATTTATATTATAATATCTTTATTGTAGGAGAGCGATCACTAGACTAACTATAGTGATTGACTTGTTCATGCGCGGGTGGCTAATATAGCGGTAACTCCATTTTGTGTGAACTTCTGATAATTTGTTAATTCGGGTTGCCGCTACACTTGTTTACGACAAGATTGCTCTTCTAACCGACCCTTGTCTTAATGAACTGCAACATGGCTTCAGAAAGGGACGATCGACTACTAAAAACCTTATGATTCTAACATCCGAATGTAGCAGTCGCTACTTGTATATACGTTTTTCGTTGTAATAAGTTTTATTCAAGTATCCATTCAGTTTCTGTTCTAATAATTTTAAGTACAGTGTTTTTGGTTACGTCACAATTTGGATTCTCACTACTACTATGAAATACACTTGGGGAATTTGGATTGTCCACGTATGTATACACTGTACACAGAATCAATTTTAAAAACATAGCCACACAAATATTGTGATATTAAAAATTATTTTGAATATTTGTAAGAGTATTAGTTAGGAGCTTATTCAAAAAGGAAGTCTCCTATAATAAGTTAATAAAAACCGTTATGTAATTATTTAACGTGACATAATAAAAAAATATAAAAATTTTAAACTATTAAATATAATAATAAATAAATATTAAATAAATATATTAAATAAAAGAATAACATAAAATAAAAATGTGTGAAGTAATAGTTTTTATTGGCAATTTATATATCCCTTATATATTGCTATGAAATGAGGGAAGACGGCAAAAATTAGTCTGTCCCCATTTCACCGATCTACTATGTGGTATGGAAAACGGTCATCAAATAGATACGGCTTATACTGCCTGTTAAGAAACAGCTATGTGTAAACAGTTATTTATAAAAAGAAAACTACTCGGTGCAAATTACTACTGCAACGATTACTGATATGATTTGTTAAAACAAAATTATATATAATTTTGATTTTGATGTAATTTAGAAAATTAGAAAAGAGTCTTGTTGTTTAGATCGAATTGAGAATACGGAAGAAATAAAAAGGTTTTTTTGTTTGAGTTATTATTTATAATTAATAGATAATTTTCAGAAGCAAAACTTTGGGTTTACGATAAAAACCATGGATTAATTATTAATTTTCCACATTTTGACGACCGTGACAAGGGGCCATCCATAAATTACGTCACACGTTAGGGGGGAGGGAGGGGGTCGGCGAAGTGTGACATTGTGTGACAAGGGGTTGGGGGGGGTCTTAAATTTTGTTACGTCACATTTCAAAATCTAATATATCTAAATATAGTAATACTGCTCATTACGCGAAGGATACGTTCCGCAAAAACTCGCGTTAAAGCTGGTGACAGACACACGCGCAATGGCGGTTGTGTGTTCTGTGTATCATTTTTCTATCCTACAGAGCGTCTCTTTGTTTAAGGTACTAATCTCATTACTACAATTTGGAAAACATATAATTTTGCATTAATTATGAAATTCAACAAAGGACCCCGCAAACTTTCTATGGAAAAACGGTCTCCGTTAAATCACTTGATATTGTGATATTAGATTCTTCGTACCCTTCTGATGAAAAGTCATCACGGGCACGAAGCACGAAACCTGAAATTTTTAGTCCAAAATGCCCTTTGAAAACTGCGACTTCGGCCGAAAATCAATTTTTTTCGATGTAGGTTTTTGCTTCTTTTTTATGATTTTCCATCAAATTGTCGCTTGAATGCATTAAATATCGTATTTCAATCACTATTTTGCACAAAAAAAGTATATTTTTTTTTTCAAAATTCAATTTTTGCAAAGGGACATTGCTATCGTTATAAATGTTTTCGTTGAAAGATCAGTATTAGTCAAAGTTGAAAGATCAGTATCAGTCAAACATAAAAAATATCAAGTGATTTGACGGAGACCGTTTTTCCATAGGAAGTTTGAGGGGTCCTTTCCTATCCCTATCACCATCAGACAACTCAAAAAATAAACAAATACCCACAAATACCAAAAAACGACCCAAAACACAAATAAATTGCACAATATGTGACGTCACACTAGGGAGGGGGGGGGGGTCTCCCAAATGTGACCAGCTGTGACAAGGACGGGGGGGGGGTCAAAAAATCACGAAATTCGTTTGACGTAATTTATGGATGGCCCCCAAGACGTAAACCAGAAGGATGGACAGGGATACAAAGCAGCGTAGCGCTCCTCGAACAAGCTTTACGAAAACATCAAAGAAATTGGAAGAAGAATCGTCCTCGGGAAAAAGCAATTTTCAGCAAATTAAAATTTTGAAAGAAGTTTTGGAAACAAAATAAGCCGAATTGGATTTGCTTGACAAAACGATATTCCAAAAAATGTTAGATCAAGAAAAGGCGGAAGAAAATAATTAGAACGAGAATTGGATGTTGTAGATGAATACGCCTTAAATGGAAGATGCTACAGGCAAGGGCGCTTTCTATAGAGGAGACAATTCATAGGGAAGAGGTGAAAGATTGTTCAACGCGAAATATAAAAGATGAAGAGAACCACAGTAGCCGAATGATAAAGTTACCAAAACTGGAATTTATTAAGTTTAGTGGAGATATTAAAGAGTGGCTTCAATTTTGGTCCAAATTCAAAAGAATTGATGAAGACACAACGATCGATGATGGTGACAAGTTCCAATATTTAATAGAGGCAACCAAAGAAGGATCTAGAGCTCGAGTTTTGGTGGAAAGGTTTTCAGCTACAGGGGAAAACTATTGTAAGGCTTTAGAGTGCCTGAAGAAGAGATTTGGGCAAGAAGATCTGCTGATAGAAGTATACAGGGTGTTCCAAACCACCCGTACCACCCAAATATCTCTGAAATTTGGGATTGAAATAGAAAAACAAAAAACACGTATTCAATATTTTTTGAAACTCTATCCGACTATACAAAAATGGACCCCCCAAACAACCCCCTCTTTGGGGGGTGGGGGGCAACTTTGGAAATTTAAATGGGACCCCCCATTTTTTTGGCAGATTCGGAATCTTCATAAAAAAATATGAAGATTTTGTCGCAAGCATTTTTTACGATTCGCCATAGATGGCGCTGTAATCGGAGGAAAACGTTTTTTATGACTTACAGTCCACGAAATTAATTTGAAGACACCTACTTTTCCCAACTTTGAAGTTCCGATATGCAAAAACCAAGCATTTATATGAGTTACCAAATATGTCAAAATTTAGGGAATTTTGTGTAGATTGGGTTTGGATTGGTTTCCCGTTTTCCATGAAATTCTAGGAAGGGAACGGTAAATTTGAGCAAACTCCTAAAAATACACTTCAAATTACGCCCATTTATCTGAAAAACTGTGGGCGCAACGCCCAAATTTTGGATCCGAATATCATACCCATTCATCTTGTCAGTGAATTTGAGTGATTTAAAGTTCGATCGAGTCCAAGTTTCATTGTTAAAGTGTTTTTTTATTATGGTTCGAGGATTAAAATTGAATGACGTTGAAAGGGGACAAATCCCTGCATACAAGGGTGCAATTGCATCAAAAATTAGAAGATCTGTCATTGTTGTGTGTAATTTTCTCGATTTGGGTGATAATTACGGTGTCAAGAATACCAAAGGTGCTCCCAAAAATTGGCAACTCCTCAGAATACCAGAATATTTCAAGAAGCAACCGTTGGAAAACTTAGTCCTTCCGTAATTAAATTGAAACTAGATCTTTCAAATGGTGTTAGACGTATCCAACAAATTTTGCAAGTCAATCCGAACTTTATGTACAAAATGCCGGCTAAAAAATCTCTGCTTACTACAGAACACAAAGTTCGTCGCCGCCTGGCTTTCGCTGAAAGTCACATGTCCTGGACTCACGAATGGCAGAATGCGATCTTCAGTGATGAACAAAAATTATCTGAATGGTCCTGATGGATGTGTAATTGGCAATTGGCATATTGGCAGGATCTAGGAAGAGCACCATCTAGTCCGAATGAGCAGTCATTCAGGGAGCGGGAGCGTTATGACGTGGGATGCTTTTGGTTTCCTCAACCAAACCAGGTTGTGCTGGGTTGCGGTACGAATGAATGCGGACAGCTACGTGGAACTCCTAGAAATGATAATGGATTTGAATCCTGAGAATATCGCTGGAACAAACTTTATTTTCCAGCAGGATAACGCGCCCATAGACACTGTTAGGAGAACAAAACAATGGTTAGCCGAAGAAAACATCCCTTTAATCGAGTGGCCCGCGCGAAGTCTTGATCTCAATCCAATTGAAAACCTGTGGTGATAGATGGCCCGGAAAATCTAAAATAACGGAACTCGATTCAACAGTGCTCAGGAGCTTAAAAGATCCATTTTGTCTACGTGGGAAGAAATTCCAGATGATATGATAAAAAATTAAATAATTCAATGCCACATCGTTGTTTTCAGGTCATAAATAGTCAAGGTGGGCCAACCAAATATTAAGATGTAAAAAAAAATTATTGTACAAATAAAAAACAATAGAAATATGGTAGTGTCTTCAAATTAATTTCGCATTTCCGAGGTATAATTTTAGGAGTGTACTCCAATTTACCTTTCCTCTTCTAGAATTCCGTGGAAAATAGGATATTTTTGAATCCAAAACCAATCTACACAAAATTCCCTAAATTTTGATATATTTGGTAACTCATATAAATGCTTGGTTTTTGCATAACGGAACTTCAAAGTTGGGAAAAGTAGGTGTCTTCAAATTAATTTCGTGGACTGTATTTATTTCCGCCGATTACAGCGCCATCTAAGGCGAATCACAAAAAATGATTAGAATAAAATCTTCATACTTTTTCATGAAGAATCTAAATCTGTAATAAAAAATAGGGGTTTTTATTTTGTTTTCAATTCTGCATCCCTTCCCCTCCAAAAACTTGGGGGTAGAGAGCCATTTTGATTATTAACTTGAAAAACCCCTAATTTTTATTGCAGATTTAGATTCTTCATGAAAAAATATGAAGATTTTATTCTTATCATTTTTTGTGATTCGCCTTAGATGGCGCTGTAATCGGCGGAAATAAATAAGTCATAAAAAACGTTTTCCTCCGATTATAGCGCCATCTATGGCGAATCGTAAAAAATGCTTGGGACAAAATCTTCATATTTTTTTATGAAGATTCCGAATCTGCCAAAAAAGATGGGGGGTCCCATTTAAATTTCCATAGTTGCCCCCCACCCCCCAAAGAGGGGGTTGTGTGGGGGTCCATTTTTGTATAGTCGGATAGAGTTTCAAAAAATATTGAATACGTGTTTTTTGTTTTTCTATTTCAATCCCAAATTTCAGAGATATTTGGGTGGTACGGGTGGTTTGGAACACCCTGTATATCCGAGATTTATTAAGTTTGGTTCTTCGGAATACTTTAAGTACAGAGAAGACCCAGTTATCAACGTTGTACGATAAATTTGAATGTCACCTTAGAGCTTTAGAAACACTGTAAGTAACTACCGAAAAATGCTCCTCCACGTTACTGCCGCTTGTGGAATCGTGTTTGCCCGAAGATATTTTGCGTACTTGGAATGTAGTGGCAAAGTTCTGACGACTGCGGCATATTCTAGCCGAGAAAGTTTGAATATGGGAGAGAATACGTCAAAACATCCTCTGGAAAGTTTGATGTCTTTTCTGCGAGCTGAACTCGAAAATGAACAGAAGGTGTTAGGAATTGAAAGGAATCTAGATTTAGAAAATGAAGAACACTTTTATGATATAAAAACTCTTTTAATTATCACTTCAAAATGTGCACAATATGTATACGAGATATAGACAAATGACAGTTAAAATGTGACCGATCGCGTCGAGGACTGATAAGAGAAGAAGGAAAAGTTATTAGATTTAGATTTATCGTTCAAAACAACGGTAATTAAAGCTTAGAAATTAAGGAGACTAAAGTATAGCTTTCGCGATGTTTAATCAGCGGCACCATAATGGGTGCGTTCAGTAGAAAGACGAAATGTTTTTATTTCAGTGTTGAACATTCCGCCCGCCTCGTGTGATAGCACGATAAGTTGCTGTAGTGTAGAAGTAGTAGATGATCCGCCCGCCGTGACTGATTGAGATGCGAGTAGAAGAGTAGAAGTAGTAGATGATCCGCCCGCCATGACTGATGGAGATGCGAGTAGAAGAGTAGAAGTAGTAGATGATCCGCCCGCCATGACTGATGGGGATGGGATCATTAGTGTAGAAGTAGTAGATAGTCCGCCCACCATGAAGTAGTGATGCAATAAAATCGTGCACATATATGAAGAATTAGCTTATTAACAGGTGACTAGTTGTCATCGTTCGTAGTTGGAAGCACACATAGTTTTGTGATAGGTCGCTTAGAGAGTCCTGTTCGGTGACGGACTGTCACCACACGAACACGTCCATCCTCACCCTGATGTAGTTGAACAATGCGACCTAATGGCCATTTTGCAGGCGGAGTGTGCTCATCCTTAATGAACACCAAGTCATGAAGCTTCACAGGAGTCTCATTCTGTTGCCATTTATAGCGCGTCTGCAGGCTATACAAGTAGTCCTTACTCCATCGTTGCCATAGTTGCTCCTGCATATGTTGGACCAACTGCCACCGGGAAAGCCGGTTGCTGGAAGTATCAATAGTGCTTGGGGTTGGCACTGATAGCAAGGGTTCTCCAACCAGAAAGTGCCCAGGAGTTAGAGCATTTAAGTCGTCAGGATCGTCATTGAGAGCGTGGAGAGGCCGAGAGTTGAGGCAGGCCTCAATCTGCGCTACTAGCGTCAGCATTTCTTCCAAGGACAACGTATGTGGTCCAACAATTCTCTTGAAGTGGTGTTTGAACGATTTCACCCCCGCTTCCCACAAGCCACCGAAGTGCGGCGCGGCTGGTGGTATGAAATGCCATTCCGTTCCCGAGATTGTGACAATTTGCTGTGCTGATGATGAGTCAGACGTTACTTGCTTGAGGTGTTGTGTCAATTCTTTATCTGCGGCAACAAAATTCCTTGCGTTGTCACTATATAGCTTAGAGCAACGCCCTCGACGACTGATGAAGCGTCGAAAGGCGGCTATGAAAGCTGAAGAGGTGAGATCCATAACTAACTCTAGGTGAATTGCCCGAGTTGCGAAGCAGATGAAAACAGCAACGTAGGTTTTTGTTGTCCTGTTACCTCGACCTTTAAGTAATTTGGTAGTGAATGGTCCAGCAAAATCTACTCCGCTGATTAGAAACGGTTTTGTAGGATAAAGGCGATCAGTGGGTAGATCTCCCATTATTTGCTGCTTCGTGGTTGCCTTGTGACGGCAACAAACTACACAACCTCTCACCAATTGACGCACCATGCTGCGACCGTTCAATATCCAATACCTATTCCGTGTATGATGTAAGGTAGCTTGGACTCCTCCATGTAATGTGGTGAGGTGTGAATGTCGTATTATTAATCGTGTGAAGGGACTGTTCTTTGGAAGGATGGCTGGAAATTTCTCATCAAAAGGTAAAGGTGCTCTTTTCAGCCGACCGCCGACTCGTAGGACGCCCTGATCGTCTAGGAATGGGTTGACACACAGTAGTTTGCTTTTTTCGGGCAAGTTAATTCCTTTTCTCAGACACCTTAGCTCGTGAGGGAAGTTCCCATATTGGACTAATTTGATCAAGCTAGTGAGAACTCGCTGTAGCTCTTCTAACGTTACGTTAGCAATCCATGGTGTCGCAACGTTTTGCTCCTGCAGTTCTGCAAGAATCGTTGGCAGTAGGCTGTGACTCGAATGAGTTTCGTCAAACTTGAGTATCTATTTAGTAGATGAGTTAGAGAATCATCAGTAGTCGTCGAGAACGTGTGAGTTACTTCAGAGGGTTTCTGTAGCTCATGGTACACTTCATCATGATTGTGTTGCTTTTGTAGTTCAGGCCAATCAGTAGTAGGTTGACTGAGCCATTGTGGTCCTGACCACCATAAGTAGTGATATCACAGCTCCGAAGGGGATAAACCTCGAGTTAGGCAGTCCGCAGGATTGTGTGCAGATTGCACATGATGCCATTTACCATCTGGTAGAGTTTGGTGAATTGACGACACTCGGTTCGCGACAAATACCTTCCATTTGGATGGATGTTCCTTTAGCCAGGATAGGACTATAGTTGAGTCAGTCCATAGATGTACCGGGGCTGATTTAAGCTCCAACGTTGATTGAATGTAAGACATAAGCTCCGTCAGCAGCGCTGCTCCGCAGAGTTCTAGTCGCGGTAGAGATATAGCTTTAAGTGGACTTACGGCGCGTTTTTGCAGCAAGCAAGGAAACTTGAATGTTGTCTGGATCCCGCATGACTCTCAAGTATACTGCAGCACCATACGCTGAAAGAGATGCGTCGCTAAAGCCATGCAATTCGAGCCCTATTGGCGTAGCCGTCGTGCCAATCCATCTGGTGATGCGAACCCCAGATAGACCTTGTAGCTCTCGTTTGTAGGTTTTCCATGTATTTTCTAACTCGACAGGGAGTGAATCGTCCCAATCCAGTTTCGCCAACCACAGTTGTTGTAGAAATATTTTGGCATTGATGGTGACCGGGGACAGCCATCCAAGTGGGTCGTAGAGACGACTGATGTCAGCTAGTATTAGTCGCTTGGTTGCAGCCGATGAGATTGGTAATGTTATAGGAAAGCTAAACACGTCAGTTGACGGGCTCCACGCAATGCCTAAGGTCTTTATTGTTTCGTCGGTGACGACCTTGAGTGAATTAGGTAATGCCCGATCTTCTTCTGGAATGCCCTCCAATAGCGGAGGTGCGTTAGCTTGCCATTTTCGTAGCTTGAACCCACCAGTTTTCAGTAGCGCGCAAAGCTCATGTCGGAGGTGTCGAGCTTCTTCTTCATCGTAAGCTCCAAATAACGCATCGTCGACGTACAAGTTTTCTTTGATAATTTTAGTCGCTGACGGGTGACTGTTTGCATATTCATCTGCTAGCTGTCGAAGAGTTTTGCAGGCAAGATAAGGAGCGCACGCCGTGCCATATGTCACCGTGAGCAATCGATAACACTTTATAGGTTGCGAAGTCGATGGTCGCCAAAGAATCCGCTGGAGATCTGTGTCGTCCGTGTTGACACGAATTTGGCGGTACATTTTCTCGATGTCACCTGCAAGTGCGCAGGGATACAAGCGCCATTTCAGTAATACCGCGATTAAATCGTTCTGCAATTTGGGTCCTATATGAAGTATATTATTCAGCGACAACTGTGAACTGGTTTTCTGCGACGCATTGAAGACTACGCGCAATTTAGTCGTGCTGCTACTGGGTTTGAGTACGCCGTGATGAGAGAGATAGTAACTTGGAGTATCGGTGTATTCATCCGTGACCTCCTCCATATGTCCTAGTTGTATGTATTCGTTCATAAAATTGGAGTAAAGCTCATGGAGCTCCGGATCGCGTGCAAGTTTATTTTCCAATCGTAACAAACACGACATGGCGGTTCCTCTAGACGACCCTAGTGAATTAGCTGGAGATTTCATTGGTAAGCGAACGACGTATCGTCCTGTCGACTCTCTTGTGTGAGTTTGTTTGAAGAACTCCTCACAATATGCTTCAGCAGGAGTAAGAATGGTTTTAGTGGGTGGCTCTTCTGATTCCCAAAATCTTTTGAGTAGCGTGCATACTTCGGACGTTGTTGGGTGAAGAGTTAGCGTGGAGCATGGAGTAGGAATGGAGCTAGTCACTGGGCCAGAAATAATCCATCCGAGTGTAGTTAGTTGTGCGATAGGCGTTCCCGGTGGACCTTTGCGTACTCCATCTAATAGTACTCTTGTATAAGCTTCGACACCCAAAATTAAATCTATTGGTGCAGGTTTCTCGTAGTCTAGGTCAGCTAATGGGAGTCCTAGGAGATGTGGCCACTCGCTTGGTGTTATTTGTTGTGAAGGCATGAGGTTTGATAACGTTGGTAGTATAAGAGACTGAATAGAATACCGATCTCCACTGTGTAAAGAGATGACATCATGAGACGCGAATGCGTTTGCGACGGCTGTTTCAAATGGGCCCACTCCGAAGATGGAAGTGTGTGTATGTTTCTTGGGTAAATTCAATAAGTTCGCCAACGATGCTGTGATGAAATTGGATACAGATCCTTGATCCAAAAGAGCGCGTACCTTCAGCTTTCGACCATCCTGGGACTCAGCCAATAACAGTGCGGTTGCAAGTAGTACTGGTTCGTTGCACCGTGAATTTGAAAAATGTGCTCGTGTTGACGAGGTTTGAATGTCGTCAGGGGTAGTTGGTTTGTAGGTATTGAAAGAGATAGTGTCCACTGCTTGAGCTGGCCGGTGTATCATGGTGTGATGCTTCTGGTGGCAGTGTTTGCATCTGTTTGTTGAGGGACATGATGAAACAATATGATTAGGGTTCAGACAATTGCTGCAGAGTCGTTTCCGCTGTACTAAGTCGATTCGGTTATCAACGGTCATTGATCTGAATTGTGGGCAGAATAACAAGAGATGTTTCCCGTAGCAATGCGAACACTTGTGATCTCTAGTAGTTGAATGGTGAACTCTGGAGGTGGGTTTTGAGTAGTTTTGTCCAGCAACGGCAAGATTCCTGCGCTCAGGTGTCTGCGTATTTTTGATTGCACTTAGAGCTTGCAGCCTCTTCTCCAAGAAATCCGTCAGGCAGTTGTAGGGAGGCACCTCAGTAGAGGAGTTGAGTGAAGTCTCCCAATCTTTACGAGTGATAGGTTCTAGCTTGTTGGCCAAAAAATATATAAGCCAGTCATTCCATTGGTCTACCGGACGAGATAAGTTTTCGAGGGCTCTTACAGCTTGATTGAAGTTATCAAGAACACGTCGAAGTTCCAATGGAGATTCAGAAGCCATGGGTTGAAGAGTGATAAGCGACTGTAGATTAACGTTCACGAGAACTCGTGTGTTGGCGTACCTATCCACAAGAGTCTTCCAAGCTGAGGCGTAATTGTTGCTAGTGATGGAGAAATGTCGTAGGAGCTTAGCAGCATCACCCGTAATAGCAGACTTTAAGTAATGGAGCTTTTGCACCTCAGCCAATGTTCCATTATTATGAATCAAGGTTACATAAGTGTCGTGGAAGGAAGGCCAGTCTAAGTAGGACCCACCGAATGACGGTAAGCTTATTTTTGGAAGCTTGAGTGATGTTGCTTGATAGCGGGGCTGAAGAGTTGAGTGGAGAAGTTCATGTTCAGGATTCTCGGTAATAGGGTTCTCTAGTATAGGATTGAGAGCGTTAAGTTCCTCCTTTAACCATTGTGCGACGTCTACGTAGGCGCACTCTACATCAGAAAATATGTCGACATCACCCTTACCCAATTCCGAGCCTGGAGCTAGTAGGTCAGAAGCGGATAAACCGTAATGCTCTTCATATGCGAGTTGGAATTGAGACCAGTAACTTTCTAGTAATTGTATGCGCGTGGACAAGAACTCTTTGGTTCGCTTCTCCTTACCCGTCTTGTTAGAATTCAGCATGAACTTCTCAATTCTATCTTTTACAAGATTAAGTTTGGCCTTTGCCTTTTCCATGTCGATTGACAACTGTTTAATTTATGATACCCGATATTTCACAACCGTAATTACCGACAACTGCCGCACAAAGTATTTATTTTTGTTTGTTTACACCAGAATTAGCTAATATATTAGGTAATAGTTTAATAACGCCAGCGAGTTAAATTTCAAATGATATAAGCCTTTTATTATTATACGAATTAAGTAGTAGTTTATTAAAACGGTTCAAAGGGATATTGCTTGTTTTGTTTATTAAACACTTAGCGTCACTAATGGGAACTTCAAAAAATGTGTGTGGTTTTACTTTAAGTTAATGACTGCGTAACGTCGTTAAAATGTTTGAAGAAATGTCACAAAGTTAGTTTCATATTAATGTTAATTGTCTTAACTTATTAATTGTTTAATTCAAATTAAAAGGTTAGTTATATATGTAGAAACAAATTCAAAAAATTGTTAGTTATATGTATAGTAACGTTATAAAACAACACTATGCCAAGCTCCGCTAGTTGTTGCAGCTGCTTGGTATTTATCACTATAGGCTCACTTATAATGTTAAATGTCAATAAATGTCAACAGATTTATAAATGTCAATTCATAAAAACTTCTCTGTAGTTTGATTGATTATTTAATACTCAACATAACTTCAT
Source organism: Thereva unica (assembly GCA_949987705.1). Classification (NCBI taxonomy): domain Eukaryota; kingdom Metazoa; phylum Arthropoda; class Insecta; order Diptera; family Therevidae; genus Thereva; species Thereva unica. Next base: position 60,419,324 of record OX465282.1, read on the forward strand.
CTACGTCACTGATAAATTTTATTTGAATGTCAGAAGTTTTTAATACGTTTAAATGTGGCGAGCTTTCTCACAATGAATGAGTTTTTCCTTGTTTACATAATCCAATAAATTGTCCAAACGTCAATATTTAATGTGTCTGCAAGTGTCTAAGCTTTCTGTCAATCCAGATGAATTTAAAACACTTGCGCACAGGAAGCTTTCGATATATAATACGAAGTTGAGTTAACGAATATAAAACTATGATTGACTTTTATGAATATATTTAAGAACATTGACATATGAATATATTTAATATATTTAAGCACATAAAGCTTTTAGCTGATCACGATTAAGTTTTTGACACATGAAACTTTCTAGCAATCACGATCGGAGCGATGACATTGGAAGCTTTTATAGAAAGCTTTTATATATCGGCAATAAAGTTAAATAGCTTTCGCACATAAACCTTAAGCAAGTTATTTATGCATATAAAGCTTTCATGAAATCAGGAATGCGCTTACGTCACTTTTCATCATAAAATTCCGGTAAATTTGCAAGTTGAAATTCAGTTACATGAACCGTTTGACGGGTATAGATTTTTTAAAACCATAAACGTGAATGCGCGGATAAGCCGTTTATATCATACACGCGTAAATGTGTATTATAATTTCATGATTTCATATCTAGTATCATTCAATTTTTTTAGCTTTTAACACTCCGTACGATTGATTGTCACTTTCAGGGATTTATATGATTATAATAAGACGTGATTAATGCGTAATTACGATAAATTGGAACGAACTCACCGGATTTCAGCATTAAACTACAATTAATGGGTACTCCTTGTTGTAATTGTAATATGTGTTGATTCCAAAGTTATATTAATCAGCATTTCCACATGGTGATGTCTTTATGTGCCTCAAGTGGGTGCACCGTTAAGTCATTGCACTCACTTTTTCAGGTAATGCACTCGCGATTTTGTATATTAAATGTGATGTATACACTGATGCACGGCACTTTAAAACATTTGATGTTTGTCACTATTAGTTTGCGACACGAGATGATCGTTTCGATTGAAAAGAATACCGTATTATATTGTGCACGTAAGAATTGTTAAGCACGAGGGAAGCAGGTTCCCGGGTTTCGGCACCAAAAAATGTTAGGAATTGAAAGGAATCTAGATTTAGAAAATGAAGAACACTTTTATGATATAAAAACTCTTTTAATTATCACTTCAAAATGTGCACAATATGTATACGAGATATAGACAAATGACAGTTAAAATGTGACCGATCGCGTCGAGGACTGATAAGAGAAGAAGGAAAAGTTATTAGATTTAGATTTATCGTTCAAAACAACGGTAATTAAAGCTTAGAAATTAAGGAGACTAAAGTATAGCTTTCGCGATGTTTAATCAGCGGCACCATAATGGGTGCGTTCAGTAGAAAGACGAAATGTTTTTATTTCAGTGTTGAACAGAAGGTAAGATTAGCGCTAGAGGGTTTTGGTATCGAAAAAGTTTCGTCACAAAATAGTGAAAGAAGAAGAAACACAAAATCAATTGCTAATGGTAACTAACTAGTAGAAGTTTCCCGACTGCAACTGATTTGTTTACAGCTGACAATGGCAACAGTAATGACTGTGTATTTTGTCAAAGGAAACACAATAACCGTGATTGTGCCACATTACAGAAGAAGAATTTAAATAAACGAAAATCCATTTTAGAAAAGAAAGGATGTTGTTTTAATTGTTTTAAAATAGGTCACAGATCATCCCGTTGCTGGAATAAAACAAGATGTGCTTTGTGTCAGGGAAAACATAATACATAATACACCATTCTATAAAGAAGTTTGATGAGAAATAAGTTGTTAGCGTTAACTAATTTAGGAAGCACGTCAAAAGTGATGCTACAAACGATATTATAATAGTCAGATTGAGAGGTAATGGAACCGACAGAATAGTTAGGGCTATTTTTGAAAAAAATCGAACAAAATGAAAGACACAGCCAGTTGTATGAAATATGACCCTATCAGAAAAGAATGTATCCAACACTCATTATTTGGTCAATTGAAACGGATTGGTGTTATTGCGGACATAAAGAAGGCGTTCCTTCAAATTGGTATCTTTCACCAGACAGGGATTTTTTAAAGTTTCTTTGGTATTATAGTAGAGGACAATTGAAGACATACAGACACAAACATGTAGTGTTCGGTGTAACATGCAGTCCATTTCTATTAGGCTCCGTTATACAGTATCATTTGAACCATATATTAGAAAAAGGTTCAGAAAATTTTAATAATCATGATGTAACTACGGTTGAGAAACTTCTGACTAGCTTTTATGTAGATAATTGTGTGAATAGTGTGGAAAATGAGTCAGAACTGAAGAAGCTTATATTCTAGAAGCAACAGACATTATGGCGAATGGTAAATTTGAATTAAGAGGCTGGGAGTATTCCCAACATAGATCTCTGCGTGACGAAAGCGAGAGCGGTTATGCACAAGTATTGGGACTCTTTTGGAATAAACAAAACGATACGTTGGAATTGAATCATAAGAACTTTGATCTTTCACTGGATTCGTCAATTAAAATAACTAAAAGAGCAACCCTTTAGTTGACCATCGAATCTTTGATCCTACCGGAATCGGTTGTTCTGTAATGTTGCTGCTAAAGCTATTGTTGCAACAGATGTGGCATTTGAAAGTTGGGCGGGACCAAGAGGTGGATTACATAATTAAGAAACAGTTTTTGAAGCGGCGACGAGAATTGATATATTTACAACATATGGTATTTCCAAGATGGTTTGCTGGTACGAGTGGATTTGCTAAGTATTCGCTACATATATTCTACGATGCTAGTAAATTGGCCTACGCAGAGGCAATATTTTTAAGAGTTGAGACAATGTTAGTAGTGAAAGTGCAGCTGGTATAGGCGAGATCAAGGATATCTCCCCTGAATAGAAAAAGTAAAACTAGTTGGGATGTGGGTTTGACCCCTTCGAACCACACGATTAACTTCCCAGTATGATGAACGAAGATGGAATAAACTGACTTCTTACAAAATAATTATACATTTAGCACTAGTGGAAAATTGGCTAGTATCAGAACTGATGACAAAGCAATCCCGAGAGAAGCTAGTTCAAATAACTATAATATGTAGTAGTAAATCCACAAGATTTTTCTAGAGAATTTGTTTTTCCTGAACGTTAGTTAGCAAACAAACATTTCCTCCGTATTTCGTTCGCTGCACTAAAGCGGGTGTTCAAATCAGAGTGCCCAATTTGGATGCGGCCAGTAAAACTCAGCATACATGTAAACGCACTGTGCGACTTAAATGTTCAGAAAATGTAAGTTAAAAAAAACACAAAACTTTTCAAAGTTTAAAATAAAATGTTTATTATAACCGAACAACATCCGAACGGATTAAAATTTATATTTTAACTAACTGACAAAACATTTTATAATTTCTTACCTGCTTAAAGTTCTAACAGAAATTTGCTGATGTTATCAAATTCATTTTCTCACGACTTAATAATTTAGATGCAACTTGTTTCAGTTAATGCAACTTGAGATTTTTCTGTTTTACTCAGAATGCGAAGGAGGCAAAATTCTCCGACGTAGAAGTATTTTAGACAACAGTTTGTCGTGGGAAAATGAATTATGATTTCTTATTTTTTGTTATATTTATCTTCTATTTCTTGCCAAAAATTATCTTTATTAGTGTTAGTATCTACTGAATATCTAACTCCTCCCTCCTTTAATTCAGGATTCTCCTGAATCCTATTGTTAATATTTATTTTATTTTTTCTTTTACAGCATATAAATGTTATTAATATTAATATAATTATAATCATGGTAGAACTTAAACTATAAGCTGCAGTTTTATAATATTTTAATTCTTTTATTTCTTCAATATTATTTTCTTTATTAAGTGCAAATTTATCAAAGGTTAATTTTGCATTGCCAAAGGTAATATTTTCATTTTTTGGGATAACAAATTTTTCGGTAAAGATTCTTACTTTGTTACTGAAGTCTCTATTATTTATTCTGATCGTACAATAAATTATTGAAATTTATGAAATAGTTTCCTTTTAGTGTGAAAACCCTTTCATCACAGGTACTTTTTAACTTCCCTGATTTAATATTATTAACAATTATAATGTTTTCGTCAATTAGTGAAATTTCTTCCTCTACTTGTTTTATGAATTGACATTTTCCGAGAATAACACAATTCTTGCTTTTACTCAATTCTTTTAGAGACTTGCCTTCGGAATATGTAAGGACTTTATTATTATGTCTAATTATATATTCGATTTCTGAATTTATTTGTAAATTTTGTGAATTTACAATTGGTAGGAGTAAATTTTTGCTAACCATTATGCTATGAATGGGAATTTTTATTGCAAAAACTATGGATTCATCTAAGTGTTTTGCGACTGCTAAACGAATATTGGAAAGCTTATTGAAATCGATATTGTACGTATTTATCTCTTCATCGGTTAAAATATTTGGTTGTAAGAGTCCTAATCTTGCTGAGGCTATATTATTCTGAATATGTTCGACTTGTCTTCCTATATAATCCAATTTAAACATTTGTTCAAGGAAAGCATTTTCGGATAAGATTTTCATTTCTGTACGATTTAAGTAGTCTAATTTATCTAGAATTTTTATTCTGTCTGCATTAATAATATTTTCAATTTGCAAAAAGGTATTATTAAAATTACTGTTAATCTTAACTTGTTGGTTAGAATTCTGAATTAGGTTATGGTTATTTTGATCTACAACGGTGAGATGATTTTCAATAGCCAATTGATCTTCATCATCCATGGTGCCGAATAACCATTTAAGTACCTTACCTCCTATATTTATGAGCCCTCTTTTACTTCTATATGGGATAAGTGTTTTAATTCCACTTTTGATTCTCCTTATTTTATTGCTTATTAAATCCTTATGATCATCTAAATCTAATAGGGCTAAAATTGACTCTAATTTGTTAACTAAGTTTAAAATTTCATGTGGGTAAATTCTGTGCAGGATGATTTCAAATTGATCCGCTATTTCCACGATACTTACTTTTATTTCTGTATAACCTAAATCGGTCTCTATTCTTTCAATTGTCATTGCCTGCAGGGATATTGCTGGTCTGGTTATCAGTAATATCCATAGGAGTAGTGTCGCCACTATCGCCGGTCTGACCTGAAAATTTAAACGGTCTCTTTATATTGCTTTCATGGACATTTCTTAAATTATATCTTCTGAACTTGGGCTGTTCCTTATGCCTAAGTGACATATAGTTTTTTATAAATCCCGTATCTCTCTGCTCTTGGTAATTTTCCCTAGCTACATTTCTTTTACTTATAATTTTCTCTTTTGTTTTTAACAATCTTTCATATATAACGTTAAAATCTACTTCTCTATTTTGAACTGAAAGAGGTGTAGTTTTGATTACGGAATGGTAGGATTTATTATAGAGTTCTATCGCTATAAGTATTTGTTCCCTGATTGGTAGTTTTTCCTCTAAATTTAATGCCCCTATTTTTTCCGCTATAGTACCATTGAGTCTTTCGACGTCGGCGTTGCCAGTATGATTATTTGGTTTGGTTGTGTGATAGGCAATATTTTCCCTTTCGCAAAATTCCCTAATATATTTTGATCCAAATTCGTTATCAAATATTATTTTTTTCATTTTTCCTCTAATTGATATTATTTGTCTTATCTTTTCTAAAATTGTAATGTGAGTTCTATCCTCCAAATGTAGACTCACTGCATGCTTTGAGAATTTATCAATTACATTAATAAAATTATGCTTACTGTTTGTGTAGACGTCGATATGCACTATTTCATTAATGGTTTTTGGGGTTTCGGTAATCTCGATTTTTTTCTTTATTGGTTTCCTATCGTATTTAGCCCCTGTACAAATATCGCAATTATTCAAAAGTTCGTATATTATGATTTTCAATTTAGGGTTATATAGTTTCGTTTTGATTCCTTCGTATGTTGCGACTATTCCGCAATGTCCAGATTCTTTCTTATGATAAATGGCAATTTGTTTTTTCAATTCTTCTTCGTCTATTATATCCCTCGCAAAATGGCTACATTTAACAAATTTTACTATACTTCTGTTTGGGTATAAATCAATTAAACTTTTCTGTAATTTATTGTATTCGTGATCGTTTTGTTGAGAGTGTATGCCTATCTTCCCTATATCTATGTACCTTCTAAAAATATCTCTTTCTTCTTCTAAATCGTTATTATCTACATATATCCTTCTATTTTTAAATATTTGCTCGTATTCTTTCTCTTTTCTTTCCACAAAAATAATTTGTAATTTAAACCTATTGACGACTGTATCAAGCAGCGGTATATGGTCATTAAGCTCTTCTCCTTGAGAGTGAATAGTGAATCTTCAGATCCCTGTGGGATAATGCTCAAGTTATCGGCATGGCCTTGGCTTCCTGAGCTATTGTTCAAACGTCTAGTGCTAAGCACTTCTCTGTTTGTTGTATTTTCTTCATCGTTGGTTTCAAGTGAATTAATTTCGTTTGTTTCTGAGTTGATTCTACTGAGAAAATCAGCGATTTTGTTCTCTTTACCTTTTATATACTCGATTTTGATATCATATTCCCCTAATTGGACTAACCACCTTTGTAGGCGGGGGTTAATGTCTTTTCCGGTATGTTTTGCTTGCAACCATTTGATTGGCTGATGATCTGTTTGTAGATCAAATTCCTTACCGAAAAGGTAGGGACGGAAATACTTGCAACCCCAAACTACTGCCAATAATTCTTTTTCAATCGTGGAGTAGTTTTTTTCGTGGTCATTAAGGGTCCTGGACGCAAAGCAGATGGGGTGGCCTTCTTGTGTAAGAACGGCTCCAACTGCTAAATTGCTAGCATCTGTTATAAGCTTAAACCTTTTATTAAAATCTGGATATCTTAATATAGGATAGCTTGTTATTAGTTCTTTGAGTTTTTCAAAGGCATCGATGTAACTTGGGTCGTTCAAATTTATTTTACTGTCCTTCTTCAAATATTTGACCATTGGAGTCGCAATTTTTGCGTAGTCTTTAACAAATTTTCTATAGAACCCTGTAAGTCCTAGAAACGATTTTATTTGTTTCTGAGTACTTGGAAGTTTTAAATTTTGAATGGCTTCTAATTTTTTTGGGTTGGGTTTAATTCCCTTTGTCGTTAAAATATGCCCTAAAAATTCAGTTTCCTTATTGAGGAAGTTGCATTTGTCGACTTGGATCTTCAGATCAGCGAGTCTTAAACAATTGAAGATTTTCTTCAGGTTTAACAAATGTTCCTGCAAGGAGGTACTAAAGACGAGGATATCGTCCATATATACTAGACATATTTTGTTTATATGTTCCCGTAATACTGCATTCATCAACCTTTGAAAGGTTGACGGGGCGTTTTTCAGCCCAAGCGGCATTCTTAGATACTCATAATGCCCGAAAGGCGTTGAGAATGCAGTTTTTCTGCTGTCAGATTTATTCATGAGAATCTGGTGAAAACCCTTCGCCAGATCCAAAGTTGAAAAATACTGTGCCGATCCTAATTTATTTAATAAATTTTCAATATTTGGGATAGGGAATTTGTCATCGACGGTAACTTCGTTTAATTTTCTATAGTCGATGATAATTCGCCACTTCTTTTGGCCAGAATTGTCTGCCTTTTTTGGGACTATCCAAAGTGGGCTATTGTAAGGTGAATTACTTTCCGTTATAATGCCCTGTTCGAGCATTTCTTTTATTTGACGCTCTATTTCCTTTTCATGCACTTGGGGATATCGATATACTTTGGAATAAATAGGATTATCTGTAATAGTCCTAATTTCGTGTTTAATTTCGTGTGTCGATGAAAGCACATCGCCCTCTTTGAAGAATAAGTCTTCGTTATTCTTAAGTAACCCAATTAGTTTATCTTTTTCTTCCATATTTAAATGGTCAAGTTGTATTTTTTCTAAGAGTTTTCCTGTACATCCTTCTAACGAGTATGTTTCATTAATATTGAAAGGGTAGTAATTTCCCACGAACGGAATTTTATCATTATTTATTTCTACACATTTGGAATCTAAATCTATCTTTGCTTTAAATGGCACTAAGAAATTTTGCCCCATTATTGCATCGTAATTCCTACTTTTAAGCTCATGTACTTTCCACGTTATAGTTCCGGAGAATTTAAATTCTTTCGGCATTGGAGTAACGATCTTACTATAAAATGCATTTGGTCCATTAATACTAATATAATAAACTGGTTCTTTTAATTTTTCCTCAAAAAACCCATCTAATACGTTCGGTTTTATAACACTGGTTACTGAACCACTGTCTAGAAGACATCTAATTTTATTTTTTCCTAAAGTAATAGATATTATAGATATTAAAGGGATGCTTGGTTCCGAGGCTCGTTGTGAAAATTTACATCTTGGCCTTGACCTAGATGACAAACCTCCATTGGCTCATAACTCGGATTATTTCTCACTTGTCCCGAACTTTGTCTGAACTGATTAACACAATAATTATTAGTATTGTTATTGTTAGGATTGAAATGACGATACTGCCCTGGTGTATTATAATTATGATTACTTCTAAAATTTCGGTTTCTAAAAGAATTGGTATATTTATTTTTATTGTTATCATTCTCAGAATTATTAGGATTATTCATTCTTGAATCAGGAACACTTCTATTATGGTTATTAACCCTATTGTATGAAGCATTTCTATTAAACTTCTGATTATATGTGTTTTCACTTTTATTTGCAATTTTATGTAAATTAGTTTTAAACTTCTTACTTCTATGCTCTACGGCATCCTCGTTATCAAGGAGCTTTAATTTCTCAAATTTATTAAAAATTTCAATAATTGTAGCATTTTCAGGTATATTGCCTCTTAAAAAATCATGGATTTTGCTACTTATTATATCGACTAAATACTTATCATTATTTCGAGGGTGATATGTATCTGGTCTAGCTTCGTCGAACTCGTATAGTTCATTTAATTTATAATTGATTTCCCTAACATTGTCAAATAATTCTCTTAGTGTACTTACTTTTAAAGATCTACAATTATTTAATAATTCCGAATAGTTTTCCCTGGGTCGAAAGTGTAACTTTAGCTCTCGTTTGACTTCTTCCCATCGTTGTGAGTCCACTCCTAAGCGTTGAATACATTTTTTGGCTTCACCTTGGATTTTCTCATTGATGACGATACTCATTGCATGGTCTCTTAATCCTGGAACATCATGTTGGCAAAGTTGGAAAGTTCGCTCCACTGAACTTATAAATTCCTGAACTGTATATTCATCTGAACCATTGAATTTGTTTAATTTGTTAACATAATTCAAGAACTGTTCAGGAGTAAGCACAAATAGCTGCTGTTGACGTACTGGAGGCTGTTGCTGCTGGGCTGCGATCAATTGTTCAATTCTAGCATTTTGGGCTAGAATTTGAGCTTCCTGCTGCTCAATTATATTCCTAATGTTGTCGTTCATTTGTCCTTCCATATTAGCACTTATTTGTCGATTTCGGTCGAATACTATCTGCCTATTATTTGACATGAACCAGTTCACCAATTTATTATTATTTTACAAGAAATTGATTGTAACTTATTTTTCACTCAATTGGAACTAATTTATCATCAATTATTATAATTTTTCAAAAACAAATCGCTTTCGTATATATTTATTTGATTTAAAATTCACTTTTATTTTTATCAAATTTTCACTTCAGACAGAAGAATAAAGAAAAAAAAATTTTCCTTTAAAGGGTGTAAAGGTTTGTTTCTCCGCACTTCAAAATTTTATTGTTGTACTTTGTTTTCCACTTTTAGTCACCCAAATTTTCTAACAAAACTATTTAAATAATTTGTTACGTAAATTCGAACACTGGATTGTCAATCTTTTGACGACTATCCTACCGACTGCGCCACTTAAATGTTCAGAAAATGTAAGTTAAAAAAACACAAAACTTTTCAAAGTTTAAAATAAAATGTTTATTATAACCGAACAACATCCGAACGGATTAAAATTTATATTTTAACTAACTGACAAAACATTTTATAATTTCTCACCTGCTTAAAGTTCTAACAGAAATTTGCTGATGTTATCAAATTCATTTTCTCACGACTTAATAATTCGATGGGTCTTACGAAAAAGATATTGTTTCAAAATGCTGGTGAAAAAGATATTGTTTCAATTTATTGCTGAAAAAGATATTGTTTCGGTTTCTCGCTGAAAAAGATGTTGTTTCGGTTTCTCGGTGAAGAACATATTGTTTCGTTTTCTGGCTGCAAAAAATATCAGCCAGAAAACGAAACAATATGTTCTTCACCGAGAAACCGAAACAATAGCTTTTTCAGCGAGAAACCGAAACAATATCTTTTTCAGCAATAAATTGAAACAATATCTTTTTCACCAACATTTTGAAACAATATCTTTTTCGTAAGACCCATCGAATTTAGATGCAACTTGTTTCAGTTAATGCAACTTGAGATTTTTCTGTTTTACTCAGAATGCGAAGGAGGCAAAATTCTCCGACGTAGAAGTATTTTAGACAACAGTTAGTGGGAAAATGAATTATGATTTCTTATTTTTTGTTATATTTATCTTCTATTTCTTGCCAAAAATTATCTTTGTTAGTGTTAGTATCTACTGAATATCTAACTTGCGTGAGCCCCCTTTGAAATGCTCGAGCTCATCCCAGTTTCTCAGAATTTTGTCTACCTTGGCCTTGAAATTTTCAATTTTTTCCAGGGTTTCTTAGAATTTCTGATAGTTTTGAAGTCGTCGGGATTATCTGAAATTTAATGAGGACGACTTTTCAATAGTTTTTTTAGCATGTCGCAAAATATTTCACTTGATGGATTCCCGAATATTTTCGGGTTTGGGGAGTTTTCTACCATTTGTGATAAAATTTACATTTACATAAATTGCACATGACATTTATTACATTAATTATTAGTCACAACGAATTATTACTCTGATTATTTACATAAAACTTATATCTAATCTTATTAATAATAATAATAATAATAGTGTTACCCTTCTAACACAAAAGGCGCACTTCTATGCTAGGGAAACAAATTTTGCGATTTTTCGAAAATTCCAACAGAATTTCTTTTTCAATTGTGTCTTAAGTTTTCTAAATGAGTTCCCCAATTATAAACCGATCTTACAAAAAATGTCAGCAATGTTAAAAACAAAAGAACATAGTTTATTACTCAAAAAGTAATGAATCGATCTTGTTGAAATTTTTTGTGCTTTGTCGGGACTACATAGACACCATCTTCAGCCCTCTATGTGCAGTTTTATTCGAGTAAACAAAGAGTGAAAATAACATGATTTGAAAACTTTCAAGGTTTTTACAAGATCACACTTGCACCTAAGGACTTCTAGTAGGGTTTATTTTTTAGATAATTTTATAGGGAAGAGCTTCCTCAGTGCGCATGGTATACTAAAAGTTAGCAGGAACGGAGATATTGAAAGAAATGTAAAAAATTGCATATTTTATTCACAATAAGTTATTCGGTCAACCAAATTGTGGGCAAACTTATGGTGTTAAACTATGTACATCCTAAAACGCAGCGACTCCAATAATAATCTCGCCTATGGGCCAAAATAGCCATAAAAATGCCTCGCCGACTAGTCTACTAGTAAAGGCTCAAACAGAACCAATCCGTTGCGTCCGTTTTTAAAAGGTGGAAATTTGACATTTCCATAAACTTTTCATGAGACGAAAGCCACAATTAAGCGGACGCAATTTTAAAAAGAACAAAGGAAAGCCGTGCGGAGCGGACGGAACGGATGGGTCCTGTTTGAGCCTTAAGACTTAAAAATTGATATTTAAATAGTCCAGGAGGGATAGCGAAAAAGTTCAAATAAATCTACCCTTTGATTCTTTGACGTTATAATTAAGAGAAATATCGTAGTAATTCAATGAATGTGTTTTGGATAAAATTGGTTCAAGGGAACAGGTGGAAACAAGTTTTTTTCACGTTTTAGGTACGAATAAATTTTGTTTTGGAAAACAAAAAATAGGACATAATTATGCTTAAAAAGACGAGAAATATGAGTTTTAGAGAATTGAAATCGATCAACAGATTTTTGCCAAAAAAAAAAACGGCGAAAAAAGGATATTGTAGGACATTTAATTATAGGGAGTGTTATTATGGTAGAACCGGTGTTTCAGGGCTTAAAATGTGTATTACAATTTAATATAATAATATTATTTTCAAAGTTAAAAGGAAAACGAAAAACTTTCTGTGAGCTGAAACTGAATATACGCGACCAACGCTAAGCTAACTAAGCAATATTTTGCGACCCAAACCTGAAAATATTCGGAAAACCATCAAGTGAAATATTTTGCGACATGCTAAAAAAACTATAGAAAAGTCGTCCTCTTTAAATTTCAGAAAATCCCGACGACTACGAAATTCTCAGAAATTCTAAGAACCCTGGAAAAAAATTGAAAATTTCAAGGCCATAAAAAGTAGGCAAAATTCTGAGAAACTGGGATGAGCTCGAGCATTTCAAAGGGGGCTCACGCACAGGGCGTTTATGTAGTTGTATGCTGAGTTTTACTGGCCGCATGCAAATGGGCACTCTGGTTCAAATTCGTATTGAGCGTGCTGAAGCGCCGTTGACAAACTGAGAAGCGAATGACTTCATTTGGAAATTCCAAAGCTTTCCGGAGATATTAGCAGAACTGTAACTGTCAGACTTGACCAAAAAGAACAAATTTTGCGGTAACTACCGGAAATCCCGGGATGAACCACAATTTCCTGAAACTGTAACATGCGTAGAAAACAATTCCCCGTCAAAAAGTCCAAGGTTTGAAAAATTCGCGCTGTTTGTAAAGGGTAACGAAATTTTTGCACGATTTTGAAAGGTTGTCGGATTTTGACAAGTGATGTTTTGTTCGAAGGCTTTCGCTGTGTAGAACCCAAAAAGATCACTTCGTTTAGAACGGGTCTCATTCCATCGAGTTTATGAGATATTAGTAAAACTTGTTAATTTAAGGTCTTTCTGACAATTAGCCGAAGTTTTTCTATTTAAACAAAAAAGGCCCGACCGAATATTATGAAATTTTTTTCAGAGCATTTCTTCGTTAATATTCTTTTTTCGGCACCTCAACGAAGTCGATATAGTTTTTAGTTCGCGGTATCGTGCAGGTACAGAAATCATAAACGTCGTTTAAACAAAAGAAAAAAACTGACCGAATATTATGAAATTTTTTTCAGAGCATTTCTTCGTTAATATTCTTTTTTCGGCACCTCAACGAAGTCGATATAGTTTTTAGTTCGCGGTATCGTGCAGGTACAGAAATCATAAACGTCGTTTAAACAAAAGAAAAAAAACGGTTCGACCGAATTTTATGAAAATCTTTTCAGATCATATTTTGGTTAATACGCTTCCAACGGCACCTCAACGAAATCGAAAAAATGACCACACACGTACGCCCACACACACACACGTACTTTCTTCCAATTTTTTGCTTAAAATGCTCCTGGGACCTTGAAAGATGAAAATACCTCGAAAATTTCAATTCCGATTTTCGGACTGATTACAATAACTTCCTATACTGGGAAGTTAATAATGACAAGTCCATGTTTGGAGCTGTTGGCCGCAAATATTGGAGTTAGACTATGTGGTAGCACCATTGGAGAATTGAGTTTACCGATGGATGAAGTTGTATTTTGGACTGATTCGACAACACTGTATTGGCATGGATCGACCGACAGGAGCAGTGGGACATTTTTGTAAGAAATAGAACCAACGAAATAAGAACATTGTCTGCAGAAAATCGATGAGGCTATGTGCCGGGATCGCATAATCCTGCTGATCTTCCTTCCACAGGCTGTAATGCGAGAAGATTGACGGAATCTAAATGGTGGGGGGACCTTCTTAGCTAAAACAAACCAGAGAACCAAGTCTGCTCCGGCTATAACGTTTGATGAAGATGAAATAAATAAAGAAATGAAAAAGACTGTAATATCGACAATTTTCGAAATTCACTCTAATTATACGGTTGATGGCATGGATTATGAGATTCAAGAATAACTCTTTGTCTCCAAGAAACTCTAAACTGAGTGCGGACTTGAGCATGGAAGAAATTGAAAAGTCGGAGAAGAGATTATTCTATGTAATACAAAGTGAATGTTTTTCTGGATTTGGATGAGGATGGATTGATTAGAATAAAGACTAAGGTTTCATATGGTGATTTCATTAAGGATTTCTGCTACCAAATCGTCTTGCCAAATCAAAAGCATCCGGTTGTAGAAAGATTAATTCGAGAAACCCACAATGATTCATCTTATGTTGGAGTTAATACTATGACAATAATATTACGAAAGCGATTTTGGATTCTTGGAGGCCGCCGAAATATAAGGTGAGTCCTCAAGAAATGTGTAATTTGTAAAAGACATACGTCCAACAGGTTACAAGTACAATCGCCACCGCTGCCTGCAGATCGAGTCCGCGATGCAAAAGTGTTTGAAGCCGTTGGAATAGACTTTGCGGGACCTACATATATATGTAAAAATAAAAGAGAAGAATACATATGAGAAAGCCTGGATCTGCTTATTTACATGCGCAGTGTATAGAGCTGTTCACCTGGAGTTGGTTTCGTCTTTGTATACGGACAGATTTATCCAGTGCCTTAGGAAATTTATAAGTAGAAGAGGGCGTCCTAGCGTGGTATATGTACGAGGTGTGACAATTAAGTAATGAGACTGATTATATTGCCGCGATTGTGGTAACCCTGCGACCTTGAAATTCCCTTTCCCTTTTTAGTGAGTTTTTTAAAGAATAAAACCTACACTCTCTATTATTACGTTAAAATTGGTTAAGATATTAACAACACCTTTATATTAAATGTACAAAAAAAATTTGTTTATTAAAAATTAATTTAACAAAAAATGTAAATTATTGAATGCATTTCGACCGATGTAATCGGTCATCATCAGCAACACGGCTAGCGTAACCCCTTTCCCTTCTCTCGGCATCCTTCCCCTCTCCATTGATATATTTGCCATCGCTCTAGCTTGTTTAGTTCGTCTGCTCTGTCGTGTTGAGTAAACGTGTATTCGTGGTGCTCGTCACGAAAATGGAAAATGGATATTTGTAGCGAAGGGAAAAAAACCTAGAAAAAGAAGAAATGTTTGGACAAAAGAATGGCTGTTAAAACGGGAAAAATACTCTCATGTAAATTTATTGCAAGGATTTTAAAAATTTCCTCAGAATGGATGAGAGAAATTATTACAAATTATTGGGATTGGTGACACCTCTCATAAAAAAGAAAATAATGTAATGACCGCATGCATTCACAAAAATAATTTACTATTTGCCGTTAACAAATAATCCAAATGGATCAAAATATATAGGTTTATTCGAAATTAAATAAAACAAAAGGATTTTATTAAAAGTAAACTTCTAAAGGACTTGTTTTCCTGTACTTCAACTAAAGTAGGATTAATTACAACAAAAACATATTTGAATTAATTTGAAAAGATTTCTTTACAATGCAGTCATATATTTTTTATATTTACTACGTTTATAAGCGGAGTTTCACTCCTGGATCTTCAATCCAAAGTAAAACTCCCGATGCGTTTATAAGCAATGGGAGTGTAAATCCAAAATACTTTCTGGTTTGAGATGACACCTCCAAGCTCAAATTCAAAATCATAGCAAAGACAAATATAACCCCAATGTTTAATTTAATGTATTTAAAAATATCAATAAACAAAGAAAAAAATCTATTGTTGCAAAATAAAACACCCAGCTTCTTTTTTACAAAGTTTTCCCCCTTTGGAAAAAATTCTCACTCCCAGTCAGCGTTTATAAGCACAATATAAACCGGGATCGAAGTTTCACTCCAGCTTTTTCTTCGGGAGCGAAAATCCAAGTTCTGGATTTTCACTCCTGGTTTATAAGCGGTGTTTCACTCCGGATCGAAACTTCCATCCGGAGGGAAACTCCGCTTGTAAACGTAGTAATTGTTTAAGGGATTCCGTATTTTCCAAAGACTTTTTCTGTTCTTTTTTGAACTCCAAAAATTCATTAATAATTCATAAAATGACTTAAAGCCTGTTAATAAATTATTTTATTGTAATGTTTTTCGATGTTTGGTTGGAGCACTACGCCACTACTTTCATGCATGTTGGAGCACCCGTGACCACGCCTCCAAAAATCCAACCACGCCTTCAAAAAATCAAACCTAGTTTGATTTTCATCAAGCCGATGGACGTACGAATTTTTGGTCGGCCGACCGGCCCACTATCGATAGTTTTGGTTGTACATCCGCCCTTCGATGTACATCCAATTTGACCGTGTATAGGCCCCTTGAATACAGGGTGTTCCGTTACAGCAAGAGTTAACCCTTCTAGCACAGAAGGCGCACTTTTCAGCTAAGCATGAAAATCTATATATGCATACACATACATACATATATATATATATATATATATATATATATATATATATATATATATATACATATATAGAGTTTCCCTTCTAACACAGAAGGCACACTTCCCAGCAGGGCTGAGAAATATTTACCACTGCCGTGGCTCAGCTGAGACATGCAAACATAAAATATTAGTAACATGTAAATAAGAACACAAACCCTATCTCTAAAAAAAGATTGAACATAAATTAAAATAAAAAGTAAGGGCATCCAACATGTAACCCACCCAACAACATAAAATTTAAGCAATCACGTGAGATTAAAAAGACTCCTTTTAAGGACATCTTTACCAATACTCACGTTAAACACATTAATATTGTTGTTCACGTTAATGAACATGCGATTGACAGGTTCGAATCTGCCGTAATTCGTATTAGAAGAGTTGATTTGTAAGAGAGGTGGTCCTCTTAGATTGTAACGACTCACTCTAAACGATGCACGGCGACCTAGAAAACCTGAATCAACCTTTCCATTAAGGAGCTGATGAACAAAAACAACATCGGCCACCTCACGGCGCTTGTGAAGAGAGCTTAAGTTAAGTAACTTAAGCCGAGATTCATAAGATGGAAGAACTAATGGGTTTTCCCAAGGGAGATGATTCAGTGCGAATCGAACGAACCTTCGTTGGACCGATTCAATAGTTCTAACATGCACAGAGTAGTGAGGAGACCAAACCTGGGACGCATATTCGAGTAATGGTCTGACCAGAGAAATATAAAGGTGTTTAGTAATCAAGGGGTTGTTAAATTCTTTTGACCACCTTTTTATAAAACCCAGGACTAAACTACCTCTAGAAGAGATATAGTTGATGTGAGTGGAAAAATCCAGCTTACTGTCAAATCTAATCCCGAGATCTTTAACAAAGTTTACACGAGGGACACCTTCATTAAGAAAGGTGTAGTTAAAAATTATAGGATCACGTCTCCTACTAAAAGTCATGACTTCACATTTACTAATATTAAGAACCAGGTTGTTATAAGTACACCAAGAGTAAAAGGTGTCAAGATCAGCTTGCAAAAGTTTGCAATCCTCAATACTCTTAATGTGACGGTATAACTTGATGTCATCAGCGTAAATCAATATTCTACAGTGTCTTAACAAGGAAACAATGTCATCAATTGATAAAATGAAGAGAAGAGGGCCAAGATGACTTCCTTGAGGGACACCGGATGATGCTTCAATGGGTACTGATTTGGATCCTCGAAAAAGAACTTGGTAGGTTCGGTCAGCTAAGTAAGACTGGAACCACACCAGAAGTGCTTGCGGAAAGCCAAGCCTTCTTAATTTGAGAATTATAATAGAATGGGAGAGCTTGTCAAATGCCTTGCTAAAATCAGTGTAAACGCAATCAGTTTGACAACCAGAAACGAAGCCCTCGACAGCATGAGAAGTGAACTCAAGAAGATTGGTGGTAGTGGAACGACCTGCAAGAAAACCATGTTGATTCGTTGAGACAAGCCTCTTGCAGATCGGAGCGATCGCAGAATAGATAATTGATTCGAAAAGCTTCGGTATAACAGACAACTTCGCAATTGGTCTATAATTCGATATTTCGTTTTTGCTACCACTTTTGTGAATAGGAATTATAAACGAATTCTTCCAAAGCGTAGGGAAGCACCCTTTATCCAGGGATTTCTGAAACAGGGTTTTCAGTGGAGACTGGAGAACCTCCACACAGGACTTCAGGACAGCAGGTGGAATACCGTCAGGGCCCGAAGTGAAGTCGAAAGGGAGTTCATCAATATGTTTCACGATATCAGCAAGGGTAATTGAGAGAGGTAAAAAATGAGGCTCTCGGTTAGGGGTAATGTGACGAAAATTATTGTCATTAGGCTGAAAGTCAGAAGGTAAAAAAGATTGATGAAAGAATGATGCAAACATGTTGCAAATCGCAAGTGACTCAGAACTAGACCAGTTCGTGTGCTGCATAGTATTGGGGTAGTTATCAACTTTTTTCTTAGAGTTGACAAATTTAAAGAAGTTCCTAGGATCAGTAAACACTTTATCACTCATGCTGCTAAGGTGTTCACGATACAGAGTAAAAGAGAGTGAACGAAATCTGTTATAGCAATTGATAAATGAATTGCGACTAGGAGAGTCCTTTCTCTTTAAATAGGTTTTCCAAAGTCTATTCTTCTGATTTTTTAAATGCCTGAGTTCATTATTAAACCAAGGTGGAGAAGAACTGGGCAGTTTTTGGGGCTCATAAGGTATGCAAGAAACGAGGGCCTCGTATAGTACGTTATAAAACAGTGCCACATCGTCATCCAACTCATTTGCGGAAAGCAAACTGTTAAAATCGATCGAGGCAAGCTTAGATGACAGCTCCCCAAAGTAAGCCTTTCTAAAGTTAAAGGAATGGGTTACCTCCTCCGGACAAGGCTTATTCTCTGAATTGAAGCAATAATTAAGCAGAAGCGGAGGATGGTAACTGTCAACAGACGTCATGACTGTTGGACTGAGTTCGACAGTCATATTGACTGCGTCAGTAAAGAATACAAGATCTAACTGCCTCCCCAAAACGTTAGATACACCGCTCATTTGATTCAAGCCAAGTGAGAATAAGGAATTAAGAAAACAGGATTCCTTAGAATTCAGGTTGCCTTCAGGAAGGTAGTTATCGTCATCTACATCCGTTACCCACTGAATATTGGGTAAATTAAAGTCTCCAAGGAGAAGTAATTCATCGCCAGTGTCCATCATACTCGAGATATAATCAACACCAGAGATGAGAATATCATAGAGATTTTTACCTCTATCGTCAAGAGTGCTTAACATATCTGGTGGGATATAGCAGCACAGCAGAAAGAGATTAATTTTTGATAAGGTAATTTTAAGAGCGACAAGCTCAATGTCAAGGTGGATAGAAAAACTAGGAAGAGAAATTGGATTACAAGACAGATGGCTACTACAAGCAAGAAGTACGCCACCTCCACGAGCATCCGAGTCAGTGTAACGATCCCTCCGAAACACTTGGTTGCAATTCGGGAAGAAATTTTTTCAAATTTCTCAATCAAGGAACCCGTATTGGCCACAGCAGAGTTCAGGGTGTCAGACAACGTGTCAAGCCGGACATTAATAGACTGGACGTCATCAGATAAAATTTGAAAATGGCAGATGTTACTTGAGAAGGAGTTAAGACGATCCATGACTTTTTCGCGATCAGCGAGAAAATCGTCAGAGATGTCTTTCATCAATCTCAGCACATGACAGGGTTTGATGTCAGAGCATTCACTACACGTAGGCCCTCTAGGAGCCGAAGATTTGCTGCTGACCTTCGAAGTGAAGCAAGAAGGATGGAAAACGCCTCCACAAACTCCATCACAGGAAATCCCGTCACGGGCGATTTCCGAAGAACACCTCTTGCAAAGATCCGCCATGAATACACGGATTTATCCAATATATTATAAAAATGAGAAAAATTTAGCCAAATTCTTTTTTCAACAGCAAAGCTACAATAGAATCTCGTAGCCTTTAATTAGAAGCGTTAGAAAAAAAAATTCTATTTAAAATATCACACAATTTTCTAGTTCACTACGCTTAATTGGAAACACTGAACATCTGTATTAAAACTAACACAAGAGAAGCATCCGTGGCGTTCTTTTAAACAAATTACATATTTTTGCACACTTTTAGGAAAAATTAAATTAACAATGTAAATAAGATTCTAACCTTAAAAAAGGCAGAAAAGAAAAAAAAATGCAAAAAACCCGAGAATCAGAATATTAAATGTGTTACCCCGTACAAAGGGAAACAGCAACACAGCGGATGCTACAACAACGAAACAACAAGAAAAGAAAAAAAACGAAAACACAGTGATTTCCCACTCACAAAAACACAATGAATTTGTTGCTGCACAACTTCACAAAACTTTAAACTACAAATCCCAGTTAATAAGAACTATTTAAAAACCAATAACAAGAAACGAGTAATAACTTTGGGATTGGCAAAATAAAAACAATAAATAAAACAAATTAAAATAAGCGAAACAAAAAACACAACCGCACTCACTGACAACTGACAACTCCCGTGATTTTCAATGCAATCAATCATTAATTTATTAATACCCAATGAATAAAGGAAGAACTCTTCATGCATTCCCAGAATACAACAAAAAAAAACACGATAAAGAACATCCTGCGGAATTCAATTTCCAGACAGACAATTTCCACATTATAATTTTTGCACTTATTCTAGATAATTCATTATTTCGCTAGAATTGTTACTCATGGTACAAAGGAAAATGGCAGAAAGTACATAAAAAATTATCGCAAAAAAGTAAAAGGGAGGGGGGTACCTCTTTTCGTTTTCGAGATATTGGGTTTTGAAAAATTTTTTTTGTAGAGGTTTACATATTACCCTGTATTTTTGTCACCTTATTAGATATTGTTACGTTTTTACGGCTTAACGGATTCGTAGGATTAATTAAGGAATACACTTTAATTATCCAAACAAAACTTATTTATTACAAACCAAACACAATTTAAAAATAAACACAATTCTTAGAGTTCACTATAATCGCTAGCAAATTTAATATTTCGCACTATTCAATTCTAATTATCGCTTTTTATTTCACTACTTTTCACTGTTCTCACTTTAAAACACTTGTATCGCCTTTATAATCAAAACTGACTCGATAGCGGCTGCCAGGCGCTTTTATATGGGCAGCTCCACCTTTGTCTACTTTCTGGAACCTTCGTTTTCTGGTTCCTTGTGGTATGTTCTATATTTCTTTTAGTTTCGACCAGCTTGAAGTTGTCTTCGCTTATCGCTCGTTAGTTTAGTACATAAATTCTTAATTCAGACAACAACCGAAAATCGTTGATTCATCCTCTCGACAAACAGATGGCGCATAATCATCACATTGCCCCCTTCTTAGGACTGTTCGTCCCGAACAGTTGTCCATCCTGGATCCGGCTGATGATATGGGCACAGCCTGTCTATGTGCACAATCTTCTTCTTTGCTTTGGGTCCTTGTTGAATCCTGTAGACCACATCGTTGATCCGTGTTAGGATTTTATAGGGCCCCTCCCACTGACGCTGAAGTTTCGGAGACTTGCCTTTCCGTCTTCGAGGGTTGAACAGCCAAACGAGGTCACCTTCCTGGAATCCGCTACAGTTTGCTCGGAGGTCGTACCTTGGTTTCATCCTGTCACTGGCCGTCTTAGGATTCTCCCTTCCGATTTTCTCAACTGAGGTCCCAGCGTTATATTGTCGCGTTTCTTCTTTCGCTCTGACTCGAGGGCCCTTACTGCCGGCACAAACTTCACATTTACGACACCAGTTCGTAACATCCTCCCGCATATGAAGCCAATGGAATCTCTCCTTTACTTTTGCCAGAGTTTTGTTGACTCCCAAATGTCCTCCTGACGGGCTATTATGACACTCCTCGAGAATATCTGTTATTCCAGCACGAGGGACCAGCACCTGCATTCGATGAGAGGTACCATCAGCTGTTTCCCATTTGCGCTTCAATACTCCTCCTTCGATATGCAATGAATCCCATTGGGCCCAATAGCTCTTCAGGATTTCACTTCTCTCTGCGATGTCTTTCCATTTAGGCTTCTCGTTGTGTTCTTTCCATGATAAAATCGCAGAAATGTCCGGGTCGTCGCGTTGCGCATCTCGAATTCCTTGGTCCTCATATTTTGTGCTTGGCTCAGCAGTCGTCTTTTGACACTTTTCCTCAATACGCCAACGATACTTAAAACCTGGTTCGCATGGTCGCCGGGACAGTGCAGTATCCATTGGAATTCCCCTGTTGCGGTGTTTCATCATCAATTCTCCAAGGTCCAATAGTATTCCGTGCGTTGTCATAAAGACCAAACCAAGAATACACTCGTCTACTATGTCAGCTACCAGGAACGAATGTGTAAACTCAATGTCGCCAAGTACCACATCCATCATTGTCTCCCCGTGTAATTTCACTGGTTCTCCTGTTACAGTTTTCAGAATGTACTGGTCCGCGTTTTTCAGCCACTTCCTACCGACCAAATCAGCCCTGATGACAGATCTTGAAGCACCTGTATCCACGGTAATTGTGTATTGTTCATCACCAACTTTCCCCTCGATGACAAGGCTGTTGTTGCCACGCTGCAGTTGGGTGATGTTGACGATGACATCAGGGGTCTCCATTTTCCCCACTAACTCCCTCCGGTCGCTTGAATGCCGTTGTCCACATTTTTCGCAGCATGTTGAGCCACTCCTACTCCCTGGCGATTCCACTCTCCTTCGCTTTCGGCAACTCCTTTGTAAATGGCCCGGCTCGCCACAGTTCCAGCATCGTAGACGA
This sequence comes from Thereva unica, assembly GCA_949987705.1. Classification (NCBI taxonomy): domain Eukaryota; kingdom Metazoa; phylum Arthropoda; class Insecta; order Diptera; family Therevidae; genus Thereva; species Thereva unica. Next base: position 60,442,058 of record OX465282.1, read on the forward strand.
CGACGTACTTCCGAGGTGTTAACTCGATGGCAAATGTTCTCAGTCATATTGATTCCCCTGAGGTGTACCGTATTCCTTGTTGCTTGCTTCGCTGCCTCGTATGCCAGAGCAAATGCCAGAACTTCTGCTGTAGTCTTCTTTCCAGCCAATCTGGCCGCTTGTTGTAGATCTCGGTCAGCAAAAGAGTTAAGGAAAGCCTCTCTTGCTACTTCGTTGATGTAGTCTTGGCCGAAGCTAGGATAAGCCAGATGCACTAACCTCTCGATATCGGCGCATAGTTGTTGTAAAGTTTCTCCTGGCTTTTGAAGTCGATTGCGAAGTTGAAGTCGATAAACCTCTTGCATGTGCTGATCACCGTAACGCATTTCCAGTGCTTGAACTAAGAACCCGTAGCTGTTGCGATGTTCTGCTGGTATTGACTGCAATATTTCTGCTGCTGTGCCCCTTAGTGACAACGTTAAGGCCGTTGCTTTCTCCTCCTCAGTCCAGAAATTGCCTGCTGCTGCTGCTTCGAATTGGAGCTTATAAGTAGACCATGGGCTTTGCCCGTCGAAAGTTGGAGGCTGCAGTTTCCTAACTCCGATGACTTCGTGAGATGCCGTCGCTGGGTGGTGAATCTTTACTCTTTCTAGCTCGGCTCTGACCGATTCTAGCTCAATCTTCAACTTTTCATCATTTTCCCTCATGGAATTTTCGAGCTTTTCCAGATCATTCTCTACATTTGCTTTAATGGAAGATTCGAGATTTTCCAGATCATTCCTCACATTTTCCTTTACGTTATCCAGCTTTTTATCAACAGAGAGTGACATCAGTTCGAATTTCTGCTCCATCTGGTTTCTCTGTTCTTCCATAGACTCTTTTAGTTCTGCTAACGAGCGTTCATGAGCTACTGCTAACAATTTCTGTTCATCTTTTAACGCCAACACTTCCGCCGTGATCACTTCCTTCACCTCTGCTGATGACCGTTCTTGCGCTTCTTTCATCTCTGCTGATGCACGTTCTTGCGCCTCTTTCATCACCATCAATGTCTTAAGAAGTTCTGCCATACTCACTGTCGCTTCTTCTGGCTCTGCTTCTACCTCGCCTTCAAACATGTAGGTTTCAGGATCCTTACCTTCGTTCACCATAGCTTCTCGAAGCAGTGCGGTTAGGGAACTTTTAGCCCCCACCGTTGACAACGAGCGTTTACTTAATTCTTTTTTCAACTCTACAGTGCGCAAATCCACTAGCTTTCGACCCATTTTATTAATAAGTCCTTATTTCTCACGCACAAAGTTTAAATTCCAATCACAAATATTGTCCAAGTTCACTTATTTCACTTATCTCTTAATTAATCCCACTTCTGACACCAATTGTTACGTTTTTACGGCTTAACGGATTCGTAGGATTAATTAAGGAATACACTTTAATTATCCAAACAAAACTTATTTATTACAAACCAAACACAATTTAAAAATAAACACAATTCTTAGAGTTCACTATAATCGCTAGCAAATTTAATATTTCGCACTATTCAATTCTAATTATCGCTTTTTATTTCACTACTTTTCACTGTTCTCACTTTAAAACACTTGTATCGCCTTTATAATCAAAACTGACTCGATAGCGGCTGCCAGGCGCTTTTATATGGGCAGCTCCACCTTTTTCTACTTTCTGGAACCTTCGTTTTCTGGTTCCTTGTGGTATGTTCTATATTTCTTTTAGTTTCGACCAGCTTGAAGTTGTCTTCGCTTATCGCTCGTTAGTTTAGTACATAAATTCTTAATTCAGACAACAACCGAAAATCGTTGATTCATCCTCTCGACAAACAGATGGCGCATAATCATCACAATATTTTAATGAATAAGACATCAATCTACGCACCTATCTCAATCTGTAAAAATCAAGGGGTCAACCCACCAACATCCAGAGTTATGAGTCATCAAAGACAAAATTTTGTTTTTTTTTTCACTAAAATTTCCACTTCCACCACCTTTTTCTCCAAAAAATACGTAATTAAACAATATGTTGGTTTAGAAAATTGGAAAGCTTGGACAATTTTCTATGAATAACAACTATTATGCTACGACCTTTACTTTTGAAGTTATTAGCAATTTTAATTGTGAAATTGCCTCTATTTCGTCCTTTTTTAGTACTTTTTCACCTGAGTTTTGTCGAAAAATACCAAATAAGCACACCAAATAAGGCCAGCTTTTGCGTTAAAATTGCTAATAACATTACTCAACATTCCCGATTAAAAATAATTTCATGGTTAATTTCCTTACTAGCACGCACGCGCCCGCAGCTAGCACGCATAGCGAACAAACAGGCACGCCACAAAAGTACTTACTCTCCCGCCACAGGTACGCACGCTCCCGCCACAGGGATACACGCTCCCGCCACTGGCACGAAAATCTAAAAATTTGTTCGCTAGAGGGATGCACTCTCCCGCCACAGGTATCCACTCTCCCGCCACATGCACGAAAATCTCAAAATGTGCCTGATGACGACTTTACATACATGGTATAATACTCTTCTCCATCTTTTTTAAGAGGCGTAGAATTTTTATTCTACGAAAAAAAAATTTTTTCTTTCATTTTAAATTTGAGTTTCGTGCGTACCAGCTGCATGCTAGCTGCGGGCTAGTGTTATTTTCACTCAGGCGTGCATGCTAGCAGCGGGCGCCGTGCGGGCTAGTGCATGCCAGCTGCGTGCTAGCTGCGGGCGAATTTCATTTTTACTCGTGATTTTTAATATTCGTGCGTGCCAGCTGCATGCTAGCTGCGGGCTAGTCTTCAGGCGTGCATGCTAGCTGCGGGCGCCGTGCGGGCTAGTGCATGCTAGCTACGTGCTAGCTGCGGGCGAATTTCATTTTTAATCGGGTTAGCAAATGTTATGTAATTACTTTCTCCCGGAAAAGAAACATAGAGCTGCAGGATTATTATCTCAACGACCAGGCCTTAGACCGTGTCGATCAAGTTGTAGGTCTAGGCATGGTTCTTTTGTTCAATAGGGCAAAACATACCGGGCATTGGGATGAATATAGGTTCACCCTAACAGCCTACAACAAGGAGTTGAGACGTTCCAAAAGGATTGCCTGGCGGAAACACTGTGAGAGCATTCAGACTCTACCGGAGGCGACTAGACTCCAAAAGCTACTTTCTAAAGACTCCTTCAACGGAGTGGGCCTTCTCAAAAAGGAGGATGGCTCCTACACCTCTAACCATGAGGAAACCTTAAGGTACCTGCTCAGAGAGCACTTTCCAGGGTCAATCCTTCAGACCGCTTATCCATTGGATGCTGGGTGTAGTCATAGGACTATCCCAGACCACTATTCCCGCAGTCTTTCAGGGAATGTCTTCGACCGTGACAAGGTTAAATGGGCAGTGGCCTCTTTTCAACCTTATAAGTCCCCCGGAGGAGACGGAATTTTTCCGGCACTTCTTCAGAAGGGCCTTGACCTGATCATCAACAACCTGGTCTGTCTCTTTAGAGCCAGATTCAATTGGGGATACATTCCAACCATCTGGAGGAAAGTCGTGGTGGTTTTTATCCCGAAACAGGACAACAGACCCCTCGAGCTGCCTAAATCGTACAGACCTATCAGCTTAACCTCTTTTCTTTTGAAAACAATGGAAAGGCTGCTAGACCTTCATATTAGGTGCAAACTGGAGCTCACTCTCCCTCTTCATAGCTCCCAGTTCGCTTACTCAAAGGGTAAATCAACAGAGGTTGCTTTACACCACCTGGTCAGTAAAATCGCCTTCCTCGCTAAGGAAACTGCTTTATGTGCGTTCCTTGACATCGAAGGTGCTTTCGATAACACTGGCTATGATTCTATCTCTAGAACACTGGCTCTCAGAAATTTGGATCCTCACACGATTGAGTGGATAAATGCCATGCTTGCAGATCGTGACATTTCTTCTACCCTAGGTGTCTCCACCATTAGTGTTAAGGCTATTAAGGGTTGCCCTCAAGGTGGAGTCTTATCCCCGTTACTCTGGTCACTAGTTGTGGATGAACTCTTGATCAAACTATCTGAATCTGGTTTCGATGTCATCGGTTATGCAGATGATCTTGCCATCATTGTCTCTGGGAAGTTTGACTTGACCATTACAGAGGTCATGAGAACGGCACTGCGAGAAGTTCAAAGATGGTGTACCAAGGAGGGTCTGTCAATCAACCCAAATAAGGCTGTCCTGGTACCTTTTTCCAAACGCTACAAAGTGGACCTAGGTCCTATCTGTATCCAGGATACCACAGTTGAGTATTCAGACTCAGTCAAATATTTGGGAGTAATTTTAGATAAGAGGCTGAACTGGAACGCTCAACTTGACTACGTCATCAGCAAAGCCACAAGGGCCATATGGGCCTGCAAAAGGCTTCTGGGTAGGACATGGGGTCTTACACCACAAATGATGTACTGGATGTACAATACGATCGTTAAACCTGTTGTCACCTATGCTGCTATAGTTTGGTGGCCCAAGACTAAACAGGTTACGTCGATCCTCAAGTGCAGCAAGCTGCAACGGCTTGCCTGCCTCTCCATTACCGGAGCTATGCGGACCTGTCCCACAGCTGCAATGGAAGCAATCATTGGATTGACCCCACTGCATCTCTTCATATGGAAATCCGCCGCCATAAGTGCCTTGAGACTTCAGATCTCATCCAACTGGCCCCATACGGTCAAAGGACACATGGATATCCTTAAAAATATCCCAAGCATTTCCATCTGCCGCGTATCCGACCATATGATTAGTCAACTGCGGTTCCAAAGGAAATTCAAAACAATTATCCCGGATCGCTCTGAGTGGGAGGAAATTATTCTTCCTAGGGATCCAAACCATCTCCACTGGTTTACTGACGGGTCAAAGATGGAACATGGTACAGGGGCTGGTGTCGCAGGACCCAACTCCAAGGTCTCGATTGCAATGGGTAAGTGGCCCTCTGTTTTCCAGACTGAAATACATGCCATTGCGACCTGCGCTAGGCTCAACCTTGAGAAAGGTCTGAAAGGCGCCAACATTAAAATCTTTTCTGACAGCCAAGCTGCCATCAAGGCACTCTCAACGTGGAAGTTTTCTTCCAAAATAGTAGCAGGGTGTTTTGACGTACTCCAGAGCCTGACCAGAAGAAACGAGGTCTCGCTCTGCTGGGTCCCCGGACACTGGGGTATCGAGGGAAATGAGGCTGCAGACAGGCTCGCGAGGGAAGGGTCTGAAACTTTGTTCCAGGGTCCAGAACCCTTCTGTGGCATCTCTTGGTCCACCTCCAAGTCCTTGATAGAAGAGTGGATTAATAGAATAAACCTAGCCTATTGGGAGTCAGTCCCCGGTCTTAGACAGGCTAAAGATCTTATAAGACCCTTTGCCTTAAGGGGCACTATTACTCTAAACAGAGCGGACCTAAGGCTGCTGGTGGGCTATCTCACTGGCCATGTAGGACTGCGGTACCACCTCCACAACCTAGGTCTGTCTCAAGAGACAGAATGCCGACTCTGCTTGGAAGGCGATGAAACTTCCACACATATTCTTTGTGAATGTCCTGCTCTGATCTGGCTTAGAAGAAGAACGTTTATCAGAGAGTTCTTGAGCCCTGCCCAAGTCCGGTCTTCATCAATTAAAGACCTTCTTGCCTTCATTCGGAAGGCCGATAGTCTGTTCCGCTAGTGGGGTACGTAACACAATAGGCCTAACTTGGCCGCAGTGTTCACCACATGATGGGTTGCCCCCTCACTCCTTATAATAATAATAAAAATAATAATGGTTCTAGACAATAAATTACATTTCAACTTGAGCTACGATAATATTGCTGACAGAGCCAACAAGCTTCTTGACTTTTTAAAGAGAAGACCCCAAGAATTCAATAACGTTGGGGCCACAAAAACTCTTTTCTGTTCGCTCGTCCGCCCAATCCTGGAACATGAGGGCCCAATCTGGGATCCTATATTTCAGGTAATTAGCGGTAGGTTGGACCCAGCATAGAAACATTTTCTGCATTGTATGGGGGGTTTTATGAAAGGTGAAAAAGGTCAGATGGTCGTCCGAGAGTAAAAAGATATTGGTTCACCAATACTCATGATCAGTGATGTAAAATACCCAGGTATTTATGAACCAGGGTAAATGTCCAGGGTAAATACCCGGGTAAATACCCAATGTTGATAAATACCTGGGTATTTATTAATTTTAAAAAATTCAGTTCGGAGTAAGTTAAACCTTGGGAAATGTTCGCAAACTAATTTTTCTAAGTTCTTACAATATTAGAAAGTTATTAAAATTAATCAGAATAGGAACTTAGCACTTCGGTTGAAAGATAAGGAAATAAAATCAAAGAGGTCTAACCTACATGGTGAAATTCTCTTTATTGATCGTGAACAACATTAATTGAGCAATGACAACCTGGGTAAAAATTAATTAAACTTAATTGAAAACGGCAAAAAGCCAAGTTCCACATCTTTTGATGTAAAAAACAAAATAAACTGATATCATAAATCAAATACAAAGACGATAATCTGAAAATGGATGGAAAAGCAGTGTCAGTTTGACTTCTGGCTGGCTTCAGCTCAGCAGCGTTGCCAATTCACATTCTTGCTGGCATACATCTATGTTCGAGATGCGCCGAATACTCGACCGAATATTCGTATTCGGCGTATTTTTTAAAGTTCGTATTCGGCCGAATATTCGGTTAGTTTGCCGAATAATTACCGAATATTTAAATAGTATTATTTGAAGAGTTACATATGTAAAAGAGGCTTTATTCTGAAACCGTAGATAGGCAGTATTTGTAAATGAAACAAACACTTCTTTGTGTAACCATATTTATTCACAAAATCAAAAATTACACAAAATAAAAAAATTGAGAATCCACACACGAGTCGACAGAAACGAGACCGATTTGAAACTAGGTTTTCAACTGCATGCGTGCGACTGTTCTTGCCGGTCGGAAGCAATATCAAACTGGTGACAGACAAGCGTACCTGCGCTGCATTCAACGGTTCTATGATATGCGGCGAGTTTCTACCGTCCCGACTTTTAAACATAACGCAAAAGTCTAAGTAACGAGTGTATGTGTGTGCTTTGCCGAATGCGGCATAAAAAGTGCAAAGTAGACCGCCATTTACGTTGCATGCATTCGAATACACACACTTCTATATTGCCTGTCACCGAATGCAACGTTTGTACGCTTGAAAATGACACTAGTTTCAGGTGTGTGGTTGCATTTCTACGTGTGAAAGTTTATTCAACAAAATCTTCGTGAGCACAGAACACCGATTGATCTAAAATCAGTTGCCCTTGTGTTTGGACAAAGGTTTCACTCTGGATGCAACCTGATTTGAGCGTGATAATGGTGAAACCATTTTGAAATTGGGATTGTTAATCAGTCGACTCATGTGCGTAGGGCCTTAATGTTTAAGAAATTGTCATTTCCCCATTTCTTGCTTTAGTCCCTTATTTTTTGGCGATAACTACTCTCACGAGAGAAATTGCAATGAAAGAAAGAACGGCGCATTGAGTGAGTGAGGTTTGGACGAACGCTGCTACTTGCAAAACGCTTCTCTGTTCTATATGAACCTGCTTGAACCGGCATAAGACTGAACCGAATAATTCGGACGAATGTTCGTTTCGGTACATTTTTGACCGAATATTCGTATTCGGTCCAACCCATATTCGGCGCATCTCTAATCTTTATTATACTGAAACTACCCTCGTTTTGGGTATTTAAACGACCATCGGGTAAATATCCGGGTAAATACCCAATTTATATTTACCTTCCCACTGGGTATTTACCCGGCCCACATCACTGCTCATGATCAGTTGAATTCATCTCCAATGTTCTTTGGAGTAGTATTGGGGGTTGGGATTTGCAGGTAAAGGGTGGTGGGGATTGGGGCGAAAGGGCAGATAGAGGCTAGACTTTTGATCTACATGAGAGTAAGATAGTCAGAGGTTGAAGTGTCATTGGTTGCTTTCGTCGTAATTCAGTTATCAGAAAAATCCATAGGAGGGGATGGAGGACATTGAGCGGAGGGGTTGCATGGTCGGTACTTGAAGAATCAAAGGAGGCTGCTGGGTAGTCGTTGGCTGTACTACAAGAATAAATTGCTTTACTTTCAGAAATCAGTTATATACCCATAGTCAATTAGGGGTGGTTTTTGGGGGTGAAGGAGGGTTGATGAGGCTCCTCTACCTGTTAAAGTTTTTATCTACATGTTGAGAACTATCAACTTGCAAAATATTCAGATAATTAGCCGAAAGTCATTTTCCATAGAAAAAGTGCGGGGTCTTTTGGTCAGTTCTCGGTCATTTAAACTTTTGGTCAAGTTTGGCCGTCGTGAGCCCATATGTGCTCCCAAGCTGCCAGGTTCACCCATTGTAAGGCCGTTTTTTATTTTTACTCGGGTTTATGAATGATTTATGTAACATAGGTAGTCTCCCTTAAAAAATGTCTAAAACATATCTCGCCCGGGGCGCCAAATACCCTAAAGCCGGCCCTGACCACTGACCATATATGATTAAAGAAAGTTTTGTATAAAAATGAGACTTCTTATTTATAGAAAGGGTATTCGTTTCACTTCGTAAATTCTTCGTATTTGTCGTACTTCGTAGCTGTTCGTAGTTCATTTCCATATATTTTTTAACTACGACATTTTGTATGAAGTACGAAGCTACTGAGTTTCTAAAACGGCTCCGTAATTTTAAATTGTCGTAGTTGATGTTGACAGTTGTCAGCTGTTTTGAATTATTTAATTGAATTTGATTGCAGTGAATTTAAAAGATGACTAGCGAAACATTGAGAATGGCTTTATCAATTAATGCTTCTAAACAATTTCCTTTTTCACTTTTGCTGGATATTTTCTAACAAAACAACTATACTTTAAAATATCACAATTTAAAAATGACACTTAGCAATAATACGAAAAAAGAACTACGAAGAATATTCAATGTAGTCGTTCATGTCAGTCGAACTACGAAACTACAAAACTACAAACAACTACAAAGTGAAATGAATACCCGATTAAAAATGAAATTCGCCCGCAGCTAGCACGCAGCTGGCATGCACTAGCAGAATAAAAATTCTACGCCTCTTAAAAAAGATGGAGAAGAGTATTATATATGTATGTAAAGTCGTCATCAGGCACATTTTGAGATTTTCGTGCGTGTGGCGGGAGAGTGGATACCTGTGGCGGGAGAGTGCATCCCTCTAGCGAACAAATTTTTAGATTTTCGTGCCAGTGGCGGGAGCGTGTATCCCTGTGGCGGGAGCGTGCGTGCCTGTGGCGGGAGAGTACGTACTTTTGTGGCATGCCTGTTTGTTCGCTATGCGTGCTAGCTGCGGGCGCGTGCGTGCTAGTAAGGAAATTAACTATGAAATTATTTTTAATCGGGTATCCTTAATAAGGGTATTCATTTCACTTTACAAATGTTTGTAGTTTTGTAGCTTCGTAGTTTCGTAGTTCGATTGACATGACCGACTACATTGAATATTCTTCGTAGTTCTTTTTTCGTATTATTGCTGTCATTTTTAAGTTGTGATATTTTAAAGTGGTTGTTTTGTGAGAAAACGTTCAGAAAAAGTGAAAAAGAAAAATTATTGGAAGCATTAATCGATAAAGCCATTCTCAAAGTTTCGCTAGCCATCTTTTAAATTCACTGCAATCAAATTCACTTAAATAATTCAAAACAGCTGACAACTGTCAACATCAACTACGACAATTTAAAATTACGAAGCCGTTTTAGAAACTCAGTAGCTTCGTACTTCACACAAAACGTCGTAGTTAACAAATATATAGAAATGAACTACGAAAACTACGAACAACTACGAAGTACAAGAAGTACGACAAGTACGAAGAATTTACGAAGTGAAATGAATACCCTTATTTGAAATGAACTACGAAAACTATGAATTACAAGTACGAAGAACTTACGACGTGAAACGATTACCCTTAATGTCTTAATATTTACAAAAAATAAATGGGCATAGGGGAAGGGGGGGCATGATGGGGTATCGAGGTAAGACGGAGTACCGCAAACAAAGAAGAATCTAGAGACGTTTGTGAATAAAAAGCAATAAGGCCTCAGTCGATTAACGGTCAGTGCGAGAGAAATTGGGAGTGGGAGTGCTCGCGTCTTTTGTTTAGAAACGGAAAACTGTTTTATGTAACGTTTCGTCGATCTAATTTTGTGTAAGGTTAAACGTCATTATTTTAAGGTAATTATGATTTCTTCATTTACGTCTTTTTGATCTTTGTTCATTTACGTCTTTTGTATCTATTGTTTATCTTGATATTGCATGTTGTTTATATCTGTTAAACATTTTATTAGTGAATTTTTTTTTTGTTTAAAGTTACCTTTTGAGGCAAGATGGGGTATTGGGTGTGGGGTATGAGCATTGGGGCAAAATAAGGTTGTGGGTCTGGGTTAATTTGAATTTCTAAATAAATAACATCGGTTTATTATTTTTTTACAAGAAAAAAACAAAAAGAGGAGAGTGGTCAGATAGATACTATGAAAAAAGCTATAGAAAAAGTTTTAAACAAAGAGATGGGATACAAAAAGGCTGCTTCTGCATACACAGTGCCTCAGAGTGCTTTAGAGCGATGTGTTAAGAAACTGAAGGAAGGCGGTCAAGTTACTATTGGTTTACCTTTAGACTCGAAAAAAACTATATTTCATTTCAGTACTTGTACTTATGCATTCCGAGTAGACGTGTTTTTAGCCGCTCCCTGTTATTTTCAAAGTTTTCTAGTGTCTTCCAATCTAACAAACTCTAGCTGATTTTATAATTAACTAATCCGCGAGTCTTTTTCTTTCTTTACTCGGTTTGAACTGCTTTAATTCTACCAATTGAAAAGTTTTTATAATAAAAATATATATAAAATGTCGAAAACTAGTCAATCGAGGGCCAAAACTAGAGGTTTTGTCGAGAGTGAAGAGAGTGTATCTGCTACGAAGAGTACGCCAGTGCTCACACACTCGAAGCGGAATGACAGCAGAGGCAGCGGGATACCCCGATCATCGTCGATTGCAGCCTCGGATCATAGCTTTGAGCTCATGGAGGTTGCTGCTTAATTTCAACCGCTTGTTGGATGAGCGATACTCTGTCTTTCAAGAGCAATTCACTGCTCTTCAAGACCACCTTAAAAATTTGGAGACTCGCCTGACCACGCGTATCGAGGAAGTGTGCAGCGCCTTGAATAGCGAAGTGAGTAAGTTACGAGACGAGGTCGATACTGTGCAGCGTGACGTTGCAGTAGTCTCCAACGAACTCGAAGACTTACGTCGGCAATCCAGACTGCAGAACATGGTGATTCGTGGCATACCCATGACTGACAGACTCAGTCCAAAGCAAATTTTAAATGCTGTGGCTACCACCATCGGTCACGAACTTTCGTCCTACGTAAGCGTGTTTCGACCACTGCAGCGCCAGCGTTTGGACTCCCAGCCCAATAGTTCCAGCATGACTGGCTCGTTGCTGGTGGTGAAATTCTCATCACCCAACGAGCAGCAGGAATTTTTGCAAAAGAGGCGTCAGCATGGAGCTCTTACTCTGAAGGAGCTGAATTTAGGGTTTGTCTCTGACAGCCAGATCTATTTCAATGAGAGTGTAACGTCAAAAAATAATGACATCTTCCACATGGCAAGAAAGCTGCTAAAGAGGAAAATGGTGACTGCAGTCTTCACGCGTCGAGGTTTTATCTACGTGCAGCTGGACAGAAATAAACAGCCGCAAAAATTTATCTCTGCTCTTGACTTTAACGACGCAATCGGGACAGCTACCAGAGCTGAATGAAAACTTTGGAGCAGCCTACTGATACCAGGGAGCATCAATGCGATGGAATATTTCTTTTCTTTTGTTTATTATTTGTTATTTCTTTTTCTTTTTATTGTTATTATTTTATTTATATTTAATAGTTTTTGCTCCACCTTTGTTTATTATAGTTTTGTTTTATGTTAATTTCATATATATTTGATCTTATGTTTCCTTTTTTATGTTAGCTTAAAGAATTTCGCCTTGTCTTCTTCTTCTATTTTTCTTCCTTCTTTCTAATTTTTACCTTTCCTTTATTTTCTTTCTGCATGGGTATTTTGGCTTCTGTGGCTCATCTTTCAATGACCAATCTCTCTGATAGAGTGCACAATGAAGGAATTCTACTAAATATTCTTTGCTCCTCTTCCTCAGGGCTGAATATATGTACCTTTAATGCAAGAAGCCTGAGGAATAAGATAAGAGATAAGAAAATGGCAGGAGTTGATTGGCTTAAACGTTTTTAAAACGTCATCAAAATTTATCAATTCGCAACCCTGAAGCCACATCAGCAGCCTGAGCAATGGGATTCAACAAAGTGGCCGTAAGTAAATTTTATGAGTTGCTCGAAGATATTTATGACAAGTATAACTTGACTCCTGACAAAATATATAACTGCGATAAAACTGGAATTTCCGTTGTTTCTAAAACCAAAAGCAAAATACTAGCTATGAAAGGACGAAAACAAGTGGGTTCGTTATCATCTGCTGAACGAGGACAGACTATCACAGTAGAAATATGTTTTAACGCTGCTGGAACCTACATGCCTCCACTGATGATTTTTCCGAGACAACGAATGAAACCAGAACTGTTAGATCATGCTCCATTAGGCACTACAGCAGTTTGCAATCCTCGAGGCTGGATAACTTCAGAAGTACATATTTTTGACTTGGTTCAAAAACTTCATCAAATTTTCTGGAGCTACTTCTACTAACCACGTATTGCTGCTTCTAGATGGTCATGTTAATCACACTCAAAATTTAGAAGTGATTGATGTTGCTCGTGAAAATGAAGTAATTATACTTTGCTTTCCTCCTCACTGCACACATAAAATGCAGCCTGCAGACGTTGCATTTATGAAGCCACTCAGCACTTATTTCGATCATGCTGTTACAGGTTGGTTGAGATCACATCGTGGACGTGTGGTAACTGTATTTCAGATAAGTGAAATATTTGGTAACGCATACGTACAGGCGGCTATATTGTCTACCGCCATTAATGGATTCAGAAAATGTGGTTTATGGCCATAAATCAACGTGCGTGAAGTTAGCGAATCAATTTCGGAAAATCAAAAAAAGTAATTGCTCATTATCTATAATATGACTTTAATGACGTTGGTATGTAAATTTAAAATACGAAGAATGAATTTAGTTATGCCAAAAACCCAATAATTGCTCATTATTTGCCGCTAATTATCCGCTAATTAGTTACGGAGGAAAAAAATTTGCCGCTCGCTTCCTTTTCTGGATTTTGGGTGTTTCGCTAAGTTCACGCGAAGTTAGCGTATCAACTTAGCTAAAAATCATACTACACTAAAAATAAGTACCTCGAAATTTGCCGCTAATTATCCGCTAATTAGTTACGCAAGACTCAAATTTGCCGCTCTTTATTCATTGATTGTTTCAAATTGTCGAGCACTTTGCTAAGTTCACGGGAGCCAAGTTCAAGCGGCTACTTTAAATGATGAAATCAAATTTTCCCCAAATAAGTAATTGGCAACTTTTTGGAAATCGTCTAAGGATATATTTGCTACAATTATTGAGAATTGTCTAAAATTGTCTAGAAAAGTCTGAATCGACTTGAAAAATAGGAAATTGTCTAGAAATGTCTATAATCGCCTAAAACTGGTGAAAACCATCAAAAAGTCCAGAAATTATTGGTCATTCGAAATCATACGATTCTGAGAACTCTGTTACGTTGTTGCCGATTTTCCTTTTTTCTAATAATCTTTGCTTGCGCCTCAATCTTTTATGACCCGAAAGCAACAACAACATAACACTGTTCTTTACATAGAATTCAATTTTATGGCCTTGAGAGCTCGATACAATTATGGGATGTATCTGTACATATTAGATTTTTTTAATATTTTGAGTTCTTTTCTTTTTATGGCCTTGGGAATAATTATCTTTTACTTGCTTAAAATATAATTTTCAGGCATTGTTGCCAATTATTTCAATTCTTTTGAGTTTTTTTTTTTTTTGAAATCTTAAAATTTATCTACTATATGGCCCTTATACGTGTCTTATACTGCGCTTTGTTGCTGCGGCTCATAATCGGAATCATAATCGATGTATACTAGAGATGACTGGGTGGTCATCAAAACAGAGGAACCCGTGAAAAATAGCTGTTCATTCTTTCTCCTTATCAACGAGGAGCCAACTAGCGGTAACCGCGGCAACACCCAACCTTCGTATTCCAAAGCACGGAGAATTTTCAAGGTTCTCTACCTCTCTTATGGCTTCAGCTGTCGTTGTGTGGACTCCCTCGAAGTGGTGACTGCCCTAAATTCTGTTAAATCTAAAGCGACTGGTAGTGATAACATATCGGCTAGGTTTTTAAATATGCTCATTCCTTGTCTATTGTTCATCTTAACGCATATTTTCTCCTGCCTCCAGTATTTAAGTTTTCGTCGCCTTGGAAGCTTGCTTTTATCTAAATACTCACCTTTTGTTTGTCCTTCTGATTTACACCCCATCAGTATTCTTCCATTTCTAGCTAAGGTTCTTGAAAAGCGATAGCAGCTCAAGTCCTTGCTCGCTCACTCAATGCGCCGCTTTTTCTTTCATTGCTATTTCTCGCGTGATAGAATTATCGCCATAAAATAAGGGGCTAAAGCAAGAATTCCAAAAACATTGAGGCTCTACGCACATGGGTCGACGGATTTGCAATCCCAGTTTCCAACTGGTTTCACCATTCTCACGCTCACAACCAGTTTACAACCAAAATGAAACATTTGTCCACACACGCAACTAGTTTTTCATCAATCGGTGTTCTGTGCTCACGAAGACTTTGTTGAATAAAGTTTGACATTGTACAAATGCAACCACGCAACTGCAACTGGTGACATTTCCAAGAGTACATGCGTTGCATTCGGTGACAGACAATATAGAAGTGTGTGTATTCAAATGCGACTTGACGGAATATTCCATGATTGGAATGCATGCAACGCAAATGCCGGTCTACTTTCAACTTTTTCTATATTGCCGCATTCGACATAGGACACACAATCACACACTCGTTACTTAGAACAGAACAGGCAAGAACAGTCGTAAGCAAGCAGTTGCAAACTAGTTTCAAATCGGCCTCGTATCTGTCGACTCGTGCGTGGAATCAATTTTTTTAAATTTTTGATTTTGTGAATAAATATGGTTACACAGAGAAGTGTCTGTTTCATTTTCAAATACTACCTGTGTACGGTTCCAGAGTAAAGCCTCTTTAACATATGTAACTCTAAAAATAATACTATTTAAATATTCGGTAACTATTCGGCAAACTAACCGAATATTCGGCCAAATACGAACATTAAAAAACACGCCGAATATACCGAATACGAATATTCGGCCGAACATTCGGCGAATCTCTAATGTATACTATAATTCAGTGGAATAAATTTTTCAGGAACCATTGTTGCTATAGGGGTTGACTTGGAGAAGAAAATTGCGGTGGAATCCATTCCAACGTCATTCAAGTGTCCCAAAACACATCGAAAATACGTTCTTGCGGGGGCGGTGAACTATGAAGGACCGATGGCAATAAGAAGGTCCTCTCGGTCAACCTACTGCCGCTCTGAAATACTCTTTTTTGTCTTATAAAAAAAAAATAAAAATAAAATAAAAATAAAAATTTATAAAATAATGTTGTACGTACTTTCTAACTCAAAAATGCATAAAGTATATAACAGTACACTGAGAGTAACAGCCCATTAAAATTTAATGCATTTCCAGTAACGGACGGATATACGAAGCAAATGAAAAATTGTACCGGTAGAGTCCGTTAGTAGTTTTCACTGGAAAATTAAAAAAGAAATAAAAAGCGGCAAATTTGAGTCTTCCGTAACTAATTAGCGACAAATTTCAACTTACTTATTTTTAGTGTAGTATGATTTTTAGCTAAGTTGATTCGCTAACTTCGCGTGAACTTAGCGAAACATCCAAAATCCAGAAAAGGAAGCGAGCGGCAAATTTTTTTCCTCCGTAACTAATTAGTGGATAATTAGCGGAAAATTTCGATCTACTTATTTTTAGTGTAGTATGATTTTTAGCTAAGTTGATTCGCTAACTTCGCGTGAACTTAGCGAAACACGCAAAATCCAGAAAAGGTAGCGAGCGGCAAATTTTTTTCCTCCGTAACTAATTAGCGGATAATTAGCGGCAAATAATGAGCAATTACTTAATTTTACTGATACCGATTTCATTTCTGCTGAGACTACGAACATACAAAATACTGCAGACTCGTCGGATGTAGGACAACAAAAGGGCCTCATTTTGAAGCAGTACCATGTCTGTCTTCCACAACAACAGTCCAGTCACAACCGTATCTTCAACGGCCACGATAACTTTTCATACTGAAACTCTTGCAAAAGAAGCTGAAGCTACAACGACATCTTCCACTCCACCTAATACAGAGTTAATCGCTGAATGTTACGAACCAGTCACACCAGCAGTGGTTAAAACACCCGTCCCCGAACCTGAACCTGGATGTTCTCATTCTGCTAAACCAGCCATTTGTGCAGCGTGCCGTGATCTGACGTCTAGCTTCGAAAATGCATCTCCTAGAGATATTTTGCCAATCCCTTCTGTTCAACGAACTACAAAAAGGAAACAATACCGGCGAGGGAAAACAGCGATAATTACCTCAACTCCTTATAAAAATGAGCTGGAAAATTTGAAAAAGCAGGGGAAAACATCCAATCCGAATGATTCTCGCCTCAAAAAGAATGCTAAAAAAACTAAAGACCAAACAGTCAATCAAAACACAAAAGAGCAATGATGAAGATGCCATCGTCAGAATCTTGGGTAGCCTGCCAACTCTGTGGACGTTAGGCTCACGATGCTTGTGCTGGCGTGGACAATGACGATCTGGAGGAAATGCACATTTGTTTGTTTTGTGAGAATAATTAGCCTCCCCCATCATGCCCTATAGAATGGGGCAAGATTGTTTTTCATAATGCTCCTATTAATGATTAATTATTAAAAATGTGATAAGTTGATTCTCCAAAGACTGTACCAAATCATAGTTAGATTAATGACATCTTCTTCTTCTTCTTCGATGGCTCTACAGCCCAATTCGAGCCTTGGCCTCCATCAGCTTCTTCCTCCAGACGTCTCTCTGCTCCGCAGCTTGTCTCCAGTTTCTTGTGTTGAGCAGTTTTTCTGCATCGACCTTAACATTATCTTCCCACCTTAACCGTGGTTTGCCAACTGGTCTTTTGCCATCTGGTAGTAGATACAGGGCTTTTTTTGGTATTCCATTCTTTGGACATGGCCGGCCCAACGTAAACGTAGTAGTTTGGCATGGGTCGAAAGTTTACATTCTTTGTATAAGTCGTACAATTCGTGATTGTAGCGTATTCTCCATGCACTGTCTTCATTGATTGGGCCGTATATCCTTCGGAGAACCTTCCTCTCAAATATATCCAGCTTGTCTGCGGATTTCTGGGAGATACTCCAAGCTTCACATCCATACGTAGCTACTGTACGTATGTATGATGGTTTCGTGGATTCTTATTTTAGTTTTTCTGTGGATGTCTCTGGATTTCATTACTGGCAGTAGTGAGAAGTATGTTCTGTTCGCGGCGTTTATTCTTCTTTGTACGTCTATCGTTTCATCGTTATCTTCGCTGACTGTTGACCCCAGGTAATTAAATTGGTTTACCCGTTCGAAGTTATATTCCCCCCAGGTGGTATTGTGGTTTCTTCTTCTTCTTTCCACCCTTGACTGAATTAGAATCTTACTCTTCTCTGCGTTTATTTGCAGCCCTATATGTTTTGCTCCATCTTCTAATTCTGTAAATATTTCTCTAAGATAAGACAAGACAGTGATCTTGCAAGGCAGTTTATATCGTCGGCATATCCTGCCAACTGTTTGGATTTGTTAAGCAGGGTTGCGTTCGCATCAATGTTAACCTTGCGAATTACTCCTTCTAGGCAGAGATTAAATAGCATGGGTGCCAGCCCATCGCCCTGCTTTAAGCCTTGCTTGACTGGGAAGGATTCCGTCAATTCTCCTTGTATTCTGACTGCACATCTTGTATTTTCCATTGTCATTTTTTTAATTTTATTAACTTCATGGGGATGTTTAGGTCCAGCATTGTTGCATACATTTGCTCCCTGTCGATGCTGTGATATGCTTGTTTAAAGTCGATGAAAAGTTGATACACGTCAATGTTGTATTCCCAGCACTTTCGGAGGATTTGCCTCATTGTTGACCTATTTCTTCTGAATCCAGCTTTCCAGTCTGGTCTTAATTATATTGGTCATTATTTTATATACTGTGCTTAAAAGAGATATGCCTCTATAGTTTTCACAGTTGAATCTGTCCCCTTTCTTGTGTATTGAGCAGATAATGCTTTGCTCCCATTCTTCAGGCATTTTTTCATTCCTCCATATGCAGCATAGTAATTTGTGTATAGCTGCTGAGAGCGATTCGCCTCCTTGTTTGATCAACTCTGCTGGGATGTTATCAAGATTTATTGTTTTTTAATGATCGTATGGCACTTTGTACTTCTTCCAGAGTAATTTAGATTAATGACATCACGTGCCATAAATTAATAAAAGTAATAAACATAGTAATTATGCTGTATTTTTGTCATTTTCCTTAGCTACCCCATCATGCCCCCTTCCCTAGTCATTTTTTATTTCTTTCTCTCTCCGGAATTATCTAAAACGTCATTAGAAAACCACAGGAAATCCTATTTTGTCACAAAAAAATAAACTGGCACTAATTAGCTGGTTATCAATATTGAAAATCTGTCCTGGATCATTGTGCTCCTGACCAAATATTTATGCACCTCATAGCAGACAAACTCTTTTTGCACCAGTTGAGCTCACCGGAAGGCCTACAGCAACTTGCTATAGCTTGTATAGGTTGGGAGTGAGATCTATTTTCACCTTCATGGCCAGGCGAGTGCGCTGTGTGTGGGTACGAGAATCGAACTTCGAGCAGCCTAACAAACGAGTAGGCAAGTGAGCAGCCGGGTTTGAAACTCTCTGTTTTTCTCACTCTCTCTCTGTCTCTTTACAAACGCTTTATATTGGCTTCACTTGTACTTGCATATTTTTTTTTTATGTGTATAGAATGTCGAACAGCAGCTCTAGCCGGAAGATGAGAAGTAGAGAGAGAGAAGTACATAGGAAGGAGCTGCCATAACCTAGCCGCGATATATTTTTATTCCACCTACTTCCAACCATTTCGCGACTCTGCCATCGGGGCATTTGAGAAACAACTCGCTGGAGTGTTATGCCTCCTGAAACGAGTTGAATCTCTTCAACCAACCGATGACATGCGCCTGGTGGAGTAGGGAAGGACTAGCAAAGGCTATGACAGGAGGAATCAATAATGTAAAGAGGGGAGAAGAAAGAAGGAAAGTTATGTGGGTGGAGAAGTGGAAAAGGCGAAGGACCGTGGGGCTGGCCGGGATTCGAACCCGGGACCTCTGGGATAGTAGTCAGGCGCCTTACCCCTAGGCTACCGAGGCCCCCTATAAACACCCGATTAAAAATAATTTAGTCGTTAATTTTATTACTAGCACGTACGCGAAATAAGCATGCCCAAAAGTACGCACGCTTCCGTCAAGGGCATGCACTACCCCTTACCCTTACAGGCATATACACTCTTGCCACAAGTATGCCAGTTCCCGCTGCAAGCACAAAAAACCAAATATTTGTTCGCTAGAGGCATTCACTCTCCCGCCACAGGCATGCACGCTTCCGCCCCGAACACGGAAATCCAAAAATTCAAGCATGAAAATTTGTAAATGCATCCGCATCGACATAGCTTATTCCATACCCAAGTGTTGGTTTGCCAAGAAGTCCCCCAGCTAAGCACTAATCACGTCCAATGCTGCTTGACCTACACAATAGAACGAGAACCATTCTACTGAGTGTGCTATTGCTATATGCCAATTGCCCCTTTTCTTCATCCTATAGCCAGCCGGCAATGCTGTCCTATAGCCTTGCAGCGTGTTGTGGCGGCAGTGCAGGGGCACGAGCACTCATTGATTAGATGTTTGATTTAAAGGGGCGACGCTTTCGTAGTTGCGAACGGTGCACTTGCGCCGGAACTAAGATTATAAAAAAATTGAAAATGTGTTACTGTAACTTCATTTTCATAGTACATTATTCACTTCTATTATCACAATTTATTTGTCATAGCCGTGGGTGTTTTTGCTATTTCAATGCGAAATGCAGCTGTGTTAATTCGAGTCTGATTCTCGTATACAACGCTTTTTGCACGGTATTGCGCTCTAGGAGCCTCATACCAACAAAATAGGTATCCGTGTCGAATTTGGCGTTCGTACCATCATCACGGGCCCGAAAGGAGACGGCGGTCTATCATTACATGGTAAATTTGGGTGCGAGTATTTCTATCCAGGTCTCTTTATGTTTACCTGCAAATCTAGTACTTTTAAATCGTTAGGCATTAGTGCTCCCGATATAGCCGATAATGGTAGGTTTCGTCATAAAACTCCTCTTTTGAATATTATTAAATCTTGATGTCAATATAATTTATTGATTATTAATTGTAAATATTAATACGAAGTACTAACACTTCTAAACGACTATTATCAGAGCAATTTGTTTAAAACATTTACATTTAAGAGTTAATAAATTATGTAGACATAAAGATTACATAAAATTAAAAAGTGCAGTTAATTGATTTGGTTTGTGAAGTGTCCATATGTCTGTTCCAAATACGCAGATACCCCATTCGTATGAAATGTAAGAAAAAGTGGCACATTCTGTGTCGCCTAGGACAATTTGGAGATGGTTAGGCGTCACCGAATAAAACTGCGGTGTCTAAAGCAATGGTAAAATACTATATACAAAAAAATTTGTTTTAACACGATTTTTTACAAATGTGGATATATTGTAACATTGTAAAATAAAAATATATATACAAAACAACTATAGGCTGCTGCACTTCTCAATAGTAAGCATTACACTTATTATTAAAACCGGTGGATATGCATAATTATAAATTGCCTTAATTTTAAAGGTAATTTAAATTTCACAATTCTTAATGTAATTTACTTGCCGACGTAGCAATTCCCAAAGCCATGAATTACAATTTTCCTTGATCTATTTCTGTTCTTCGTTTCACAATAAAATTCCAAGCAGTTCAGTTCCAAAAACAACAACCAAAAAAACGAACCAGCAGCAACAAAATACGATTTTTTAATTTAAGGATCGCTTCTTAAACGGCTACAATCTGGGCAAAAATAGTTGAAATCAGTTTTCCACTTGTGAAAATTCCTCAGTTAGAGGCGGCGGGGTTGTCTCGACTTAATTCTTTAAGGGACACAATGCCAAAATTTTATTTTGATTTTGTTTCAGTTCCTTTTAGTATGAACGGTTTTGGATTTATTGCGCCCTGCTAAGAATATGCCTTCAATACGAATTCCATTCTCTTGAATAATGAGAGCTAAATATAAATTAGTGCCGCCTTAAAGGATTAAAATTGAGCGTAAAGATATTTTTGGGATTCAAAATGACTTTATCTCGGTTTGTTGTTGAAAGGTGAAGACTTTGAACTCTACCGAGAGTGGAGGTCCTTTTTGTTAAGTTATGTGAATAGTACAAAGAACAACATCTAGCAATTAGCTAATCTTATTATAAACCGTATCGTAACGTAACAATATTATATTGAAATTTTCTCATGGGTTAAGTTGTAGACTTTGTTTTGGGCTGCATCCTTGCACAGCAATCCAAATTTAAAATACGTACATAAATGTGGACTATTTTTTCGTAGAACGTACGGCGGTTTCCTCCTTTAGATCGGTCCACACTTTGTAAAACCCACAGTATAAAATCAGAAATCCTTAGAAAAGGTTTTTAAATAGTACCCGAAAAGTACCCCCTGACTACGTACCCTACTTACTACGAATCTTGCCATAGTCTCCTCTTGACTGCCCCCTTCATCGCTCCAGAGTCGGAGTTCATATGATCTAGCTAGGATAGAGACGCACGATTAGGTTTTCCCGGACCGAACTCAAGCAATTAGGTTAGCTGTGGCATTCTATTTTCTATTTCTTGTTGAGGGGTGCCTTTGCCGGCACTGCGAACTATTTTGTTTGGTCTATTGTGCCATTCCCCTCTTTAAAAACCATCAAGGCTAAGGCTTCTGATATAACCTAAAACTGATTTAGGATTTCTGTCTCAAATCTCCCTGGGGGTAGGGAAGTCACGATGGAGGAGGCTCAATCTCTTCCTCTCTGTAGCCTCACAATCACACAGAAATTTCTCCGCAGAACCGACAGCCAGAGTCGGCCACCAGACCTCTTTTGTTTAGATGGTAGTTAAGCGAACAGTGGCCCGACAAGAGCTCTGTTATTATTTTTAGCTCCCACCTCTTGAGATGTAAAAGTTTGCCCGCTTTAGTTTTATCAATTTGGATGAATCTTTTTGCTTGACGAGCACCCTGGGTCCTTAACAGCTGATCGACCCAATTTTTTATGACAGTTTTAACATGACTGCTTGCTAAGCTGCAGAAAATTTCCGGACCGATAGGATGAGTTTGCGCCTACTCTAGCCACACAGAGAAAAATTTGGGAGTAATATTCTAAGTCCCGTTCTGGATTAAAATTAATTTTAATATATTTCGGTGTTAAATTTTACTCTTTTGAAAAGATTGCAACAATTTTAATAAAAACTAGGATTAATATTTAATGCATACAGACGTAAATGCATTACTTTAATGCTCTTAAGGAGTAAAAAGTATTCCACTTAAGTATTAAAATCGTGTTTTACTCTCACCTTTTATTAATATGTAATCGTAGAGAAGATTAAATTTACAATTTACTCCAGCCTAAGATTAAAATCTATTCCAAATAAGCGGTAGAGTCGTTGACAAATGCGCATTTTCGTTATTTCGTCATTCTGAGTGAGTCTTGGTCAGTGATAGGACGCATGTGCAGTGAAGTAATTAGTGCAGTGGTTTTAAAAGTTATGTGCAAAACTAAGTTTTCTAACATGACAACATATTTTGCCAGGATTGCAGCAAGAAATGAAAAGAAATATATTCTTGTAAAAGGGGAGCAAGCTGGATTAACTTACTCCAATTTTGTTGAAGCAGGTAATTACAATAGGAGGTGAGGTGGTAAAGGCCTTTTTTCGCCCATCAACACCTCCTTTATTGAGCCAGTGTCCAGTTAAGTACTCAAATATTGTGAATCTTAGCTATGACAGCATTCAATTTCGATTTGAATGAGTTTTCACACTTTGAGGACCAAGACGGTTATTGCATTCCAGAAGAGATTTTTTTAGATGTGTTGAGTACTTTTACTTCAAATCAATTTGGACTGAAAGCAGTTCTTAAGACTGGTACGATAGCAGATTAATATTTTTCTAAATTAATGTTATACTCCTGTCATACTGCGACGAAATTCAGAATATCGAGTATTCTCAATTTCAGAAATATATCACCTTTGAATTTCTTAAAAAAAATTTAGAGGAATATTCCATTAAAAGGAGATTTTGACATAAATTCGACTTTAATTTCAAAGCAATATAATCATATTATGGAATTTTACATTAAAAATTACATTTTTCTTATAATTATGTATATCTAAGATCGAGCAATGAATATCCTATGCAAGTCCGATCATCCTGGTGTGCCTTTGAGAATGAATGCTTGTATGGGACCATCTTTAGTTGCCACTAGTTCTGTAATTTAATTAACAACACATACTAATTTATCATAAATTAAGTTAACTTTTATCATAGGCTCATAAATCATTCATTATTAAAAATAATTCATCTTATATACTAAGTGAATAAGAAAATAATTCAGCTTTAACAGATAAAGCAAGGAGAAAGTTTGTTAGCCTTGCGGTAGCTTTTATGGAGGAAAATTTTGGACTCTATCCTAATAAAGAAGAAAAAACTGCTGTAGCCCATGCATGTATAAAACTTGTTCCAGCTTATAAAACAAAGGATAGCAAATTGGGTGGAATTGTAGGTATTAATTTAAAAATTTTAGCCGCCAGGCCTGAGTTTTAGAAACGATAGTCAACTAGAACTCTATTATAATATTTTTTTTTTTCATTAATATAATATATATATTACACCTAATTCTTTTTTTACATGGTAGATAAGTTCCTTAGAAAACCTTAGAAATGTTTAGTTTAGCTCGGCGTGCATTTTACCTTCGCCTAATTCCAAGTTTTAAACATTCATAATATTTACCAAAATTTCAATTAATAGGACCTTTTTTTGATGGAAAAGAGGGATATTTGATTACTAAATTAAAAAACGAGCAGTCAAAAAGGAGAGCAATTGAAAAAGAGGAGGGGACGTATAAAAAACAGAGACTCTTTCGGAAGCGAAGAAGACGATTTGATTTTTCTAAAATATGCGGTGGCACCTGCTCAAAATGACAGAATAAAGCAAAAATTAATTTCAACCCTTGATATCAGGAGGAACTTGCTTTTAAAACCTAGTGTAGATTTACAAGAAACATTTCCCTTTTTCTTTGTGGATCCCACATTGGTAAATTATTTGTATATCAACTGCAGTACTTAAATTCATAGAGCTTTTGGTTATTTACAGATTCTTTTTGAATACGATCTACGCTGGCCGAATACTGAACAATTTTCTCATGAATTGAATACCTTTTTTGAAACCCTTTATAACAACATATTTGATGTCGCAAAGTCTTTCGGCTACAAGGAAACTGATTTAATATTGGCGGAACCAAACTGGGCAAGATCAATATTAACATTTTTTTGTTTATTGAAACTTTTGCCAGAAACTCCATCGGGAAAATTATCCAAAAATCGTTCTACCTTTCCTCAACAAGTAGACAGTTTCATATACTTCACAAAGGTAAATGAAATAAGAAAATAACATAACAATTAGATTTTACATAAAAACACTTTCAGGATAATCTTGGGGACGAAAACAATTTTACTAATATTTATCCCTTTATATTGGCAAGAGGACCAAACAGAGCAGCAATAGAGCAATTCTACATTGTTGTCCAGGGTAAACTAATAAACATACCTACAAATTTTACTTTTAAGGAAATTTTTGATTTGTTTTATAAAATCCACTACGTTTTTGACTTGCATTATAGCAAATCCCTTAAACACTTCTTAATATTTTTCGAAAGTTTTGGTTATAAAAATAACATAAATAAACCATCTAAACGATCTCAAGAAATTTACCACAGATTAACTTCAAATAGTACAGGTTAATATCAATCAGAATTCAAATATGCAGAATTTTAAATGTTATTTATGTAAAAGTACTTACTTAAAACTCTCAAACATAATATATCATTTGAGAAAAATTCATAAGTTGCAGGAAGGTGCTATGTTAACTTTAAAATGTGTCAATTCAAAATTTTGCACACATACATTTGGTACTTTTAGTGGCTTAAGAAGGCATGCATTAAAATGTAAATTTAAGAAATCTGAAACGATAGAAAATGAAGAGGAGAAAAATAATATTATTAATATGGACATCGAGAATTCACAGTTAGAGGAGGAAAGTAGTGAAACTATTAATAATAATTCTTGAAATGAAAATTTTTCAAAATTTGATGCAACTAGAATTTCAACAGATTTTTCAAATCACAATAATAAAAATACAAGTTTAGGAAACAGTGATCTCTCTGAAAACTTCTATTCGAAATTGCTGAAATCACTAAATAATTTTAACTTAACACATAAAAATGTCAACAACATTTGTGAATTATTTATAGAATTTATATCCGAATACGAAAATACTTTAAATAACAATTTAAACCAATGCATTACTGACAAAAATCAAAGAAAACTTTTTACAGAAATAATTTCTTTGTCTCATATACACACTGAAAATAAAATAAAAAAAATTACTTCGAAATACAAACGGGAGAAAATTCTTAAAAATATGCCAAACTATGTTACTCCTTTAGAAATGTGTATTGGTACACGCTTTGAACAAAAATATAAAAATGTGAATCATTTTTCTGTTCAGTCAAAAATATCATCAACTTTCCAGTATGTGCCCGTAAAAGACACAATAAAATCGATGTTTTCTAATCAAAATTTCAGAGATAAATATTTTAATCAAATAAAACATAATTGCATTGAAGGAAAATTAGAAAACTACTGTTGTGCAAATAATTTTAAAAATAATGAACTTTTCATAAACTGCGAAAATGTGCTTTGGCTTCAATTTTTCTTTGATGAATTTGAAATTTGTAACCCATTGGGAAGTAAAGCAGGCGTCCACAAAATTGGGGCAATTTACTTTCGAATAATGAACATTCCAACTGAATATATTTCAAAGCTAGACAACATATATCTTGTAGTACTCTTTCATTCTGAAGACTTAAAATCTTGTTCATTTAACAAAATTTTAACGCCACTTGTAAATGAATTAAAAGCTCTTGAAGTAGAGGGTATTAAAATTTGTACCGGGGATACAGTAAAAGGATGTGTCATATCGTTTATTGGCGATAATTTAGGAATGAATCAAATCTTTGGCTTTGTAAGTTCTTTTTCCGCCACATTCTTCTGCAGATTTTGTGAGATATCTAAAGAAGAGGTTCAAACTACAACCAAAGAAATTCCAGAAAAACTGCGTAACATTAATAGTTACAACAATACTGTTAGTTATTTGAATTCGCATTGCTTCCAGGCAGTCGATCATATTGCTAGTAAAGGAATAAAGAATTACTGTATATTAAATGACTTGACTTATTTTAACATTTTTAAAGATGCCGCTGTTGATACCATGCATGATATTTTAGAGGGGTTAATTCCATTTCTGTTGAAATTAACGTTCGAATACCTTATTAAAAACACTACTTTAAAACTAGAAGATATTATTAATAACCGAATATTTTTCTATAACTTTGGCTTACTTGAAACAAGTAATAGACCATCAACGATAAATTTAAATAGAGCCAATCTTGGGCAAAACGCATCTCAGCTGAATTGTTTGATGACACATATGCCTTTTACAGTTGGAGACATTTTCTCCAGTAATCATTCTGATATATGTGCCCATAATTATGAAAGTGGTCTAAGTCAAAATTTAAAAAAAATGAGTTTATCAGTTATTTCATACCACATTAGTTTAAACTAAATGTATTCAATGTAATTTTTACGAAATTGTCAAAAATGAACCATTAGATAGTGGTTGTAATTTCAACATTATATGGAATTCATTCAGTGTGTCAAATGCAATTCATTAAATATCTTCAAACAAGAAATATATGACTTAGACCACTTTCATAATTATGGGCACATATATGGTCGTGCTTTGAAACACTTCTCAAAATAATGACTATAGTTTTCTCTTATACAATTACTTTCAAGGATGTGGAAAACTTGGAAGATTTAATTGAAAAACACTTGTTGTGTTTAAAAACATGTTTTCAATGCCATTTAATTCCTAAACATCACATCTTAACGCATTACCCATCTATAATAAAAAAAACTTGGTCCACCACGCCTTTATAATTGCATACGTTATGAAGCCAAGCACAAAGTTTTCACTACGTTTGCCGAACAAACAAATAATTATAAAAATATTTGCAAAACATTAGCAGATAAACATCAACAAAATATTTCGGCAAATTTAACAGTTCTAAATTTTCCGGTATTAAAGGGGAAAAAAAGTTTGTTCTGAAATTGATTTAAAAAAATATACATTAACTATTGACAAGAAAGAATGCACAATATATATTGTTAAATGGATAGAATACATATTTTTATATAAACCAAATTTTTTTATTTTTTACAATGGGCATTTTTTTGAAATAGAAACTATTTTGGAAGTATCTGAAGATATTTTTTTTTATTAAAGATGTATGAACATACATTTGATGATTTTCATAACTCTTACGAATTACAGCCAACAACAACTTACTCGTGTATTAATTTGTATGATCTAAAAATTAAAAATAATTTTGAAAAAAAATTATCAAGAAAAAACGATAAACTATATATTATAAAAGACAAATGTTTTTGTGAATTTCAAACATCTCATAAATAAACCGTTTACGCACTTATCTTGTCTTTAATTTCTTGCATGTAAAATTTATTTTCAGCTGTATTTTTTCACCCATCTGGATCAGGATCTGGATCAGAAAGATTTTGTACTGAGCCGTACTATCAATAAATCATCAAAACTTTAACCGAAAATCTGGTTTAGTTTTAGCATTTTCTATGTGTGCAACTCATTGAAATTTGATAAATTTTGGAGCTAATGCAGCTAATATACCTAGGGATAAAATTTATGTTATATTCACATTAGAATGAACACTTTTTAAGCTTAGAATATACTCCCAAATTTCGACTAAAATGTATTATTTTAAAATATTAAATTCTAATTCTTCGGATGCAAATCTAATCTTTGGGCAAACTTAAAATGTAATAAAAAAAAGATTCGGTCATATATGTAATACCATTTTTATTAAAAATTAACCCAAAATTTTTCTGTGTGCAGTCGGCTGTCGGCAATTTCATTACCAATGTGACTTTCGTGGCCTGGAATTCACATCAGCGTGACACTGTTGTTCCTGCTGAGGAATTTAACTGTGGCATAAGTTAAGGTTAAACCCGAATCGGTTTCAGATCTGAAAAGCAAACGTAACCATCCCCGGTTGGCAACGTGCGGTTGCACGATTTTGTAACCGAAAGCATTGAAAAACTCACTGAGCTAATTGTGTTGCGACATACGATTAAGTTTTTCCCGAACGATGTGTTCCGTACATTGGCGTAATAGCCGTTGAGTGGTACTCAAAGATTTAAAAATTAAAGTTGTGTCTTTGGTATAAAATGCTTGATGCAGAACGCCTAATTTTAGAAGTAGTACAAAGGCCATGCCTTCCATTTAAATCATCATAATTATAAGTTTAAATCACTCAAATTTGCCATTATTTTTACACTTTCAAAATAAAACCTAATCGTATGTCATGGTACAATAATACAAGGTAGCCTCATAAGGAAAACCTGTGGCTCAGTTCAAATCAGTTCATAAGGAAAAAAGCTTTCCCCTGACGTCACTCAGATCTTTTCTTTAACAAATTCCGTTTAAGTTTTTCAAGACGGAAACAGAGCTTTTCCTTATGAGCCTACCTTGTATTATTGTACCATGATCGTATGTCGTTAGCGTTAAGCTAAGTAGGTTAGGTTAGGTTAGGTTAGATATGGCTGAGCTTTTGGTTCAAGCCCACACACTTAGGCCAGAAGGATAGGCCCATTGTGATGCCATAGTGATCCCACTTTAAACTTGATGTTAAAATGTCGTTTCTTCGTTAAACCATCTCGAGGAAGTAATGAATCTTCTAAGCTGCGGGATCCCAAACTTCGAGATTTCCGCAAGGTTGCTTAGAAAGGGTTCACCAAATGTGGTTAGCCTTATCCTGCTTAGGGCCGGGCAGTGGCAGAGGAGGTGTAGTACACTTTCCGCCTCGTCAAGGTTCTTACAGCTTCTGCAGAAATCGTGGGTCTCAAGACCTAAACGGGTCGCATGCGTCCCTATCAGACAGTGTCCGGTTAAGACGCCCACTATAACTGAGAGTTCTTGTCTCCCAAGGCTCAGTAATAAGGTAGTTCGCCTGAGATCATAGGAGGGCCAGGTTAATTTGGCCAAAGTGCATTTATTAAGATCCCTCCAATGCTTTTTCGCTTGTGTAATTGTGTGTTGCTTGCATCGGAGTTTAAAGGAGGCCCAAGGCATACCAACTCTTTCCTTTTCTGGAAGGAGAGTAGCGGTCGTGCCTCTCCTAGCCAGTTCGTCAGCTTTACAATTTCCCTCTATATTTCGGTGACCGGGCACCCAAACGAGGAGGGTCCTGAACTGCTGAGCCATCTCGTTAAGAGATCTGCGACATTCAGAGGTAGTTCTAGAGCTGTTTGTGCAGGAGCGCAGGGCTTTCAGAGCTGCCTGACTATCTGAGAAGATGTAGACAGTCCGGTTCCCATCGCCTTGCTGGTTAATTTGCAGAACAGCTTCTTGTATGGCTAGAATCTCCGCTTGATATACACTGCAGTGATCGGGAAGTCGGAAGGAGATTTCAATCCCAAGTTCTGGGGAAAATACTCCTCCTCCCACTCGACCCTCGAGCTTAGAGCCATCAGTAAAAACGTTTATGGCATCCTGAAACCTATGTGGTCTATTTATCCATTCACGACGTGAAGGGATGTGGACTCCGTAGTTCCTCGTGAAGGTAATTTCGGGAATGCAGAAGTCGGTTTTTGTGGGAATAGTAACTGAGTTCAGTACCTTCGTGTGTCCTCCCCTGGTTCCAGTCCAGAAACCGGATTCTTTTATTCTAAGGGCTGCGATGGTTGCGCTTTCCCTTGCCACGAGATTTAAAGGAGGGAGGTATAACATAACATTTAAGGCCTCTGTAGGAGTGGAGCGAAGTGCTCCTGTTATGCATAACTCCGCACATCTTTGTACTCTCTGTAATTTGTTTAATACGGTGGATTTACTCAGAGTTGGCCACCACACTAAAACCCCGTAAAGGAGAATTGGGCGGACGATCGCTGTGTAGATCCATCGCACAATGTAAGGGGAGAAGCCCCATTTCTTACCAATGGATTTTTTGCAGGCGAAAAGCGCGATGTTTGCTTTCTTAATGCGCTCTTCTGTGTTTTCATGCCAGAGGAGTTTCTTGTCCAGGATTACTCCCAGATATTTGGCACTGTTGTTAATTTTGAGCCTAACATTGTTAAGCCGGGGGGGTGTTAACGGAGAGGTCTTATACCTCCTTGTGAAGAGGACCAGCTCCGTTTTTACTGGGTTAACGCTGAGTCCGCGGGTAGCAGTCCAGCTTGAGAGGGTTTGTAGCGCTGCCTCCATGAGATCACAGAGGACTTGAGGAAATTTTCCTTTTTTGATGATAACAACATCATCTGCGTACGCCAGGACGTCATGTCCTTCTGCCTGCATGCGTCGCAACAGCTGGTTCATAGTTACGACCCATAGCAGCGGGGAGAGTACTCCTCCTTGCGGAGTGCCTCTATTTACGGCCTTTCGGACCGAGCTATCGCCCAAGATCGAGCTCACCATCCTGCCAGTAAGCATTTGGTGGATAAGAGACACCAACGATGTCTCGATCCCATGTTCTGTCAAGGCCAAGGTAATGGCATTCGGCAAAACATTGTTAAATGCTCCTTCAATATCAAGAAATGCTACTAATGTATATTCCTTAACCTCGAGGGATTTTTCAATGGTTGAGACCAGTGAGTGAAGAGCAGTATCAGTAGATTTGCCCTTTGTATAGGCGTGTTGTGCGCCAGAGAGTTCCGAGGTCAATATGGTCTGCCTCAGATATATTTCGATTAGCCTCTCCAGAGTCTTTAATAGAAAGGATGATAGGCTGATTGGCCTGAAGTCTTTGGGTGTTACGTGGGAGGCTTTTCCTGCCTTGGGTATAAAAACTACTTTAACCTCTTTCCAACTAGAGGGAATGCAGTTATTTTGGAGGCACCCAGTAAACATGGTTTGCAACCAGGGCATAATATAACTAAGAGTGTGCTGCAGTTGTGCCGGCACTATGCCGTCAGGGCCTGGTGATTTGTAGGGCTGGAAGGTGTTTACAGCCCATTTTATTTTTGCTCTACTTATGATAGATCTGATCAGCTGTTGTGAGGCTGAAGAGTTCATCGTGATAGTTGTATCAACTGTAGTACTACTCGGGAAGTGGGTGTCCATAAGTAGTTTCAGGGATTCCCTGCTTGAATCGGTCCAATCGCCGTCTTCCTTGCGTAAATAACTAAGCATTGTTGGCGCTTTAGTTAATATTTTGCGCAGCCTTGAGGTCTCCGATGTGGACTCTATATTACTGCAAAAGGTAGCCCAGGAGGTACGTTTGGCCTTCCTTATTGCCGTTTTGTATCTATTCAGCTTTGACTTATAGCAGCCCCAGGCGGTTTCACTGTTGCTGCGTCTCGCTGAATTAAATTCCTTTCTGCACTCTTTTCGGAGTGTCTCAAGTTCGCGAGACCACCATGGGGGTTTGGAAGCCTCTTTATGTGGCCTGTTCGGACAAGCTTTATTAATGGCGTAAGTGCATTGTTTCGTGAAAATGTCCACAATGCTGTCGAGTTGTTCCCGGTTTTTGGGAATAAAGGGAGGCTTGGGGGCAAGGTTTTTTGCGATAAGCCTAGTATAGTAGCCCCAATTTGTCTTTTGGAGGTTTTTTATTTTGGAAGGGGTGGCTGGGCTCGAGTCCTGCAGTTGGAACTCTATAAATCTATGATCTGAAAAGGAGTGTTTCTTCAAAACCTTCCAGACCACTATTCGGTCGGAGTGGCAGTCCGAGACAAGGGTGATGTCCAGAACTTCCTCTCTGTTCTTGGTAATAAAGGTGGGGTCATTACCTTTGTTACAAATAGCAAGGTTGGTGTTCAGTAGGTAGTTAAAAATAACTTCCCCTCTATCATTGGTGTCCGTGCTGCCCCATTGTGTATGGTGCGCATTTGCATCTCCCCCCATAACCAGAACCGTGGTAGGATGGGTGAATCTTACCAGGTCTTGAAAGGCCATAGGCGGTAAAGGGCCCTCATCATTGTGGGCTAGATAGAAAGATACCATCCTGATTTTCTTCTGTTTCAACTCTAGGTCGACCACAGTAAGGTCTCCGTTGCTAAATTGAGGGAGAAGAAAGGTGCTTATGTTATTTTTGACCAGAATACATGTTCTGGGTTTTCCCTTTCCTTTGGTATAAAAGAGATTAAATTTAGGTGTCCTTAAGCCACAGATGCTGTCACCAGAGATCCATGGCTCTTGGACTAGAGCAACATCGACTTCGCCTGATGCCAGGTGAAGCAGAAGCGAAGCGGATGCTGCTTTACAATGGTGCAGGTTTATCTGTATCACTTGCACCATTTTCAGGGTGATTTGTTTCGACGACAGTCACATCCGCTTCATCGTCGCTGGAGTTGTCTTCGTCGAAGTCCGAACTAAGGATTTGTCGCTCCGTGAAGAGGTTACCGACGGCTCTGCCCAGCTCGGAGTCTGTCGATACATCGCCATCGCTCTGAGCTGCGCCTTCGCCATCGGTTTCCACGTTTTCTGGTTCCTCGCCAGTGGTCTTGGTGCAGGCCGCTTGGTTAACTACGGCTTCTATGTCGGTTTTGTAGACCTTGAGTGCGATCTGTTGGAAGCCGTAGTTCACGGCGTAATTTTCTTTTGCCAGCTGGTTCAGGCATTTTTCATTTAGGAGCAGAATTACATGCATTGTGGCTCTGTTAGTCTGCTCCGTTTTGATAACTTTCCAGTTATCGGTGTAGATGTGAGGGTTGAAGGCCTTCAGCATAGCGATGATTTCCTCAGGCTCCGATGGAGCCACCGGAAACCATGCTCTGGCTCTCGGACGAGATGGTATGTCCGCGGCATTGACTGCCTTGAGTCGGGCGCCTGGGTAAACTTCCCCAACTCTAGCTACCGCAGCTTTATAAAGCTCTGCAGATCTGGTATTATCGCAGGCCGTAAGTTTTATATTGCCTTGATACCAACCGGCATCAAAGCATAAGGGTGGAGGTCCAGGGTTGTCTTTCAGGACCTCCATAGCCACCTTGGCGAGGGCAACTTGAACCCACCGCCATTGGTGTTTGGGGATCTTGCCATTCTCGTGACTTTCGTCCAGGACGCCGATTATTTTGCGATCCTTCGCTATTTCTGCGAAGGATATCGCTTTGGTGCCATGCGTCTTGGACCTTTTCGGAATTGGACTGTGGGTACTTGGTTCCTCCACAGATCGTTGGCGTTTAGAGGCTGGTGCGCTTCTAGACTCCAATGTATAGTCTGGTATGACTTGTCTAGCCCAAGCGATGTCATCTAGGACTTTGGTGAAGTCCTCCTTCGACACTTGGTCTTCCCTGATCGGGTTGGTGGCCAAGCGACGAAGGATGTTGCGGGCTTTGCGGATTTGTTTAGGACCTGATTTTGCCGGGTCTGGTCTTTTCAGGTCTTTGGCCCTTCCGCAGACCATTCGCTCTCCTGATCCCCCCGCAGCGGCCGTGCCCGCAGGTGTACGCTGGGCAGCGACGTAGTCGCAAGGAGGAGCAGGTTTGCTAGTGGTCGCTTCTGGGGCCTTTATTAGAGGGGTGGAGCTTGTGACTCCACCTCCGCTAGGTTTGGGTTGACTCGGGGGTGCCGTAGCCTTGTTATTAACGGGATTTGTGGTCCCTTCTTTAGGACCTGATTTTGCCAGGTCTGGTCTTTTCAGGTCTTTGGCCCTTCCGCAGACCATTCGCTCCCCTGATCCCCCCGCAGCGGCCGTGCCCGCAGGTGTGCGCTGGGCAGCGACGTAGTCGCAAGGAGGAGCAGGTTTGCTAGTGGTCGCTTCTGGGGCCTTTTTTAGAGGGGTGGAGCTTGTGACTCCACTTCCGCTAGGTTTGGGTTGGCTCGGGGGTGCCGTAGCCTTGTTATTAACGGGATTTGTGGTCCCTTCCGGTTTTTGTTTAAGGGAACCGGTCCCCGGTTTTGTTGATTTTTTGGATTTTTCCATAATTACTCCCACGAGTAGCGGAGAAACAAGGTCCACCCGGGCAGAGATCCGCAGTACCCGGGTAAGGCTAGTTAGAACCGGAGGTCGCCAGGTATCCGGAGCACACCGTAAACGACTGAGCTATTTTTTAATCTGGGTCCCCAGCCTAGCTGATCATCGGCACGGTTCGCATTACACCTTGATCCGACCCAGAGGATTGTGGGTTGGGGATGGGTAGCAGGGATTGATAACAAGGAGAGGAACGTAAGGTAGGGAAGACGACTGTCGGCTACGTTCGGTCGAGAACGCATTGCCCAGGATGAACCAGCGTGATGGAGCCGTCACGCATACGTGGAGGTCGTCGTCATGTCATCCTCCTCAAGCTAAGTAACAGGACGTTCTTTTTCACTCGTAAGAGCTATGTCCTACCAAGTGATTAAATTAACTCTTATATCAACAAAATTCGTCCTAATTCCCTTGAAGTCGAACGTTCGACTGGTAGAAAGCCTCCTGCATATGTAGTGGTGTTTGATGGACTTCTGAAACTATGATATTATTCCAGTCCCTATTTATAGGTAGCCTATCACTGCCAATCCAAGTATTTGATGGGTGTTGAGAACTAAAATACTCTAGTATTTTTGTTATAAACGGCAAGGTGTTTAATGGCAAGACGAGTAGTTTAAACAACACAATTTATTCTTTAAATTACTTACTGCAAAGCTAGCTATGTTTCATCCATTTTTTTTTCGAGCAACTAATATTAGCGGTTATTAGTCACTTTAAGGTCAAAACAGAATTGCGACTGCGACGGCCGACTGCAACTGCGATTTATGTCAAAGTTGGACGGCGCAGTTAATGTAGAACGAAATTGCAACGGCAACTTCTATTCTGACATAAAAGCGTGATATTTTACGTTGTATTTAAAAACTAATTTGGTTTTATACCTAAATTGTTTGCATAATATATATGTATAATAATTAAAGTGGAATAAAACTTGTTTGGATTTGAATTTCAAGAAAATATGAATTACTAGCTGGAACCCGGTGCGCCTCGCTGCACAAATAAGCCAATAGTATGGCGTGCGCCAAAACAATTGGGAATCTCAAAATCGATGGGCACAGAGAGTCTCAAATCCCGGGATGCAAGTACATTCGTAAAGAAAAGTGTAACTCCGTTCGTTTAAAAACACAAATCACTTGCTCATTTATATCCCTAATCACAATTCAGCGGTCTCACTGCCACTCTTGTCGTGGTCAGGGAGTGTTTTTGCCCGTAAATGAATTTCGAAGAAGAAATTACAATGCACGTCCGCTTGAACTTTATCCATACACGAAATTTTAATGGGTGTGAAATTGTCAGTTCGCCGCCTGTGTTTATATTTCCAATTCTTTTGGTACGCGCTATAGCTTCCGTTTATTTTGCAGTTGAGGTGATAAGAATTTTAATATACAGTAGGAGCCATTTTCGTATTTTTGATTCCGAATAATATCGATGCTATCGATTGAAATTTCGCTATTTGAAACGACCAAAAGTTGGTTTTTTCAATACTGTTCCATAGATGTGATGCTTTCAAGCATGCATCCGTTCAGCTCATTTGCAGGCTTTGATCGAAGTATACCAGGCAAAGTTGAGCAAGTAGTGTCAGAGCGCCTACCATGGATTAGGTTTTCCTCGGAAATCTTGAAAAGCCCTGTCATGCGCTTCGACCTATTTTTTATAGGCCATTGTGCATTCGCTCCAAAATAATAATTTTGCACGGATGTGGCAATACGGGAGTTTTTACTGATGTTACATGTAGGTGTTTCTCTCTGGTTCAAATTCAATAGGAACTTGGGTGCTCAATACACTAAACATCCACCATCAAGTAGCGTTGATGCAAATGATGTCACACTTCACACTGTGAATGGAGACAGTTAATACGTTCAATAAGCAACGTTTGGCAACATTGGGCGAACTTTTCAAACATTTAACGGCATGATAAAGAGTAATTTTTCCGTAAGAAATATGAAAAAAAATATGTCCCATGCAAAATTATTGTATGTTGAAAAATCAAGCACCTTGAAATCTATGCAAATTTCCAGGTACCATAGCTCAAAAAGAAAAAGCGACGAACATCTGATTATTGAATTTGTCGTCTTTTTGGTTTCGAGACCTTTCATTTAAGCCATACATTGCTAAAATCAGGCACATGCAGCCGAAGTTACTTCAATCCAAGTTCAGAGAACCGCGTCCTTCGCGATAAATCTGATTTTTTCAACAAAATTGTACGGCAACTATCCGTAAATAAACTCCGATCGATCTGAAACTTTGGAAATCGTATTTTTTTCGGAAAAAAACCAAAACAAAATGGATCTGACTTCTTTAGCAGAAATTTGAAGAGTACCTCCCATACAAAAGTTTCGGATTTTTCTATATCAGTACACTACAGCTACCCGAAGGTTTCGAGATAGCCTATATGTTATTCTGAAGTATGAGCTATATTATTGTAAAGTTTAATTAAAATCTATTCAGTAGGTTTTGCGTGAAAGAGTAACAAACATCCATACAAACATTCGCGTTTATAATATTAGTAAGATAGCCTATAGCAAAAAACCTGTGTGCGTTGCAAGGCTTTTAAATAAAAAAAAAATTATGTGTGCGTTGTACGCGGTAGGAAAAAAAAACAATAAATCTGGAAAAAAATTCCCTCTTCCCAATCTTATCGGTGATTCAATTAGAACAGCGTTATGTATTCAAGTAGATGCATCTAAACATGTAACTTCTCGGTGAATTGGAATTTTAACTTTCTCTTTTCGGTTAGCCGTTACACTGCTCCCTTCTTACTCAGTAGATATTCGTCCCGAACACAGCTTCCTCCAGGTCCCGTTTTTTCCGATCGAACTTTTTGGAAGCGATAGATGACATCGTTTAACCTCGTGATGACAATGTAGCGGCGCACAAATTTGCAAACTTCGACTCTTTCTACCGTTTTTACTGTTTCTATACTGGTTAGAGGGAATAGAAATTTACTACATTTCAGAATGTGGCTTGGGAAAATTCGTGCGTCATATTGGACCCGCAATTTTGAATTTATAAGCTTTGATCATAAATTCGTTGTTTGCCCTAAAAGCCCCCAGATACCGATTTTCATTGCAATCGGAATACAATTGGAAAAATTCGTCGGCCATATTGGCGCGGCCATTTTGAATTTATAAGTTTTGATCATAAATTCGTTATTTGCAACCTTAGAAACCCCTAGATATTCACTTTCATTGGAATCGGAATACAATTGGAAAAATTCGTCCGCCATTTTGAATTTATAAGTTTTGATCATAAATTCGTTATTTGCAACCTTAAAATCCGCCAGATTTCGATTTTCATTGGAATCGGAACACAATTGGCAAATTCGTCGGCCATATTGGCACGGCCATTTTGAATTTATAAGTTTTGACCACAAATTCGTTATTAGCGACCTTAAAAACCTCTATATACCAACTTTCATTGAAATCGGAACACAATTTGCGTGGCCATTTTGAGTTTTCGGCGGCCATGTTGAATTTTTTTAAAAATTATAGCCTATATGTTATTCTGATATATGAGCTATATTATTGTAAAGTTTCATTAAAATCCATTCAGTAGTTTTTGCGTGAAAGAGTAACAAACATACATACAAACATTCACGTTTATAATATTAGTAAGATATAAAATATTGAGGTCGACGCCGACGGCGATTTTAGAAATTTGCTCAAACGCCGACTTCGACTTCGCGGCGCTGTGCCGCTGCATTTGTAATTTCGTTATACACGTTTTGTGTTCATTTGCGCTAAACGGCTGACTTCGCCGTCCGCCGTCGCAGTCGCAATTCTGTTTTGACCTTTATAGTACAGTTTCCAGAGTAAAAAATCACTAAAACTGCAAAAAAATTGTAAGTTAGGAGTAAAGTGAACCGTTACGTTCCTGGCCGCATTTTGTGAAAATCAAGGGAAAATTCGATTGAACGGATTTTCCAACGGGTTTCTGGAGACAAACGTAGAAATTGGAAAAAATGTCAAAGAAACAAAAATAAAGCTATGAAATTGTCGACACAAACGGTCTTAAGCTTTCCCCAGAAAACCTCACGTTCGATCGGAAAATGGAGGGTAAAGAAAAAAAATATAAAAAATTATTTCGAATATATATTGCCTTTGTTTATGCAGGGTGTCCCCATGGGCGTAGTAAGGTAGGGGGCCAGGCCCACCCCAGAATCCTTCTTGCCCACCCCAGAATAAAAGTGCATCACTTATTAGATTGTCGGTGAAATGGGGGACGTACTAATTTTTGCGTCTTCCCTCATCTCATTGCAATATATAAGTGATATATGTATATATATTGCCAATAAAAACTTTTACTTCACAAATTTTATATTAATATTATTCTTTTATTTAATACGTTTATTTAACATTTATCTATTTTTTATATTTAATAGTTTTAGATTTTAATAGTTTAAGATTTTTCTATTTTTTATTATGTCACACCGAAACTTACATAACGGTTTTTAATTAGACAACTTATTATAGGAGACTTCCTTATCGAATAAACTCCTAACTAATACTCTCACAAATATTCAAAATAATTTTTAATATCACAATATTTGTGTGGCTATGTTTTTAAAATTGTTTCTGTGTACAGTGTATACATACGTGATATGACAATCCAAATTCCCCAAGTGTATTTAATAGTAGTAGTGAGAATCCAAATTGTGACGTAACCAAAAACACTGTACTTAAAATTATTAGAACAGAAACTGAGTGGATACTTGAATAAAACTTATTACAACGAAAAACGTATATACAAGTAGCGACTGCTACATAACTCCCCCTTCAGCGCGAGCGTCCATGAATGTACTATCATACTTTATTTTCATATTTAATTACTCAAGTAAAACGAAAAAAAAAAAATTTTTTAATTTTATAACCGAAATGAAACCTTTTTCTTTGAACTTCTAGTTACTGGTTTTTCATTGTCTTCCTTTTTTTCAATAAAGGCGGGTTTTAATCTATCAATTGATACTACCGTTATTTTTCCGTTGACGTCAATCGTAAAATTTTTTGTATGTCTCTTAATAACTTTAAAAGGACCTTCATAAGGATCCTGCAAGGATCCCCTACTTCTATCTGTCCTCAAAAACACGAATTCGCAATCTTCTAAGTCTTTTGGAACATAGAAATTTCTTCTTTGATCCCGAGAATCTGTTGGCACGATGTTCCTCATGTGATCTCGTAATTGTTCTACTAGGTCTGTTGGATCTGATACTTGGTGTGGATCCCTCACAAAGAATTCTCCGGAGATACGTAATGTTTGACCATAAACTAATTCAGCCGGACTACACTTAAGATCCTCCTTAACTGTTGTTCTTAAACCTAGTAATATAGCTGGTATGTGCCACAACCAATTCGGATTAGACATCTTAGCTCTAAGAGATGCTTTTAACTGTCTGTGTAGCCTCTCCACCATTCCGTTTGATTGTGGGTGATACGCCGTTGTTCGAATCCTATGGGTTCCTAATAATTTTGAAAATTCCTCAAAAAGTTTTCCTTCAAATTGGCCTCCTTGGTCCGTAGTAACTGTCAATGGAATCCCAAATCTCGGAAAATATTGCTCATATAATGTCTTGACTACTATGCTGGCTGTAATACTCTTTAGTGGGTATACTTCCGGCCACCTGGTGAATCGATCCACTACGGTTAACAAGTATACGAATCCTTCCACCGGATGCAATGGGCCTACCAAATCTACATGGATGTGTTCAAACCTTCCCATAGGTATCTGTAATTTTTGTATCGGAGATTTTGTATGTCTGTGAATTTTCGCTTTTTGACACGTTATACATGACTTCGCCCATAAATTAATATCAGTATTCATCCTAGGCCAAAAATATCTTCTTGTAATTAATTTCCTTGTACCTCGTATTCCTGGATGTGATAAGTTATGGATTTTGTCAAATATGCTTCTTCGTAATATCTCTGGTACGAATGGACGATCTCTACTAGTGGAACACTCTAACCAGATTTTACTTTCTAAGAAAGGTACATCTGTTTCCACTAAAATGAATTTCGAACTTTTATTTGAATTTTCAATCAACTGTTTTAGCTCGGTATCATCCTTTTGTGCATCTGCGATAATGCTTAAATCTATTTGTTTTTCGCTAATCGCGTCACAATTGCTATTCTCCATAGTTACTCGTGATAAAGTATCTGCTACTACATTAGATTCTCCTTTGATGTATCTTATATCGGAGGTGAATTGGGTAACATAGTCTAATTGTCTTGCTTGTCTTGGACTTCTCTCCGCTTTGGTCCAAATTGCGGATGTTAAAGGTTTGTGATCCGTGAATACTGTAAATTCACGACCTTCCAAAAAATGTCTAAAGTGTTTAATACTTGAGTACATTGCCAAAAACTCTCTATCAAATGTAGAATACTTAATTTCTGCATTGCTTAATTTCTTGGAATAAAACGCTAAAGGTTCACTTTCATTGTTGTTAATTTGTTCTAACATTGCTCCAATCGCAATGTTTGATGCATCAACTGTCAACTTCAACGTAGGATTTTCCGCTGGATGCACTAATAAAGTTGCCGAAATAAAAGCCTTTTTCACCTTGATGAACGCGTCTTCGCATTCTTCCGTCCACTCAAAATTTTTTAAACTCTTAGGTTTTTTAAGCTCCCTAACTAAATGTATATGAATGGGGCTTAACAACTCTGCTAATCGTGGAATGAATCTGTGAAAGTAATTTACCATTCCTATGAATTGTTGAATCTGCTTAATGGAAGTAGGTGAAGGGAAATCCTGGATGAATTTAATTCTATTTTCAGAAGGAAGAATCCCGTCCTTCGTAATTTTGTGACTTAAAAATTAAATTTCATGTACACCAAAAAGACATTTTCCTGGATTAATATTTATTCCATATTCTTCTAAACGGCCAAACACCTGCTCTAAGTGTTTCTTGTGTTCCTCCTTATTTTTGCTTGCAACCAATATATCGTCAATGTAGACAAAAACGAATTCCAAACCAGTTAAAACTCTATCCATAAATCGTTGGAAAGTTTGAGCAGCATTTCTAAGTCCAAAGGGCATTCGAGTAAATTCGAATAAACCGAAAGGTGTAGTTATCGCTGTCTTATAGATATCTTCCTCTGCCATAGGTATGTGATGGTAAGCTCTCACTAAATCAATCTTCGAAAATATGGTACAACCATTCAAATTTAACGTAAAATTTTGAATGTGAGGAATCGGGTATCTGTCTGGAATTGTTATTGAGTTTAGTCTCCGGTAATCTCCGCATGGTCGCCAATCAGTGGAATCTTTCTTTGGAACCATGTGTAGTGCTGATGAGACTGATGACGAAGATGTTCTGCATAAGCCTAATTTTACCATGTGCTCGAATTCTAATTTAGCGATTTTAAATTTATTAGTGTCGAGTCTTCTAGGTCTTGAAAATGGTAGTTGACCTTTAGTGGTAATAGTATGCACTATATTATGTCGTTCAGGTAAATCATAGCGTTGAGGTTGAGTTAGAGAGGGAAATCTAGCTAAAACATTACCATATTCACTATCAAAGGTACAATGCCTGGGTGAAGGGGAATCTGTTTTAATCAGGATTCCATTAACTGTTAACTCGGTGTTACCATCTATTATTCTCTTATTTTTCAGATCAACCAGCAAATTGAATTCAGAAAGAAAATCTGCGCCAATAATAGGTTTGTCGACGCTTGCTATAATGAACGGAAAAGTTAAATCTCGTCTTAATCCGAAGTCTATCTTAAGAAGTTTTTCTCCGTAAGTATGGATAATTGATCCGTTAGCTGCTGTAAGAATTAAATTTGGATTTCTCTTACATTTGCCACAATATGAATTCGGTATTACTGATAATTCCGCTCCTGTATCAATTAGAA
Organism: Thereva unica; assembly: GCA_949987705.1. Lineage (NCBI taxonomy): Eukaryota > Metazoa > Arthropoda > Insecta > Diptera > Therevidae > Thereva > Thereva unica. The sequence continues at coordinate 60,484,414 of OX465282.1, forward strand.
ATTTAAGTTTATTTTCTTTATCGTAAATAAAAAGTCTATTAGATTTTTTTGGAGTATTATTTTTAAAACACGCTGAAGGGATATTTAGTTTTTTTGATTATTATAGTTGCAAGGTTTAATACATCTTTTAGCCTTGTCGCCGAATTTAAAATGAAACCAACAAAATGGTTTATTATTATTATTATTGTATTTCGATCTATCACGGCTTCTACTTCTAGACCTTGACCTATTATGAAACTCATTATTCCTATTAAATGTAAGTTTTTTAATTAAATCTGTTAAATTTTCAATTTTATTCTCTAAATCATTAACCTTCTTAGCATAATCAATGTTATTTATATTAATACATTTTTGGTTTATAAAAGGATTTGAAGAACAATCATTGATTGATGAAGTATACTGAAATCTGGAACATTCGAAAATTTTATCTGCTAACGTTAGAATATCTTGAATGTTTTGTTTACCAGAGGACATCAATGCGATGTTAATACTAGGCGGTAATTTTCGCATCCAAAGTTTTCTAATCAGGTCCTTTCCTAAATTCGAAGATGTTCCTGCAAGTATCTCCATTGATCTATAAAATTCTGATGGTTTTCTATCTCCCATCTCAGAATTGCATAATAATTGTTCCAACTCTTTCTCTTCAGACTCTGTAAATCTTTGAATTAATGTTGTTTTTAAGGCTTGGTATTTATTCTACGATGGTGGGTTTTGAATGAAGTCCAATATATTCATTATTATTTCTAAAGGAAGAGCTTGTATCACATGTTCGAATTTAGTCTCATCTAGTCTAATTCCTTTAGAGTTAAATTGACTTTCTGTTAAAATAAACCATGCTTCTGGGCATGGAGACCAGAAAGTTGGTAGCTTAACAGCTGATGCACTAATATTCTCATTATCAACGTTCATTCTTTCACTATCACCACCTTGGACACTCATATTAATCACAATTTTTTAAAATAAAACTCGCGTAAAAAGAAGTTCAATAAAATTTCGACTTTACTTAAAAACTTCGCGATACTTTAAAATAACACCCGTGGACGTTCGCGAAAAGAGTCGATTAATACTCAAACTTAAATAAATTCCCGAAAATTTTATTCAAGTCTCACTTCCTAAAAAAAAAATTTTTAGAGGAAAAATATTTGAAAGAGGAAATTGAATTGTCACCACTACTAAATTATGTAAGTGTAATGTTTTTTTTAGTGTAAGCAATTCCGTACAATTTAAATTTTAAAATTAAAGAAAAATATTTAATTAAAATAAATACTTGGTCTCCTTATTAAAAAAATGAACCTCTTCTTAAAATTTTTCACCAAATGCTTTTCTTTCTTGGATCTTCTTCTTTTCTTCGTAAAATTTTCAAAATTTTCTTCATATCTTCTTTCTTCATATATTTTCTTTCATAAAAATTTTTTAAATTCTTCTTTCTTCTTTTTTCTTTGAAAAATTTCTTCGTTCTTCTAATGTCGGGGTCACCAATATGAAATGGGGGACGTACTAATTTTTGCGTCTTCCCTCATCTCATTGCAATATATACGTGATATATGTATATATATTGCCAATAAAAACTTTTACTTCACAAATTTTATATTAATATTATTCTTTTATTTAATACGTTTATTTAACATTTATCTATTTTTATATTTAATAGTTTTAGATTTTAATAGTTTAAGATTTTTCTATTTTTTATTATGTCACACCGAAACTTACATAACGGTTTTTAATTAGACAACTTATTATAGGAGACTTCCTTATCGAATAAACTCCTAACTAATACTCTCACAAATATTCAAAATAATTTTTAATATCACAATATTTGTGTGGCTATGTTTTTAAAATTGTTTCTGTGTACAGTGTATACATACGTGATATGACAATCCAAATTCCCCAAGTGTATTTAATAGTAGTAGTGAGAATCCAAATTGTGACGTAACCAAAAACACTGTACTTAAAATTATTAGAACAGAAACTGAGTGGATACTTGAATAAAACTTATTACAACGAAAAACGTATATACAAGTAGCGACTGCTACAGTCGGCAGTACAAAGGGACTTTCCCTAGGCTCTAGTCTGTCACATACAAAAAAAAAGAAGATACATCCGCATTAAAACCAATGATATTACATAACTGTTTAAACAATTTAAAAGAAAGTTTTTAAATGGGCCTGCGCTGGAGGTCAACATGAACGCGCATGACACAACGTAGTGACTGCAATGGCCATGGAGATATAGCTGCAACCTGGAAAACATATTTGTATTGCATTGTATTGCTTGCATGGGTATCGAGCTCATCTGATACAATGCAGTGCTATTTTTATATGACAGCAGTCTTTGAAAGACTACTAACTGCAGTATAAACTTGCAACACAATGCAAGATGTATTACCAGCTTTAGATAAAGAGTATAATCTCTTACAGAAGAAAAGGCAAAGAGTCGGAACTAAGTTCATTTGATGTGGCCATAGATACGTAACATATAACGCAGAATACAACCATAGATACATTTTAAGTATGGGCCTATCATCTTCAGTATGCTACGTGTAGTTCATAAAGTTAAGTCGTTGAATTTGAAATTACTCGGCTCCAATAGAAACTCAGTTGTGATACAACCATAAAAGCAAAATACAAATCCACTTTTTGCGCTCTTCTATGTCCATAGTAACGGCAGGTATATCTTGGTATAACTAGCGAAAGAGTCAGCACACACGGGTCTAGGTCTATAATTTGTCACTAATTTGTTACGTCAAAAATAATTTGTAATTTGATGTCAACCCGGCTATAGTCCATTCAAAACGCGCGTTATGGTGTTCCAAAATAACACCGTTAAGAAAATCGAACCCTCGTTTTTGGGGTCGCTGATCACGAAAATCGAGGTCCCGCGGTCCTAAAATTAGGGCGTCACCCCTAAAAATGCAAAATACACCCCTTTTTAGGGGGTTTTCACGATTATTTCAATAATAATGAAAACTAATGCGATGAAATGCACTTTTTTTAATATTTATTTGCGAAGGTGGTTGATTTGTACTAAATTAAGGCGAACTTTATTATAAGGGGTAGTCCTAAAGGGTTGAAACTACCCCTAAATTAGCGAAAAATGGCAAAAATTGTAAATTTTTTTTTTTTTTTTTTTCAAGTTTATGCTTCAAATTTGATTCTGACTTCATTTTTTTAAAAAATCCTTTTTGTATAATCGTACATCACATTACATTCCTCACTAAATTAGTTTATTACTTCAACTTCCAAGTAACTGCAAGTAAAATTTACTAAAAAACAAATTCGGGTGCTTTATCTTAATTTTATTACTTTGCCTCGGTTTTTACCTGCCTAAATGTCATTGTAAAAAAACGGACCACCCCATTATTCAGAAGTACCTCAAATAAATTAGGGTACATATTTCGCAATTATTGTGTGATTGTCGTTTTTACAAAAATGCAGAGTTTATTTAAAGATTCCACGAAATGAAATATTTCTCAATATATTTTATTTTCTCTTTAGGGGTTGTTTAACATCTGTACAAAGGGGTTTATAGTGAAATGTTCCAAATGAAGTAATGATTACAAATGGAAAATAAAATTTAAATGTAAAACAATAAATTTTAATTTGTTTCAATTACAATTTTAATGTGGGGGTAGTTGTACCCCCTTAAGAGTTGAAAAAATAAATTTTTTTGTTGATAAAAAAACGTTTAGGGTTCGATTTTCTTAACGGTGTTATTTTGGAATACCCCCCCCCCCCCTAGTTTTCAATGAACTATATTGTAGGGGTAGTTTTAACCCCTTAAGGGCTGAAAATAATTTAATTTTGCCTGACAGTGCGCCCACAATCGAATTTGAAGCATAAACTTGGGAAACATATTTTTTACCATTTTTGCCATTTTTCGCCAATCAACCACCTTCGCAAATAAATATTAAAAAAAGTGTATTTCATCGCATTAGTTTTCATTATTATTGAAATAATCGCGAAAACCCCCTAAAAAGGGGTGTTTTTTGCATTTTTAAGGGTGACGCCCATGTTTTAGGACCGCGGGACCCCGATTTTCGTGATCAGCGACCCCAAAAAACGTTTAGGGTTTGATTTTCTTAACGGTGTTATTTTGGAACACCCCCCCCCCCCGCGTTTTGAATGGACTACATCAACCTCTCGAACTCCTTGGAGGTAAAATGTTTCCCATTGTCGGAAAAAATCTTTCCCGGGACGCCAAACGCGTGGAAAATATGGTGTTCAAGAAAGTTGATGGCCGCGCTGGAGGTTTCAGCATGTACGTAAAGAAACTGAAATGGTCTTTGCGCCTCCATGGCCTCGCCCATGGGTGGTCTAAGAATGGTGTTGGGAGTCTTTGTTGCCTTGCATCTATCACAAGCAGCAACATAAGATCGGACCTGGCTCGCCATGCCTGGCCAGTAGTACTTCTCGCGTAGTTTAGCTAATGTCTTTCCGACTCCGCCATGGGAAGCTTGAGGGGGCGCATGGGTGGACTCAATGAGGGAAGCGGTTAGTTCTGTGGGGATCCACAATTTCCACGTCAGGTCATCCGCTTCTGGGTCGCCAGTTCGTGGAGACAAGCGGTGGAACACATACTCGTCAGAGACCTGAAGGTCAAGTAACTGGCCAAACCGCGACGTCCAATAAATCGTTTCAGTGCTGCAAGAAAGGCGGAAGTTGACATGCCTGACACGGTTTCTAAATGTATAGCCTTAGTAGCCATACAAACAAAGATACAAACATAACCCTTATATGTTCGGACACCACGGTATCTAGACATTTTTAGTTGAAAGGGACCTCCAAAATCGATTCCGACCCGTTAAAATGGTGCTGACATTGTCGCTCTTGCAGAGGGACGATCACCCATTAATTGCGGACGTGCTCTAGCTGATGCCTTGAAACAAGGTATACATTCATGTAAGACTTGTTTAATTGTTTGTTGCCCTTTTAGAATCCAATATTCCATTCTTAAAGTATTCAATACAAGCTCTGTTCCACCGTGAAGGGTTATCTTGTGGATATATTCAATTAGCAGCTTGGTGAAGTGATGTTTGGATGGAAGGATAATTTGGTGCTTTTGGTTGCTAGGAATGTTGGCATGGGCTAATATGCATCAAGTAGTGGATTTAAGGGAAGTAACGTACTGTGTGGTGAAACTCGCAGCCCCTTTTCTAGTGCTTGATATTCTTTTGGAAATGCTTGTCTCTGAACAGACCGAATTAAATGTCACATTTAGCTCCTTGGCTGTCGGATACCTTGTTATGGGTGAGTTGGAACCTTTTAGCTTGCTCAAAAATCGAAATACATATGCGAATACTCGGAGCAGTTTGGAATACGAAGAAAAGGACATCATATCGTGAAAGACACTGGCGTGCACACGGGTATGGCAGGTATGGCAGCTGCCATACCAAACAAATCATCGGCGCCCCAACGCCTCCAAAAAATAAAAATTATTAAAACAAAAATTTGTCTTCTTTATTTTAATTTTTTCAACAATTTGTTTTTTAATTTGATATTTTCAAGCAGAATTTTCTGAAAAATGCACTGCGGCTGTATAGAGTGCGCAGTGCATTTTTAATACTAATAAAATGGGGCCAAGTTGATGTTCATATACATATAAACGAATAAGGCTGGACGTCCACTGGGAGCGTATTCGAGCGGCTACGCGCTTCGGCTTCATGGGCGGCTATAGGCGGCTATAAGCGGCTCTGAGATGCGCGGCTACACGCTACAGGGGTCGTCCAATGCAAGCTTTTCATGCTGCTCAGTTTGAAGTGAATTTGACATAATAATTTTGTGATTTGAAAATGTAATGTAGTCCAGTGCAATTAGTCGAAAAAAGGGCATGAAATTGCATTTCATGATGTACGAAATTTTTTTTAGAATTTGTTTGGGTACATCTGACAATGTTAAAACTAAGTTTGTGGGGTCGCAATGTGTTGGGAAAAGCCGCCATCTTGAAAAAGAGGTAGAGGTCGTTTATACCAAATAGCCAGTTTCCATGCAATGGTAGCTGAAAATGATCAGTGGCATCAGTGTTGGAGAATACAATTATCTACGAAATGAGCCCTCAACAAGGTCTGTAAGCTGATTTGGCTCAAAGTTATGGCCGCTCAAAGTAGCACGATACCGCGCGAGCTAAAAACTACATCGACTTCATTGAGGTGCCGAAAAAAGAATATTAACGAAGAAATGATTTGAAAAAAATTTCATAATATTCGGTCGGGCCTTTTTTGTTTAAATAGAAAAACTTCGGCTAATTGTCAGAAACACCTTAAATTGACAAGTTTTGCTAATATCTAATAAACTCGATGGAATGAGACCCGTTCTAAACGAAGTGACCTTTTTTGGGTTCTGCGATAGCCTTCGAACAAAACACCACTTGCCAAAATCCTACAACCTTTCAAAAATGTTGTTTTGATGGGGAATTGTTTTCTACGCGTGATACAGTTTCAGTAAATTGCGGTTTATCCCGGGATTTCCGTAGTTACCGCAAAATTTGTTCTTTTTGGTCAAGTCAGACAAGTACCTAACAGTTACAGTTTTGCTAATATCTCCGAAAAGCTTTGGAATTTCCAAATGAAGTTCGCTTCTCAGTTTGTCAACGGCGCGGCGCTTCAGCACGCTCCATACGAATTTGAACAATCGCTTTAGTGCAGCGAACGAAATACGGAGGACATGTTTGTTTGCTAACGTTCAGGAAAAAGAAATTCTCTAGAAAAATCTTGTGGATTTACTACTATTATAGTTATTTGAACTAGCTTCTCTCGGGATTGCTTTGTCATCAGTTCTGATACTAATCAATTTTCCACTAGTGCTAAACGTATAACTATTTTGTAAGAAGTCGGTTTATTCCATTTTCGTTCATCATACTGGGAACTTAATCGTGTGGACCGAAGGGGTCAAACCCACATCCCAACTAGTTATCATTATTGTTATCGTTATTATTTGATGTGGCGCCCCAAAAAATTCTGCCATACCAAAGGGGAGCCCCTGTGCAATAGGAAACCTATTTTGTTCATCTTTAGCTGATTGACGTAGCGTCCTTATTGCTAAATAAGGAGCCGCCGTAGTTCCAAAAGTAACACGAGTCATTTGAAATTCCTTGACTGGTTCAGAGGTTGTTGGTCTACAGGTTTCATGTGGCCGAGATCAAGATATTCTTGTAGGGTCTTTGTATACTCTGAGGACAAGTGTGGATTTTGAGACAGCTTTGTCTCGAGTGAAGATAACCGTTTAAAAGCCAAAGATTTAGAAAAACCTAATTCGGGAATTTGGTTATTTGTAAACGGAATTTTTACCTGATATGCGCCTGATGGCAATCGCCTCGCATTCTATATCTGTAGCACTTTGTTTAACCTGATTTGGTAATTCTTCAACTTCCCAAAACGATCGCAATACTGGAACTATGTGCACTACTCAAGTTGGAAGCTGATGTCTCTGGAGAAGAAATTGACATATTAGAATGTTGTGGCTTATTGGGAGTTGAACTTTGTAGAGAATTTCTGTGTCTCTGGTATATTGGAACATCATCGAAAGGGACGATTCTCATCTGTATCGGTGACGTTTTCGGCGGTTTGGGCTTATAATTTACAATCATTTGTTGGACTTCTTCAACAACAGTTTTCGACGAAAGTTGACTCAAATCTGGGGCCCGTTTTTATAATACGCTTTTTCGTAAAATCGGCGTACAATTTTCATTTTTACATTTTGTTGTCCATATAATACGAAAACTTAACGAATTTTCGTAAATTAACGAACAGTGCCTTACGCCTCCTATATATTGTTCGTAATTTGCCAAACGTCACAATAATTGATTTTAATTATTGGGAGTGAACAAAAAATTGTTTTTTTTAAACATGGAAGACATGCAAAAAGAAATGGAACAATCTAATCCTTTGAAAAAAAGGATTAGAAAGGAGCCGGCAAACGGAGAACAAAAAAATATTTTAGTCGAGTTTATGGAGATGAACAACAACTTAGCGCGAGGGACTTTATCCCAAGGTATCAATGGGAAGCAAAAAGTTAAAGTTTTCGTTTCAAGATATTATATTTTTGCTGCTGAGTTCTTTCGCCTCCTCTACATTGCTCATAAACTAAAATATGGCGCCAAATAGACATTTTTAGCAATTTGGATAAATTCCCAAAATCTTGCACTAATTTCAAACAAATTTGACAGTTAACACCCGTCTCGTTGCTAAGCGCTATAAATATTAGCCATAAGCTAATAGCCGCCGCTGTAATATGCTTACGAACATTGTTGATTTTACGAACTTGATTTGTTCGTAATATGTGAACCACTATTAAAAATTATCGTTATTTTATTTTTCGTTTTACGAATTTTAAGTTTACGAATAAGCGTATTATAAAAACTGGCCCCTGGTATGTGAGTATTATTTTCTTCATCCACTTTTAAATTTATCAGTAAACACTTCATCAAAACCTTCACTCCCTATTTCAAGTTCTTCTCTTCTGTTATCTTTTAAAGCTACTGTAATATTGGGTCCATCTATTGTCACAACGGCTTTTTCCAGTAAGTCCATACCTATTATCAGATCTGGAACATTAACGTCATCGTCACATATCTGAATCTTAATATCTTTGAATATCACTCCTCCTAAATCCACTTTGGCGATAAATGATCTCTTTGTATTAATGACGCCACCCACACCTGTAAGTTCTGAAGCACTTTTACTAAAAAGGAAACATGGATTAATGAATTTCAAAAGTTTTTTTTAATAAGGCAAATGTCGCTTCCTGTATCTAGTCTACCGTAGAGGGCAGTATTATTGATCTTCACTGGTTGGTAAACGCGCATCCTTTGCAACACATTGACTGCACTCTCTGTTGGTTTTTTTGTATCTGGTTGTGTTCTGCACTGCTAACTCCTATGGCCATATTGGTCGCACCTAAAACACTTAGGACCTCTCTCCTTCCGTTGAACCACACTTGTAACAATACTTCCGTCTTCGTTCATACTATATCTCGTCGCGCTATCGTTAAACATTGCGACACGCGTTGATTCGAATTTAAAAGAATCATTAAATCTCTCTGTTCTTCCCTACCGTTTACTCATGTCCGTAAATTTATCACGATTTACATATATTACAGAAAATATTCCCTTTTCGTCCAACACTAGTTCTTCAATATATTTTTAAATTCACGTGGTAACGTAGCTATCAATTAACTGCTTTTGGCAACTTTTATATGGGTGTACCGTTTGGTACGGGGCTTACACTATCTTCTCAACTTGGTATTTCTTTTTCTAATTCTACTGACTTTCAATTTTTTTTTAAATTAAATTCTAATCCACTGCCACTGAAAAGTACATCAACACTTTCTGTTCGAGTTAATTATCAGTCTATGTAAAAAAGAAAATCAGTCCACTTTACTTCCGACTTGATAGCAGGTTAACGGTATAAAATAAATCAAAAAAAATCACGGCTTTTGTTCATCCCGGTTGAGCCCCCATGTGAGATTCGAGAAAACAATTTAAAACGCAATTTTGTTAATTTAATGTTAAATATATTGAATTATAAATATTTTCAAGATGGGTACAATAATCCCGATTAATATAAAAACTAATTCCTACAATAACTAATTCCGATTCTACTTTCGTCTTTCCACGTCCACTGATTAATCTCGACTCTGCCTCAGTCTTCGGCCCAAATATTCAAGTATGTCGATTTCTGAAGAGTGCCCGTTAATCATGACACTTCTGGTGCAGTGAGAGCAATGGACATGAAAAAAATACAAAACACTGAAAAATTCAAATTAATACAAATCAAAATAATAATAATAATAATGATAATTATTAAGTTTAAAATTATTTTAGTCTCCCACATACATAGTTTTTTTAAATTGTGTTACTCAATATAAGCCTACAGTTAAAATTCTCATGAAAACAAGTTTTACTATTAACCCTGAATTCAATCAGCAAATCGATTTTGTTGCTGCCCCTTTTTTCTGTCCTAATGTAGCAAATGATTCATAACTCTATTTCGAACTTACTTAAATGACATATGTAAGTAGATTTATCGTTGTTGCTAATTCCAACTACTTATCATAACCAGAAGCCGAATGCAAGATATAAAACTCCAATATAACTAAATAGTTAATAAATGTTCAAAATGCATCCAACAAAGGCATCAAGACGACAAAGAGAGAAAATGTTCAAACCCAGGAGCGCCACTTTACCACATTATGCTATCATTTTCCATAGGTGTAACCAGTTCCATAAAATGACCATTCTTTGAGGTGATTCCCATGCGATGCGAAACCGTAGGACTTATGACATTGTACCACAAACAAGACCTCTTCTAGGGTGTAGTAGGAGTACCTAGCTCAAATCTGACGCCAACGCCAACGTCTGCGGTTCGAGGAACGCCTGTCAAGTTGAGATACATGGAATAATTATTTGTCCCTATGTTATTCGCCTCTAATAATGAGCGACAAATATGATATGAGATCGTTGCCTGTTCTCAGGTAATAGAATCCTTTGAAGATAGTAATTGAGATATAACCAGAGTTCTTCCATTAGCGCTGGCCAATCGACCTGTACACTTATCGATGTAGGAAACATCGAGTTTCCTCCGCCTTTTTACTATTCCTCCTAGCTTGGCCACGTCTTGGAATATTGTCACACGTCTCTCGCTTCGCACTTTTTGTCGCCTTTTTGTGTTCACTTTTCAGTATATATACCGGCATTGTTGGGGAGCACTTTGGTTCCGTGTGCTTGCTGCCTGGTTCGCAGGCCCCTCGTAATGAACATAAATTATATGTTTGATATGTTGTATCCATTCCCGATATAAGTTCGTACTTATGCGAGGCATAAATTAATATCGACTTGGATTCCATCCAAAACTTGTTCAACAAGTTCAGCCTAGTGATTTCGTGGGTGTCTTGTTCAGAGATATTTGCATGCAGGTTAAAAATTTTCAGGAGGAGGTAGTTGGAATGGATTCACACGCTCTTTGCGAAAATGGTATTCTACAGGCAGGTAATAAATTTTTATTTTATTTTTTTCAGTTTAGTTATAGTAAAGGATGAAATGCTGCACGGGAATGTGGGTGGGTTATTTCTTTAAGATTTAGTAAAATGAAAAGAATATCTGGCAAAAAGCTCAGCCTCTGCATTAAACTAAGTTCGAAAACAATTAAGAGGAGAGAGATTTACAATTATTCCCCTTACCGCTAAAATGTTCCCAAATCGCACCACTCTATCAAACATACAATACAATAGAGTGGCAAACCATTACCAAAATATTTGCTTTATTGCATTGACGCCATCACTAGCCGCTTCTCACTATGCATTGGTCGACATGTACAAAATACTTTCACATATTGTTGTAACTGGACTAAAACCATATATGGAAGCCAAGGTATGATATTACTAATAGTGGAGTCAGATAAGCAAAACATAAGGAATTTTTTCCAGCCTCAAAAAAATTTTTTTGGAACATGTTAGCTGCATCGAATACTATACGTAAGTTATAGGCCATTATGTCAAAAATTTACCATGCTGGTCGTTCTTTCTAAACATAGATGCGTATATCTCAGCATGTGTAGGTCCGAAAAAATCGAAAAAAATAGAGGCTGTTCCGAACAGCCTGTTCGTTATTATATTGGCTACCAGTGGTAACAATATGAAATTTTTATCTGCACATATAACCTCAAAAAAATCAAAAACTGAAGAAACTGCTCAACTTTGGTTTTTGGTATACCTTCGGATATTGTTAGTGAAATTTGATGAAATTTTCAAAAGCTCTTCAAAAAGCTCTTCATAAGTTGAAAAATAATTGGTTACAATTTCAAATCAAAATATATTTTAAAAGTCCCAAAAATTGACTTCAAATTTGAAAATTGATTGGCCTATCAGTTTTGTGCATCGCATCTTATGAGGTTCTTACTTTTTTTAAATTGTCGATTTTCGATTCAATTTTTCCAACTTGTACGGTCGCGCACACACACACACACTTCCTCTAAAATTTTTGCTTAGAATGCTCTTGGGGCCTTGAACAGTGAAAATACATACGTTTAAAATTTCGATTTCGATTTTCGGACCGAATACAATAACTTCCCTATACTGGGAAGTTAAATAAAGTTACAAATAATAAATGGTAATAATAAGGAGTTAAAAGATAACCCCATCTCGATAGATATAAAAAACATTTACGCATTTTCGTTTCTGTCTCACTGATCTCACTTTCACATTTTGCGATTATTATTGGTGGTTATCAAAGTGACAATGAGCATGAGCATCATTACATAACCTCAGTTAATTCTTTCTTGAAATTTATAAATAACGGGTAATGTTTTAAGGTAATCTATTTGGCAACAAATTAAAATGAGAAAAAAGTGGAAAGCAGCAACGTAAACCCGGTCTCTCAGACAATGCCGAAAGGAATAAGTACGTTAAAAATACCTACCTTTTGGAATACAAGGTCGGACCTGTGGTCCCTCCAAATGGAAACCCAATCCAGGGTCAAAGGCATAACGTCTTCAGCAGCAATATTAGCTTGCAGCAAAGATTCTGAGGAACGTAGGTTTGGATAGCTTATTACACAAGGTCGAATTCAGGGACTCGAAAACATCAGAACTATTCCGTCAAATAATAACAATGTGTTGAGAAAGAAGGAGAGCTACCGTACCTTGACGCGAAAGCTATTAGAAATAATGGCACAATAATTTTTGATTGGTACAAAAAGCCAACATCCTCGGGACGGCTTATTAACTTTCATTCAAAACAGCCGAGGATGGTGATATTCAACACTGCGCAGAATTTTGTCAATAGAGTACTTGATAATAGTCACATTAATTTCCACCACAAAAATGTAAATATTATCAAACACACCCTGTACTCCAATTCCTTCCCCACTAATGTCATAAATAGTATAATTAATAACTACCGAAGAAGCACCGACCGTCGCCATCAAGATGCTCCACCGCCCTCACCGGTAACTTACCGAAGTGCCCTATACATTCCATGTCTCTCCAACCGTATGAAGGCAGCACCAATACGCAATCGAGAGACCACTAGGATTGCATTTAGATCGGTAAATACACTGAAATCTTTATTATTTACCAATACCAAAGGGAAGCTGGATAAAATGGACAAGTCGGACACGGTCTACAAGATCGCTTGTTTAGGGGGAAGAGGGACCGCTTGCCCAGCTGTATACATAGGAACCTCTAAACAAAAATTGCGAAAACGCCTGTCAGGTCATCGATCTGACATCAACAGTGGGGGCTCCCAGAAAACTGCTCTAGCTCTCCACTGCATAGAGAACAACCACAATCCTGACCTCAACAACGTCACGATTTTGGAAGTTGAGAGACACTACAATAAGAGAATGCTGCTGGAGATGTTACACATAAATAAAATGAGAAATGCAGTTAACCGGCGCTCTGATTGTGACAATCTCAGCTGTGCATATAAACAGCTGATTGGGGCAAGGACAGATTATTGACAACAAGCTTCGTGTTCATGCATATACTAGTTCCACCGCGTTATAAATGTGTTAGTGCTGTTTTTATGTTTTTATTTTATTTTATTTTATTTTTTACTTGTATTGTAAGTGTGTAGATACTTTTATATTTATTTTGTATATTGACGTTTTTTCTTTTAATTAAAGGCCTGATGAAGGGTGTATTCATGCCCGAAACGTCGCACATAAAATAAAAATCTTTTATTTTTGACCCGGAGCCCACTAAAATTTCCACCATTAAGAAACCCAGGGGTCACAGCAAAATTCCTACTGTAACAATGTGTAACAACAGTCTTGTAAACAAGTCTCTACTCCAAAAATTGTGGATAAACAAACTGCCTGCACCAAGCTTCCGTAATTGCAATAGAACAGACCCATTCACAAGAGCAAATTTTCGAGATTGCTGTTCGAATTTATGATTCGACATCTGCCCACGTCGCTTCTTCTATCGAGAGATACCCCCAACGGTCAGAAGGAAAAAATACATAATCAAAACAGTACCACACAAGACCTTTCAGTGCGCATACGCCAAGTAGAGGTTGGTCAAGCTCAGGCTAAGGGAAGATATTAACAACGAAATATATAGGTTTCCACGCTCACGCGCCCGATCTATTACTAAACCAAATTCACCGAAAGAGACCAAAAGCGCTTTTATTGCCATAGAAAATTTGGACTTAATGCCAGAAAATATGTAGAACCTTGTAACGCAAATAACGCGGAATAGCTTAAGCCTTTCCCTTGTCGCATCATTATCTTTGAAAAATCACTTAATACACACTTTCTCATCGTCATAGGAGCAGATGTATGTTTGGTGCCCAAAAAACTCTTTCCGAAACTTAAAGTCAAATCTGACTTTTTTTTAGTTTCAGCCAGCGGTACACCAATAAACTTAAACCCCGGTGGTACATTTGACTAAATCTTCATTGTGGCAGCAGTAGACCACGTGATTCTAGGAGCTGATTTTCTCTACAAATACTCGCAAGAGAAAACTGATACAAAATCAAACTTTTCAGTAGAAGCCATTTATCGTCGTGTCGATTCTTACTCGCCCAAACATTTCTCTCTGAATTCCTATATGATATTAAATCAATTTCCTTCCTTAAAACCCCCATCAGTGAGGTAGAACATAATACGGTGCATCACATCATAACCGAAGGCTCTCTCCCTTGCTCTCGAGCTCGTAGGTTGATTACTGAAAAACTCCAGATAGCCAAGAATGAATTCCAAACGATAATTTAAATAGCCCCTTCCTCATCATCAGTATCTTCACCATTATTTCTGGCACCAAAAAAGAATCCAAACGATTGGAGTCCTTGTAGCGACCGTTTAAATACGGTGACGGTTTTCGACCGATATCCCTTAAGCCCTTATGACTTACACTCGCTTTTTTTGGCTAAATATGGCTGCATATTTGTTAGCATGTGAAAATAAGAAAAAGAAGAAATATTCTGCGAAATGGCGAAGGTTTCAGGCATAAGTTGATAAAGGAAATAAAGGATGAAGATCCAAATTTCTTCAAAAATATTTTAAGAATGACACCCATTCAATTTGAGTGTCTTTTAAATAAAGTGAAGCCCCACATATCCAAAGAAGATACTAGATTCCTGCAGTGTGTAGGCCCAGCAGAGAGATGGCAAGTAACTCTACGATATTTACAATTGTTTGAAATTTCAGGTGAAACTCAGACATCTTTACAACTTCCTTTTAGAATTCACCAATCCACAATATCTAAGATTTTAACAGAAACTATTCCTGTTATATGAGGTGTTAGGTGAAGAGTTTCTGAAATTTCAAACAGAAAAAGAACATTGGCTCAAAATTTCTGAAGATTTCTATAAAATGTGGGGTTTTCCGAATTGCATTGGAGCAATAGATGGTAATTTTTGTAAAAAACAAAACGTTGAAATTAATATTTTACTTTAACCGTTGAAGTCATTTGCATTCAATTATTGGTGCTATAAAGGAGAGCACACATTTGTGTTAATGGCAATCGTTGATGCCAACTATAGATTTTTATATGCAGACGTAGGAATTAATGGTCGCATTAGCGATGCTGGAGTATGGTTCAGGTCTGATTTGAGAACTGCAATAGAACGAAAGCAAGTAAATATTCCAGAAGATGGAAACCTCTCATCTACGTCGGTGCCATCTCCCTCTACTTTTGT
This sequence comes from Thereva unica, assembly GCA_949987705.1. Lineage (NCBI taxonomy): Eukaryota > Metazoa > Arthropoda > Insecta > Diptera > Therevidae > Thereva > Thereva unica. The sequence continues at coordinate 60,500,046 of OX465282.1, forward strand.
TTCCGATGACGCCTTTAAACTAACAGAATATAATGAAACCATATTCAAATAAAGCATTAATCGTCGACCAAAGAAGATTCAATTACATGCTTTCACGAAATAGACGAGTTGTAGAAAACAAATACTGACGAACAGATTTCAAGTATTATTTGCCGCTATTTTTCGTGCGCCTGCTGCAGCTATTAAAGTAGTTCTGGCTTGTGTATGCTTGCAAAATTTGCTGAGAAATCATGCAATTCAAAATAACGCAACATCCGACAACTTAACAGCAGAACAGATAGACTTGTTAATTTCCGAAAACTTTGTACCCACACAAACTGCGGGGGTGGTGCCTCAAGAGAAAAAGGAGAAGAAATAAGAAAAACTTTCAGTTTATTTTCAAATATTTAATTCTTAAATTATTATTTAGTTTTCGCGCCTTTTTAATTGTATTTCATTATATTCAAACAATAAATTATTAATTTTATGTTAAATACTATTTTGTAAATCGGGCTCCAGACTGTCTATGTCCGCCCTAACACTTTCTGCAAATAAAGCATTTCGAGTTTTATTTGAAAATAAACTTGTTAAGGTTTTAGAGCTCTGGAGAAAAGCGTCAACTAATAGTTCTTTTTATTTTTTGTTGAGTTCCTGGGTTTTTTCGATGGATGTCTGGCAATCGGACAAACTGCATCCATTGTTGAAGAGGTTGATGGAATCGGACTCGAAACAGGCGTTAATGATGATTCTATTGGCACATCCTCCTGGAAATTGAAAAATTCCGCTAAACTATGATCGGCGGACAAATCCTCTTCGTCGTTAGGTAACTCTGTAACAGTACTGTACTCTGCACTGTAATCATCATTTAACACCTAAAAATGTATTCATAATTTCTTGTTTCTTATATAATTTCCATTACCTCTAAACTCCTTTTATTAAAGGTATTCACCGACGGCATCGGTGTTATAGTTTCTTTTAAAAAATTTAATTTACTATAAAGCCTCCAAGCTGACTCCTTATATAAGTTTACATCTGACGTGCCAGCTCCACTTTTCTTACTTTTTGTAATGGGGCCCATCCACAGGCCAACTAGTTGCCCAAACTGAGTTGTGTAATGAGTTGCTGTTTTGCCACAAACGCTTCAACTGAATTGATACTTTATATGCAATATTCGATATTTTTTAGGCAATTTCAAAGTTAAATGAAATTGTAGAAACCCCGCGATTAGGTTTTATAGTAATAAAAAGTGAATACCCATGTAGGTTTTGCCTGATCTCACAAGGGAGCCAATGATTGGCCAAAGTATGGTTGTCATCGGTCGGCCAAGACTCGGTAATTTTTATTAGGCCACGCTTGGTACAACCCTGGCAGTCTTTAATGTCATTCATTTTAAAATATTGACTGAGTTTACAGTTAATGCGTATTTGGAATGTGTTGCTCTTCTACTCTTCAAGAGTGGAGGGTCTAACTAATAATTAATATTTTGAATATTCATATTTTCTTAATGTATTTAACTATAATTATAATATATTATGCATATTTCATATAAAATATTTGTATAATTAATTTTTTGCGAATCAACTACTTATTATTTTCAAAAAACTAAATTTTTTTTATTCTTGGCGGTCTTTGCTGGACCAGTATCGAGAGCCATTACAAGTGGCCAATATTGGGCCGAGGTTATCATCCAGCAGTTTTGCTGTAATGGCCCAGTCATGGGTGGTGTTATTGCGCCATTACTGGCTAACTGGCACCCAGTAATGGTCGATTACTGGCCCAATTGTTAAACCCTACATGGGTAACGATGTTTTTTATATTAATTATAATTCTTTTAATTATTAATATAATTATTTATATGTTTTTAAAATATAAATTAAATTATAAAAATATAAATTATGAAAATAATTTAATATTATGTGAACTTTCATAATTTAAATTAAAAATAATGCAAAATTATGAAAATATAAACTTGCAAAAAAAAATATATTCTTTGAATTCAGGCTTAAGTAGTTTTTTTTTATGTGACACACTAGAGACTTAGGGAAGGCCCCTTTGTACTGTCGACCATGTATATTTTATTTTCTTTTTTTTTTAGTTTGCCAAACTGCAACACACAGTGCGACTAGTTGCCCAAACTCTAGGCCCCCCCCCATAAAATAAAAGATTTTGATTTATCCCAACTGTAACCCCAACTGTCAAATCAGTTTGCCAACTGCCCCATACACGCTGCGATTCAGTGCCAACACAACTCAGTTTGGGCAACTAGTTGGCCCGTGGATGGGCCTCATAACATTTAAGGTTGGTCCACTTTTTGAAGTTACACTTCTTTAGGCGCGTTTTGAAAAATATTATGAAAGTGAATTTTGACGAATTCGCAACGGAGGATAAGGGCGAAGGGGTGGAGGCAATGGAGGGCAAGCATTTCAACTTCCATTCTTCATGCGCATTGGGATTATCATTATTATGCACGGTATACAGAAAACGAAGGTAATGTAAAAGCGACGGCTGCTTCGAATACCGTAAAAAATGGGCGCCTGGTGACGTCAGCCGTAATGCTGAAACAACAACAGCTTCGATTTTATATGGGAAGTGTCCCCACGTGACATCAGCACTAAAATACCATATACGGTATACAATATTTTACATTAGCTTTGTTCCAGAACTTGAATGTGAGATCCCGCGGGACAAAAATTTTCCCAATTTGTGTTTCTTTACTTTCTCATGACAGAAAAAGCGGGGAAATTTTCACTTCCCCTCGTACAGGAATTAGCCGGAGGTTTTCAGTCCTGCGACTTCTTGCAAGTTGTCAATTGAAAATTTTTTGTATGTGTGTGGGTATCTTGAAAAGCGTCATACACATAGACAATCGACATTTATGTTATCTTCTTCTTTATTTGCAAGAAATTGCCCAAAACTCGTTTCTTTACTTTCTGAATTTTTGAAAAAATTATCCTCACCATTCAACTAAGTTTTTGCCCAACAAATTTTTGCAGGAAAAGTACGGGAACAAAGCTATTACCTTGTTTCTGTATACCGTGATTACTATGGGCATATGAAAACTCGTAGCCGGTTCACGATGTCGACGGGTAAGGGGGTTTTTATGCTGAGGCTATGGAGAGAAATAAATTTCATGTTCGAATCATCAGCTAAGCGTAGATTTGGCTTTTCGTGGGCATAGGACGATTCGTAGTGTTTATTGTGTGCTGTTTGTGGGTGAGGGGTTTTACTGGATGGAAGGCAATTTCTCTCACTCGTAGTGTAGTGTTGACGCGCCAAGTTTTAAACTTGTAAAAAGTGGCAAAATATTGTATTTTAATATTTTTTGCTGCACGTGCATTACCGGTGATAAGGTACATAGTTAGTGATCCGAGTGAATAAATTAAATGAAATTGATAACGTGACCATTTTTGTTTACATTGTGGTGGTTTTTTCGTGTTAATTTAGGGAAACAATGTTGGATTTATGTGGTAATGAAATGAAAAGTGAATTTAAAATGGTTAAAAATTATTACGGAATATTTATTAAACATACCACCACACAACATGAATAATAATAACTTTTGAACTTTTTCCTACACATTTTTCTGCCTTAATATTTTTAAAAATTATTCTATAACAATCTTTTATCACTTTAAATTCACTTTTATTAGACTTTCTTTTAAAAACAATTACTTTTAGGAAATTCTCATCAACCCGTGGCCGCGCCCGACTTGCGAATGAGTGTACTTCTACTGCTGCTGCCTTTTTAAACGTGCACTACCCTTATTTATTGTTCCAGACATGCATTTGCCCTTGAGACAATACATAATGCCAGTCCTTTGTCTAATAACTAATTGCGCATTACTTTAATTGCGCATTATACTTTTTTAGCTACCTCTCTGTAAACCCTGAGCTCTGGGTTCCATGCACTTGAGGGGAAAAATCTACCTACGCACTACTTTGGGATCTAAAAGGGTCAACAATTATTTACTTCCTACCCATACTACCCTTGGGACATAAAATCTACTAACTACGCATTATTTAATGTTATTTACATGACTTCTAAAAATGCGTCATCTATTATACACTTTAACCGCTCGCAGCCACGGGAAGACCTTGTCTTAATTTTTCAGTATTACCAGACCGGGCTTTCGTCTGGTGATTTTGATTTGACTTGCTATAGTTCGGCCAACCTACCCCGTCACTGTCCTCAGTGATGGAGGAAGAAGACTTCCCCGTATTCACACTTCACATTCCGGTTGCTTCTACAGCCTTATAGAATTACCTTCCAGCACCTACAGCCTTATTGAACACTTACCGGTTCTTACTGCACCAACAGCTTTACAGAACAACCTTCCAGTTCCTGCTGCACCTGCAGCCTTATGGCCACTTACCGGTTCTTACTGCACCAACAGCTTTACAGAACAACCACCCTGGTCTCGTTTGTTTTCCGAACATTCGATCCTAAAGCCATCTCCACTCTTTCATTACCTGAAATCATTACTTTCTCTTCCTTAACTTCCTATTATTCTAGCTCTTAAAAAAAATAACTCGATTTAGGTAATACTAAGATTTATTATTCTCATCACACACAACCAAGATTTCATTCTTGTTCATTCTACCATGTTAACATCTTCTTCCAGTTCGAATTCGTCTTCTTGGTCCACATGCTCGTCCATTTCGTCCAGTTGGCACCATGGCTTCAATCGATCCGCCGCATGCACCGATTTGTATGGTTTGCGGGTGACTTGCATTTGTTCCGCATCTTTGATGACATATCGATCATTGCCTAGTACGGCTTCTACCACATACGGTCCCCTGAATCGTGGTTGCAGTTTCCGTACTTGCCCTGTTGATGGTGGTTCTTGTTTTACCAGCACCAAATCCCCTGCTTGATATTTTCGAGGTTCTTCTCTCCCTTTGTTGACTCGCTCAGCTTGATTCCTTTGCTTTTCATTCATGCGACGAATTACCTTTTCTCTTAACTCATTGAGAGGCATATTGTCTTCCTCATCTCTGTCAATTAACTCGTGTAGGGCCAGCGCTAACTTATTTTTTAATTATCATTGGGCTCATAAGTCATCACCAATTTATAAGGTGTGACTCCAGTGGTAGTGTTTTTAAAATTATTTAACGCCCACTGTATTGGTTTCACTGTCTTGTCCCAGTCACGTCCATCAGTCTCTTGGGTCATTGTGGTTACCGCTGATTTTACTGTCCTGAAGTATCGTTCAATTTGGCCATTGGCCCGAGGGGTTTTTACCGCTGTTAATACGTGTTGGATCATGTTGTCGCAGCAATATTTCCTGAATTCTGCTGAGGTAAATGCAGTTCCCCGGTCACTCACAATCCGAGTAGGTAAACCAAAATATTGAGTGATTTCTTCTAACATCTTGATCACTCGTTTTGTTGTCGTAGTTCGTACAGGCTTCAATAGGATAAATTTACTGAATGCATCAACTATTCCTATTATGTACAGGTTTCCCCCGCGGCTCTTTGGGAATGGCCCCAAATGATCAATGTGTACTGTGTTGAACGGAATCGGCACCTTTTCAGGAGTATGAACCTTAAACCTGCTTTCGTCGAGTTCTCTCTTATTATACAAACAGTCAATGCAAGAATTGATGTACTTCTTTGTTACAAATTTCATGTTAGGAAACCACACTTGTTTCCGCAAAATTTCCATTGTCCGCTCTAGTCCTGGATGGCCTCTGTCGTCATGCGCGGATTTAATAATTCTCCATCGCACTCCTGTGGGAATAACATACCGAAGACCGTTCGGAGTTTTCTTGAAAATCCTGCCTTGATCCAGCACAAAATTCCCCTTAATCCCATGTTGGTCAGGATGATTAATGATGTTCCCAGTTAACACTTTTGTGATCTCATTAATTCTGGTATCTTGGTGTTGCATCGTGGACAGCCAATCCTCAGTAGCCATTTCTACGATAAACATCTTACCGGATACGTCTTCACTTTCTTTCCCTTCTTCCACCGGTGCTCGGCTCAGTGCATCAACGTGTGCCAGCTTATGAGCCGGTCGGTATTCCATATCGAAGTCGAATTCTGAAATTCTAAGCCACCATCGCGCAATTCTTGGTACCAAATTCTTTTTTTCTTGCGTCATTCGTAAAGAGTTACAGTCAGTGACGATTGTAAACTTTTTATTTAATAAGTAATGTTTGAACCTCTCTAGCGATTCCACCACGGCAAGAGCTTCAAGTTCACAGCTGTGATATCGGCTTTCAGTCTCTGTAGTTGCGCGGCTAAAATATGACACAGGCCTTAATGTACCATTTTGATCTTGCATTAATATACCCGCTATTCCATGCGAGCTCGCGTCAGTATGTACTTCATGTTTAGTGCTTGGATTATACAATACCACTATGGGCCGCTGACTTAACATGTTCTTCAGTCTGATAAATGCCTCTTCTTCTTCTTCTCCCCATTTAAACTCGGTATCCTTCTTAAGTAATCTGTTTAGTGGTCGTGCAATAAACGTGAATCCCTGCACAAACCTCCGGAAATACCCTGTTAACCCCAAAAATTGCCTTACTTGCCTCACATTTTCAGGTCGTTTATATTCACTTACTGCTTTTATTTTGTTAAAGCCGAGTTTGATCCCTTCACCAGAAACTTCATGTCCCAAGAAAGTTATCTTTGATTGTAGAAATGAGCATTTCTTTATATTGTTGGTTAACCCGGCCTTTCGAACTTCATCCAAAAGCTCTCTCTCAATACATCGAAATTTTCCTTTATTGTTTTGGTGGGTATGAGAATATCGTCCATATAGAATATAACCTTCCCATGCTGTATCGACTTGGTTACCTTTGCCATCAGTTTCATAAAAATAGCAGGTGAATTTGTTAACCCGAAAGGGACTCTCTTGAACTCATAATGCCCGTCAGGCGATACAAAACCGGTGTAATGTCGACTATCGGGGTGTATCGGCACCTGATGATACCCACTCATCAAGTCTAAGGTGGTAAAGACTCGTTGACCTGCTAGAAGATTCAGCGTCTCCTCTATATTTGGCATAGGAAAATTCTCTCTCTGAGTGATGGCATTTAGCTTACGGTAATCGACGCACATTCGCCACTCACCATTCTTTTTCGGTACTAAAATAACGGGGCTTGCATATTCTGAATCCGAATGTTGAATGATATCCAGCTTTAGCAGGCGGTCTATTTGCTCTCGAAACTGTGACTTGAGTCCGTAAGCCACTTTATAGGGTTGATAGTGAATAACCTTTTCCTCCTTCAGACGGATGTGCATTTCGATCAAATCAGTTTTCCCGACCTCTTCTAATTCTTTCGCAATACAATCCCTGTACTCATTAACTAACTCAACCAGTTTCCTTTTTTCTTCGTTATCTACACCCTCTCCAACTTCTATTTCATCCGCTAAAATTGGCGAGATATCTTGAACGACTTTATCCGTCTTTCCACAAATCTTCTTTACTTCGAACTTTCCTTTTCTCTTCAGAATTTCCACATCGGGCTGGTCGAGAAAATTCCTACCAATAATCATTTCCGCGCTCTGAACCGCATCACCGACCACCATAATTTCAGTCAGCTTTTCCAAATCCGCAACCTTCACAACTTTCACAATTTTCCCGAATGTAACGACTTCTTTGTTACCGAAGCCAAATAAAGAAGAACTGTCTTCGTTCATGGGCCAATTATTCCTTTCCACCACTGAATACTTTAGAGTAGTACATTCACTCCCCAAATCCAGAAATGCTACTATTCTGACGCCGTCTACTGTTCATTTATGGTATTCATCTGGTGTGTCTAAATTCTCTCGTTCAATCCGGTTGACTGTTGTTTTGGATTTATTTGGACATTCCCGCGCCCTGTGCCCAACCTTATTGCAGATAAAACACTTCTCGGCCCCTTTGCCGCAGCTACGAGCATAATGTCCAAATTCATTGCACTTGAAACACTTGACCGCCTTGGTGCCCTCTCCCTCCTTCCTTTCCACGTCCCTTTATTTCCACCCACGCGACCTTTATAACCATTATCGTCTCTATTTCTATTATATGGGGCAAACCGAACACCATTCTTGCTCCTGTAAGTACCATTTTCCTGTCGCTCACCCCTAATATTTCGACGTTTTTGAGTTTGATTTTGAATTTCTTCAAAGCTCTTTATACACACTATTACCTCAGGCATCGTAGAACAATTTGAAGACATCAACACGTTCTTAAGGTTTTGGTCTCCCAGTCCCGATATAACATATCTTATTGTAGCTGTTTCTGGCAACCCTATCCTTCTACCTAAAGCAGCCACTTGGTACACATATTCCTCGGCGGGTTCCCCAGGCTGCCTTCTCTTTTCCATTATCTCCATCAAATAAGAGCTTACATCTCGGACACTAGGGAAACTCGCAATCAGACTTTTTTTAAAATCCTCAAAACTTCTCAACACATTCCCCTGCGACTGATACCAAAAAGTTGCAGCGCCTCCTAGTCGCATAGTTGCGTAGAACAACGTCAACCGGTCATCCCAATCGTAAACATGCCGTAGACCTTCAATCCCTTCAATCCATTTTATCCAACGATGTGCTAGCAGTACTCTCTTGCGACTGCCTGTTTTCCAACTTGCTCCTCAGCCTCTCATTCTCCTTTCTTAAATTTTCTAATTCTATTGCTACTTCATTACCTGGTTTTGAACCTTGGTCAGGTGTGCCTGCCCCAACCTTAGAATGTCCTCCCTGCTGAGTCATCCTGCAAACCCTTGCAACTGTTCCTACCACTCAAACTCTCACAACACCACTGTTTCAATTATTGCGCAACACTATTGTTTTATTATGCAACACCATTGTTTTTATTACACAACACTATTGTTTTTATTACACAACACTATTGTTTTTATTACACAACACTATTGTTTTTATTACGCAACACTATTGTTTTTATTACGCGACACTATTGTTTTTAAGCCTTTGCAGTCAGTATCCTCACTAATTTATTTAATTAAAACTTCACACAATTCACTAAACTGAAGTTCAATTGCGCATTATACTTTTTTAGCTACCTCTCTGTAAACCCTGAGCTCTGGGTTCCATGCACTTGAGGGGAAAAATCTACCTACGCACTACTTTGGGATCTAAAAGGGTCAACAATTATTTACTTCCTACCCATACTACCCTTGGGACATAAAATCTACTAACTACGCATTATTTAATGTTATTTACATGACTTCTAAAAATGCGTCATCTATTATACACTTTAACCGCTCGCAGCCACGGGAAGACCTTGTCTTAATTTTTCAGTGTTATCAGACCGGGCTTTCGTCTGGTGATTTTGATTTGACTTGCTATACTTTTAACTCAATAACCGCACAAATTCAACATTTTTGCCCTAAAATAACTCAACAAAACTACAGCGAAAGTAAACAAAATTGGTCACCTTCACAATTAAACCATTAAAACATGTTGATTCACTAAATTTTTTGAAATCGTTTTATTTCAATCACTGAAAAACTAATCACTGGTAATCCAGGTGCAGAAAAAAGTGATAAAATTCAATATTTTATTACAACTTTTTACTGCAAAAATAAACTTAAAAACTTGGCTCCACTATGTTATTACACGAGAAATGTCATCCATGCAAACAAATGTAGGACCGGCACCGGCAGCTTCGAGGCCTCTAGCTACGATGGATTTGCTGGAGGCCCTATCAGAACCTAAAATAAGCAGCGTGCTGCAAAATTTAAGATATGAGATGAAAAGGCTGTATCAGAACCTCAAATATGCAGGTTACTGCATATTTAAAACATGATATGAGCATACAGCACGCTGCTTTGCTTCTCATATTACCAGCCTCAGCCAATAGAAATACTTTTGATTGCAGCTTGCTCTCATGCCCTAATTTGCTGCACGCTGCCAATTTCCATGTGCTGATACGGCCTGCGGACGATATAGGTGAAGGCGTAGGAGCTATGGAGGGCAAGCATTTCAACTCCAATCCTTTAGCTATTCAGATTATTATTATATGGGCATATGAAAATTCGCACCCAAAGTCCGTTCACGATGTCGATGGATGAGGGGGTTTTTAATCTGAGGCTATGGAGGGAAATAAATTACATATCCTAGTTTTCAGCTAAAACCTGCTCTAAACGATGCTGTGAGCACCTTCCAACGTTAAACTTTTGATGGTGGGACGCATTGTGTGACCGCTACTCGAACTACGAATGTCCAATGTCAAGCGTCCAACGATGGTATTTGAACAGATTCAGAGTGTTGTCGGTCAGACGTCTGAAGCGTTGATGCTGTATTTGCCGAAACAATAATATCCTTAGTACGAAACTCTTCGTATCATATATCATTTAACCTAACCCGCTCAATTTAATTGAGTAACAACTAGAAAAAGAAGGTAGGGAAGTGAACAGACTTTAGAAGTGAAGTTTATTTCAGTAGTGGCAAAGGAAATACAATGAATCTACCCAAGGTCGATGAACCCACAAGCTCATAACAAACGTGGAGGGATGAGTCACGAGAGAGCATGGAGAGGTGAGTTACGAGAGCATACCGGCAAAATGAGTCTACGTAACGCCTGGAATTGCTCATTGTGACAGAGGACACAGACGATGTCCTTTTGGATTGCCGGAGATTAGCCGAGCAAACTGCTGCACTGTAACCTACAGCTAAAGGCACGGCTAAGAGCAACGAACGTCTTAGACTATAACGGTACGATCGTTTGATTTACTGACTAAAGTGGAGGAGAAGCTAAATTCCTCAATCAGAAGGTAAGGGGAAAGAAACAAAAAAGAAGTGAGTTAGGTTTAGAAGTACTAACAGTATTATCAGATAAATAAATGCTGATCAAGCCTACGACGCATATAAAGCTTAACATTCATTACGTTTTGGTAGAAAATTAGCCAGTCTTAAGAGAATTTCTTAAGATAATTCTAATTAGGCCTAATGAGCCCACTAGTAGGTGATTTTAGTTAGGATTAGAATACGGTATAACCGATAGCCTTGAGCGTGTCGGCATCATGATGCCCCTTCCAGCGCACTAAAATAGAAAGAATCCAATAAAATATTTGTATGCAAATTAAAAATTAGTCTTAAAATCAAGCCAAGAAGTATAACTTCTAATGCGCGTACATATGTAAGTACAAACACCCACTGGTTTTTATAACTTCATCTTAATAAAAATTGTTATTTGCCCATTTTGTTTCTCTAAAATGTAAAACGTACGGTATTGCAAATTGACATTTTCTTTAAATTCTACATTCAGCTTGTCTACCAATTTCATCCAAAACAGTTGCTTCTTCCCTTTGTTTTTATATCCGATGTGGCTCGGATTCTATACGAACTCATTCATACGGTAGTTTGCCGAGTTCGTAAGGGCAAACAGCTAAAGCCTTATTTACGCCTAAAAATGGAAAACAATGTGATTTTTATAAAATTATGCGATTTATAACCTTTTTATATGCAATAAACGTAATTTTTCATTTATAACCCATAACCACAATATAAATAATTTATTATTCCATTAGTTTTTTGTCCTATCATTCTTCGGTTTCTTTATTTTTACATTTTTTACATTTCGAACCGAACTTTTTTTTTCTCCTTCAGTCTAAGAAAGTGGGAACTCAAAATAATCAGATGGCGTTATAAGTTATTTCGATTGCTCAATAAATGAGATGGCGCTAATAGTTAAGGTGCTGATAGACGATGAGAATATTCTCATGTAAATGCTCTCGCGAGAACAAAAATTCGTTCTCATTGCCGTGTAAATAGACATGAGAATACGTTATCCCTCTCATGGGAATATTATCAAGCGTTCTCTTGAGAATCTCTCTCTCATACGTGTAAATAGATGCCATAGGAATATTCCAATAAGATTTCATGAGAATTCATTCTTTCCAACATGTTGGAAAGAACGATTGTTCTCACGTCTCTTATTATTGTTTTGTGAATTTTATTATGTACGGTTGTGTTTTGTTGTGGATTCCTTTAATTGTTATGGCGGAAAGAAAGGAAAAAAACAGTTGAGAAATAAGGAAGTAAGTAAAAAAATATTATTTGGACATAAGCAATTTTATTTAAATTAACTAATGAATACAGGCATGGCCGGAAGAAAAAACGGAAAAAATGTTTGCCGCATACGAGGAGAACGAATGCCTGTGAAGGAAAAGCCATGAAAATTATTTCAAGCCCCACGGACACCTAGAAAAAAAATCGACCAAACACTTCTCCTCCTTCTGTTTCTTTCGGCCTCCTCAGCCTCTTCTTCTTGGAGCAGCATCCCGAAACTCACACAAAACCCAATCTTCAACTTCCGTCTTTTCGACATGGCGATTACAACAGAAATAACTTTCAATATATGCTCTCGAAAATTAAAATATCAGCCAAATCTTTTGTTCTCATCGTTTACGCACACTATGTTAACTACGGGATACCATATAATGTCACGTTTTCGAAAATAAAAATTATTATCACCAAACTTCTGTTCTCATCGTGTAGACACACATGAGAACTCATGAAAATATTCTCATGAGAGCGATTCTCATGAGAACGATATTTACGCTGACAAGAACAAATACTATCACTCGTGTAAACAGCCATGAGAATATTCTCACGAGAATACCAAAATTTACGTTGAGAATATTCTCATCGTCTATCAGCACCTTTAGTCGAAAAGTGTTTACTCGCACTGTTCATGCCAGATGGCATTAGATGATTAACAAACGGTGTTCATATAAAAGTGGTTAGTCACGTAGGCAGTTCGTAATTGTAATTTATTTCTAAAAATATGACATATTCGTTACAATTAAAGGAAACCAGCACTGTTGATGTCAGATAGCATTCACTATCATTTCGATGATTAACAAAAAGCGTTCATATTAAACTGGTACGCGTCTCAAGAGGGCGGTTTACCATTTCTTCACCACCCCCTCGACATGGGTATCAACTGAAAGGGTATTATAGTTTTTTCCTCAAAGCCTGGTTTTTGTAATTTGAATGACTCAAATCCTATAAACAGGGGGTTTCACTTACTACCTCTATTAAGCGCTCCTTAAAAGATATCTCTACGATTCAACAGCATTTGACCAATTAAAAAAATATTTAAAAAAATAAATTTAAATAAAACGAAATGCTTAGTTACCTTTGGTAAATACCTGTTTACTGACTGGGATAATGTAGTTTTTAGTACAAATAGTGATAATATATGATAGATATAGATAGATAGATATAGGAAATATGTAGTACATAGTACACAGTACTTATCGTCGGGTCGATGCAATAGTCAGGAAACAGAAACTTTTCTATTTCAAACATTGTGCAAATATGCAAAAAAGTCATATTATATTCTGCCAAAGTCACGGATCTAAATTTTTATGGGTATCTACTGGATTCAATTTGAATTTTTTCAGAGCATAGTACATAATATGCAGTACATTGTATATAGTACGTAATAGGTAATATATAATACATAGCAAATAATATAACATACCAGTAGGGAATGGAAGTACTGGAAAAACTACTTCTACAGAAGCAGTACAGTACTTCCACCCAGTACAAAAAAGGCATTACATTAACACGGCGAAGGCCTAGGCTGGGAAGTACTTCTTTTTTCCCGTCCGTAGAATGTGTTTTGGAAGTACTTATACTACATTTATTATTAAACTCATAATACAAAGTTATTATACTGTAAATTTTTGTAATGTAATTTAGTTGCGGTAGGCGTGAAGGGGTGGGGTAGCTTGGAGTTAAATTAAACGATTTATATTTATATCATAAACATAAATTTAAATATATGTTTATACATTAAAGATAAAAAACTTAATGGCTGAGATAACTGAGATGATTAAAAAAGAAAACGACCAGCTACGAAGTTTTTCAACACGCTTTTTTCGCGAAATCAAACTCTTGGTCACCAAACCCATTCTCCTCTGCATTATGTACTTATAAGTCATTACAGAAAACACTAAATAAAGAAGTACTTCCAAATCGACTTCCCAGAGTAAATACTTGCGACTTTCCCTACTGGGATACTACTCCAGATATGTACATACGTAAAATATGTACAGATGCCCAGTCGAATAGGCGAAACGCCGAAACGTATTCCATGTTGCCGAAAGCGATTAATCCAAGAAAATATTTAAATATTGTAACCATTTAGCTGGCTAGAGCATGGCAACTTTTAGTCGAGGTCCAGCCACAGACGGCAACGATGGTGACACGTGCACTTTGCTGCGCACCCGTTTCTGGCTACTTGTGGCTATGCAGCTATCTAGAGCATGGAAATAGACAACAGCGTATAATTCTATGTGTGCGAGGCTAAATAGCCCGCGCTTAGTGGGAGGGATTGGGTTTGAATGTTGCAATGCAGAAGCTGCTCTCAGCCCTGCAAACATTTTCTCGGCTGCTCGCTTTCTCGAGCTATTTCCGAAACAAAACTTGTCGAGCATTATTCGAGAAACAATCGTTAAAAAGGCCCCTAAAACTTTTACGCTCTTTTCATGGTTTTGTTACTTTCTCTCTTCCAGAATTGCTTTGAAATTTGAGATTTGGAGGGGTTTTGCTATCGAGCGAAGAGTGCGTGTGTGTGCAAGACCGAAGCACATAAACATATTGCATTCGAGATTCATTCGATATTGATTCGAAAAAACGAGACACACATACATGCAAAACTTTCGAGATTTCATCTAAAAAGCGATTCGTTATAGCGTTCCTTTTTTATCATTTTTGATAACGCTTTCGAATCGTTTTCGATTTCGTTATCGAAGAAAAGCTTTCGCTTTTTATAAACCGCTCTCGCTTCGATAACGTGTCGGAATGTTTGCAGGGAGCATTCATTTCATATTTTCGCAATGCAGACGCCGCTCTCAAAATCCATGTCATATTCTCGCACCCATTCATTTCATATTCTCGCAATGCAGACGCCGCTCTCGAAATTCATGTCATATTCTCGCATTCATTTCATCCTCTCGCACACATTCGCTGCTGTCTGTGGCTGGATCTCGACTATAAGTGCCCCAGATATGTATGTAAAATTTGGTCGAGCACCAGCAACAGACAGCAGCGAATGTGTGCGAGAGGATGAAATGAATGCTAAGAGCGAAAATATGAAATGAATGGGAGCGAGAATATGACATGGATTTTGAGAGCGGCGTCTGCATTGCGAAAATATAAAATGAATGCTGAGAGCAGCTTCTGCATTGCAACATTCAAACCCAATCCCTCCCACCAAGCGCGGGCTATTTTGCCTCGCACACATAGAATTATACGATGCTGTTTGGACGTAGAGCTCAACCAAAAGTTTCCATGCTCTAGACAGCTGCGTAGGCACAACTACCCAGAAACGGGTGTGCAACAAATTGCGCGTGTCACCATCATTGCAGTAAGTATCCAGAAACGGGTTTGCAACAAAGTGCGCGTGTCGCGAATTCTTTGTTTTACCCCCAGCAAAAAAGTGCCAAAAGCACCTAAAGAAGTTTACACTTCAAAAAAACACTTCAGGCAACCCGTACTCATACAATTCATAAAAATATTCTCTATCCCTTTAAATCATGTTTAAAGATAACACAGGCCTGCAAAAAACGTTTTTTTTTTCTTTTCAATTTAATAGTCGTATTTTAAGTATTTTTTCGCGCTGAATCCGAATCCGTTGGCAAAATTGCCCTATCACGTCAGGATTTTGAGCAATCCTAACCTAAAAGTGCCAAAAAGCGTGTTTTTTTGCACTTTTGCGCGTTAAATATCTCAAAACTATGGAATGATAGGGCAAATCTGACAACGGGATCGTTTTCAGCATGCCAAAATCTATAGAAAAGCATGTCGGAAGCGTGAAATTTGACAACACTTTTTTTGTAATACTGAAAAGAAAAACTTCTTGGCGCGAAATCGACGATTTTTATTAAGACATGTTATCATCGTTGCACCTCGTTTTTCGGGGGCTCGTTTTTTAAGTATTTTTTCGCGCTGAATCCGAATCCGTTGGCCAAATTGCCCTATCACGTCAGGATTTTGAGCAATCCCAACCTAAAAGTGCCAAAAAGCGAACACGCTTTTTGGCACTTTTAGGTTGGGATTGCTCAAAATCCTGACGTGATAGGGCAATTTGGCCAACGGATTCGGATTCAGCGCGAAAAAATACTTAAAAAACGAGCCCCCGAAAAACGAGGTGCAACGATGATAACATGTCTTAATAAAAATCGTCGATTTCGCGCCAAGAAGTTTTTCTTTTCAGTATTACAAAAAAAGTGTTGTCAAATTTCACGCTTCCGACATGCTTTTCTATAGATTTTGGCATGCTGAAAACGATCCCGTTGTCAGATTTGCCCTATCATTCCATAGTTTTGAGATATTTAACGCGCAAAAGTGCAAAAAACACGCTTTTTGGCACTTTTAGGTTAGGATTGCTCAAAATCCTGACGTGATAGGGCAATTTGGCCAACGGATTCGGATTCAGCGCGAAAAAATACTTAAAATACGACTATTAAATTGTCAAGAAAAAAACCTTGCAGGCCTGTGTAATCATAAAAAATATGATGGCAGCTACAAAGTCATCAGCTTTGAAATCCTCTGTTTTCCAATTAGAATCAACAAAATATAAAGAGAGACTCCATCTATCCTCGATCTCTTTTTTCTTGACTCAATATACAAACAAAAATTCATATTTTAAGAAGAGTCAAAAACAAAATTTCGAAGCAAAATTTTAAGAGAAAATTTAATATTGCTCGAAGTCAGAACAGATTACCAGAAAACAAAGAGAATATAGTGGATACAGAAAATTTCTCTTGTCACATCCCGCTGTTTGGTTCCGAAGAAGCTGCGTTTAGCTCAGCTTCTGAGGGTACTGTATTAACGCGTGAGTGTGAGTTCAATTAAATTGAATGTGTTGGAGATTTCACATTGATTTTCTGGGCCAAATAAGCTGGAGATATTACAGCTTCCCCATGTTATGTAAAGCCTCCGCCACGATAAGGCGGCTTCAGAAAGATTTAACGTCTTGAATTATCGGAGACCGGCACTTTAGTGTTGTCACTCTGCCGCTCATATCATGACTGTTTCTTAAGTGTTTCCAGAGAAGGAAATTTATTAAGATTTTTCTTGTTACTAATCTTGATATGTACATATATAATATTTAAATTTATTTTTTAGGAAGTTGCCTATTTGATCAAGGGAACCAGTGCTTCCTTTGCTTCCAAAGAGGAACCGCCACTGATTATTAGGTACAATAGCATTTAATATTAATAAATTAACGATTGCTATTATTGTATTGGTAGCCCGAGGGCTGTATAAATAAGTCAAGCAGTCAGTTACAGTTGATATACAGCAGTCTAGCCATTTTTTAATTATCAAACAGTCTTGAGATATTGCTTCCGAGCATACACGAGTGGAGTCAAAGTAGATATCTGGCTGCTCCAATAACAATTAACCTCGGTAGCCAAGGGGTAAGGCGCCTGGTAGCCTAGGGGTAAGGCGCCTGACTACTATCCCAGAGGTCCAAGGTTCGAATCCCGGCCAGCCCCACGGTCCTTCGCCTTTTCCACTTTTCCACCCACATAACTTTCCTTCTTTCTTCTCCCCTCTTTACATTCCTGATTCCTCCTGTCATAGCCTTCGCTAGTCCTTCCCCGCTCCACCAAGCGTATGTCATCGGTTGGTTGAAGAGATTCAATTCGTTTCACGAGGCATAACACTCCAGCGAGTTGCTTTTCAAATGCCCCGATGACAGAGTCGCGAAATGGTTGGAAGTAGTGGATTCAAAAATATATCGCGGCTAGGTTTGGCAGCTCCTTCCTACTTCTCTCTCTACTTCTCATCTTCCGGCTAGAGCTGCTGTTCGACATTTCTATAGGAAAAAATAGATTGTCGAACAGTACAAAGGGGGCTTTCCCTAAGTCTCTAGTCTATCACATAAAAAAACCGAAGAAGCACCAAGGGCTTAACATGGCGACCGGTCCATGACTTCGAGCTAAGGAACTATAACCATACAACAAGAAGAACTAATTAAAACACGAACATCCGATGACACGAAGCGAGCTGGACAAAGCATTTGGGACAATCTTCGCACAAATACAACATCTGAGGAACCACGAAGGAAGAGCCAGGAACCCCGTTTTGAATGCAGAAAATACCAAAGGAAACTACATGCAAAATCCGAATTAAATAAATCAAAAAGGGTTAAAAGAAAAGAAAAATTATTAAAAATAAAATAAAAATAAAATTACAAAAAAATTGTTACTATTTATGTGGAAAAATGGGAAAAACAAATTCTATAGCTAGCGATAACAATGGACAGGTAGTTAACAACGTTATACTCGTAGTAGAAGACACTGTTTCAGTTGAAAACGAAAAGGTGATAATATTATTATCAATATTGATTGCAATCAAGATTGCTGAACTTATCTATGCTATGATTGCTGAACTTATCTCACTCCAAACACTTGCAGCCTGTCCGTTCGTGCACTCAACAAGATAATAACTCGTTTATCAACAGTACAACTCGACTGTGGAATAATATCTCGCAGTCCGTATTTCCGAGCTCCTACAACATCCAAGAGTGCAAACGCAGGGTTCATCACCACCTTCTTCAATACCAATACCCCCCCCCCCGGTACCTACATAACCCTTAACCTATCCCCTCCCCCTCCCCCTTCCCCCATACTAAGATTACGAGACAAACGACAGAACGGACTTATAGTACAAAGGGTGATTTCTGAGCTTAGGACTGCCACATAAAAAAATCAATTTAATTTTTTCTCGCGCTGGAAATTTTGGACAATTCCTATGAATAATAGCCGCAAAATTTTTAAGCTTTACAATCTTTAAGCCTTTACTTTTGAAGTTATAAGCAATTTTGATGTTAAGATTGGCCTTACTTGTTGCTTTTAAAGTAAAAATTCTTTAGGGACGTTTGCTTGAAAAATTAACATGAGAGTAAATCGATTTCATTGGAATCACGCTCTCACACATTGAAAAATTGTCTGATTTTTGGTATAACGCTGGGAAGTGGGACGGACGAGGCACAACAGACGAAGAAACTCGGGGCTCTGTGTGCAAGAGTTGAAATACACTCTGCCTTACTGCATAGATTTTCTGGCATGTTAGCTAGTGATGAGCAAAAATGGTCTTGTTCTTGCTAAATGTGCGGAGTGAACAAGAACAAGACTAGACTAGTCTTGTCTTGTTCTTGCGTGTGCGAATCACTAATGTTAGCTACGTTGTCGTGCAGACTTTGGGTGTTTTCAAGTTTGGCAGTACTGACTGCACAGTCAGTTCTGCTGTAATAATTTCTGCTGCAGTTTTGACTGCTGAAGTCAATACTGCCACATTGTGCAGGCGAAGTGCAGACTTACGTCAGCCGGAAAATTTTCGTGAACAGGTTTCATTTGCAGTTCCACGTGTTTAGCGGACATGTTGTTATAGTTTTTAACACAATTATTAGGTTTCGGTTTCGAATTCAAAAACTGTAATTTTTTAGACATTTATTAAATATTGATGTGAAAAATGGATAAAAATGCGCAAGTGAACGTTATAACAAAGATTTTAATTGATACCAGCGTGGAAAGAAAAAATCGCAATAATAGAAAGAAAATAATAATAAAACGGTTCATTTTTCAAAAATATAAGTTTCTGCTATTAAAAAAACCCAAAAAATGTACAAAAATAGTTAAAATCAAAACTTATTTTGAAGTGATAAACAAGTATAACGAGGACACTTTTTATAAGCACTTTCGAGTCACGCGGTGCACATTTAAGGTATCGTACTAATTTCAGAGTTGTTATATATAGTAAAGTAGGTATTAATGTAATACAACTGTAAACTTGTAGAAATTACTCTCCATTTTTCATACCATAAAAGTGGTGCCAAAAACCAAACTTTCGATGGAACGGGGATTTTTAATTACCATTTGGAAATTAGCAAATCAGGAATCGTTTCGTCAACTGGCTGATCGATTTATCTCTCCGTGGGATATGCTTACAAAATAGTAATGCAAACATGCAAACTTCTTTCCAACAATGTATCATTGTTCGTGAAATGGCCTGAAAAAGAAGAGATTCAAGAAATTGTTGAGAAATTTCACAAAATAAGAGAAAGAAGTTTCCCAAATGTAGTCAGGTGTGTGGACGGCACCCACATTAAAATTATGGCACCGAAAGAAAATTGACCCGACTATTATAATCGAAAAGGCTTTCATTCAGTGATTTTGCAGGTATGAAATTCTAATTAAAAATAGCAATTTATATAGCAGTATAAAACTTTCTAGGGTATATGCAACAGTGATTACGTTTTCATGGATGTGTTTTTTGGTTGGCCAGGGCGGTCACACGACGCCCATGTGTGGGAGAATAGTCCTATAGGACGGGCTTTAGCTGATGGTACAATAACTCTACCGGACAATTGCCACTTGTTGGGGGACTCAGCATATAAACTGCAACCATATTTAATGATTAACTATAGAGACAACGGGTATTTGACAGAGGAGCACAAAAAAAATATAACACTATATTAAACAGTTCAAGAGTTGTTATTGAACAAACCTTTGGTATGCTCAAAGCCAAATTTAGAATTTTAAAAGATATTGATACTAAAAATGTACATCATATAAAATATATAGTATTAGCGGCAGTATGTTTATATAATTTTATAATGAAAAATAAAAGTGTCGAAATAGAAGTACATTTAGATTATGAGAATAACGAGCTTAGCGAGGTAACTCTAGGAGAAACAGAAAAAGATCCTGCTGAAGAGGCCAAATTAAAAAGGGATTCGATTTGTTTGTTATTATCTTTGTAAATAAAAAGACCATTTGTAAAAATAACAAATTCATTTTTAATGTTACATCCTCAAAATCCTTTAATAAAAATAAAAAACAAAAATCACTTCAATCACATGAAAATAAAAGAATATAAATACATAGAAATTACTAAACTACTTCAAATCTATTTATTTAGTACCATTTGTCTATGAACGCCCACCAAACGAATTCAATTAGTTCATCCAAGTGCGCCTTCACATCACATGGAGTTATTCTAAAAATCTTAACAAAACTTCTTTTAAGTCCTTCAGTTCTTGTACCTTTTGCCTTTCAACAGCCACACTTTCTTCTTCTAACTCAATTAATTGATTCAACTGCTTTTCTTCTTTTTGGGCCTGCTCTTTCAAAAATTTTAGCACTTCATCTCCACTTTTTAATTTCTTAGCTGGCGTACTTTCAGTAAATAATTCCTCTGTAATATTACTGTTTTCAGGGATTAAAGATTGAATTAAGGTTTCTTTTGGTGGATTGATGGTGTAAGAAGAACCATATATCTCGTTGAAAGCATCAAATTATGTCCAACAAGTGGCGTCTCTGCCACTTTCTTTGTTCCTCTTCTTTATCCGCATGCACGTTGTGTACATATTATTAAATTTCTTTTGGATTTCGTCCTTGGAAAATGGAAATGCCGGGTTTATTTTCTTAATATTTTCCAATATTTTCCCCCACAGAACACTTTTCTTTCTTTTGCCGGCTCTAAATTCATTTTCGACTTTCAGCCTTTCGTCTATTACAAGTTTAGTATCACTTGCAGCCCATTTATTATATTGGTTATTTGGGCCTTCGTTGAAGATTTCACTAAAACATTTAACATTGATTAAAGACACATTTCTGATAAACTAATTATTTTTTCAAACATAAATAAATCTCCCTTACCAAAAATCATCACAAGTTTCTATTTCAGCCATATTGATTTTTAAACTGTCACATTCAGCTGAAAAGCAACCTTCTTTTCTACAAAAACTGACTGCAAACTGCGGAGAACTTCAGGGTATGAACACTCTGCCACTGCTCAGTCAAAAACGTGAACATGCTGCTTCTGTGCAGTGAACGACGTGAACATTCTACTACTGAGAAATCAGTCAGTACTAACAAACGTGAATACGGGCTTTCATTTATCTCATTATCCGAATACAAATTCATCATTATAGATGAATTAAACAAGTGAGGTGTTCTTGTTTTAAATTGGCACCCACCTCCCCTTTGGTGAGATGTACTGGACTTTTGAAATTCCAATTGTTTTTAACTTGCAATAAATCGATGAATCGTTATCTTAAAGCACAACACTGTTGTGAAAATCGTCTCTAGATACCCAAAAAAGCTTTTGCTCCTGAACCATGGTCCCTCGTGTATGAATGGCCAATAGCATACTCAAGTAGACTGGCTCTCGTTCGATTGCATAGGTAAAGCTAAAGCATCAATGGATGCGATTGGCGGACTGCCTGGTAAAATAATACTAGCCTATGTCTATGCCGATGCGGATGCAATTATATGTTCATGGATGTAGCCGCAGCGGAGCATGCATACAGATGGTGACATATCCAAACGTACATGCGTTGCATTCGTTGACAGGGTGTGTATTCAAATGCGACCTGACGGAATATTCCGTGAATGGAATGCATGACATGCAAAAGTTTTTTGCCAATACTTTTTAATTACACGTTTTATTGCAAAACTGATTATAACATTTTTTGTACGCAATTTAATTTCCCACATTTTTTTGTTGTAACGTTTTCCTATAAAGTTGATATTTATGGGCTTATTACACCTTTCATTTGCGATGAAAATTTACACCAACAAATATGTGTGTTATAAAATTCTGTAAAAATTTTGCTTTAAACATTTTTTTGTAGCAATTATTCTTTAGCCGCTATTCAGCGCCAAACTTTTCATATATCAATGCACATAAATGTTCATACAAATAATTGAGAAATTTCTTTGGTGCACTCTTTTCCACAGGCCTCCTGAAACAAAAAATGTGGGAAATTAAATTGCGTACAAAAAACGTTATAATCAGTTTTGCAATAAAACGTGGAATTAAAAAGTATTGGCAAAAAAATACTTTAGAATTCACATTTTTCCGACACTTAAAGCACTATAACTCGTGCAATATTAGCCCTACCTAAAAATTATTATAACAAAAATTATAGATAATTGTGTGTTCTATAATTCTTAGGCAGGATTTTTTTATGGCGGCTTAACCGTTAACGAAATATAGTGCAAAGAAAGTGATATAATAGCTCTGGAGTTTTCAAATTCTAAAAATTGGTCCATTTATGTATATGCTTGAAGAATTTCAGTTAAACACTCCTCAATAAATATCGAAATTAAAAATATCATTAAAATACTTGTCGTGCAGACTGACATAAAATATGTCACCTTAAATTTATCACATTTAAATACCGTAAAATGTTTCAATTTCAAGCACTTTAGCGAACAAGGCGAAATCATGAGAAACGAGAAATCTTCTGCCCACAAGTCATAAATTGCACAGACCATAACTTAATTTCCATAATTTCTATTCAAAGCGATGACAAATTGCGTCGTCAAGAGCAACTAAGAGATTACCCACAATCCTCCTACTGTCAACGACGTCCTTTCGACAAAATCCAAACCAAAAACTTCAGTCCATACAAGATAAATGGGCAAAGATAAGAAGGAACATAAACGTTTGGTAATTAAACGACGTCAATTAATCAAAACTGGGGTCACTTATAAGCACAAAACTTCCTTAGGTCGCTTCTTGAATGTTCTTGGAAAGTCGTGGGAGCAATTATAATCCAAGCCATATAATCCATAACTCCCAAGCGAAAAACCACACACATGCAGCTCTAGCCAAGACATATTTTGGGTCGATTCCTAACCAACGAAGAACTTGTGCAGTACAAATTCTGGGAATACTGAAACTCAAGACCATCGTTCCGTGTAGCAGAGATTCCTTTCGAGATTACGCTCCCGAAGAGGATTCATAAAGAATCTGTTAATTGTGGCATATTTTTTAATCGTCATCGAGATAGCAGCAGTCTTTATGAGTTTCGTCTGACAAGATAGACATCGGGACTCAGGTAGCTAATTGTCGCCCACTGCGCGTGGGCTAGATGGCACCTGTTGAGTTACACAGCCTCAATGAACAGAAGCCAGTTGATGTGATTTACTCCAACCCCACATGTTTGGATATGCATAGACGAAACTTACGAACAACCTTATAGCAAATTAATTAATTACTTCTTTAGTTCTCACGTGTGTCTCCCAGAGCAAATTGTCCGGCAGTCTTAATTTAAGCCATTTTGTGACTATCGCACCATCTTAATCGGGTTTAGATACACTTAATAGAATTAATATCTTGGGAAATTTGTGTTTTCGGCACAATAGAAAAGAATCTTAACGTAACATAATTGGACGATATAGAGAGATCGGCATCGTCTGGTCAGTCAGGGAGTAGATCAAAGATATCGCAAAACTGACAATAACATAATTCAATCATGAGAAAGTCATCGATGACGGGAAGTCCACGCTCAATTATTGAATTTACGTCAGGGAATTAAACTGAGACTATAAAGAATCTGGAAACTTCAAACTAACGCCGCGAAAGGAGCGAAGAGTTCTCATATGCTGCGGGGTCAATTATGCAAAAGCAAATAAACCTTAATCGCACAAAAAAAGGTTTGGTCAACAGCGTTCAAGCATGCTTTAGTTGTGTGAAACAGGAAGAGAGACCGACGATAAACCGGGAATGGCTTATAGACTTTGGGCCATTTGTAATCGCAAGGGCAACAATAAATATTCATAATGCTTAATGTGGTTTAAATTCTGCACTATTAATTGCGAAATATGATAAGTTTATAAACAATCGTTAAACTTCGGCGTTTTAATTACGGTTTTTGCCATTTTTTTATGTGATAGACTAGAGGCTTAGTGAAAGCCCCTTTGTACTGTTCGACAATCTATTTTTTTTTTTTTTTTTGGTATAGAGTGCAATGACGTACAGCAGCTCTAGTCGGAAGATAGAGAGAAGAAAGAAAGAGGGAAGTAGGATGGACATAGCCGCGTTATTTTTGAAGTGTTAAATTCTTTAGGCACGATTGGCACTTCTTCGCCAGGGGTAAAAACAAAGAATTCGCGTCACGCGCACTTTTGTTGTACACCCGTTTCTGGGCACTTGTGGCTATATAGCTGGCTAGAGCATGGAAACTTTTGGTTGAGCTCCACCTACAGACAGCAGCGTATAATTATAATGGTATAATGCGAAGCAAAATAGCCCCCCGCGCTTGGTGGGAGAGATTACGTTTCAATGTTGCAATGCAGAAGCTGCTCTCAGCATATATTTCATATTCTCGCAATGCAGACGCTGCTCTCAAAACTCAGGTCATATTCTCGCACACATTCATTTCATATTCTCGCAATGCAGACGCCGCTCTTAGCATTCATTTCATTCCCTCGCATATGTACCATCGCTGCTGTCTGTTGCTAGAGCTCGACCAAAAGTGGCCCTGCTATTTTCAGCTACATGGCTGCAATCTATATAAATATAATTGAAGTGTCTGTGTGTGATTTCAAAATAATTGTGTTTTCTTAATTTCATATGGTTATTTACATGATTTTAAAATGAAATCACGCATTTTTTAAATGTTTGTCTGTCTGTCTGTTTTTTCGGGCTAATCTCGGAAACGGCTAATCCGAATGGGATGGGACTTTCACTGGAAGATTCAGTATTTTGGCGAGCATGTTTTAGGCTATTTATACATATACACTATATATTAGCTCTACCTGCATGTATGTAAGGATGTATGTATGTATATAGACAAATATTGAAAATTGATTTTTACCTACTTACTTCCATATAACCGTTCAACTTCAAATTTTGCACACATGTACAGTTCACGAGACGATGCAACCTGACCATTTTGCAAAAAAAAACAAAAACAAGATGGCCGTTTCAAGGTGGCGGCCGAATGTCGCTATTGTGTTCGCCGACCGCCGACATGGGTAACAAATGATAAGTATAATATAATTTTCTATTTGATGTCATTCCAAATTCAAAATAGCGGCCGGAACAAAATAGCGGCCGGAACAAAATAGCGGCCAACAAAAAATGTCAGATTACTTTTTTATTTACACCGCGATAGGCATGGATATCAACTGAAAGGATATTGCAAGTAAAATAAAGGAAAGTAGACAAATATGGAAAACCATTTAATTTTTTAATGAAATTTTTTATTAAATGTTCCGTTTTGTACAGTTAAAGTGTTTAAAAAATATCTTAATACTACTATCCAACTTTCGATAAACAAATATATTGCCTGTGATTGGCACAACAGAAAAAATTAATAAATTACAAAAACATTGCAAATTTCAAGCAAAACAAAAACTCCTACAAATATGGAATACATAACAAATAAAAATGAATTCATATAAAATATACAAAAATAAATAACAAATTCAACGTTTTTATATGTCGGATTTTCTCCTTTACTATAGAGCCGAAATAGGGTTGAACATTATAGTATTTGGAAGCTTTTAAAACACCCATTTGTTTTCTCGAACAGCAGATATTGCATTTTGCATTTGTGTATTATCCCAAAGCTGTTTTTTCTCGCCATAGACATATCTTATATAAAATAATATATAAGATTACAAACATAAATTAGATATAACTAAACATTATGAAAATTACACCAAAAACTACAAAATTTCATTGGAATATAAACATGGAATACTATTCCATATTTCCACCCTCTAAGGTATTCCATATTGCGGTAACAACTAAAAAAAATTCCAAAAATTATATTTCTTTTACACGACAAGCTACACCAAAATTTTGTACATAGATGTTACCACAAACCGGACTAACACAGTCTAAAAATTCAATTGCCTAAATTTATCAACACATTCCAATTCATAATAACACTAACAGAAATCTTAAAAAAAGTTTTCCAGATGTGACAATTTGAAAAAGCTGTTTTCTGAGCAGTAAGCGTGCTCCCGCCTTGACGTTTGATTATAAATTGTTAGGTTATACATATGCCTGGGCTTAGGAAACTAAATTGTCAAATGAGCTGTTGAAGCAGGCACCAAAAATACCGTGGTATTCCATTTTAGTATGCTATTCCATATTTGTATACTTTCCTCTACTATTAGCTTATACACAAAATGGCGAACTACCTTTTTTACAACGCTCTCGGTATGGATACCAAATAAAAGTGTATGATGAGTATAGTACAGTAAGCTGGGTGACTTCATTTTAAATATCGGTCACCACAAAATAGCGCAAGACATATGATAGTCCAAAAGGTAAAAAACAAAAAATATAGATTAAAAAACTTAAAAATATGCTTTTATTTAAAAACTACATAGCAAAAACCCGCGTGCGTCGCAACGATTTTTAATAAAACAAAATTATGTGTGCATAGGCCGGAATAAGAAAAGGGTATAATGAAACAAAGAACAAATCTGCAAGACATGATTTGGGATATATAAAAAACTTTAGAGTTGACTATAAAAATATGTTACCTACAACTTTTTTTTAAAATTCGAGGTTAACCATCGGAAAACTTTTATACTACGTGCACAACAGATTCCTAGCCAATTTTATTCAGAATAAGTCTTATGCGGGTAGATTTTGACGTTCTCAGATTATTGGCACCCTGAACTTGCCCCATGACGAACGTGGCTTGAGACGAAGATTGCCAACATTTTTAGACGATACTACCAGGGCCGGACTATCGCCTACGCCAACAACGCCATGGCGTAGGGCGGCACATTACTAGGGGCGACAATAATGTGAATTTTTTTTTTTTAATATTTTGGAATGAAATTTTTTTTATTTATTTTTTTTTAATACATACTATTCTACGGTTTTTTAATTAGTACTTTTCGAGCTTTTTTCTGAGCAAAATCGTCAATTAACAATTTGACATCTAGAGATCAATTAAGCTCAGCTTCAATGCACAATATTGCAAATGAATAAAGTCTTTCGTCACCTACACTGGCACGTAAATAATTTTTTATTCTCTTTAACACTGAGAAAGATCTTTCACCACTACAATTATATAATAATTGTATAAAATCATTATATTAAATAATCATATAATATGTTATAATATTATTATCGTTATATTTACCCTATATATATAGGTAAAAAATTTAAGTTTCCAAAAACGCTAGCCTTAAGGAATCGGCAACTTGCGATTGGCGTGGGGCGGCACTTGGTCTAGTCCGACCCTGGATACTACAGATTTGATCCTAAAAAGGACAGTTGCTGCTTCCCGTTTTCGTGTTTCGTCGTTTCCGGTCATACCGCCCGCACCGGCATTGGTTAACAATCCACTGTAATCCACGCTTGTTTATAAACGATATGTTAGATATTTCACTTGTAAGTATTACAATTTTTGTGGCATTACTGAGTTGAGTCGATTAAGTTGAGTTGATATTTTGGAAATCGCCATAAATGTCTCTCATCAAAATTTCCTCGTCTATTACGAACTGTACAATTTAAAAAGGTTTCGCTGGAAGGATGGCGTAGCCCAGGGCGACAGAGCTTAGGGATGCCAAACTGGATGACAACTGCTCAGAATCGGGACCGGTGGAGAGAACAATTGCGAGAGGCCAGGACCGGATCCCGGTTGTAGCGCCGTTAAAGAAGAAAAATAGGTGTTCACTGCACTGCATACACATATTAGTTTCTACTGTAGAATCATGCATGGAAAAAAACAGTCCCCTTAACAGCCTTCCGAGACATATAAGACGCTTTCAACAACTTCTGAATTGTGGCGATCCAGGTGTTCCTCGCCGAAAATCTTAATTTCTGGAATTGCGCCCGGTGCAAGTGCACCATTTGCCCCTATGAAAGCGCCGCCTCTGTGTGTACCCGTGGAACAGATACATATTGCAATACAACAACCGATCATTTCATTCGACAATTGGAATATTTGAGAGAACAAGGTCATTACTTAAGGAGAAATAACACTACCATCAGAAGAAAAAGAGGAGCCTTAAATATTGTGCACATAGCCAACTCATTATTTGGAGTACTCGACTCAAATTATGCTTAACGAATGGAAACTACTATTAACAATATGCGAGAAAATGACGAGCAAATTCTTACATTGGTTAAGAATCAGACGTCAGTCATAGACAACACCATTCAACTAATGAAACAGACTCAATTAGAGAACCAAAAGCACTTCGAAGAGATCAACAGATTTATTAAAGACACTATCCAAGTGACTTCCATGGTTGGCGAAGAGATACATCAACAGAAGTTAGATAAGTTGTATAACCAAGCAGCAGCCAGGCTACTGATAATGATGGAAAATTACAGAAGACTACAAGATTCTCTTATACGAATGGTCATAGACAGTCATCACGGGAAAATAAATCCAAGCATTGTAACACCAGATCAAATGACAATTAAAATGCCAAACATCAAAGATAATTTGCCATTCTCACTACAATTACCTCCAGTATCCAATGTTTTAGAATTATATAGTCTTATAACGATTGAAACAGGAATTACGCCTACATGTCTTATTTTCAAATTAAAGATTCCACTTGCAACCTACGAACGTTTCGAACTACTCCACATTAGTCCAGTACCATGGTTACAGGATGGAAAAGCAAAAATGATTTTCATTGAGAACAATTACCTCATCGTGGATATGCACAGAGACCAGTACTATGCATTGAAGGGCCAAGAATTAGCATTGTGCACCATCAGCACTACTCTACAATATATGTGTAAGCAACACCATCTTATGTTCCGCGCTAGTCAAAAATCTACCATCTGTGAATTAGATATACTCATTCATGGATCTTCATTGAATAACTGTCAAGTAATAGAAGTCAACAACGGACCTAGATGGATTCAGCTTTTCCAACGAAATCATTGGTTATACGTAGCCTTCAAACAGACTATCATCAACATCATTTGTACGGAAGACACCTATCAAAAAACATTGTATGGCAGAGGTATTATTGAAATGGAGGATGACTGCATCATAAAGGACGAATTCACAACGATTCAGCCACACAAGTTATATGCGTCATCATTTAAAACGTCATTTGTTGCATCAACAAATAATTTCAACATCAGCAAATTACCACAAATAACAGAAATAAAGCATGATATCATCGCAGTCAACGACTTATCAGATGAATATGCAAAAATACACAAAGGAGTAAATGAACTAAAGGAAGCTGAAAGAGGTGTTTCACGGTTCCAGCATCACGATATTCATCAGTATACCATAGCATATATCAGTCTTGCTCTTGGTAATGCTGTAATAGCATTTTTGTGCTTCAAACTTAAAAATCCTATAGTTACAACTGATAGTGAAACGTCTCAACAGTCCAAACCACCAACAGCCACATCAAAGCTAAAAACTAAAGCGTCCACGAAGAATCAACGTGACCAACGTAATCCAGCATTCACCTTCGACTTGGATAATGATACCTTTGTGGCTTTATTTTAGAAAATAAAAACAAAAAAAAAAACCTTAATCATGCATAAAATAAATTGCACTTAAAATTAATTACGTGCATATAATAACATTTTTTGACTCAGTCGAACCAATTTCATGTACTGCTTATTTTGCAAAATCAGCGAATTCCACATTTATAGAAATTAATTTTTTACCTTTAACCCTTACATAGCAAATAAGTTTCTTGTATATATAGCCCAATAATAAAATAAAGAATTCAGTTATTCACAAGAAAGTAACTCGTGCGTTTCAATTTTATTGTCAAGTTTATTTTCTTCATCCAAAGCTAGCGTAGCACAAGTTTAAGCACTTGGGCTAAATTATCCATCTGTACACTCGTTCAAGAACCTGGGAACATTTACTTGGTATAGGTTTATGCACCTAAACCAAAACAATATTTAATCTCGTTGGCAGTAAATTAAGTTAACTTACACAGCGGTAAATATACCGCTATAAAAATTCACGAACTTTCAAACAACATCCAGCAGCTCACTGGCATCATTCTCATTAATCTCAGAACATTTTCTATTGTATATCCTATGTTGAGGAGAATACTAAATTCTGAGTTTTCCGATTGCGCTCTCATCTTTTGCTTTAAATGACGTTTTCCAATATGTCCCTAAATGAGTGATCATTTCAGACATGCATCAATATCATCGGCCCACATATTTGTACGGACAGCCGGCTCCATTTGCCCGGTATTTATGCCAATAAAACAGTTACTCCCCAAAATAATTGGTTTTTACATCTTAAATCTCGCGGTGTTCTGTTAATAGATACTTTATTTGTCATAGTACGCTCATCGCATTCCCAGACAGCCATCATGCAGTTTTGTAAAACTTGAGATTTTTTCCACGCAGGTTTTTAGATTTGTTCCACGCAGGATTTTCCAAATGATCTTCTTAGATCGGTATCTTAAGCATAAAAGGAGCTGTTATTCCTGATGTGAGTAAAGTTGCTAAAATCTCTGCTACTGTCCTGATCTCATATTGGCCAAATAACCTACCTTTCGAAATGTTTAAAAGCGTGGGACTTTACCTATATTCTTATTTTATAACTACTGCATCTTTTCGCTAGCGCCCCATACATTATATATACTGGCCTTAGCAAAATAGGTTTCATTCAACATAAGTTTTTACTTTGTAGTGCATTTTTAAACAAAAGAATATTTTAAAGTTTTTTAAACTATATTTTTAGTTTTCTACCTTTTAATTTATTATTTATGTCTTCGGTTATTTTGTGGTGACCGATATTTAAAGTGAGGTCACCCAGCTTACTGTACTCTACTCATCATACACTTTTATTTGGTATCCATACCGAGAGCGTTGTAAAAAAATGCAGTCCGTCATTTTGTGTTGGCTGCCATTTTGAATTAGGAATTACGCCATCCAGCTAATAGTATTCTACTTGTCATATCCTTTCATTTGATACCAATACCGATCGATCTTGATGTAAATAAAAACTAATCCGCCATCTGTTTTGGCCGTTATTTTGATCCGGCCGCCATTTTGAATTTGGAATGACACCAAATAGGTAATTATATTATACTTATCATTCCCTTTCATTTGATACCCATGTCGGTGGTCAGCGAGCACAAATGCGAAATTCGGCCGCCATCTTGAAACGGCCATCTTGTTTTTTTATAAAATGGTCAGATTGCATCGTCACTTGAACTTTACATGTGTGCAAAATTTGAAGCTGATCGAATATTATGGAAGTGGGTCAAAAACAATTTTCAAGATTTGTCTACATACATACTTCCATACATACATATAGGTAGAGCTAATATATAGTGCATATAAATAGCCTAAAACATGCCCGCCAAAATACTGAATCTTCCAGTGAAAGTCCCATCCCAATCGGATTAGTCATTTCCGAGACTAGCCCGAGCATACAGCGACATACAGACATAAAGAAACACAGCCATAAAGACAGACAAAAATTTTAAAACTGCGTGATTTTGTTTTAAAATCATGTAAATAACCATATAAAATCAAAACTAGTGGGATGTTGTGCCTAGAGACTAGCCACTCATTACGCTTTTTCATGGTATTCTTTCTGTTGAATAACACTTCAGACTGGATGACAATATATTAAGTGGAGATTGTGAAGATTCACGAAAACAATCAAACAAATAACTTGACAAACTAACGCATCTTTCAAGTAGATGCCGCTGAAAGAATTATATAACATTTGACCAATAAACGAACCCAAGGACGTTCTAATGTAGGGCCCAAAGTCTAGTAATAACAAGTCTTTCATCTTCATACAAAATTTTCACCCGGTTGGTTGTGTGCGTGCATATATGAACATCACTGCTGAGCAAAACTCAACGCATACTTCGTGAATTCAGCGAGACAAAGCCAGATTCTGTCTTTACGGTAAAGTATGCAGAACAGAAAAGGAAAGAAAATTGAATCAACTGTCAAAATTGAAGTCATCAAAACAAACGAGCAAATATGCACCAATACATCAACACTATCCCTATAGAAACTCATAAAATTTTCTGTTGTTTAGTTGTATGCTAGCGCTTATAAAAATATTGCATTCTCTCTCTGATAGCCTGACATCGTCATTTGAAGAACTTATGCAAATAGCTGTTCGCCTTTCACTCATTAACCATATGAAGATGAAAGACTTGTTAATTTCTAGACTTTGGTAGGGCCATGGTCCTAAGAAAAATTTTAGTGTAGCTACATATACCTCTACTGTAAGTGTACGTCCGATGCCTTAGCATAAAGTTTTTCCGGTTGTTAGTTAGATGGCCAACCAGTCAGTTCAGTTTTTACGCATCGAGCACAAACGCTTGCAGTTTCGGCTATTTTCTGCCCAAAACAATTACCTACTCAAAAATTATGGAAAAACAAAATGGGTCAAATTGAAAAAAAAAAAAAAAAAACACATCACACATGTAAACACTATATAAAACGAATCTAAACATCTTTCTTTGGATTGGCGGCAAATCTAATATGTGATGCACTCAAAAATTTTTAAACTTGGGGCAGATCGTTTGTAAAATTTTTGTAAAATATTAAAAATTCTGAGAAAAATCACTCGCTTATATTCATGGACTATAAGGACGGTCTTAAATACATTGTTCGTGCAATTAAATTTATAAATTTTCATTCATTTCAGAAAGCGTGTATATGCCCTGGTAAAAATTAGATATCTACTTTTCGTTTTAAACCTACCAAATGTTTCGTTTAAATCATACATATTTTTGTGACAAATCCACAGCGAAGTTCGATAAAACTGAATTTTTGTTTTGGTCTACAGCACCACTTACATGACTATAAACTATAATAAAATGAACAGCATATAAAATATGCATATAAACAAATAAATACTTTATATTATTTCCGCGAAATTTATTAATGATTTATAAAGCCGCCGAAGAGCCATAAAAACTCAAGAAAATGATTTTTTTGCACTTTTAATTAAATAAATGTTTATGTTCTCCTGAGTATCATTATTAAATAATATAATTTAGTGAGAAATATAATCAAATCATGTTACACCGAAGTAAAAAAAAATTGTATTTCACCATTTTGCGGCCGGGGATTGGAACTTGGTTCCCCTGGGATAGGACTCCAGCGCCTTACCTCTAGGCTACCGATACATGGACTTTATTAGAAATCTCTTTTTTTGTTGTTTAAATATACTTCTGGTTGAAATTTCCAGACCATTTTCTCAGTTTTTGGTCTTTTGACCAAGAGCTAAATTTTGAGATATGGCC
The DNA here is from genome assembly GCA_949987705.1 of Thereva unica. Taxonomy (NCBI): domain Eukaryota; kingdom Metazoa; phylum Arthropoda; class Insecta; order Diptera; family Therevidae; genus Thereva; species Thereva unica. The sequence goes on from OX465282.1 coordinate 60,534,001, forward strand.
CAAGTCTGTAGCGACAGTACTTTCAGAGATGAAAGTAGGCTTTAGACGGACAGACGGACAGAGCCTCTGTATAAGCTTTTTTGTTTTTTTTTATTTTGAAATCACAGACAGACACTCCAATTATATTTATATATGTAGATTAACTAAAAAGCAAAAAATAATGTTGAACGTAAACTTTTTATTGCTCCAGCCATTATACATATAAAATGGGGCGCTAGCGAAAAGTTCCAGTGTTAATAAAATAAGAGTATTGGTAAAGTCTTACGACTATGATATGGAAAGTCCTGCGTGGAACAAATCTAAAAACCTGCGTGGATGAATGCACAATGGCAAATAATAAAGTATCTATTAACAGAAAACCACTAGATTTAGGATGTAAAAACACATTATTTTGGGGAGTAACTATTTTAATGGCATAGATTTCGGGCAAATGTTGCCAGCTGTCCCGACAGATATGCGGGCCGATGGTATTGAAGCACGTCTGAAATGATCACTCATTTATGGACAGATTGGAAAACGTCTTTTAAAGCAAAAGATGAGAGCGCAATCGGAAAACTCAGAATTCAGCAATATCAGCACTATTCTCCTCAACATAGCATATAGAAAACGTTCTGAGATTAGTGAGAATCGTGACAGTGAGCTGGTGGCTGTTGTTTTTAAGTTCGTAATAAACGCGGAAATTTTGATAATCGACATTTATGACGATTTGGAAAATATCAACTCAACTAAGTCGACTCAGCCCAGTAATGCCGCAAACGTTGTAATACTTACAAGTGAAACATCGAACATCGTTTATAAACAAGCTTTACAGTGAATTGTTAACCAGTGCCGTGCGAGCGGTATGACCAGAAACGACGAAACACGAAAACGGGAAGCAGCAACTGCCCTTTTCAGGATCAAATCAGTAATGTCGTCTTATAATGTTGGAAATCTTGGTCTCAAGCCATGTTCGCCATGGGGTAAGTTCAGGGTACCAATTATCTGGGAAGGTCAAATCTACGCGCACAAGACATATTCTGGCTAAGTATCTGTTGTCCACGTAGTACAAAAGTTTTCCAATAGGTGATGATTAACCTCTAATTTTAAAAAAAAGTTGTAGGTAACATGACCATGTTATTCATGTTTGTTCTTTGTTTCATTATACCCTTTTTTATCCCGGACAACGCACACATAATTTTGTTTTATTAAAAGCCGTTGAAAGGCACGCTGGTTTTTGCTAGTATTTAAATATTTTGCTTGGATTAATGGACTGTAGTATGTCTGGGGTAGTAAGTTGCATTATTTACTATGTTTTATATACATTATGTATTACGTACCTACTATATACAATGTATTGCATATTATATACTAAGGGTATTCATTTCACTTTTCAAAAGTTTGTAGTTTTGTAGTTTCGCAATTTCGTAGTGCGACTGACATGAAAAACTACATTGAATATTTTTCGTAGGTTATTTTTTTTATTTTATTTTATTTCGTAATATTGAGGTGTCATTTTGACCTTCAAAATAGGTTGGTTTTTAGGAAAATCCCAGAAAAAGTGAAAAGCAATAATTATTGGAAGCATTAATGGATAAAGCCGTTCTCAATGTATCGCTAGCCATCTTTTAAATTCATAGCAATTAAATTCAATTAAATAATTCAAAACTTCTGACAAATGTCAATATCAACTACGACAATATGGAAATGTCGAATGATAAAAATCAGAGCTCGACGAGGTATGAAACAACGATTGATGCTACATATATGTATTTACCAGATTTTTTGACAATTTCCAATCTAAAATCTTTGTTTGTTGCTTTAGTTACCATAAGCCTATAGTGCCTTTTCTAGAATTCAATGAAAGTAAGAATGAAATAAATTACTCAAGAAACTAATGGAGAAAATGCAAAAGTGAACAAATCCAGTTTGAATAATTTTACACAAAGTGCATTTTTCTCTGCGGATTTGCTATGTTTTGGATGAAAATACAATTTTAGAAGTCTTTTTAATATATGATTGAATTCGATTTTCAATCAAACAGTTCTGCCATGTTCTAATAATCACCTTTAAGTACCCCGGAATATGCTTATCTCATTTCGAGGCATAAATGGATTTGTTTACTTTTGCGTGAAAGCTCCTCAAATGATGAAAATGAGAAAATGCTTGTTCAGGCTATAACCAATAATTCTGATTTTTAATTTTGGCATACGATATATGTACTGTACATACTGTAAAGCAAGGATGACGTTATGTGTATACAGGGTGCATAAGCTAAACTGTCCAACCGCTTGGCTGTGGATAGGCCTTGGATAGACGAACAAAAAATCGTATGGATGGGGGGGGGGGGAAATCGTAACGGTTTACCCGCTATGGCGTTTTGAAGTTTTTTTGGTAAAGGTTTACATATTACCCTGTATTTTTGTCAGCTTATTAGATATTTTAATGCATAAGACATCAATCTACGCACCTATTTAAATCTGTAAAAGTCAAGGGGTCAACACACCAACATCCAGAGTTATGAGTCATCAAAGTCAAAATTTTGTTTTTTTTTTCTTTTTTTCACTAAAATTTTCACTTCAACCACCTTTTCCTCCAAAAAATACGTAATTAACTAATATGTTGTTTTAGAAAATTGGAAAGCTTGAACAATTTTCTATGAATAATGTCTAACAACTATTACTCTACGATCTTTACTTTTGAAGCTATTAGCAATTTTAATGGTGAAATCCGTCATTTTTTAGTACTTTCTCACCTGAGTTTTGTCGAAAAGTACCAAATAAGCACCAAATAAGGCCAATTTTTGAGTTAAAATTGCTAATAACTTCAAAAGTAAAGGTCGTAGCATAATAGTTGTTACACATTATTCATAGGAAATTGTCCAAGCTTTCAAATTTTTTAACACAACATATTGGTTAATTACGTTTTTTTTTTGGAGAAAAAGGTGGTTGAAGTGGAAATTTTAGTGGAAAAAAACCAAATTTTGTCTTTGATGACTCATAACTCCGGATGTTGGTGGGTTGATCCCTTGACTTTTACAGACTTAGATAGGTGGGATCTACGTAGATTGATGTCTAAAATATAATCTGCGTGAAGAGAAGGGCTGTAGCGTTTGGGGGGTGAGCCGTGTTGGCTAGTCTTGTGTTGCGGGTAAAAAGTTGCCGCGTTGGCAGGAGGTTTCTGATTTCAGTGGAACAGTCGCTATGGTAATAGCGGTAAAATTTGCTAAGGGCTGCTACATTTCTATGATGGCTTAAAGGGTCGATGGAGAAGCAAAGGGCGCTATCGCCAATGAGTTTTATGGCGGAGTTATGCACCTTGTCCAGCCAAGCCAAGGTGGTTTTTAGGGCACCCGCCCAGATATACGAGTTGTATTCAAGGCGGGCCGAATGTAGGACTTGTAGATTGAGCCAGGGCAGTTGGCTGAAGAGGGAATTTGCATCTCTTGAGGAAACCCAGGCATTGGGAAGCTTGTTTGGCGATTTGGAATATGTGATTATTCCATCGTAGATCTGAAGATAAGGTTACGCCTAGGATGTTAAGAGATTGGTCAGCCATTACATTCTTTTTCCACTGTGATAGAGGGACGGGTGGTGCAGGTTTTTGTAGAGATAAGACAGAGCTTTGTTTTGGTTGGGTTGAATTCGACACGATTCTTGAGACCCCAAGCAAGAATTAGTTCAATGTACCCGTTAATAGAATTGGACATGAGCTCACGGTCTACGATATCTATATTATCGAAGGTGTGCGAGTAACGCAGAGTACCGTCATCGGTGAAACTGTGAATTGGGTTGGAGGGGATTGAGGGCAGATCATTAATATAAGAAAGAGGGCAGGTGAGAGAATCGAGCCTTGGGAACGCCGGCCGATATAGAATGAGGGTTGGATTCGACGCCATCCAACTACCTTGATTGAACGGCCGGAAAGAAAGCTCTCAATCCAGTTCCTTAGAACTGAGTCGATACCAATAGCTTGGAGTTTAGACAACAGAGCGGGATGCCATATTCTGTCGAAAGCCTTGGATATATCTAGAGCAACCAAACCAGATTCACCGAAGCGATGGATGTTTTGGTTGAGAGCCTTAGTCAGACACACAAGAAGGCTGCTAGCAGATATTTTCGATCTAAAGCCGTACTGCCTGTCGTGTAAAATTTGGTTGGATTCCAGATATTCCATCAGCTTTCTATTTTATGAAAATAGCGAGCATTTCAAATTTTAGATAACAAATGCAAGCTTGGCCAATGGGTTCAGTATTTTGAAACCTATTTTTCAGGATCTTTTTATATCAAAGAGTATATTTTCTGAAAGCTTGATGCAAATTGGTCTAATTGGCTGACTGGGTATTCATTATGTTCTTTCTGTCGTTTTTTCAGTTTTGTAAGATATGAACATACGTTCCTCTGAGACTTGCAACGAGAGAGGCAGTTTTATTACAAAGATCCGATTTATAGAAGCGCATTGCTCGAAAAACGCGGAAAAAAAACTTCATTTGTTTATAAAAAAAGTAGCACAAGGTTCACGAGGTTCAAAACTTATGCATATACTTCTGTTGATACCCAAACAAGAAAAAATCATAATCTTGCTGTTACCAGATTATACCTATCTCTTAATTTTTTTTGCGTTTTGTCACTGCACTATTATGCTGTGTCATGTGCCACGAACCAATCATAATCGTAATTTAACGCTTGACCTCAAGCGCGGGACGATTTAAAACCTATTTTTTGTAATATTGTTTCAAGCATTTGGTAACATCACGGGTTTCAAAGCGGATGTATCTTGTTTTTAATAAGTGATTCACTTTTATTCTGGGGAGGGCCAGAAGGAATTTGGGGTGGGCCTGGCCCACCTGCCCCCCCAGTTGCTACGCCCATACGGTCAAAAATCTTGCCCTCTTTACTAATTTTTATCTGTTCAATGTGCAAAGAGTACGCCAGGTTGATGTAATTTATTTACACAGATTTTTCGAAAGCGTTTGACAAGGTTAATATTACAGTGCTTATAAATAAATTACATACGGCCGGCTTTCATTCAAGTTTTCTGCAGTGAATTAGATCTTATTAACTTCCCAGTATAGGAAGTTATTGTAATCGGTCCGAAAATCGAAATCGAAAATTTCAACGTATTTTCATCTTTCAAGGTCCCAGGAGCATTTTAAGCAAAAAATTGGGAGGAAGTATGTGTGTGTGTGTGTGTGTATATGTGCGTACGGATGTGGTCATTTTTTCTTGCACGATATCGCGCGAACCAAAACTGATATCGACTTCGTTGAGGTGTCGTTCGAAGCGTATTAACCGAAATATGATCTGAAAAGATTTTCATGAAATTCGGTCCAGCCGTTTTTTTGTTTAAGCGAAGTAAGTGATTTTAGTACCTGCACGATATCGCCCGAACCACGAAAGATATTGACTTACTTGAGGTGCCGTTCGAAGCGTATTAGCGACAATATAATCTGAAAAGATTTTTATAATATTCGGTCCAGCGGTTTTTTGGTTTAAAAGACTTAAGTGATTTTTGTACCTGCACGATACCGCGCGAACAAAAACTATATCGACTTCATTGAGGTGCCGAAAAACATTAATACATCAATTTTGTATACATTTTCGTCATCCTAATCTTGTAAGTGCGCACATTTAGTTTGACATTTTAGCGAAAATATTGATAAACAATTGTGACAAATTCTCGGTATTATACATATATTCTATATTGCCTATTGTTCATTTATTATTAAAATATCCAATCATAATATTCAACATCCATCATGCTGGGAAGTTGATCGTGTGGACCGAAAGGGTCGAACCCACATCCCAACTAGTTTATCAAATAGAAAGCAATATGCCGTTCTTGGTTCTGTTTTTTTAATGTATTGTAAAATAATATGTACCAAATCAGGTGTGCCTCGGTCCTTTGCCATTCTTGATTTTAATTAACGATATATGTATGTATGTAATTAATTACTCCAAGAACCCACTTTTTTTATTTTACGACGATGACCTAAAAGTTTTTTTTAGAAGTTAGTGTAGGGGATTGTTGTAATCGCCTTCAATAAGACTTCAACAATTTATCCATCTAGTCCTAGTGCTTTATGGATGACCTTCAACCAAATGTTTCTAAGTGCTGAACTATGTCTTTCTATTGCTCATTGGAAGTCATAGAACTCAAATACTCTTTCTCTAGTTCTGCTTAAGCTGGAGTGTATGAGAATAATGATTTAGGTGTTGTTTTTGATAATAAACTAACTTTCTTTCAATAGACATTTTGATTTCTTTTGTGGTAAAGCAAAGAGATTAGTTATGGTAAGAGAAGTACTAAAGAATGTCAGATGTTTCTTACTCTAAAGACCTTGTTCATTTCCTTGGTAAGGCCTACTCTTGAATATGCTTTATGCATTTGGAGTCTTTAGTATGCTGTTAATTCAAATAGAATTTAATCGGTGCAAAAATCCATAACCAGATTTATGTGATTTAAGCTTAATTTATTAAACGAACATGTTTCTTCTTATGTCTCTAGACCATTACTATTAGGTCTTGCTAAACTTAGCTTTCGTCGCGAAATTTTTTCCCCTCCCCCACCTTTACGATTTTTTGTTCGTCTATCCAAGACCTACCCACAGCCAGGCGTTTCGGCATTTAAACTAATACACCCTGTATCTGAAGAAGTGGTGTCTGACTCTTGCTTTTATTATCAGCCTTACAAAAAAGTAAGTGACCATAAATGACCATAAATGAATAAATAAATAGAATAGAAACCCAAGAAGGACTGACTGGAATAAGTTCGGTCAAGTCCCGAGAGCGAATCTCTAGATGGCGCCCACAGGAAAGGATAGACCTTATAGAATTAATCGACGATACACTTTCGAAGACACTATAGCTAAAGCTCTACAAGGAGCCCATTGCATTAGCCAAGAAGGATACGTGGCAGGGGTATTGCCAATCTATCCATTATAAATAGAATAGAAACCCAAGAAGGACTGACATTATGCACTCCGACCTTTAATTAAAAAGAGGAATGGAGCTCAGACAGAAACGCAGTCGGAATCTGTAGAGCTACTAATAAACCTACATTTTCCGTGGTACAAGCACGAAAAGCAAATCGAATCCTCTGGGAAAGGGAAGATTACAGATTACAACCCATAAGGCGAGAAACACAATTGGTGCTTTTCTGCCAGCTTTTCGGCTGGCTTGTAATGTTCGCGCTACCTAAAAAGTCGGCAAAGGCACAATTGGGGCTTGACAATAATTAACAGCTTGGTTTCCTTTGGAATTGTCAAACAAAGTATTAAAGTTTATTCATAGTATTAGCAATTTTTTTAGGCGTAAGGACCTCTCTTTCACGAGTTCTATTAGCTTTTTTTCTATTTTAAATGAAGACACAATCCTAAAAAATTAACTTTTGCAGACAAAGAATTAACTTTTGCAGATCAAGAAGAAGATAATGACAGCAGCCAGCTCAAAATTTTAAATTTCGTAAAGCTCGCGCTGGCATTTCGGCTGACCGAAAATCTGAAGCTGTTATCAAAAATTACTCACTCATTGGGTAATTTTTGCTGTTATTGTGAGCAGATGCCAGGTGCCCCATATGCGAAAAGCTCTAGTTGGCAGAAAAGCTCCAATTGTGTTTCTCGCCTAATGCTTTTTGGGCAATTTATCACTTATTCTCCTTTAAAGCACGCGCCCCTGACAGCAATTAATGAATTTAAATGAGTTAGTAATACCACGGTTGGCGGTCATCTTCAAGAGCTGCATGTGACTATATATCCCTCTGAGTTGGAGATGGATGAGTGTATTATCTGTCAAGACTAAAAAGACTTTGACGAACTACAACAAGGAAGCATCCCGCGACCTCTTGATGACGCAGTGGAAGAACTTTGTCATAATTATGTCGAGCATCATTAAACACTGGACGATAAGGGAACATGGGGCCAGATTGAGAATTCCATGCAACTGGACGGAATCTTCTTCAGGACTCGCGAGGTGTATAAATGTCTTAAAGAGCTCGACGTCAATAAATCCATTGGCCCAGACAATATTCCCCCTATGGTACTCAACAAATGTGCCTCAACTTTGGCTAAACCTCTGCGCAAGCTTTTCGCCCTATCATACTTCTCCCGAGTTTATTCCAACTCTTGGAAACTAGCTCGTGTATGGCCCATTCCCAAAAAAGGTGAAGCCAGCGACCCTTTAAACTACCGCCCAGTAGCAATTACTTCTGTTCTCTTCAAAATCATGGAGATTGCGAGTTGAATGACCTGAAGTGTGTGATCATATATTTCCCCACAGTAAATCCCAGATAATGTAAGTGCCCCTGCTAAATTTATTAAGAAGTACTTTCTCTATGTGTTTTCAATTTAATTAAACACGCACTAAACATCTACCTTCAGTTAAAACTTAATTCAGGATTAATTTACAGCCAATATCCTGTACCATATTGGAGTAATTCTTCACTGACAAATCCTTAAAAAAATCACTGATTAATTATTTTGTTGCTAAATAAATTTCCCCCATTTAAGCTACAACTTGGATCTGTCTTTCAATTGCGGCAATAAATTTTGAATTACTCCGCGAACACACAGAAAGCGGCGCGATTCCTTCATGTTGAAAGTTCCTGATGTCTTTTCTAACAGCATTGAATTATAACGTTCAATGTTCTAATGAAGTTCCACCAAACGATCCATCTAATGAGCCACAACCACATTTAATTGCCTAACATGTCATAATTCTGTCGCGGAAAGTTCTGCACTTCATCTTCTCCCACAATACGCCAAGAACTTAATTGGCACTGCAGAGCTGTGCTCGGCGATATTAGCGCGGGATGCTGCAATAGGATTTGTCCACGGATTTGTTCATCTTCTGCTGACTACTTTACAATGTTCCTGCTATCTGAGCGTCTGTTTATATATGGATGTTTGTAGGTATGCATATATCGAGTATGTTGATGCACTGTGGCTGACCTATTGGTCAGGCAGGAATGCATCTACGCAATATGCATATTAGAGGCATATCATCTTCTTCTGATCCAGTATACTGTCGCATGTCGCACTGTTGCACCGATGGAGGAGGATTTATGAGATTATTTGCACATAGATGAATTTGAAAGTGTAAACATGATTTCTTGTTATGAATGTCGTCTGGGAACGTTAAAAGATTTGTGGAGAATTAATCAGAGCTAATTGAGATTTATGTTGCCAAAGGCACTTTGTACCGTTGTAAAGGTAATCATTTGCAGGTGCAAATGCCGTTCATGAGCAGGAAACCATTATATTGACTTTCAAAACTGTTTTTACTAAATTGGATGTGTAATAAATTTATCAAATTAGAATTCTCCATACATACTTTCAGGAAATAAATATTTGATTTTAATTAAACGCTAAGTAATAAACTATGGCTTTGAATACTGAAGAGGCTCTGCTACGTGCTTGTAGATTATAAAGTGTATCCTCGCAATAGTATTCTCAAGTTATTTTAAAGATCTTTAGTATTAGCAAGTCTTTACTCAGAAAAACTTTCATTTTTGGTGATATTCTTTTTCCCACTTCTTCGAAGTTTTTTCAAAAATAAAAATAAAAGTAGTTGGGATGTGGGTTTGACCCCTTCGGTCCGCACGATTAACTTGCCAGTATGTTGAACGAAGATGGAATAAACTGACTTCTTACAAAATAGTTATACGTTTAACACTAGGGGGAAGTTGACTAGTATCAGAACTGGTGACAAAGCAATCCTGAGGGAAACTAGTTCAAATAACTATAATAGTGGTAAATCCATAAGATTTTTATAGAGAATTAGTGTTTCCTCAACGTTAGCAAACAAATATTAACTCCGTATTTCGTTCGCTACACTAAAGCAGGTGTTCGAACTCGTATTGAGCGTGTTGAAGCGCCGTTGATAAACGGGGAAAGAATGACTTCATTTGGAAATTCCAAAGATTGCCGGAGATATTAGTAAAACTAATCAATGTAAAGTACTTGTCAGACTTGACCAAAAAGAACAAATTTTGCGGTAACTACTGGAAATTCCGGGATAAACCGCAATTTTTTGGAATTGTATCACGCGTAGAAAACAGTTCCCCGTCAAAAACAAGGTTTGAAAAATTCGTGATGTTTGTAAAGGGTAACGAAATTTTTGCACGTTTTTTAAAGGTTGCCGGATTTTGACAAGTGATGTTTTGTTGGAAGGCTATCGCGGTGCAGAACCCAAAAAAGATCACTTCGTTTAGAACGGGTCTCGTTCCATCGAGTTTTTAGATATTAGAAAAACTTATCAATTTAAGGTCTTTACTTATCTGAAGTTTTTCCATTTAAACAAAAATAGCCCGACCGAATGTTATGAAAGTTTGTTCAGGGAATTTTTTTCGTTAATATTCTTCTTTCGGCAATTTAAAGAAGTCGATATAGTTTTTGATTCACGCAGTAACGTACAGGTACAAAAGTCACGAACGTCGTTTAAACAAGAAAACGGCTCGACCGAATTTTATGACAATCTTTTCAGATCATATTTTGTTTAATACTCTTCGAACAGCACCTCAACTAAGTCGATATACTTTATAGTTCAGGTACAAAAATCACTTATGCCATTTAAACCAAAAAACGGCTCTACCGAATATTACAAAAATCTTTTCAAATTATATTGTCGTTAATCCGTTTGGAACGGCACCTCAAGTAAGTCGATATCTTTTGTGGCGATATCGTACAGGTACAAAAATCAACGGCTCGGCCAAATTTTATAAAAATCTTTTCAGATCATACTTCCGTTAATACGCTTCGAACGACACCTCAACGATGCCGCTATCATTTTTGGTGAGCGCATTACCGTGCAGGAAAAAATGATCACATACGGGCGCGCACACACACACACACACTTTCTGCCAAATTTTTGCTTGAAATTCCTAGAGACTAGCCACTAATTACGCTTTTCATGGTATTCTTTCTGTTGAATAACACTTTATATTTTATATTACTTTTATCCACGAAATTTTTTAATCATTTATAAAGCCGCCGAAAAGCCATAAAAAATCAAGAAAAAGATATTTTTTTTTTCTTTTAATTAAGACAGCGATCGGGGAACTTTTTTAATCATTACCCCAAAATATTTTTGTGTAAGTTGATATTACCCCATGGCGAAGAGCAACGACATCGCCTCTTTTTAGCATCTTTCATATTATAGCCCCCATGATAATTTTTAAAAGAAAACAATAACTAAAAATTTAAACATCATTTATTCAATTTATCAATGTAATACCTAGTAATACATAACGGTAATAATAGTAATATAAGAAATATATATGGATGTATAACAAATTGAAATCCATCGGGGTACAATTGAGGGTTGACAATTTGGGGTACTGTAACAAATTATAATAATAATAATGTGGTACAAACAAAAATTAGAATTGAAAAAAAAATAGAAAAAAAAGAATAATTGAAAACATTCTTCCTTCACGTTTTGGAGAAATGATGTTGTTTCATGTTCGATACAATTGCTTCAAAATTGGGACTTTTTGATGTATGAGCGATTTGAATACAGTCTTCGGCGTTTAATCGATTTCTGTTCGTCGTTTTTATGTTCATTAGAGTGGAAAAGCCTTGTTCGCACAAATATGTTGTTCCAAATGGCAGCAATTTTTCAACCGCCTCTTCATGTGCAATTTTGAAAGCCTTTGCAGCTTCTGACATCCAAAAAGACGACAGATTTGGTTTACTCTCAAATTGAATACGTGCTTCAGTATTAGATCGAAGTTCAAGAATTTCTTCTGCCAAACCTGAAGGTTCTTCTGGTATCATAGCAATTTCAGATTTAAAAGGATCCAACTGACAGTACGTATATCAAGACCTGGAAAGTAATCTGAAAACCGCTTTCTGAGTTTAATAAGATGTCTTACAATTGCATCTTGTACTTGATGTCAGCAAAAGTAATATTTTCGCAATCTTCCAAAAACAAAGGTAACCTTGAAAAAGAAGCTATCTTGTTCTGTTCTACATTCTGTCTCCAATATAGCAGCTTTAATCCAAACGCTGACACTATTTCTCTCGATGAAATGATATTAATATTCTTTCCTTGCAATTTTTTGTTTAATGATAAAATGATGGTCTTGTCAACAACTAACTAGTAAAAACTCGCTCTCTGACTAGTCTGAGCAGGTAGCCAGGGCTGTGCTTTACTGCGCAAAGATATAACTCGAGGACACTCTAGTGGTGGGGAGTGAGATGGCGTGGCCTGCATATGTCGCTAAATTGTTTAAGTAGAAAAAAATACTAACAGGTTTATAAAATAGGAATTAAAAATATATACTTTTTACTCACAAAAGTTTCATTTTTACCCCATTTTTGAGGTAATTTATCCCGGTTCCCCGACCGCTGAATTAAGTAAATGTTTATATTCTCCTCAGTATCATTATTAAATAATTGTAATTTAGTGATAGATTCAAAAATGTTCCACCGAAGTAAATATATATATATAGGTATATATATATATATATATATATATATATATATGAGGCGTGCAGTTGCAAAACTCGCTAACTGCAAGTTAAGTAATTTTGAGAAAAACGCCAAAAACTTTTGAATTACTTTGGCTTTTCTTTGGCTTTTGAATTAACTATTGATGTTTGACAGCTGGAAAAATACGCCTTATGAGCAAATTTTGAACAAAAATATAGTTCAAATGGTAGAACATAACCTAAAGAGTAATTTGGCATCGTTAACTCATTTTTATCAAAAAGTGCAGTTAGCGAGTTTTGCAACTGCACGCCTCATATATATATATATATATATATATATATATATATATATATATATATATATATATATATATATATATATATATATATATATATATATATATATTATTCTTGTTGAGGGGCGCTTTAGCGGGCACTGCGACCTATTTGTTTGGTCTATTGTGCCATCCCCTTCTTTAAAAACCATCAAGGTTAAGGCTTCTTAGGTAGCCTAAAACTGAGTATGGGTTGCTGTCCCAAATCTCCCTGGGAGTAGGGAAATCACGATGGAGAAGGCTCAGTCTTTTCCTCGCTGTAGCCTCACAGTCGCACATCAAGTGCTACGCGGTTTCGGGAGCTGCCCCGCAGAATCGACAGCCAGAGTCGGCCACCAGTCCTATTTTGTTTAGGTGATAGTTAAGCGAACAGTGGCCCGTCGGTAGCTCTGTTATTATTTTTAGATCCCACCTCTTGAGATTTAAAAGTTTGCCCGCCTTAGCTTTATCGATTTGGATGAATCTTTTAGCTTGAAGAGCACCCTGGGTCCTAGACCAGCTTTGAAGAGACATCTCCCAACCCAATTCTTTAAGGCCATTTTTACGTGGCAGCTTGCTAAGCTACAGAAAGGTTCCGGACCAATAGGTAATGAGTTTGCGCCTGCTCTAGCCAGGCTATCGGCAATCTCATTACCAATGTGACCTTCGTGGCCCGGAATCCACATCAGCGTGACACTATTGTTCCTACTGAGGAATTTCAGGGATTGAAGACAATCCAGGACAGTCTTTGATGACACTCTGTGCGATTTAATGGGCAGCAGTGCAGCTTGACTGTCCGAGAAAATAACAATGTTAGAGCTATTTGGAGCTCTATTAATACAAGTCTGAGCACTCACCTGGATTGCGAGTACCTCAGCCTGAAAAACAGTGGGGGTAGTGCCCAGAGCCATGGATATTTTGCTCCTTGGGCCATAAACACCCAGCCCTAACCCTTTATCGGTTTTGGAACCATCTGTGTACCAAAAGGCCATGTTTCCTCTAAAGAGAGGCCTGCCATGTTGCCACTCTGACCTACTTCGAATAATCGTCGTAAACGGTTTGTCAAAGTCAATAGTAGCAGGAATGGTATCGGACAAAGATATCATTGGCTCCAAGTTCAGCTCCTTGAGGATCGATAAATGATCCAGCAGGTCTCCTGGCTTAAAGGAGAATAGCTCCCGTAGACGCAGTGCCCCTGCCAGAGCCTCTTTTTTCACCACCAGGTGTAGCGGAGGAAGGTTCAGTAGAGCCATAGCCACAGTCGGACAGGTGCTTTTGGCCCCTGTGATACCAAGACAGGCCAGTCTTTGCACCCTGGCCAGCTTAATCATATCACCCTTGTGTTTGGTCTTAGCCCACCATGCGATGGATGCATATGTGATCATGGGCCTTACGACCGTAGTATATAGCCAAAACATTAACCTAGGTTTAAGACCCCAGGTTTTTCCCACGATTTGGCGACAAACATGGAGAGATGCAGTTGCCTTGGCAGTTACTCTCTCAATTTGAGATTTCCAGGAGAGCTTTTGATCCAGGATTATGCCTAGATATTTAGCCTCCTTTGAGAAACCTATTTCTTTGCCGTCCACAGAGGGAGCTTTTAAATTTAGCTTCCTTCTATTAGTAAACGGTACGATGACAGTTTTTTGTGGGTTAATACCCAGATTCTTGCTACGGCACCAGCTATGCACATGTGACAAAGCGGCTTGCATGAGGTCTGAAACGGTGCTATCATGACCGCCGCTAACCGTTATGACGATATCGTCAGCATAGGCCTGTGTTTTAAATCCACAGTTATTCAGGTCGGCAAGAAGTTCGTCGATCACGATTGACCATAGGAGGGGTGATAGAACGCCCCCTTGAGGACAGCCTTTAGCAGCAGTTACCGTAATCGATTCACCATTCATCTCAGGAGTTATCAATCTGCTGCTGAGAAGCGACGTGATCCATCTCGCAGTGGGGCGAAGAATGCCTTTTTTTACTGCTGCTTCATTGATCGCGTCGAAGGTAACGTTGTCAAACGCACCCTCAATGTCTGCAAAGGCGCAGAGAGAGATTTCCTTGGCCCTGAGGGACTTCTCAATATCTCTCACTAGCACATGAATGGCAGTCTCAGTAGATCTGCCTGGCCGGTAGGCAAATTGCAGACAGTGAAGTGGGCTCGCTGTAAGACCCTCTCTAATATGACTGTCTAAAACTTTCTCCATTGTTTTCAGAAGAAAGGAAGAGAGGCTATGGGTCGATAGGATTTTGCTTCTCTATTTGATCTTCTCCCCGATTTAGGGATAAAGACTACCCTAGCCTCTCTCCAACACCTCGGAATGTGGGCCAGCGCAAAGCTACCCCGAAAAAGTGGTAGCAGGACCGGTAAGATCTATTCCAAGCCTCTCTGAAGGAGAGCTGGGAAGATGTGGTCCTTTCCAGCAGCCTTGAAGGAACTGAAGGTGCCAATGGCCCACTCAATCTTACAGGCATTGAAAATCCTGTTTGCCAGGCCTTTGTTCCTATTATAGGACCGATGGGCAAGTACTACCTCCGATTCAATGTAAGGTTCAAAGGCCAATCCAGGGTTAATTACCTGAGAGCCAGGGAAATGAGTGCTCATTAATAGCTCCAGGGTATCCCTGGTGTTCTCCGTAAAGGACCCTTCAGAGGTCTTGTGAGAGACAATGCCATTAGAGTGATCCTTAGACAGAACTTTGTGTAACCTCGTGGAGGCTGGAAGTTTGTCTATTTCTTCGCAGAAGGCTTTCCATGACCTTCGTTTGAATCTTCTCAAATCTTTATTGTAATTGGTAAGGGCTTTCTTGTAAGGGTCCCAGTTGCCCGAGACTTTAGCCCTATTAAATAATTTTCTGACTTCTCTCCTTTGCTTGCAGAGATCATTGTTCCACCATGAAACCTTTCGGTTAGTGCTTCGAGGTTTCGCAGGGCAGCTGCTCTCGAAGGCTGCAATGATCGTTTCCTGCAGATTGGTAGAGACAAGGTCGAGATCGGCCTCAGTAATGAGATTAGTATCCATATGGCTGATTCCTAAACTGAGAGCTGTGCGATAAGCGTCCCAGTCAGTCTGCCGTGGAATCCTAAATGCTTCCGAGGATATTGCAGAAGCTCTCAGGTTAAACCTTATATGTCTATGGTCAGACATTGATGGCTCACTTGAGACGTGCCAGTTTAGTATTCTGGAACTGACAAATGTGCCAGCAAGAGTCAGGTCAATTACCTCTTGCCTAGTCACATTAGAAAAGGTAGGTTCGTGCCCCTTGTTCATAACCTGTAAATTGTAGGTAGTAATGAAATCAAGGAGGTAATCGCCCCTAGAATTAGTATTGGTGCTTCCCCACACAAGGTGGTGCGCGTTGGCATCGCAACCAATCACTAACTGAATATTCCTCCTAGTGCAGTCTTCCACAAGTCTCTTGACATCTGGTGGTGGTGGGGCAGGCTCTTCACCAGGGAAGTAGGCCGAGGCTATAACGAGCCTGGGCATTCCTACGTCTCCAGGTAGCACTACCTCAGCCGCGACCAAATCTCTGGATACGAACTGCGAAAGAGGAAGGCATGTTGGTCTCTTCCCCATGAGCAGTGCTGCTCTAGGGCAGTCATGCTCGGTGGAGTAGATCAACCTGCCAGCATTAGTAGCGAGGCCACATATTCTTCCTCGGTACACCTATGGCTCTTGGATTAGGGCCACATCTAAATCGCCCGAGATAAACCTTTTTTCAAGTATTGCAGAAGCAGCCTTGGCGTGATGAAGGTTTATCTGGACAAGCTTCATATTGAAAGCAGTGCTCATTTCCTGAAGGGATTTTTTCTCCTCCCCTTCTTAGGACCCTTGCTGGGCTGTGGAGGTTTACCCCTTGAGGATTGGAGTGGCGATTTTAGGGGCTCAGCCCCGCCTGTAGCGGCAATAGAGGAAGCATCCAGAGTTGCTTCCCCGACGATTCCGCCAGCAGCACCAGCCTCTCTGGAGGCTATATGTTCGCATGTGTCGGATGGTGGGGTACTAGACATTGCCCCAGCCGCCTGCAATACTGAGCTAGTGGAGGGATTCATTACCTCGTTAGAGGACCTCCCAACCACCAGCCCAGAGAGTGCAGTGGTCACCATCCTCACATTGGAGCTTACCTCTCCCATTTCCGGAGCAGGCTCATGCGAGGCTTCAGATATTAGCCTCGGGGCATCTGCTTCCTTGGTGATAGGAACGGAAATGGTCGCGGTTGCTCGCGAAGTTCTGGCGGTCGCTGAGGGGACAGTATGAGCTTGGCCAGAGTCGGCCTTGGACATAGGCTTTTCTGCCGCCTTAATTCTAAGCTGTGCCCAACCAAACTTGTAGCCAATTTGGCCGCCTGTTCGTCTCAGCTCGTCAACTGACCTTTGGTCCACGGAGAACGTGATCTCCGTAAATGGTGGACGGTGCACTTTGTGGAGTACTCTCCATTCATGCACCCTTAGAGCCCTGTTTTGGACCCCTATCCATTTCAACATAATGTCGGTAGGGTCTTCGGTTGCAGCCGGGAAATATCCGACCACAACATGGCTGCGCGGCAGCTTGTCTTCGTCCACAGCGACAAGACTAGCTCTTTCCCAGGGCTTAAGGTTAACCATCACACCTTTCAGCCACGTGGCCGTGGCCGAGTCGGCGCAGGTGATGGCTAGCCACCCCGGGCGCGCAGCGACACCTAGGAACCTCGGCTGCTCTGAGCTTTGTCCCAACTGGGCTATCGCCTCCAGAAGACTCCCTTGCACAGCCGTTAACTGATCCGTGGTCAGGAGAGTCTCTGGGTAGTCAGCAACGAGCACACCCATTCTGACACTCTCTGCTATTTGTCAGATGGTCGGCTTTGAAGCTGTTTTAGGCTTCAGTGTGGGTGCGTCACACTTCTTTGGTGAAGGCTTTTCAGCTGGCTTTCCAGGCCGTGTAGCTGGAGCCTTCGCCCTTTTCGCCGGGGCATTTTGGCCTGGAGAGGATCCAGAGGATCTACCCCTCTTCTTATTAGGAAGAATGGCTTTCCTCTCTTCCTCGGGGGCCACGCAAATCCTTTCGGCATCTTCCCGAGAGTAACCAGCATCCATAAGTCGCTTAAAACGTTTGGTGGCTGCGCCACTCCGGTTTTTAGAAGGAGCTTTTGGATTTCCAGTTTGCCGCTCCAATGGAGCAGAAGGTGAGCGGGGTTCCGCAGGTGGGCCTCTAAGGAGATCTTCTTCCATTGAAGGAGTGATCTCAGCGTGCTCCACGGCAGTTCGCGGACTCAGACTGCCCTCATTGAAGAGGGAACCCGAAAATTCCCATTCATTGGGGCCGTGATCGGCACCCTGCTGCATGAGTTCGCAGGGAATGTCCAACTGGTCTTGTAGGTTGGCCTGTTGGGGGGCTATGGAAGCCCCAGAAGTGATTGAAGCGTTGAGAGGTGCTCCATCCTCATTATTATTTTTTAAGGTATCTATATTGATCCCACGAGTTGCGCGAGAAAGGACAGTCGCCCATGGCAGAGCTCCGCATTACCATGGGAAGGCTAATTTAAACCGGAGGTCGCCTGGTATCCTGGTATCCGGAGTCCATCGTTAGTAGTACACTAACGCAGTACCATTCATCCCTTCAGCACGGTTGTTTACACCTTGGGATTGCGCGCATCTATCTTAGTCAGGGCACCCTTACGGGGCCACGCAAGCCTCACCACCACGTCAAGGTGTAGGTACGTCGGCGAGGTATATATATATATATATATATATATATATATATATATATATATATACTCGTATATATATACTAGCCTAAAACCCGCGTGCCTTGCAACGCCTTTAAATAAAAACTGTTTATTATGTGCAATGTTTTCCTTCAAAAAAAAAAAAAAAACATACAAAAAAGTCAGCTGTTATTATCCCTAAAAAGGATTTATTATAGTGCATTTTTTTAATAAATATGTTAAACAAATTGCTGCGTATATCACCTCTGCTCAACAAATCTGCAAGTTTTGAAGCAGAGATTGGCATGTATATGTCATTAAGGGAAGTGACATTTTAGGGTATGACGAACGTTCGTTAAGTTTGTTCGCCTATTTACGTGGGTGCAAGAAATTATGAAGCAATCACAAATGAATATTAAGTAAAGTAAATTTGGAGTCATTCATTTCTACGTGATTATAGGGATGCACTGTCAAAATTTCAGCCCTTCAGCTTCAGAGGTTTGGGTTTCCATTTCATTTCACCCACTTAGGGGATGAATTTCGAAAAATCGCTTCTTAGTGGATGTCCACGGCATTAAAGGGATGCACTGTCAAAATTTCAGCCCTATAGCTCCAGCGTTTTGGGGTAACCCCATTTCACCCTCTTAGGGGATGAATTTCGCAAAATCGCTTCATAGTGGATGTCCACGCCATTATAGGGATGCACTGTCAAAATTTCAGCCCTATAGCTTTAACGGTTTGGGGTAACCCCATTTCACCCCCTTAGGGGATGAATTTCGCAAAATCGCTTTATAGTGGATGTCCACGCCATTATAGGGATGCACTGTCAAAATTTCAGCCCTATAGCTTTAGCGGTTTGGAAAAAACCCCATTTCACCTCCTTAGGGTATGAATTTCGAAAAATCGTATTTTAGTGGATGTCCACGTCATTAAAAAGATGCACGGTCAAAATTTCAGCCCTATAGCTCTAGCGGTTTGGGTAAACCCCATTTCGCCCCCTTAGGGGATGAATTTCGAAAAATCGCTTTTTAGTAGATGTCCAAATCATTATAGGGATGCACTGTAAAAATTTCAGCCCTATAGCTCCACCGGTTTAGGTAAATCCCATTTCCCCCCTTAGGGCATGAATTTCGAAAAATCGCTTTAATAGTGGATTTCCACGCCATTATAGGGATGCACTGTCAAAATTTCAGCCCTATAGCTTTAGCGGTTTGGAAAAACCCCAATTCACCCCCTTAGGGGATGAATTTCGAAAAATCGTATTTTAGTGGATGTCCACATCATTATAGGGATGCACTGTCAAAATTTCAGCTCTATAGCTCTAGGGCTGAATATATATATATATATATATATATATATATATATATAGGTATATATATATATATATATATATATATATATATATATATATATATATATATATATATATATATATATATATGGGCAATTCTCCGGAACTTTTAACCTGCTTGTCGCTTCAAAATTTTTATGAATTACAATTTTTGTAGGAAGATTAAAAATAAAAGAAGCTATCGATAATGTTAAGAAATCATTAATGAGCAATGAGGTATAAGTACGAAGTCATTTAAAACGATATTTTGCAATGAAATTTGAAAAAATGTTCCGTTACCTGTCACTTTTTGGCCTGTCTTTAGCGCTAATCTGAATGAAAAACTATTTATATTTGTGATAGGAAGCGTTGACACAAATAGTGAAAAGTGAAAAATTGTAGTTTAACTCTTAAGGAAAAATGCAGTTGTGTTCGGTGCAGTGTCAAATCGCTATATTTTCCAAAAAACAACTCTGAAGTTTGTCCCTAGGTTTTGACGTCAAAGTTGTAACCCGCATGGTAAGTCGAAGAACTCCGAATTGTCTCATTTTATCATAAAATTTTTTAAACGCACTTATTGTTCAGACACTAACGAACATGTGCATACATTTTGTGACAACAATAAGTTGAAATTGGTTGACTTTTGGGCAAAACTGGCTAACGGGAACGTAGGTTACATTTAAATGTCAAAGTTGTAACCGCAATTAATTTGCTCATATTACATTAAATTCATCCCCGTAAAATTTCTTATGACGTATTGTAACTAGTTAAATCATATGTAACGTTTTTTTCGCTTAAGTTGTTTCATGAATCTTAAAAAAAAGTAATTTTAGCGAATGTCAAAATTGTAACCATGTCAAATTTGATGTCAAAATTGTAACCATGTCAATATAACCATGTCATAAAAAAAATATGCGCATTGAATTTTTTAATGTTCTACATCAGAAAACATTTATTTATGAAATAAGAAACACAAAAAATATCATGGCACGGTTGTGCTATCAATTTGAAATTTCATTTTTCCAATTAGCTCAGGTTAAAGGTTCTGGAGAATCGCCCATATATATATATATATATATATATATATATATATATATATATAGATAGATATATATATATATATATATATATATATATATATATATATATATATATATATATGTGGCGACTGCCACCGTCATTTCTACTTTGAAATAAATACAAAAATAAAATTGTATAAGTAAACGAGATAGCCACGTACAAACAAAATAATAGTTTGGAATTAATCGAGAAAACGGCGAGCTGTCAGGAAGAACAAAATAGTATTCTCTTTCAAATATTTTTCATTGTAATAATATTGTTTAATTATAGAAAACAAAATAAAGGTATTTAATTATCTACAAGTGGTGACCCCGAAGAAAAAAGGAATATAATGATGGAAGAGGATTCATTACCGGAAAGCAACAACCAAATCTGCAAAACCTCAGTCAAAGTGCCACCCTTTTGGAAAGAAAATCCGGAATTATGGTTTGCACAAGTAGAGTCACAATTTATGACCAGTGGGATTAAAACGGATGCAACAAAGTACCATACCATAGTTGCTGCTATCGACAGTCATATCCTAGCGCAGGTGAGCGACATCATCCTTAAACCACCAAGTGAGAATATGTACGATAAGCTGAAACAAAGGCTAACCCGTGAGTTTGGCGAGTCAGAACAAAGACGGTTACACAAATTAGTGCAAGAAATTGACTTAGGAGACAAAAAACCGTCCCAACTGTTACACCAAATGCGCGATCTGGCCGGCACTTCCGTGACAGATGAATTTTTAAAAACACTCTGGATGCAAAGACTTCCACAAAATATGCGCGCAATTGTTTCTGTCAGCAGCGAACCGCTAGAAAAACTCGCGACTCTCGCCGACAAAATCGCAGAGGTCAATGAATTCCAGCAGGTGGCACAATGTTGTTCACGCACGGAGAATGAGACCGTCAACCCCGTCATTCAGCAACAGTTAGACGAGCTCACCAGGAAAATCGAAAACTTAGAGCGCCCAACTGGACGCACAGCCAGCAGGAGGTTTAGGCGATCAGGCAGCAAATCTCATTCCAGAACTCGTTCCAGCTCACTGATATGGCTGGTACCATCGTAAATTCAACAGTAAGGCAAAAAAAGTGTCTACAGCCGTGCAAATTTCAAAGTGCGGGAAACGAAGTGGCACGTCAGTTAGAAGCGACAGTTGACGTGACTCAAAAAACAATGTCGCCTATTCGTCACCGACCCAATCACAAATGTAAAATTCCTGATAGACACCGGAGCAGACATTTCAGTCCTACCACCAACTCAAAAAGAGAAGCGCAAACAACCAGACTTAGGGGCAACTATATGCAGCTAACTACACACCAATCGGCGTTTACGGTGAAAAACTCATGTGTATAAGTTTGGGTTTAAGAAGGACCTTTAAGTGGGCATTTATAGTAGCGAACATCACACGCCCCATTTTAGGAGGCAGATTTCCTAAAACATTTTGGAATACTCGTTGACTTAAAGCACAGTAAGCTAATAGACAGCACAACTTCTTTAGAAGTAAATGGAATAAAAACGACCTGTCCTTCAATACAACTAAAGGCAATAATAACATCCAAATTCGCTGACATTGTAAACGAGTACAAAGATATTACCTTTTTCGCGCCTGAGGAAAAACCCATCAAACACAACATCACCCACTGCATCAACACAACCGGACCGCCAGTTTCTTCTCGCCCACGTCGCCTACCGCAAGACAAACTACGACAGGCCAAAATGGAATTCCAACACCTACTCAATCTAGGAATTTGCAGACCTTCGAACAGCCCATGGGCCAGCCCCTTACATTTGACACAAAAAAAAACGGAAGCTGGCGCCCATGTGGCGATTATAGAAAATTAAACAGGCGTAACGATCCCAGACAATGTACCCGATACCACACCTACATGATTTTGCTAACATACTGGAAGGAAAAACCATCTTCTCAACAATTGATTTAGAAAAGGCTTATCATCAAATCCCTGTAGCTCCACAAGACATACCCAAGACCGCTATTATAACCCCATTCGGACTCTATGAGTTCCAATACATGACGTTTGGGTTGTGCAACGCCGCGCAGACGTTCCAAAGACTAGTCGATGAGGTATTCAGAGGAATAGACTTCGTATTTCCGTACATTGACGACATTTGCATAGCGTCAAGAAATGAAGACGAGCACAGGCAACATCTGAAACAAGTATTAGAGTTACTGCGTCAATATGGGTTAACCATAAACCCTGCGAAATGCAGTTTTGGCCAAGATTGTGTAAAATTTCTCGGTCATGAAATATCCGAAAAAGGGATAAAACCGTTACCAGAAAAGGTCGAAGCGATAGCAAATTACAAGCGCCCCCAACGAGTCTGTGACCTAAAGAGATTCCTCGGTATCATTAACTTCTACCGGCGATTTTTGCCAAATGCAGCAAAGAAACAAAGTATCCTTCAGGCTCATCTAAAAGGAAACAAACGTAAAGATCGTACCATAATTAACTGGACAACCGAAACTGACGCTGCTTTTGAACAATGCAAAGCGGACTTAATAAATGCAACAACGCTAGCACACCCAAAATCATCAGCCGCTCTAGCACTAATGGTGGACGCATCAAATAACGCCATCGGAGCCGCACTACAGCAAAAAGTAAACAACATGTGGGAGCCGCTTAGTTTTTACTCCCGCAAATTGACAAGCGCGGAAAACAAATACTCAACATACGATAGAGAGTTATTAGCTATATATTCTTCTATTAAACATTTTAGGTACGCTCTAGAAGGAAGAAAGTTTACAATTTTTACGGATCACAGACCCTTGATTTATGCCTTCTCACAGAGCTCAGAAAAGGCTTCACCCAGACAGTTCCGACAATTGGATTTCATCGGCCAGTATTCTACGGATATAAAATACATAAAGGGGAAAGACAACATCGTAGCAGATGCTTTGTCAAGGTTAGACACAATTACAATGGACAACATTCTCAACTATGAAGACATCGCAAGAGCACAATTAAAGGATGTGGAACTAAAAGAATGCCTCACGAAAGAAACTTCTCTAAAACTGCAAGCTTTTCCAGTACCTACAAACACCTCACTGACAATTTACTGCGACACGTCAACTAAGCGAGTACGACCATTTCTTCCCAAAGCATTTCGCCAACAAGCATTCGACATGCTGCACAACATGTCACACCCCGGAACAAGAGCTTCAACTAGGATGATTTCAGAACGTTTTGTGTGGCCAGGGTTAAAACGCGACTGCCGCGTATGGACAAAATCATGTTTAGAATGCCAGAAATCGAAAATTCAAAGACACAATAAATCACCGCCCGCCAAATTCGCAGTGCCAAATGAAAGATTCGCTCACATCAACATTGACATAGTCGGTCCACTACCAACTTCGCAGGGATACCGATACTGCCTCACATGCGTGGACAGATTCACCCGCTGGCTGGAAGTCATTCCAACTTCTGACATTACGGCCGAGACAATTGCTAGGCATCTCTACAGTGGATGGATAGCTCGATTTGGTGTACCGATCAGCATAACTACTGACCAGGGACGTCAGTTTGAAAGCAGTCTTTTTAGAGAACTCACAAAACTTCTAGGCTCGAAACACATTAGAACCACAGCGTATCATCCAGCTTCAAATGGACTAATAGAGCGCTGGCATCGCAGCTTGAAAGCAGCAATAAAATGCCACGACACCAACAAATGGGTGGATGTTCTGCCAACAGTCCTGTTAGGATTTCGAACAGCATTCAGAGAAGACATTCAGGGGACAACTGCAGAACTGGTTTATGGTACAGCGTTGAGACTGCCAGGTGAATTTCTCACTTCCAGTAAAACCCCAACATCCTCAATCACATCGGAATATCTTCACAATCTGAGAAACACCATGGATAAATTAAAACCTACAGACACAAGTCGACATGGCACACATAAAGTTTTCCTTCAGAAGGATCTATTCACTTCTCCATATGTTTTCGTCCGAAATGACGCCGTTTTAAAGCCCCTACAACAGCCATATGAAGGCCCATTTAGGGTGATAAAAAGAATGAAAAAGTATTTCAACATTGAAAAAAACGGGAAATCCATCAACATTGCAATTGATCGTCTAAAGGCCGCGTTTACAATACAAGAGGAACAAGAACAAAACAATAGCCGGGTAAAGAAAGTGACAATAAGAAGCGACTGTCAAAAGGAGTCTGGAAAACAAAACAAATCGAAAGAAGACAAAACGGAATATACAACAAGAGCTGGAAGAAAAACAAGAGTTCAAAGAAGATAAGTAAATTAAAAGTAGGAAACCACTACAGGGGGGGTACTGTGGCGACTGCCACCGTCATTTCTACTTTAAAATAAATACAAAAATAAAATTGTATAAGTAAACGAGATAGCCACGTAAAAACAAAATAATAGTTTGGAATTAATCGAGAAAACGGCGAGCTGTCAGGAAGAACAAAATAGTATTCTCTTTCAAATATTTTTCATTGTAATAATATTGTTTAATTATAGAAAACAAAATAAAGGTATTTAATTATTTACATATATATATACATATTATATACAGGGTGTCCCACATAAACTTACAAAGCGGCCGGCTGTGGATAGGTCTTGGATAGACGAACAAAAGATCGTATGGGTGGGGGGGGGGAAATCGTAACGGTTTAGCCGCTAGGGCGTTTTGAAGTTTTTTTGCTAGAGTTTTACATATCACCCTGTATTTTTGTAACCGTATAACCTATTTTCATGGTTATGGTACCAGTGCACGCAGAATTCCTCCACCTATCTACAATGGTAAAAACAAAGGTCCTATCTTACCAAATTTTGGAGTTATGAATCGCCAAAGTCAAAATTTTGTTATTTTTTCACTAAAATTTCAACTAAAACCACCTTTTTCTCCAAAAAATACGTGATAAACCAATATTTTTTTTTTAAAAATTGGAAAGCTTGGACAATTTCCTATAAATAATGTATTACAAGTTTTATTCTAGGGCCTTTAGTTTAGAAGTTATAAGCAATGTTAAAGTTAATATTGGCCTTTTTCGATGCTTATTTGGCACTTTTCGACAAAGCTCAGATGGAAAAGTACTAAAAAAGGACGAAATAGAGCCAATTTCAACATTAAAAATGCTTATAACTTCAAAAATAGAGACTGTGGAGTAAAAGTTATAATACATTATTTATAGAAAATTCTCCAAACTTTTTAATTTTGGAAAAAAAAGTTTAGGTTTATCACGTATTTTTTGGAGAAAAAGGTGGTTTTAGTTGAAATTTTAGTGAAAAAAATACGACTCTTTGGCGACTCATAACTCCAAAAGTTTATAAGATAGGACCATTATTTTTACCGTCGTAGATAGGTGGGGGAATTCTGCGTACACCGGTACCATAATCATGAAAATGGGTTACACGGTTACAAAAATACAGGGTGATATGTAAAACTCTAGCAAAAAAACTTCAAAACGCCCTAGCGGCTAAACCGTTACGATTTCCCCCCCCCCCCACCCATACGATTTTTTGTTCGTCTATCCAAGACCTATCCACAGCCGGCCGCTTTGTAAGTTTATGTGGGACACCCTGTATATATATATATACATATATATATATATATATATATATATATATATATATATATATATATATATATATATATATATAAATATATATATATATATTATATATATATATATATATATATATATATATATATATATATTAGGGTGGTCCTTAAAAACTTTTTTCTTAATTTTCTTTGGGGCACCCTGTTACTTTGTTTGTTCTACTATATAAAAAACGATTACTGTAATTTTTTGAGATTTTTAGATTGAGGTTTAGGGGTCGCTACCGCTACCTATATACACACATATATATATATATATATATATATATATATATATATATATATATATGAGCTGGTTTTTTTGAAAGTGGTATAAAAAATGAGCTATAGACACCTTCTATCCATAGTTACAATCACAATTTCAATAGAGTTCTATCTTGACATAAAATAAACAAAAACAGTTTTGTTGTACAATTCTATCGCACAAGTATTTCTTTTGAAAGTGAAATAAGTCCATTCTTAATAATTATAATTAAAACAACTTTATTATTGCAATTATTATTGATTATTGCTACTTCAGTGCACGCTGCTCGTTAGTTGTGGAAAGAGCATTAAAGAAAAAGGTCCAATTATACACTGCCCAAGACTATTATAATGCAATAAAGGCTTGCCGAAAAAAACAGCTTCATTTTGTATGAAATGAAAAGAGAAGACTTTGTCTCAACCAAATCTCTAGAAGAGGCAATATCAAACAAAAAAAAAAAATACGGACGGAGAAATTGTAAACTGGCTTAAAATATGTTGGATGAGGTTTAAAAGAAATGAACCTCACAAAATTTTTTTATAAAATTAGTATAGAAGAAAATGCTCCATTTAAAACAATTTCTTTATTTGGAAAAAAGGGAAGACCAAAAAACCTCAGCAAAATTAATATGTTACCACTTTATAAAACTTCAAGGAGCATAACAAGAGAGAAATATAGCGATATGATAAGTTTATTACCTTATACAGGGTGTCTCAGACCACCCGTACCACCCCATTATTTCGAAAAGTTTTGAAAACAAAAATGAAAACCAAAAAACACGTATCAAATATTTTTTCAAACTCTATCCAGCCATACCAAAAACGCCCCCTACCCCCTACCCGCTGTTAGCGCATCTAAGGCGAATCACAAAAAATGATAAGAATAAAAACTTCATATTATTTCATGAAGATGTTGTCGCTGGGGGTGATTGAGCCATCAAATAGTCCCTGGAATTCTCCAGTGGTGTTGGTTCGTAAACCAGGTAAGGTCCGCCTGTGCCTTGACTCTCGCAAGGTCAATAGTGTCACTGTCAAGGACGCCTACCCTCTTCCCCATATAGATGGTCTACTTGGTCGTCTTCAAGACACCAAGTTCATCACCAGCTTAGACCTTAAGGATGCCTTCTGCCCTGGTCGTCCTCTGTACCAGTTTACAGTTATGCCTTTCGGCTTATGTAATGCCCCTCAGCGCATGTGTCGCTTGATGGATAAAACCATCCCGGGCCATCGTACCTCTCCACGTACTGGAAATCAGATGGCTGACGACCTGACATGGAAGTTGTGGATTCCAATGGAACTGACCGCGTCTCTCATCGAGTCGTCGCATTCGCCTCCCCAAGCATCGCATGGTGGAATAGGGAAAACTCTAGCCCGATTGCGATGCAAATACTTTTGGCCAGGTATGGCAAAACAAGTTCGGGAGTTCATCGCCAAGTGTGAGGTCTGCAAGACCACCAAAGCCCCCAGTTCAGTACTTCGACCACCTATGGGAGACCCCATGGATGTGTCGAGGCCGTTCCAATTTTTATACGTCGATTTCTTAGGTCCTTATCCCAGGTCGAAGAAAGGCCACACGGCAGTATTTGTTGTATTGGATGCATTCACCAAGTTTGTCTTGCTGCACCCCGTGTCCGCTGAGACCACGGCGGTGTCCGTCAAGTTTCTTGAGCAAACTATTTTCCATACCTATGGAATTCCTGAAACCGTCTTCTCCGACATTGGTCGGCAATTCACCTCCAAGGAGTTTGCTAAATTGCTAAATGATTATGGCGTACAACATGTGCGCACAGCTGTATATTCGCCGCACCCCAATGCTTTCGAGCGGGTGAATAGATCCGTCCTCGCCGCCATTAGGGCGTATTTAAAGGAGGATCATCGTGAGTGGGATAGACATCTGTCGTCCATAGAATGTGCTCTTCGTAGTACCCACCACGAGGCGATCGGCATGTCCCCGTATCAGGCCCTGTTTGGTAGCCACATGATCCTGCACGGATCAGCATATCCAGTCCTGAAGAAACTGAACGTTTTCCAGGAGGGCGACATAGCTTTCTTGCCATTGACGGACAAAATGCAGATGCTTCGAGAGCGGATCGTGCTAAATTTAGCCGCCGCACACTCCAGACATAAAATCCGATACAATTTACGGTGCAGTGTGGGCAGTTTTCGTCCAGGAGATGAGGTTTACCGGAGAACTTTCTGGGTGAGTAACCGAGCGGGTCGTTTCAGCGCCAAGTTGGCACCCCGGTTCCTGAAAGCTCGGATACGGAAGAAAGTTGGAACTAGCTTGTACGAGCTGGAGCATTTGGGCGGTAAAAGCATAGGCGTTTATCACGCTAAAGACTTACGGCCATGAAGTGTCATCGAAGCAAGCGCTCCTCTGAGTAGCCCTAAGAAGGCATCTCGCCGGCTTCACCGGTTAATGATAGGGTACCCGGCGTGGTCCGCTTAGGTAGCTTCCCTAGCGGATGGTACACCTCTTGGTTTCTCTTGACCGTCTGGGGCCAAGCTTTCATGAAGTAGTCATCCGGATCTGCCAGACCAGACCCCACCATGATATTCGTTCACTCTTCGGTCAGTCTGGAGAATGTCTCTCAGCGAACTGTTTGTCTGCCGTTCCACCGGGTGGAGTCAATGGCAATGTGGTATTGCTGGAGACTGGCCCGATGGAGCGAATGCAAACTGGGTTTGTACATAAATGTTTGGAGACTTATTGATATCCGTCGGGGGACAATGTGGTATTGCCTTCCGCCTGTTATTCGCAACTCCAGATATTTCTCCGGGAGATTTTCCAGACTGGCCATCGCAAATTATGGTTGCAAGCATGGGCCTAAATTGAGGCGCTCAGCGCTAGATCGGCCTAAGCCACAATAAGTCCACGCAAGAACGACCTAAGTCACTTTAATCAATACAATGATTCCAAATTATTCTTTTGATTAACATTGAAAGAAAATTACTAGTTTAATCAAACACAGATAGAGATAAACAATGAATGTACCAAAATAAATGTTGTGTTTGTTAAACTTTCATCTTTTAAAACTAATTTTACCGGTTTCAGAAATTGAGGCTTAGGTCGATTTAGCGCTGAGCGCCTCAATTATAGTTAGCCTTTCACCCGCTCTTTATATTACCAGGTAGCTCAGGTATGCCCAGCTAGCTCCCTATAGCATGAGACTCTTAATCTCAGGTCGTGAGTCGAGTCCCACATTGGCGCCAAAAATATTAGACATACGGCGACCGTTTTTTTCGGCTCCTCACTGCCTCGCGAGTCGGCCTTGTGGACCCGAGGGTATGTAACGGTCGGTTGTAAAATTTATTTTGAATGGGAAATTGTCTTTCGAAAACACTGTGTGGAAATGGGAAATTTGTAGTAAATCACTTGGAAGGAAGAAGGAAAATCTGAAAATTGGAAACAAGTAGGCGCAGCGAAAAAAAAATTTTTTTTGTAGGGGAAAAAATGGTTTTTTTGACAGTCTGATTTTGGAAATTCATGTTAAAGGGACGCGTTACATGTAAACCCGTGAGGAATTGGTGTAATTAAAGTTTAATTATTAAATAAATAAATTGAAAGATTATTTCTCGAAGTGAAATATGTCTATATACTATATTTGATGTACGGTTTGTGTGGATTGAACCTTTTTGACCGCAAGGCCTGATACCTGGGACATTGGGAGAAAGAGGCAGCCGCAAAAGTATTACATCGATGGACAAGAGGCATCGGAAGTAAGAAGAGGAATTCGTTGTATATACGAGTGAGCCAGATGTGGTTTCTGGGACAGTTCTTCTGCTTGGCGATTTAAATAAAAGAAATTTAGGGGAAATTGTCTTGCCGATCTTGAAGCGTAAGTTTTTGCGAAATTTTCCTTTTATCTATAGAGGCCAGGTTTGGACGTTGAGTGATAAGCTCCTGGCAAACGCCCCAGATAATATTTTTTAATGAACTAAAAATCAGCCTTGGAAAACAAAAGAGAAACAAAGGAAGAAAAAAAAACGTTTTTTGGGTTTTTAATCATCCTTAATCGAAATGTTCGTGGGGGAGTTTGAAACTGTGTACGAGGTCAGTTAAGTTAAACGAAGAGCAACATAACAATATATAAAAGAAAAAAAAAAACAAACAAGAAAATACAGCTTTTTTAAATATGTACTTTGTTATTATATTCACTATACTTAATTTTTAACCGACTTCAAAAAAAGAGGAGGTTACTCAATTCGACGTGTAGGTATTTTGTGGTCCTGTTCACGCATAACTTTGTAACCCAATAACTTTTTTGCTTTTTTTTTGGTTCATTTGAAGGGGGAGCTTCCCACGGTGGTCCCGTTAAAGCCCGGTGGCGGAGTGGATAGAGCGTCGGATCCTCGATTCAGCGTTACAGGTTCGATTCCGGTCGGGGCAGCCGGTTTTTTTCTTTTTCTCTTTTTCTTTTTTCTGAAATGATTTATTAACATATTGGTCAGCGGTCGATAGTACTTGGCATAGCGCAAAGGGCTAGAGGCGAGTTGTCTGTGGGATCTGTGGGGTGCGAGTTCGATCCCAAGGGCTCGCGGTGCTTTTTTTCTATATATCGACAAAATAATTATTTTTTAATTTCCTTCGGGGAATTTTGTTCCATATTAAACAAGTTTTCGACGTGAATGCGTCTGTAAATTTGCTTCCAGAACAAAAGCCGATAAGAACGAAATTATGGCGAAATTTGCAGCTCAAAAAACTATTGTTTATATCGAATAAATAAATATACCATGACGTGGATGAAGAATCAAAGAAGTTTATTGTTTACATTTAATTTCCCCGATATCAATGGCAACTTAATTTTTTATATGCCTTATATTATCTTGATCTGTATGTGTGTATAGTGTAAACAAATCTTGCAACTTGATTTTGACCCAGTTCCATATAACCGATCAACTGCAAATTTTGCACATACGTATAGTTCGCATGACAATACAATCTGCAATCAAATTTTGCAATTGCGCTCCCCGACCCCAGACATGGGTATCAAATGAAAAGGTGTGACAAGTAGAATACACTTCGCTATGTGGCGTCGTAAAAACGTAGGCTCCTTGCAATGACAGGCAATATTAAAAAGTGAATGGACTAAAAGGCACGAAATAAAAAAAAATTTTAAAAACCGACTTCAGAAAAAAACCCGCGATGCACAAAAAAGGATGAAATAATTGTTTGTAATTCTTAACAACATCAATCCAATAAGAATGGATTTAGAAAGAAGAATCACTTTTGAAGACGGTGCCAGGTAGTAGTTGACTTTGATTGCACTAACTCTTGCTTCGGCAATTGTTTACATTTCTTTGTTAGGCTTAATATATCACCCACATGTGTTAGCACCGTCTTCAAAAGTGATTCTTCTTTCTAGATCCATTCTTATTGGATTGATGTTGTTAAGAATTGCAAACAATTATTTCATCCTTTTTTGTGCATCGCGGGTTTTTTTCTGAAGTCGGTTTTTAAAATTTTTTTTTATATCTTATTTACATGTCCTTGTGGACTTTCACAATTATAATTATTTTTTTTATTCATTATATTTAACCCCAACCACAACTATACACTAAATTACAACGAAATATACGACGCACACACACAAAAATATACCAACTACAATAACAGAAACAAAAAAAAAAAAAAAAAAAAAACAAAACATTTTGTTCATGATTTTACATATCAATAACTCATAATTTTACATGTAGTTAGTATTAAGGTTTATCGTATTTAAAAGTATTTATGACAGTATTTTGCTCCTTGTTAGATAAATTTTTTTTCATTCTTGTGTTGGTTAATCCTTGTGGTGGTTCCGGTAATTTGTTCTTCCGTTAGTTTATACGGTCATTTGTAATATCGTTTGTACAAAACGAGGAGTATTGGTGCCAGTGCTGCCCGTTTTTTTATTTTGAGTTTCATACCTATGTACCTATAGTACTGAGATGTTAATTTCGTTGAATTTGATCGTTTAATTTTAATAGCTGACAAGGATATATAATTATTGTCGTTGTTGATGATTATTCATTGTATTGTTTGTTGTGATGATTAAATGGTTATAAATAATAGAATGTCCAGGCGTTAAAAATTTTTCTTGTGGAATGGTTGGGGCGGATGTCATTCCTTTTCAGGGTTTGACGCGGCTCAGGCGATGACCGGAGAATGATGGAGGCGGGATTCAAAGTTGCACAGGCACAGGTAAGTGGTGAACCAACCGCGGTAAGGCCCGGCCACACACCCCACGACCCCTCCGGCGAGCTAGATAACTCCGTGTGGCCGGCGTAGGAGTTCCGGAATTTTGTTTCCTTTCTTATGTATGGTATTGGCTCCTTGGTCATGCTTTTCCGGGCTTATGGCTAAGGGGGTAATACCTCGCATAAGTGGCGCCCACTATTTTATCGCGCCATTATGCTGTTACACTTTTATTAAAATGTGAGATAGACAAATTGTATCCTTTAACCCCTACTTTCAGAAATCGTTTTGTAATTTTTAAGCGGGTCACTCTGCAAATAGTGGCGCAATGGGCAAGATTAGGGTCAATTATGTTTATACTGTAATTATGCAAAAACTATACATGCGACAAATTTCATCTTTCGGCAGTTTAAAGTATACATATACATATACCAAGCATGTCCCAAAAAATCGTCTCCTAATATTGAAAATTAACAAAGGCATGAATTAAAAAAAAGAGGCATTTTAAGGGTTTTCCCAGTTTTTCTCGGCGAAAAATGGTCGCACTGAGATCATTTTGTATGTGAATAATTCTTTACAAATGTCCTTTTGGAGGTAACGTGATTCATCCAGTAATTTTTATTGTATACGACAAAAACGAAAAAAAAAAAAATTGTTTAAACAATTCCACATGGCTACAATTTGGCTAGTTTTTGGGTTTTAGTAATCAATAGAATACCCCTAACCCTGCGTCTCGACGTGCAATTTTTCCTTTCATAAAATGTTTTTGCATGAAGTCATTTCTGTCAAACAAATATTTTAGTGGGCATTTGATTGCATGAAATTTTAATTGTGAAAATGTCGTTAACAAGGCAGTAACTCATGTGTGCTTGTTCCCTATTATAGTGTTGAGGGAATTAGAGCGTCTGGAAAAAGAGAAAACTGAACCCGATTCTTTTTCCTTCTGATCCTCTATTCTATATAACTTTGTTTTTCCACAGAATCTCTTTATCATTTATTAATTTGATTATGTCTTCTCTAGTCCACTTGCGTTCCGCCATTTTTACTTGATATGTTAAATTAAATAATGCAGTAAAGATAGCATGCAAAAATGGCATGATATCTCACTACAATATTTCATGCAAGTATATTCTTGCTGCTGTCTGTGGTCTAGATAAGCAATTGCGTTGCAATAACATATTTCATGCAAGGGAAAATTGCACGTCGAGACGCAGGGTAAAGTAGTAGTGCAAGTAATTTGTTATACAATTTTTTCGCACGAAAAAAATTCTAATTACTTGGACGCGGACTTGGAAGGACTAACATTACACCGCATTTACCATAGCACCGCACTAGTATTTGTAACGCAACGAAAAACCTTTTGCTGTCTGATTTGTTGAAAAATTTATCAGATCCACCACATCAGGGTTTCGATAATCTGTTACCACATAACACAACAAAGTCCTAAGAAAAAAATCTTCATTTTTATTGAAATAATTACCGATGGTTTATATGAGATTCGTCAAATTGAAATCCACTTTACGGCAACTAATTTAACTTCCTATAAGTAAATTGAATGCTTTTCAATTATAGCCGCCTTTGTAACGAGAGGAGAATATTATCATTAATTAATATTCTGCATTCGTAGGATCGAAAATTAGATTTCATTGATGATAAGTGCCACTGGGCAACGGTATGTTTGCCGACATTTCCTTAGACCCTATGCCGACACTCAATAGAAGTTAATTAATGGTCTTTCATTAGCGCATTGATTTTATCACAAAGAAGATCCTTTTTTTTAATTCTTTATGGCATAGATCCAGCTAATCTTAAGTAGTTTTAATTAAATACACAAAGAGAGTGTTAATTCGACATTAAAGATTGCGATGCATGCAGTGAAAAATCATGGGAATTTTTGTGTCTATGCTGATTTTTTGTTGCAGTTTGCGCGGGAATTAGTGGAGTCAGATAAGCATCAAAAAGTGAAAAAGGAATTGCGTCCAGTCTAAAAAAAAATTTTTTTTTGGATCATGTTAGTTACATCGAATACCATACGAAATGGACATTTACTGCCTCTTAGCTCAGTCACTTTATACAAAAAAAAGGGTCAAACCTCTGAATAAATGCAACTTTTTTTTTTTTTTTTTTTTATGTGACAGTGCTAAGCTCAGGAGTCACCCTTTGTACTACCAGTCCGTCATGTCATTTGTCACGTCATGGTGCAATGTCTAGCAGTAAGCTTAGTACGGCGAGGGGAGGGGGGTATAGGTTAAGGGTTAAAAGGAACGGGGGGGTATTGAAGAAGGTGGTGATGAACCCTGCGTTTGAACTCTTGGATGTTGTAGGAGCTCGGAAATACTGACTGCGAGAGACTATTCCACAGTCGAGTTGTTCTATTAACAAACGAATTCATATCTTGTTGAGTGCGTGAAAGTGGGAGTTGCAGGTGAAGGGAATGAGACGAGTGGGCTAATCTGGTGTTGCGGTTATAAGATTGCCGTGGAGGCAGGAGAGCGTTTAACTCGGAGGAACAGTCATTATGATAGTAGCGATAAAATTTAGTCAATGCTGCTACATTCCTACGGTGGCTGAGGGGGTCGATGGTGGAGCCAGCGGTGTCGTCATCAATTAATTTAAGGGCCTTTTTTTGGACCTTATCTAACCATGCCAAGGTGGTTATTGGAGCGCCGCCCCAAACGAGGGAGTTATATTCGAGAAGAGGCCGTATGTAGGATTTATAAATAACAGCGCGGGCCGATGGCTGGAGGAGGAACTTGCACCTCTTAAGAAATCCCAAGCACTGGGATGCTTGTTTGGCGATTTGGAATATGTGATCATTCCAACGAAGGTCTTTGGCTAATGTCACGCCTAAGATGTGTAGGGATGGGTCGGCCTTTAGTTCAACGTCATCCACTGTCAAGGATGGTGAGGTGTTGAACTTCTTTTTTGAGATGAGACAGTACTTGGTTTTAGAGGGGTTGAATTTGACACGATTCTTCTCTCCCCAATCTAGAATTAGTTTGATGTCTTTTTTAATAGAGTTGAACATTAGTTCACGATCATCAAGACAGGATCTGGCATGTGTCCGTCTTGTATCGAAGCTGTACGAGTAACGTAGAGTACCGTCGTCAGCGAAGCTGAGAAGTGGGTTGGAGGGGATTGAAAGTAGGTCATTTATAAAGATGAGAAAAAGGGCCGGTGATAAAATTGACCCCTGAGGGACCCCCGCAGAGATGGGGTGAGATTCAGATTTGACGCCATCCAATAATACCTTAATTGAACGGCCGGAAAGGAAACTCTCAACCCACTTATACAGAAGTGAGTCAATTCCAATAGCTTGGAGTTTAGCTAACAAGGCTGAGTGCCATACTCTATCAAAAGCCTTGGAGATATCCAAAGCAACCAAACTAGATTCGCCAGATCCATGCAAACTTCGGCTGAGGTGTTCTGTAAGGCAAATTAAAAGATCACCAGTGGATCTTTTTTGACGGAAGCCGTATTGTTTGTCGCTGATAAGTTGGTTGGATTCTAGATATCCCATAAGCTTTTTGTTAATTATCGTCTCCATGGTTTTGGAGAGAATAGAAGTAATTGCTATTGGGCGGTAGTTGGAGGGATCGCTGGAGTCACCTTTTTTCGGTATTGGCTGAACATGGGCAAGTTTCCAAGAGTCTGGGTAAACTCCGGAAGAGTATGATAGGGCAAAAAGTTTGCGCAGAGGTCTAGCCAAAGGTGAGGCGCATTGTTTTAAGACGATAGGGGGTATATTATCGGGTCCAGTCGATTTGTTTACATCGAGCTC
Source organism: Thereva unica (assembly GCA_949987705.1). NCBI lineage: Eukaryota > Metazoa > Arthropoda > Insecta > Diptera > Therevidae > Thereva > Thereva unica. The sequence goes on from OX465282.1 coordinate 60,570,597, forward strand.
CTTGAGGCACCTGTACACCTCGCGAGTCCTGAAGAAAACCCTGTCCATTAGATGAGCGCTGAGCTCAAGAACCGGGGGTAGCATATCAGTTTGGGGTAAAGAAGAATTGGAAGCAAACAGAGATGCTAATAAATCGGCCTTGGATTTGCTGTCTGTTATCACCTTCTCATTGTGGATAAGTGAAGGAGTTGTGGATGAAGTGAAATTCTTCTTAATGGAGCTTACCAAGGACCAGAAGTTCTTGCTACCAGAGGTTGCATTAAGGAGTTTACTTCTCAACTTGCTGTCAAATGAATTTTTGACATTCCTGATGGTGACTTTACAGGAATTTCTTAGTTTTATATACTCTGCACGGAGCGATTCACTCGGGGAGCTCTTGTAAGCTCGAAAGGCGGCTTCTTTATTTCTGATTGCATTCATACACTCCTGATTAAACCATCTGTTGGGCCTAGCCTTCACAGATTTAGTAGTATGAGGAATGAACAAATGCATTCCTGCCTGTATGATCCTAGAAATACGGATAGCGGCAGAGTTGGCGTTTCTATTCTGGAAACACAGGTTCCAGTCTGTAGACTGGAAGAAATTAATAAGCCCCAGCCAATTGGCCTTCCCATAATGCCATACAGTTCTTCGAACTGGTTTGGGAGGGGTGGGAAATTCGAATGGGAAGTTAGCACTGATTAGGCAGTGGTCTGAATTGCCGAGAGGTGAATCAACTTCGACGGAGTAACGCGCTGGATGAGAAGTTAGAAAAAGATCAAGGAGATATCCTCCTTGACCAGCAACATCAGGGACTCTTGTGGGATGATCCACAATTTGTTGCAAGTTATTGATGTCTGCAAAGAGCTCGACGTCCTTGCCAGAAATACTGGTGCCATTTGAGTAAGTCAGCCATTTAACGTTGTGAACATTGAAATCACCCGCAACGATGATTTCACACTCAGGATTGGACGACAAAAATCCCGAGATTTGTTCGGAAATAGTATCAAAAGATAAGGTGGAGGCTTCGTTACTTATGTTTGGGCTTCTGTATAGGAAGCAGAAGAATATGACGTGGCTTTGGAAAATGATTTTAATCCAAAGATAATTAAAATCTGAAGTTGTGCTTGAGTGTATTTTGTAATAAGCCACGTCGTCCCTAACATAAATGGCAATACCCCTATGGGGGGAGAGATTGTGCACTAAAGTGTACCCCGACACCTGGTAATAACCTAAGTCATTATCGGGTGATATTTGGGTTTCACTTAGTGCGAAGATTGGGGGTTTGTAACTAGATAAGTGGCACTCAACAAAAGAGAAATTAGCTTGAAGTCCACGAATGTTACAAAAGTCAATACCAAAACTTGACTTGTAACGGGACTTCGGTTGCGCGGGTTCAATCGCCACATTCTTTGGGATATTTTCCGGAATTACACTTGCCGCATCCATCAGAGGCAATAAAATTTGTCCGCGTCAAAGTGTTATGCCTTTTGAAACGGGGCAAATTTTATCGACCGACAGATTTTGGGCGCGGCACCTGCAAGTCCGGGGTCTGAGAGAGGGTAGGGAGCAAGGGTACTTACTTTTGCCGTTCGTCGGTCGTGTCTTTCGTTGATGTCGTCTACAAAGTCTAGAAATTAACAAGTCTTTCATCTTCATATGGTTAATGAGTGAAAGACGAGCAGCTATATGCATAAGTTCTTCAAATGACGATGTCAGGCTATCAGAGAGAGAATGCAATATTTTTATAAGCGCTAGCATACATCTACCCAACAGAAAATTTTATGAGTTTCTATAGGGATAATGTTGATGTGTTGGTGCATATTTGCTCGTTTGTTTTGATTTTTTTTATGGGAATGTTCGATATGTTAGCCATGTTAGCCTGAACTTTAAAAAATATCGAATTTGGCGGGTAAAAAGAAAACCGTTAGATAAACTTCCCAGAAAGAAAAAGTCAGCTCAGTTCACGTGGATTTTATCCAAATAAGTGCACGTGGATTTCAGTGTATGTACATATACAGTAAAGTTGCAAATAAAGTTATTAATAATTTAAAAATTCCCGTAAGTACTTTTATTATGATTAATTAATTTATAATTAAAATTAAAGATAAATTTATGATATAATTTCAGAATTATGGCCGATCATTGCGTTTTTAGGTGTGCTAACCCGAAGCACTTGTTTCTAGTTCCCAGTGACTATAGGTATGTACCTGTTTTTAATATATGTTTGTAATTATGAAAATAAAGATATTGCGGCCTATTCTGTGGACGAAATTTTATTCTTTTATGTTGTGAAAAATTAAATGAGATGGGAAAAATGTTGAAAAAACGATTTTGTGTCTGTCATTTTAATAAAATACCTGTAAAATTTTAGGTATTTTATGAAAATGACAGTCAAAACGTCTCTTTTTTTTTAAATTTCTAATTTCTTTCAAATTTTTCATAAAATTTTATAGACAGAATAGGCCCGCCACGGTATTGTATTCCCGAAATGTCAATTTTATGTGAAATCGTTCGGATATACGGATATAAACAAATTGAAGAATAAATTTTGCGAATTTTATTAAGGTGAAAAGTTTTAATTACTAAATGAATTAAGTATTAAGATAAGAAAAAAATGGTTAAATGTATGGTTGTAAACTGTGAGAATTATAAAAACAAACAATATTGTGTGGTGAAGATGAAGTATTTTACATTTCCGAAGGGTGCAAATTTATGTGATATGTGGATGTGAGTGATTTAAATGTTGATACCGAAAAAATACGCTTTGACCACTTTTTAGAGCAGGGCTATATATTAGAAGACATTCATGACATTCAAGACATTTTTCGTGACGAGAAACCTTAAGAAAAGAGCTATTCCTAGACAAAATTGGCCAGTTTCTCATGCTGACATTACCGGTAGAAAAAATTAAAAGAGAACAAGGGCAAATTTTTTAGGAAACAAATACAGAATATGGGAAGCAACATTATTTTTCTGATAAATATCGCATAACTACTTTCATTTGAGTGTTTCCCTTTTAGAAACCAAGAGAGATCAGGTGAAGTTAGAAGGTAACGACAGAAAATGTAGTAATCAGTCTTTAAGTAAAATCAGTATTCATTTCATATTTCCTTTTTATTCAGCAGAATTTGCCTTTAGTATCTTTTATTAGCCCTTTCTTCTCCCTTTTGACTTGGAATAGTTCCTTTCTTAAGGTTTTTCTTCACAATTGGTGTCTTAAAATGAATGTCTTCTAATCATAGCTCTGGTCCAAAAAGTGGTCAAAACGTTTTTTGCGGTATGAGCATTTAAATCACTTTTATCTCCACAATCTCGGATCCACATATCACATAATATATAATAATATAATTACCAGCAATTCGAAGCAGTGTTAGATTTAGATAAATATATTAGATGTTAGGCTTTTAGTGAAGATTTGCATAATTGTTTTTTCCATATTTCAGACGAAGCATATGGCTCAAAAATATGGGCATTACTACGAGCTATCCAGCGGTAAGGGCTCATGTCTGCGAAAGACATTTTTCCGAAGACAGGTTGTATCCTTCAGGAAAGCGGGTACGTGCAGGAATGGCACCAAATCCGGTATGTTTATATTATATTTAACTTTAATTTTATGTTATTAACTTTTGTATTTTGCATTATTTTATTGGTTATTTTCCCCTTTTTATTTACCTTTAATTCCTTTGCGTCCACTCTACGTTTTTTTTGGTTCAATGTAGGAAAAATGTTTTTTTTTTCTCAATTTACGAGAAGGGGGATATTCAGAAAGTGTATTAGAGCCAGAAAGGGAGTCTTTGGAATCTCATGATTCATCCCTTAATAATTCATCCGGGTTTTTTGAATCAACTATTCCTGAAAAGGCAGCTTCGGGCTCTAATTCACCCCTTTCGAATTATTTTTACTCACGTATTGAAGAATTAGAGCAACGGCTCAATCGCGAATTTGAGGAAAGTATTGTTTTGCGGGCGCGTGTTAAAAAATTGGAAGAGGAACTTCATTTAAAATCATTAGAGAATGAGAATTCGCGTGCTGAATTACAAAAGAAGATTCGTAGTCAATCGACGGTCGCATTTTATATCAAACGAACTTACGATCTTCTACCGGAAAATTTGGCAACTGTAGTAGAAGGGGCGGCCCTTAATAAAAAACGTAAAAGCAAAGGTGTTCGGTATAGTGACAAATTTAAGTCATTCGCGCTCATGATTCATTTCTTATCACCGAGCACGTATAGATATTTGAACGCCCATGTTTTAAGTCTTCCTTGCTTAAATACTTTAAATAAAATGACAGAATCTTGGGCTTCTGGCCCAGGTAGTATGGATTTTTATTTAAAAGCAATGGAGTACAAATTTCTATCGCTCGATGAATTTTCAAAATATTGCGTAATTTGTATCGACGAAATTAGCTTGAAAACACACTTGCAGTATGACCGGGCGCGTAATCACATCGTCGGATTTGAAGATAACGGAGAAACGACAACAAATGAGCTAGCTCATAACGCGTTTGTAATACAGGTGCGCGGTTTAGGTGAAAATTGGAAGATTCCTCTCGACTACGTTTTCGTTAAAAATTCCTGTTCACCTGTACAGGCTAAAAAAATAATTTTGAAGGCGGTTCGGGGTTTATTATTAATAGGATATACTCCTGTAGCTGTCGTTAGCGACCAGGGGCAAAACTTTTTAAATCTTTTTAAGTACGGGTTCAATTTAACGGAGACGCGAACATGGTTTACCGTGGATAACCATGAAATGGTATATTTTTTTGATACGCCTCATTTAGCTAAATCCACTCGAAATAATTTTACACGTTACAATGTATGCTATGACAACAATAAATGCGCTAAATTTTCGCACATTCGGGAATTTTATGAAATTGATTCCAAGCTTGATTTCAGTTATAGAGCCGCGCCACGCCTTACCGAAATTCATATTACCCCGCGTAAATATAAAAAAATGTGTGTTAAAGCTGCTACACAACTTTTCAGCCATTCCGTTGCATCCGGCTTGTATTCTCTTGTAGCAGGTAATGTAAAAAGTCCTGAATTCCTTGATACCGCAGAATTTGTTTCAAAAATGGACACACTTTTCGATCTTTTTAATTCTTCAAATTTGTACGATAAGCCCACGAGGAAGCCTTTTTCAAGAACAGTTGACCAACTACGCGTTTTAGATGAAATGTTAGATTTTTTTGATACCGTAAAATTTGTTGATTCGAACGGTCATGATTGGAGCAATCGTATTAAATGTATTTCTGGGTGGAAAACAAATATAAGAAGTTTAAAACGATTGTGGACCAATTTAAAGTCCAAGAATTTTGAATTTATACTTACCCGGCGTATAAACCAAGATTCTTTAAAAAAATTTCTTTGGGGCAATTCGCCAGCAGGGCGGAAATAACCGTCATCCCACACCCTGGCAGTTTATTCAATCGTTTAAAAAATTGTGGGGTAGGAAATATCTTGATCTTGCAAAGACAGGAAATTGTGTATATGAGAGGGATACACATTATGCTGAGCCCGCGTTTGTGAATCCTGAGTCACATCAGCCGTTTCAATTACCGCAATGCATTAGTTCAAGAACACAAAATTGCCTTTCATATGCCACCCATAAATTCTCTGTTGACTACAAAGACGTTAAATTTTTAGAAGAGAATAGTTCCGCGTATTGTGCCGGTTTTTTTTATAAAAAAAATAAACAATTTCATAATTGTAGTCATTCGGACGACTCAGGAAATATCGATTCGTACGAATATCCTCTCCTTGAATTCAAGCGGTTTGAAAATTGCCAACTGACCATTCCACCGAAGAATTTCTTCGAGTATGTGAGGCGATTAGATGACTGTCTTGATTCCACAGTTTACCAAATTATGCACCAAATGAATTTTGATTCGCTACTCTTCGATAAACTATTTCTAGTGCCAGGGCCATTTTGTTGCGCGTCTTTTAATAAGGAAAAGTTCATTTGGTATTTCTTGCGCGTTCGGTTATATTACATTATTATGTTATTTAATAGAAGGCTCAGAGTTCCAGATGATCGGAACAAAGAGACTACGGTTCGGCATCGTTAATTACTAGTACAGATTTAAATATTTTAAATATCGGCTCTTTTTAATCCTTTGCACTCTAAGTATTTTTTTATACGATTGGCCAGCAAATCTATCACACCTTTGCAGTGACAATTTTCGTAAAGTAAATATTTTCTTTGGAAAATTAAGATTAATAAGGTTCATAAATTAATTTGTTTGTATTTTCTTTGTTTATTTGCTTCAAATTTCATATTTTAAATTTTTTAATTGTATGGTACCTCACATGAAGCAATGTACCACGAATGGAATTCGTATAGGCAAAAACCGCGTTTGGTATTTTGGCTGGTACGCTTTATTTAATACGTTACGAGTATCAATTTTTTTATCTTTTTAAGCAAATAGCTTTGTAGTCCTTTTATATGCCACAGTTTTCTCCCTAGAAATTATTAATTATTACTTTTCCTTCATTTTCCCTATTCTTTTTTATTGTACCAGTGTTAGGTGGCATTTAATTTTTAGTTAATAATGAGCATTGTCATCGCAACGGCGTCAATAGAGTGCAAGGGGTTAATATATTTTTGATGGCTTTCTGAATGTCCCTCCTCCAAATATTCCTTTCCAGCTATTAGAATAGAAAATTTGTTAGCACTCAGCTTAAGGTCAGTATATGTATTATATTACCTTATTTTGTTCAGTTACTTTCACTAACCTAAATTTTTATTTAGACAAAGCAAAGAGGGAAGAACTTCAAGAAATAGACCCAACCTATTTCATGCCATCGTGAAGATCGTCAACCAAAAAAAATTGTTTGTACGCGTTGAAATTTTTAATTTTTATTGTTTGTTTTATTGTTTTTTAATTATATCACATCGCTAGGATCGTTTCCTTAAGAAAGATCATGAAAATAAAAACTGCACGTATTGTACAAAAATGCGATCACTATATGTATTATAACGTTTTCAAAAAAATTAAAGTTCTTTTATTTCATGCAATTCCTAATAAACGAGAGTAATAATTTAGCCTCTACAGAAGATTATTTTAAAAACTTTCTTGTTCACGGTTTAGCTGTTATATTTACAGCAATTATCTCAATATGAAACTTTAATGTTACCTTTCAAATAAAAGGGGTATTCATGATCTGTGTTATTTGTGTTATTCGTGTTATTTATACTAAATCGAAAATAAAACTCATAGTAAATAACATTTGTTTAACATGAATAACACAAATAACACAGATCATGAATACCCCTAAAGTCTTATTATCCATATATAATTATCCTTTCTGCACTATTACTAAAAATGTCATTACCGATGTAATGAAAAATACACTAATTCATTCATAAATACACCATCTATTAATCATTAAATATTGGCTAGAATAATAACTAATGAATCCTTATCATTTTTATATATTAATATTTATTATTTAATCAAAGTCATCTTTAAACATCTTCAAATTATTTCGTTTAAACCAACTATTTAATTTATTCTTCGCGTTTCCTAATAATTGCAGTAATTTGTTCTCCTATTCATATGGTCACAATTTAACGAACAACACCCAGAGTCAAAAATTCGATTTATGACAGCAAACAGCTGATTCAATTTTCTTTCCTTTTCTGTTCTGCATACTTGATCGAACAGAGAGAATCTGGCTTTGTCTCGCCGAGTTCACGAAGTATGCGTTGAGTTTTGTTCAGCAGTGATGTTCATATATGCACGCACACAACCAACCGGGTGACAATTTTGTATGAAGATGAAAGACTTGTTATTACTAGACTTTGGTCGTCTAGTGAAGTGTGGTGAACCTTCGCGTAGACTGCAGCGCCGGATGAGTTTCTATTGTTTGTTTGTTTTTTATGGGTTTTTGTTCACTATGAATTTTTTTTTTTTTTGTATGGAATTTAACTTTTTTTATTCATTTTATTTTATTTTATTTTAGGGATCACTTCTATTACTGCGAAATTAAGAGACCGGAACAGCAAACGTCCGAACACCTCGCTGTCCCAGACCAAACTCAGCGGAGATTTATCAGCGGGATTCTCTTTATTTTGGGCTCGCAAACAATTTCCCAAAAGTCCATAAAGCCAACTGGCCGGCTACTCGAGTTATGAAAGGTCAAAGGTCACGAAAATCAGTTTTTCTCAAATATCTAGTAAATTATAGGTTTTATGTAATTTTTGGCTAAGTAGATTGTTCGTGAAATGAATTTGCATAAAAATGTCCTATGAGAAATTTGCGTAGAACCAATGGTTTTTGTGATATGGGTTTGGCAAAACTCGGGCATCGGGCATCTATTTTTCAGAAATATTCGTACATACTTTAGTTTTGCAAAATGCACTAAAACTGATTTTAGTGACCTTTGACCCTCCAAAACTCGGGTAGCTGGCCAGTTGGCTTTATGGACTTTTGGTAAATTATTTGTGAGCCCAAAAGTAAGAGAATCCCGCTGATAAATCTCCAGTTGCATTTTTTCAGAGGTTCATGTTTAAAGTGACTGGGCTATCTAGCAACCGCCGCTATGTAAGTTATCTCCCATTATGTCAAAAATTTACTATTTTGGTCGTTATTTCTAAATATAGATGTGTATATCTCGATGTAGGTCCGATAAGGGCGAAAAAATAGACGCTGTTCGTTATGATATTGGCTATGAGCGGTTACAATATAATTTTTATTTGCACACATAACCTCAATGAGAAATGTTATTATTTTTGCCTGTTATTAGCTGTAAAATGTGAACTTTCAAATGGCATGTTAGAAACGGTGCTAAGTTAACAGCGCTAGTTTAACGGAGTTAAAGTAACTCAGGCCTAAACGCCCTCATAAAGTCTGGACTGAGCCAGCGTTGTGGGGGAGTATGCTGTCGCCAGTCCTCCAATTGCGCAACCTCCACCAACACCTAATAAAATAGTGGCAATAAAAATAAATAAACAAACAACAATACATCAAAATATACACTTCAGTCAAGAACCTCTCAACTACAGGCCGTAAAGAAGAGTTTTTCGTGGTGTTGGTGCCGGTCCAAAAAGTCACCGGAATAACATGGCAGATATGGGGGAATTTTTGTTATATTTTTGCAGTAAAAAGTGATAAAATGTTGTATTTTAACACATTTAACTGCTGTTGGATGAATAAAAGTCACTTCTTGGACGAATAGATATTCAGTGAATAGTTGAATAGTTTTTTTTAGTGATTTCATTAAAATAAAAAAAAGTAGTGATTAAGTGTGTTTTAAGTGTTTTCTTTTTTAAATTTTTTATTAAATCACTAAAGAACTAATCACTGACAATCCATGTATAGTTTAAACTTTAAAGTGATAAAATACAATGTTTTTCCACTTTATACCTCAAAAATATAACAAAAACAGTCCCGGGCCTATTCCGCGCCATATAAATTTTAACCAAATGTCAGATTTTAGGACCGACTTCAGCTATGGTTGTATTAGTTGGACCGGGAACTTCATGGCCTGTAGTTGAAAAGATGTTGCAAGATAAGATTTGATAGTCAGCTCGATTTTTCCGCTCATATTAAGTATATTGCTTCCAAAGGTGGTTTATTCCTGGGTTTTATAAAAAGGTGGTCTAAAGAATTTAATAATCCCTTGATTACTAAACACCTTTATATCTCTCTTATCGGACCATTACTCGATTATGGTTCCCAAGTTTTTTGTCCTCGCTACTCTTCGTACGTCGGAAGAATTGATGCACATTCAGCACTTTTTCTTATTTTTTAATGTTTTAAAATTATATTCCTTTTATTATTTTCCAGGCAACATGGTAAGCTGTTCCAGGTATCGTGATGATCCATACACATCTTTTGCTGCAATGAACCACTATCAGATATTGGTGAGTTTCTGGAGGGCACCTCGTCGTCCAGCAGAAAATAACCGGGCTTTTGCTATTCTAGGTTAATTTCCTTCAACACCAGTGCAAGATCTCGAGATGTTTTAGCTATCAGAGGGAAACAGTTTTTGATGAAACCACTGACATGTATAGAATCATCAGAAAATTTTCATGGGGCCAGTTCATTTCGTAGCTGGCAAGCATTTTTTCACTAACATGTACACACGAAATTCGCGGACTATACTTTTTGTCCTACCTGAAATTAATTAACTGACTGGAAAACACAACGGAATAACGAAACGACAAAAGGAATATCACTTTGGAACAAACATAAATTGAAGGCGATTAAATTCAAAAGGTAAATCATTCGGAATCATTGGAATTCCCGGAATCAAAACATCTTCGCATGAGTAGGTACTTTACATTGTTCATTAGCTTTTTCAAAGACAATCTGGTGGCCCTGGCCAACTAGTTGATTGATGTTTCGCAGTATGATAATTATCGAACTGATTTTCAACTGAAGATTACGCGGTGACAAAATGGGCAGTTCGAGAGAATTCAAAAATTCAACTGGATAATTGACCACTTCGGCTGACTGTGGCCACCGATTTGCACGAAATTAACTGACCAGAAATTAAATTTTGAACAGTTTCATAGAGAGCATTGACGTCTTAGTTTTTGGCCAGCAATATAGCACGTTCGCTCAACCAAACGTGGGTTTTCTAGTTTTTCACAAAGTTTGGAAAAACTTTGTGGATGAGCTCCTCCTTAGATATAGAATATTCAGGTAATCCCGAGTAAAAACTAGTTGGGATGTGGGTTCGACCCTTTCGGTCCACACGATCAACTTCCCAGTATGATGGATGTTGAATATGTATATGATTGGATATTTTAATAATAAATGAACAATAGGCAATATATGTAGAATATATCTATAATACCGAGAATTTGTCACAATTGTTTATCAATATTTTCGCTAAAATGTCAAACTAAATGTGCGCAATTACAAGATTAGGATGACGAAAATGTATATAAAATTGATGTTTTAATGTTTTTCGGCACCCAATGAAGTCGATATAGTTTTTAGTTCGCGCGGTATAGTGCAGGTACAAAAATCACTTAAGTCATTTAAACCAAAAACCGCTGGACCGAATATTATAAAAATCTTTACAGATTATATTGTCGCTAATACGCTTCGAACGGCACCTCAAGTAAGTCAATATCTTTCGTGGTTCGGGGGATATCGTGCAGGTACAAAAATCACTTACGCCGCTTAAACAAAAAAACGGCTGGACCGAATTTTATGAAAATCTTTTCAGATCATATTTTGGTTAATACTCTTCGAACGGCACGTCAACTAAGTCGATATCATTTATAGTTTGCGCGATATCGTGCAGGTACAAAAATCACTTAAGTCATTTGAACCAAAAAACCGCTGGACCGAATATTATAAAAATCTCTTCAGATTATATTGTCGCTAATACGCTTCGAACGGCACCTCAAGTAAGTCAATATCTTTCGTGGTTCGGGCGATATCATGCAGGTACAAAAATCACTTACGTCGCTTAAACAAAAAAACGGCTGGACCGAATTTCATGAAAATCTTTTCAGATCATATTTCGGTTAATACGCTTCGAACGACACCTCAACGAAGTTGATATCAGTTTTGGTTCGCGCGATATCGTGCAGGAAAAAATGACCACATCCGTACGCACATACACACACACACACATACTTCCTCCCAATTTTTTGCTTAAAATGCTCCTGGGACCTTGAAAGATGAAAATACGTCGAAATTTTCGATTTCGATTTTCGGACCGATTACAATAACTTCCTATACTGGGAAGTTAATAAAAATGGGCTTATATGCGAGTCCAGTTTCAAAGTGTCCAAACTACAGTCGGGTTTTCAAAGCAATCTTGGGATAATGGAAATCGAGAAATCGAATTAGATACTTCTACAGGTCTTTTTACATCCCGACTAAAAATAAAATATGGCCTTACAACGGGAGAACACCAAAAATGATTGAAACATAGTCCTCGGCCTTATGAAAGGCATCATAAGGCTGGTTGCAAGACAGTACGGCCGTATACCACACATACCGACAGGGATAAGTTTGGATATAATGTGATTAAAAAATAGAGATATTTTTACACACCCTTATGCAATTGGGCTCCTCTATAATAAATCAGACGCGTACACAAACGGGCAATCGTAATCTCCTCATTCTCTTTATATTCAAGGCCGACACCCGGCAAACCTATAGGCGCAATTTTAACTACTCAAAAAGAAATCATTTTAAGAGAAAGAGTGACTTTCGCTGCCCAGAAAAACTCAAAACTCACGGCGTATTTATTGAGAAAAATATCGTGAAATCGGGTATCTTTGAATCCGAACATTCATTACATAATCGTGTAGGGTAAATCGAAAGGACAATTCATTGTATAAAACGAAAATGTTTAAGTTCCCATAAAACAAATTCAACAATGCATTATTGTGTTGTGTTGTGTCGTGGCGTTGTGTGGCGTTGCGTATTTCCATTAGGCTGGAAATGCATGTATTAGATCATGGCACAACACGACACAATAATGTGATTTCGGCGTTAGTTCTTATCCATTTAAATCTTTTGGTCAAGTTTGGTCGCCGTGAGCCCGTATGTGCTCCCATTAAAAATGGTTGGAAATTCTACGGTCCGCATATTTTCCTTAAAAAGCCAAGCGGTCCGTGTTCGCCCGCTGTAAGCCCTTTTTTTTACTCGGGTATACCTATGGCATTGTGGCATTGTACGTTGAAAGTTTGGATGAACAACAAATGGAACAGGACAGCCGAAGCAGCCTTACTGCTGTTTGAGTCGTGCTGGGCCATCGGCATCCTTGGGCGTTCCTTGCTTCTGCAATGTGTGCAGAGACTTTCCTTCTCTTTCACTCGGATCGTCTACTTCAGTGAAGATGCTGGTGCACCGTGAAGGTGATTGCTTCGCGTTAGTTTGCCCTCGAGATGAGGCTGTACAATTGCATCAACCAACAAAACACGATAGAAGAGGCTTTCTGCCTCCAGCTTAATCCACATAAGGTCTTACCCCCACTTTTTTTAGTTTACTCCTTAAGAATCGTTTTATATATAGAGCCCAGTATGAAAAATATATGGAGAGTAAAAATCAAACGTTAAACACAACGTAAAATACAATTAGTGATGTAGCGGGTTTCCAATTTAAAAATGGTCATTCATTGCGCTCCTTTAATTCCTCATGGGACATAGGGCGGAAACAGTTGCCCTCCAGCGGACTCTGTTTTGCGCGACAGCTCTCAGCTCCGACCAGGATCTCCCAGTTGTTACGGCTTCTGCTAGTAGGGTTCTCCTCCACGTTGTTCTAGGTCGTCCTACTCGACGGGATCCTTGCGGATTCCAGTCAAGGGCCTGTTTGGCTAGATTTTCGTTTTCGCGTCGCAAGATGTGGCCAGCCCAATTCCATTTCCTTCGCCTGATTTGGTCGGCTATCCTTTCTTGGCCGGCACGGCGCCATAGTTCTTCGTTTGAAATTCTATCCTGGCAGCGGATTTTTAGGATACGACGCAGGCATCTGTTGACGAAGACTTGTAGGCGCCCTGTGATGAATTGGGTGACTTTCCATGTTTCGCAACCGTACAAAAGTACTGCCTTCACGTTGGAGTTGAACAGCCGCAATTTGGTGTTAGTTGAGATCTCCGTTGATCTCCATATGCGGAACAGGCATGCATATGCGCCTCGTGCTTTATTTATTCTGGAACTAACATCTTCTTCTGCACCGCCATTTGCGGTAATGAAACTACCGAGCAGAATAGCAGAATTTATCGACCAGTTCCACGTCGCGGTTATTCAGCGCAGTCCGTTCAATGGTGTTTGCATTTATCCTCATTTCTTTAGTTTTAGTTGGATTTAGCCTTAAGCCTGCTGGACTACTTTCTGTTGCCAAATTGTTAATCATGTTTTTGAGGTCCTGGTGTCTGTGGGCCAGCAAACAGATATCATTTGCGTAGTCGAGATCCTTAAGGCGGTCTAACAAACCCCATTGTATGCCGCCTGTTCTACTATCTAGAGCGGCGACAAGGATGTCATTTATTACTATAAGAAATAGTAAAGGCGAGAGTAGGCATCCTTGTCGTACTCCTGAGCTCACCTCGAAGCTGTCGGATAATTTTCCATTATGGAGAACTCTGCGTTTGGAATTGTTATATAGGGCTTTTATCAATTCTATTATTTTATCAGGCAGTCCCCGTCGCCGTAGTGCCTGCCATATAAAGCTCCTATTAACCGAGTCGAACGCTTTCTCATAATCTACGAAAGCAAGGTAAAGGGGGGATCGGAATTCAGTAGACTGCTCCACTATTATTCGTAAGGTGTTGATATGATCAATACATGAGCGGCCCTTCCTGAATCCGGCCTGCTGCCTCCTAAGCGTTCGGTCTACTGCCTCACTTATCCTAGATAGTAATATATGGGACAAAATTTTGCCCACAGTAGATAGTAAACAGATGCCCAGCTGTCGCATATTGTTAGGTCCCCCTTTTTGGTATTTTGACTATGATACCTTCCGTCCAATCCTCCGGAAAGGTACAGGTGTTCCATGCTATTTGTAGGATTGGCTGAAGCGCATCTGCTATGAGGCTTGAGTCGGCTTTCAACAATTCTGGCGGGATGCCATCTTTCCCAGCTGCTTTACCATTGGCCATCGAATGAATTGCGGTTACTATTTCCGTCTTGGATGGGGCCCGGGTGGCGATTCTTATCGGCTGTGCCTTGTTGCTGGTTTCCTGAGGTTCTTGTGTAAATGAACCATTCAGGGCGGCGAAGAAGTAATCTCTCCATCTTTGGAGCTGCTCCTCGTCGCTGCACAGCAGCCTTCCATCCGCACTCTTAACGGCATGCTTTTTAGTAGAGTGCTTTCCCGTGAGCTGTTTAGAAATTTGGTACAGCACCTTACTGTTGCCTGTGTTTGCCGCGTTTTCAGCTTTTTCTGCGAGCTCATTTATCTGCTGCCTTTTATCATGCCGGACACTTCTCTTAACCTCCCGGTGTAATTGGGAGTATTCCCTTTCCAGTTGGTAACGTATTTCAGGGTCGCTTGTAGAGTTTACTTTATTTCTTAGGGCTCTCCTGCGTTCTATTTTTTGCCAGGTTGTGTCCGAGATCCAGTGTTGCTAGTTTCTTTGGACATAACCGATGCTCGTTTCCGCAGCCGTCAATATTGCGCCCTTTGTTCTACTCCACAGCTCTTCAATATTTGTGTCGTAAGAAACGTTGTGCTGGTTTAATATTTGTTGTAGGTTTCCAGCAAATTCCCGCTTTTTAACGCTCTCCCGCAGAAGATCTACGTTGAACCGTATACGGTTTATAGCATCGCGTTGTACGTTTCTGATTGCGGCAATTTTAAGGCGAATAGTTGCTATAACCAAATGGTGGTCGCTTCCAGTGTCTCCCCTGAAACTCCTGACATCCTCAAGGATAGTTCTCCATCTGCGGCTGACGGCCACATGATCTATCTGACTTCTCCTCCTATCATCGGGCGATACCCAGGTCTCTTTGTGTATCTTCCTGTGACAAAAGTAAGTTCCACCTACCATGAGTTGGTGGGAGCTACAGAAAGTCAACGAAAAGCTCACCATTGTTATTGGTAACTTGGCTTAGGCCTTGGTTTCCAATTGTTTGTTCAAGGCCGGTGTTGTCACGGCCGATCTGTGCGTTTAAGTCACCCATTAATACAATGATGTCTCCCCTTGGAATAGAGCGAAAAACCACATTCAGCCGCAAATAAAACTCGTCTTTGATGTCATCTTCAGCGTCCTCAGTTGGAGCATAGCATTGGACTACCGTAGTACTTCTTAGTCTGGTACGCAGGCGCACGGTAATAATCCTCTCAGAAACTGGTGACCAGCTAATGAGGCTGGACCTGGCTTCTTTGGTGAGTATTACACCAACGCCACTCCTACGGCTTTCAGCTTCGTTTCTCCCAGAATATAGAAAGGACTCACCATTTGGACAGATACATATGTTCCCCCGCATCAGGCCATCTGGTCTCACTAAGTCCCATGATCTTATTTCGATATTTTATATCGATTCATCTCGTTGAGGACCTCATCCAGCCGTCCCTCAGCCAGCAGTGTTCTCACATTCCATGATCCGATTCGTGTCCTTGTTCGAAAAGCAAAGGTCGTCGTCGTGTTGTCCATCCGGTTCCGAGGCATTGTTTGCCGATTCGTAGCAATGGTGTTTTTTATGGAAGCGGGTTGCTAACCCTCAGCCCAACTGACTTAAAACTCTGTTTTGTGGCGCAGAGAGTTCGCCATTCACCCGTCTCCCGTTAGCTCCTTCCGAAGAAGTACCCCAGGGGGCACCGCGGGGAGGTGGGATTAGGACTTGCTAACAGGTCTGCTAGGTGTTTGTCTGCAGTGACTTTTCTCGGGTTTTGGCAGAGGAGACAAATCGGGTGCCACCACTTTCCGAGGTCTTTGTTAGCCGTTTGCCCCCCATGGTGGCCAACACATAATGACGGAAGGCTAAAAAGTAGAAAATATGACTGATCAACTTCAAGTTTTGCACATATGCGTAGTTTATTTGTCACCATTTTGTAAAATTCTATAGATGGTGGATCCAAGATAGCAGCCGATGTTTGTAATTGTGTTCACCGACCTCTAGGGTATCAAATGAAAGGGCATGACAAGTGGAATGGAATTAGCGGTGTGTCATTCGAAATTCAAAATGGCGGCGAACACAACTTCAAATTTCGCACATATGCATAGTTCGCCTGGCAATGTTATTCGACCGTCACAAAATCAACATCGCGCTTCCAAAATAGCGGCCGATTACATTTTCCTGGTCAACCCCCTCATTAGGGGCCCGATTAACTTCAAATTTTGCACATATGCGTAGTTTGCTTCACAGTGCACACTGACTATTTTGTAAATAATCAAGATGGTGGTTCCAAGACGGTGGCTCATTTTTGCTTTTGCGTTCCCCGACTCCCGACATTGGTATCAAATGAAAGAGCAGGACAGGTAGAATACAATTAGCGGTGTAGCGTCATTCGTAATCCGAAATGGTGGCCAAAACAAAATGGCGGAAGACATATAATAGACTAAAAAGTAGAAAATAAAATGTATGTAATATATTTTAACACATCAATATAAATAATTATATTGGTTCATTTACTTCCTTTGCCTATTGTTATTTTAAGACAATCGTATTTCAGGAGTAAACTAAAGTCCCGCGTCGGAGCTGACACGCACTTTTCTTTCTTTTTCTTCTTTTTCATTTTTGTTATACATTTGGATTGATCTGTTAAAATAAAATACAATATTGTAAATTTAAAAAAAAATAGCTTCTCAAAATATTCCTTTTATTTGGCAACCAGTACCTGCTCTTAAATTTTCAAATTTTCTAGATCATATTTATCTCTATTATTTATGAAAGCACATTTCTCACCTGATTACTCACGTCACAACATTCGCTCAAAACAAACTAAATATCACAAAATTATTAAATAGTACTTGAAAATTATGTACTTCTACAAAGAATAAAATAAAATTTATAGCTTAACTACTATGAGATGTGGTTCAGTTGTAATCGAATTTATTTCAATAACCGCATTTTCTTTATTGGACTTTGCTATAATTCTTTTTAAATAAGAGAAACTTTCCTCGACAACGCAAACACAATGGATGAATAAATTTTAGTTTTATGCGCACTTGCTGGATGCTAGATTTCAGTTGCATCTGCGCCTTTGGTGCTATGAGCCATGTTTGAATTACAAATATGCACGTATCGACAGGATCTTATTTACGACAGCGGGTATTTATGACAAAATGACTTATGTGATGTATACTGATTTGACATTTGATTTATATTTGTCCGTCAGTGTCAAAATGAATCACTTTCAGGGGCGGGTTAAGATTTTATTTAGCTCCATATTGTATGAGATATGAGCAATTCATAAAATTGGTATTGTAAGCTTTATGAGAAAATGTATAATTGTCTTCAATTGGATTTTTTTTTTGTCTATTTCATTTTGATTAACTTGAAAAGTATAAAGTAGATTATTATATTTTGATTTCACACGATCTTATTTAGTATAAAAAATTTATTAAAATGTATATATGTATACAGATTGATGATTCATGTGCGTGAGTGAGTACATCTGAAATTTGTGCTCCGCGATTATTAACCGTCAGATTAATATAAAAGTCACTAAACTGATTGATTTAATTTACACCGTACTTCCTAACAACCCCTTTTTTCGCGTTACGTGGTGTTGTGATTCTGCATAATTATCTTGGCAGTTTTCCGAGTAAAACAATTAAAGAAGTCCGAGGATCAGTTTCTGGAACACTTCACCACCTTTAAAACGGTCACGGACAGGCTGGACTCTTTGGAGCGCCGTCAAACGTACGGGCTGAACAGCATCACTGACTCATACACAAGTCAGCTGATGGAAGTAAACAACTCGGTGCAAACTCTCTAGACTAAAGTTTCTAAAATTAAAAAACGTTTAACGGTTTTTATTTTGACGTCAACAGTACCAACAGCCAGTTCGCCTCCCTGAAGTCCAGTCTAGCTGATGATGCGATACGTTATCAGAGGCTGAGTGACGTCATCATCAGAGGGATCCCAAGAAAGGTAGAGGAGGATCCACTAAGCATTGTTAAATGCATAGCAGCTGATGTTAACCACCAACTTTCTCCGTATGTCGATGCGTTTCGTCTCAAACGGGGTAAACAGACTGGGGATAACCCAATTGTCGTCAAATTTTCAGGCTTCCGTGAAGGAAAGGCCTTCATGACTGCTGCGCGACGTACATAAGAAAAAACAGAAGTTTGCTCTCAACAGCCTTGAGGGCTTTACAGCTGACTCCCCAGTGTATTTGAATGAAAGCCTCTCACCGCACAACAACAAATTACTGAGCGCTGCACTGAGGATGCGAAAAATGGGACTGCTGCATAGTGTCATCACCTCCGATGGCCTTGTGCGGAACCACAGGAAAGAAGATCCCCTTGTAATAGTAAGTGATCTTGCTGAGTTGGAGTGTCCATCTGTGGAATCGCTGGAGCCGCTAAGCATCAGCGTAGATTGATTATGATTAGGTTATTGTTTTTTTTATAATTTTCTTTTTTTAGCTTGTTTATTCTTAATTTACTTTTCTGCTTTAATTTCATTCTGTGGTAGTTTTGTGTATTTGAGAGAAGTGCGACGTGCGGGTATATTTTTTCATATATTGTTTTTTTTATAATTGATTATTTGTGGTGGTCCTTGCTTTTCAAGATGTGCTCCTTTATATTATTTGTTAACTGCCATATTCGTCGTGCCTTTTTCCAGCCCTCCTTGATTCTTGAGTGTAAATACCTGTAATGCATTCGTATTCCAGCTGCAATAACAAGGTAGGGACACTACTTAGAATTTTCAGTTCTAGGTATAGTGACTTTAAAATTTGTTCCTTGGTTGAATGCTTCAGTTCTGTCCTCTTTCATATCCCTTGATAGTTATCGGGTGTTTCGCAACAATCGTCGATATCGTATTGGCGGAGGGATTGCTATATACATCAAAGATTTCCTCAATGCTAAAATTGTCTATCACTCCAAAACCTCCGTGATTGAATTCTTGGGTGTTGAAGTGTCCCGCAACTCGAAGAAAATTCTTCTCATATCTGTCTATTGTCCGCCTGGTTTGTTTAATACGGATAATTTCTTCGAGCTGGAACAAGCGATAGATAGCTCTTCGCGGAGATACACTAATCCCTTAGTTGGTGGAGATTTTAATGTGAATCTTTTAAAGTCGTGTGGCCAACAGCAGCAATTTCTTTATACTATGCATCGTCTTGGTTTAATAAATACAATTAATGCTCTGCCTACCTATTTTAAAGCAACACATCCATCACAACTTGACCTGCTACTCACCAGTGACAGTCGCCTAATTGTGTTTCAGAACCAAATCTCCGCTCCGAGTTTACTAGACCATGATCTATTATATGTCTGTTGCAATATTCCAGTTGGATCTCAACCTGCTAAAACAATTACTTACCGTGACTTTAATAACACTGATCGTCGTAGTCTAGTTGAATGTTGTGAGGGGTTACCTTTGGAAAACATTTTCACATTGACTGTGATAAGGCCAAGTTTTTGATAAGACCAAGTTTTTTGAGGGGCTTATGCAGTCCTTGTTTGATGAATATGTTCCTATTCGACGAACAAAAACCATAACTGAAAACAAAGCTGGTGACAAAGCAATCCTGAGAGAAGCTAGTTCAAAAAACTAACAACCAGTGGCGTAGCAAGAAATATTTTCAGGGGGGGGGAGGGGCTCAATAGTTATAAGCCCAGTCCTTAACTTTAAACATTATCCTTTAAAATTGATATAACTTTTAGTTATAATAAATATAATAAAATAAATAATAATAAAAGAAATTTAATAAAAGACCAGAAGAGAAGTGTTTTAAAGGAATTCAGTTTATTAGCTATTGACATACATGATTAATGCTTGTGTAAATGTCACAGTTCTATGTTTCTACGTTTTTCAGCAAATTTCGTTTTCCCTGTGCATACTCAAAAGAGCAGCCGCTGTTCTCCAATACCTTGCCAATCCTTCCAACGGCTTAAATTTGAAAAACTTCTTTCGTTGCTAGCCTAATATAGGTCCAATCTTCAGACAGTTAGCGACTTTCGGGGAAAAGGTGTGATTAAAGCATCGATGAATACGGGTGCATTGGACGATGGACTGAAATATATTGACGAAAAGACTACCAGATCCCGGATCGAAATCCTCATTTGTGCGAGAGTCAGTGATCCAGAACTTGCGATTCAAACGGGACCTCATACACGGCGAAGTGTTAGTACTTCGGACCATGCCAGCCGGTAAGATAACCAATAGGGTCATACTACAGATGAAAACACAGGGTCAACCACCCGAGATCATTCAAGCACAGGTGCCAAATCCAAAATCGCAAACCAATAACCACATAGCGAATACTTTATCAGGGATTGGACCCACCTGGAGGGACTCCAATTAGCAGATCGGAAGTTCCACCTTCTCCTGGACAGAGATCCAAGGCTAGAAACATTCTTTACACAAATAATCCCCGCCAGCGATTTGAGGAGGTTTTGATTGAACTTCCATCTAGACCACAATGGACCAAATAAGAGGCACAGTTCGAAGTCCACTTCGCCAACCATGTCACAAGATACCCGATGGACGCTACCAACTTCGACTTCCATTTAAGACTGTCCACGACCAGTTTTACACTACTTGCTTGATGATAGACTGACTGTGGGTTAATGATTTGAAATGCACAGTCGAATAAATTATACGAATAGTTATGAGGCCGCAGATTTTTTACTATTGTAAGGAATATCAGCAGTAGGCGCTTCCTGTTGAAACGCGCCTACATGAAAACTTCGTCGAACTCTAGGACTATCCCCGGAATACCTGGAAAGCCCTGAATAATGATACTTTATTACTCACGAGGGCTCCAGGTAGCTTTAAAAAGATTTCAAATAATTTGTGAGTCTTGAAATGAAATCAATCAAAAACAATTTGAACGAATCAGAAAGTGCACTTTTCAATCTAGTCTAGTCAATACACGGAAAAAATGGCTAAACCTGGAAATCCTGCCAAACAGCACCAATTTACACCGAAATTTGGATTTGGGTAGGTACTACTTACTGTCAAATTCAAAGTTGTCAATGAGCAGGGAGCTGCTTTTCATTTTTTAGCGGTGTAAACTACCTCTATTCCAAAATCATTGTTGAATTGTAGATGCAAGCGTTTAATCGATAGAAGTTATCATTATCGTGAATTACTAGTTGCAACCCTTTTGAAAACAACTCCTACTGAAAATAAAAAATAGGAAAAAAAAAAATAATATGGATCTTAAGCTTTTAATATAAAAATAAATATATTTTTTGTTTTAAAAAACACAAAAAAATATATATATAATTAAAAATCAATTTCTTCTTGATGCTCACCCCTTTCCAAGTCTGCCTCATTTTCTTCTTCTTCCTCGCTTTCCTCTTGATCTATAATTGGAGTACTATTAGGATAATTGTCTCCGCTGCATGTTGAACAAGTTGAATTGCAGAAGAGTTCTACTCTTCGGCAACCGCAGGTTGAACCACAACCCTTTTTACAGCTGCAAAAAAAAAGCGGTTGTGTGTGTGTGTCTCACAATGTGTGAAAAGATGAAGGTATCTTCTTCATCAGTGTTGTAATATATGTATGTGTTTTGATAACTGTAAAAATTTGTGATTGGCTATTTGTATTCGCTTAGTTTTTGAGCTACCAAGTTCAACAAAAACCCATTTTGTACGTTTTTTCTAGAGCTACAAGCTGATGTAAACAAATTTTTTTAAGCTCTTATTTTTTAAAAGGTTTGAGCTGAAACAGCTTCAAAACGTTACTATTTGCGAACATATGCTAGCTTGAAACGGTCATATCTTACTCAATTTTTATCGTACAGAAAAAGTAAAAAAAAACCAAAAGTTTTAGTAAAGAAACCTACAATTTTTGGCCTTCCAAATTTGCGTATCTTTCATAGTTTTTGAATTATTTTTAAAGAAAGAAAATTTTTTGCAAACTTGCAAAAAAGCTCTCTTCACTTCAAGCTCAAATTTTTCCAAAACTAAACACTGTAAACCGGTCAAACTTATAGGTCATATTACAAGTATATAAATAAAGTAAATTGTAAAGTGGTAACGAATTGGGGTGGTAATTAGAGGTGATTTTCACCATTTTGCCGCCAAAAAAATAGGAACCAATTTTGTTTTTGTCACAATGGAACTTCCATAAAAAAGGCAAATTAAAGGGTTTTTGAAGCACTTCAAAAAAGTTTCTTGAGTTTTCCCCGAAAATGCATAGTTATTGGGAAATTTCACGTTGAAACTTATGGTTTTGGCGTTTGACGAAGAAGAACCAACCTTTAACAAACTATTACTCCGTTATGAGGATTATTCAGCCGAACACCGAATATTCAAAAAAGTAGCCGAATAGGCCGAATACCGAATACCAGCCGAATATTCGTGGCATCTCTAGTAATTAGGTGTTAATCTCAAGGCACAACATCCCACTAGTTTTTTTACAAAATAGACAGATTGAATTGTCACATAAACTAGACATATGTGCAAAATATCAGCTCAATCCAGAAACGAAGTTGGTCAAATTCAACTTCCTAGGTTTGATTACATTAACTACATAATGTAGCAGAAGCTAATAGAAGCTTATTAAAAAGGAGATATGTTGAACCACACTTGGCAAACATAAGTTAAAATAGGCCTGACTAGCTGCTGGGGCTCAATGATTCCGTCGTGATTTTTCCCTACCACTGTCGGTGAGAGCTCGCCTAATGAAACCGTCACCGCCAGCGTAGCTTTTTGTCGGTAAATGTCATTTTCTACTTGTGATTGCCTTGACTGTTTGCTTATTTTGTGTTTTTTTGATTTTTTACAATATGCCTGAATATACGATAGACCGGTTCTACACATTCAACTTTGCATTCCACTTTTTGACGTTCAATTCTATCGCTCGTGTCTACATATTTTCAACTTTTCAAGAAGAAGATCGAAAATCTCGTCTCTCACTGCTATCCGTGTACACTCATATTCATACATATACGCACACTCATAAAAATGTTGAACGAAAAATACTGTTGAACGTCATAAGACCGGTTCTACACATTCAACTTTGCATTCCACTTTTTGACGTTCAACTTTTTTTTCTCTTTCACTCCAATGCAAAGTTTGAAACAGACTATAGTTGAAAGGAAAATGGAAAGCTCCTCAGAATGGAATGGAAAATTGCGTTCAACTTTTGTGTTTTCGTACAAAATTTTTATGAGTGTGCGAATATGTACATATGAATATGTAGTCCAGGAAGAATAGAAAAAAAGTTGAAATAAATCTACCCTGCGACGCTATAATTAAGAGAAAAATCGTAGGAATTCAATTTTTTTTTATGTGATAGTCTAAGCTCAGGTGTCACCCTTTGTACTACTAGTACGTCATGTCGTTTAGGTCATGGTGCAATGTCCAGTAGTAAGCTTAGCTCGAAAGATAGAGAGAAGGACATAATAGGTTAGGGGGAGTCAAGGGGGTGTTGCAGAAAGTGGCGATGAACCTTGCGTTTGAACTCTTGGATGTTGTATGAGTTCGGGAATACTGTCTTTGGAAGGTTGTTCCACAGACGAGTGGTTCTTGTTATAAACGAATTTCTAGATCGGAGTTTGCGCGAAGATAAGGGCTGTAAACTGTGGGGGTGAGCCCAGCGGGCAAGTCTTGTGTTGCGGGAAAAATGTTGCCGTGGAGGCATGAGGTTACTTATTTCAGTGGAGCAATCATTATGAAAAAAGCGATAAAATTTTGCAAGAGCTGCTACATTCCTACGGTGGCTTAATGAGTCAATTGAAGAGCAAATGGCGCTGCCACCAATAAGTTTGAGAGCGCGGTTTTGCACCTTGTCCAGCCAAGCTAAGATGGTTCTTGGGGCCCCGGCCCAGATATACGAATTGTATTCAAGACGGGGTCGAATGTAGGACTTGTAAATTATTGCCCTGGCAAACGGCTGAAGGAGAAATTTGCACCTTTTGTGGAATCCTAGACACTGGGATGCTTGTTTAGCACTTTGGAATATGTGGTTATTCCAGCGCAGATCTTCAGCTAATGTTACGCCTAGGATGTTTAGAGAGGGTTCTGCCGTTACGGTCTTGTTGTCCACTGAAATAGAAAGCGGTTCGGTACAAGTTTTATTGGAGATGAGACAGTACTTGGTTTTGGATGCATTAAATTCGACACGGTTCTTGTGGCCCCAATCAAGAATTCGTTCGATGTCCCTGTTGATTGAATTGGAAAACAGTTGGCGATGATGTAGACAAGATCTGGTGTTAAAAATATTACAAAATATTACACACACAAATATGAAAGTTAGAATTAATGTAGTTGTAACAATGAAATAATTCCAATTTCTCTTTATAGAACCCGTTACTGAAATTTTTATTCGGTAAACCAATATTGTAAAGATCAATATGAAATCAGTCTTTTGCGAAGCTCTGTAAAGATCAAATATACCGAAGAACTTTGAAACTTTTACTCAATCTCTTTTCATTCTTTTTAAAATCTGGTGCCGAAACCCGGGAGATTGACGGGTAGTAATTAACTGAGATTGCAGTAAAGACGTGGTGATCGAAATTATGGATAAAGCCGCGCGGGGGGTTTTTCGTGGACAAATAACGCGATTAGCAAAGACCGCTCTTGATTATTTAGATTCGCCGGAATCCCAAATTAACGATGTAAATGCCGGGAATCTCGACGTTATCGAAGAGGAATTAACGGTATATTTAGGGCGACTAACGGCAGCTCATCAAAGCCTTAAAGAGGCCAACGCATCTCTTCGAAATACCCTTAAGGCAGAGGATCTAGAAAAGGAGTGCGAGGAAATAGCGGAGTATGATGATAAGGCAATTTCTGTCATCACTCGACTCAAACAAAGAATTTCTAAATTGCAACACTTGCAAGCACGTACCTTGGGATCACAAGGATCAATGGGAATTAACGGTGAACAACAATGTGGAGAAGCTACCCAACGGCGCAAGTGCTCAACGAAACTACCTCAATTAGGATTAAAAACCTTTTCTGGGGAACTACTGGAATGGCTGCCCTTCTGGGAGCTTTTTCGCACAGCAGTGCATGAACGTCATGACTTGAATTCCACAGAAAAATTTAATTATCTCCAAGCTCATTTGAGTGGTAAAGCGGCTGAATCTATAAGGGGCTTATCTCCTTCCGAAGCGAACTATCAAGAAGCAATATCTATGCTCAAGGAAGAATTTGGAGATCACCAGAAAATGGTAGATCATGTCATGCAGCAATTAATGGCACTGCCGCAAATAACGGCAAGAAGTGATATGGCCGGTCTCCGAAAATTATACAACCGCATTACTTCAAGCATGCGATCGCTGACGTCATTAGGAGTTCCGTCTACGAGTTACACGGTCATGCTTAAATCAATAATTTTGAAGTGTATGCCAAATGAATTAACCATTGATTTTTATAGGGCACAAGATGGGAAGGAAGTTGATGATAAATCTTCTTCTAATGATGCAGAAACGGCTTCTACAGCTGATCAAGAAACTTCTCTCTCTCGTTATGGTGATCAATCGTTGCGAGATCTATTAAAATTCGTAAAACGTGAGGTAGAATCAATGGAGAGAACTGCGCAGATCCAGCCGAAGCGACAGATCCAACCACACATTAAAGAGAAAAATCGCAAACATCTAACGACAGCCAGTCTGCTAACGCCTAATGAAAAACCGATAAGTCCGTGTTATTTCTGCCAGTCAAACACACATCCTACAGAAGAATGCAATGCAATGCATACACTTAGTCAACGAAAAGAAATGTTGAAAAAAGAAAGGAGGTGTTATCGTTGTACAAAACGTGGTCACGTTTCCAGATCTTGTCCGAATAACAGGCGCTGTAGGAAATGTAATGGTAAACATGCCACAGTAATGTGCGATCCAAATTACAGCCGAAAAGTTACGAGTGATAGAAAAGATCAAAGTTCAAAGGCTGATAATAAAGAAATAGTGGTAACAACAACTAGTTTATACTCTGCCACCTCAAATTATTCTGGAGATGTTTTATTACAAACTGCGTGCGTAAAAGCCCTTGCGGCTGATAGTTCCTTTAAATATTTGCGTATAATACTCGACGGCGGAAGCCAACGATCATATGTCACGGAAAGCGTAGCGGCTAAACTTAAATTACCTGTAGTGGATAAAGTTAACCTTAGGATATTACCTTTCGGTAGTAAGCAGAAAGGACCATCGAGATTATTTGAACGCGTGTCCTTAGTATTAAAATCTCGATTTAACGATCAATTTGTGAGTGTAATTGCTCTTGTTGTGCCTGAGATTTGTGAACACATTCTGCCAGCTCCATCTCAAGAATGCTCGAAATTTGCTCAGCTAATACTTGCTGATCATCTCACCAATGTGGAAAGTATCGAGCGTGGAATCAGTGCATTAATAGGCGCTGATTATTACTCACATATTATTCTGCCTGAGATAAAGCGCATAGATGAAGACTTGATCGCTACAAATACCGTATTTGGATGGACCATACAAGGCCCTGTTTATGGAAATGATTATGAATGCACTTCGGCGTTGATAACTACATCAGTTTCCTTGTGTACATGTATTTCTGATGACGAGTACATAACACGAATGTGGAATCTGGACATGATGGGTATTTCAAGGGAAAGTTCTGAAAATGATTTCGAGGTAAATATCAATAATTACATTATGAAAGTGGATAAGCGGTATGAAGTAAAACTTTTATGGAAAAATGTGACACCTGTTTTAGACAGTAATAAATTTAGTACATTAAAACGTTTTCAGCGGCTTGTTAGCAAGCTATCATATGATCCCGAGAAATTGTTAGAGTACGATAGAGGAATGAATGAATTAATATCGATGGGAATAGCTGAAAAAATAAGTGAAGATGTAGATAAAGGATCTGCTATTTATTATATGCCACACAGACCGGTCTACAGGGAGGATAAATCAACAACAAAAATGCGGATCGTTTTTGATGCCTCGGCTCGTTCTGGTAATAATCTATCACTCAATGACAATCTTTTAGCAGGACCGAATTTACTGCCAAATATCTTAACAATTTTAATAAATTTTCGACTGAAGAAAATTGCTCTTGTAGCAGATATTGAGAAAGCTTTTCTCCAAATTTCCTTAACTCCAAGTGACAGGAATTCCCACCGATTTTTTTGGTTTAATAAGCCTATAGAAAATGTGATGGAACTACCAAAGCTGTGTATTTACAGAATGACACGTCTTACTTTCGGGGTCGCTTGTAGTCCTTTCATTTTATGTGCTACGTTACAAGAACATTTTAAAAATGAATCGAATGATTTTAAGGAAACGTGTGAATTATTAAAACATTCATTTTATATGGATGATTTGTTGTTAGCAGTCAACGATTCCAAGCAAGCCTTTAAAATTTATAGTGAAAGTTGTGAAATAATGAAACGAGCTTCGATGCACTTAAGGAAGTGGAACACCAATGATATTGAGTTACGAAGGCGATTTGAAGAACGAACCGATGTGGTAAATCAAAGAGTTTTAGGGCTTATCTGGAATGTGAACTCAGACACGTTAGAACTCGATTTAAATAAGGATATTTTAACGTCAACAGTTGCAACCAAACGTTCAATCTTAAAAACGCTAGCAAGAATATATGACCCGTTAGGGATTTTAGGTCCATTCACCGTTGGCTTGAAGGTGATGTTTCAGGAAGCCTGGAGAAAAAATTATAAGTGGGACGAAGTCCTTCCTACAGAATTCCAAAATTCTTGGACAAATGTTATGACGCAATTACCGCATTTGAGAGATATGGTCATTGAACGCTACATTTATCGATCATCTGAACGGCTTAGCGTGCAGCTGCATATATTTTGTGATGCGAGTCCTTCTGCGTACGGAGCGGTTGCTTATATAAGAAGTTCTTACAATGGAAGTGTTGTGTATACATCGTTTCTATGTTCACGCAATCGAATTGCTCCTTTGAAGGAGGATAAGAACAAGGAGCTAACCCTGCCCAAATTGGAGTTGACTGCCGCCCTAGTCGGAGCTCGATTGAAGGAATTCCTTTTTAAAAACATCCGCGAAAACTTTCAATCAATTTATTTGTGGTCGGATTCGAGTATTGCTTTACACTGGATATCTCAAGATCATCAAAAACGCATGCCTTACGTACAGCATCGAGTTCATGAGATTCGTAAGTTGACAAAGATATCTGAATGGAGGCATTGTCCAGGGGAGTGCAATCCTGCTGATATGCTTACAAGAGGAGTATCTGGGAAGAAACTCGCCAACTCGACGACTTGGATAAAAGGACCTTCATGGCTCAATGAGCCATCAGATAATTGGCCTGTATTAGAGATAGTTCCAAATAATTCTTGTTTTTTTACATTTTTGCAGGCGACTGTCGTAAACCATGTGCAGATTATCAGGCCCATTTTAAACGTAGAGGACTATAGCAGATATCAACGACTTTTGAGAGTTACAGCTTATGTCTTACGATTTGTAGATTCTCTCAAATGCCGCCGTAGAGAGCGCCAATTTCTTGACGCTAAAGAACTTAATAGAGCCGAACAATATTGGATAAAGACAATTCAATACAACGAATACAGTAAAGAGATAGTATCGCTGACGAACGGTGGGACAGTACCCAGGTCATCTAAGATATTAACCCTTCAACCTCAGTTAGACGACGATGGTATTCTGCGTATAACAGGTCGTTTGCAGGAGTCTGAATTAAAATACAGCGAGACGAACCCAGTTATTATTCCAAAATCTTCTTGTTTAACTAACCTCATTATTTTCGACGCCCACGAGCGTACTTTACATGGAGGGGTTAACGCGACACTTAATCGTATAAGAGAAAAATTCTGGATTATTAAAGCGAGGCAAGCAGTTAAAACTATAATTAACCGATGCAGAATCTGCAAACGCCTCCGAGGTAAACCTATGTCGCAGCCGTTTGCTCCATTGCCAAGGAACAGATTAGAAACTTCAAGACCGTTCGAGACCACTGGAGTGGATTTTGCGGGTCCTTTGCATGTACGACTCTTACCGAATGATAATCAAATGACGAAGGTATACATTATGCTACTTACATGTGCAGTAACTCGAGCTGTCCATTTGGAGTTAGTACCCAATTTGAATACTGAATCGTGTATTTCCGCATTAAGGCGATTTTTTGGCAGACGAGGATATCCGAAGACAATAATTTCTGATAATGCCAGAACTTTCCAACGTGCTTCGAGAGAACTGAGGCAATTAGGTAGCATTATAGATTCTGAGGAAATACAAGGCTTTGTATCGCAAAAGCAAATACAATGGGAGTATATAGTAGAACGAGCTCCTTGGTGGGGCGGTTTTTGGGAGCGTCTAGTGAGAATAGTTAAGGACACACTTAAAGTTACAATTGGTCGATTAACACTAACGAATGATGAGTTGCAAACATACTTAATAGAAGCGGAGTCCGTAATTAATTCAAGACCATTGACCTACATCAGTGATGACCCATCGGACTTAAATCCTCTTACGCCCTCCCACTTCTTGCTAGGAAAATACTCAGGGCTTCCAAGCCCTGCCCCGAATGCTGGGGCCGAGTTACGACAGATCTGGAGAAATCGTCTTAAGGTTGCTCACAGTTTCTATAAGCGATTCAACGCTGAATACATTAAACAGCTTAGATCTATACATCATATGAAAAATCAATCTGCTGATAACGTTAAGGTAGGCGATATTGTTCTCCTATATGATGCCGCTACAAAACGACACTTATGGAAACTTGCTGCGATCGAAGCGGTATACCCTGGCCGAGACGGTAAAGTACGAGCCTGCGAAATTAGAGTGGATAATGGAAATAAATTCCGAAGACCTATCCAACATTTGTACCCTTTGGAGATGGAATCTACTTTGCCGGCGGGAGGATGTTAAAAATATTACAAAATATTACACACACAAATATGAAAGTTAGAATTAATGTAGTTGTAACAATGAAATAATTCCAATTTCTCTTTATAGAACCCGTTACTGAAATTTTTATTCGGTAAACCAATATTGTAAAGATCAATATGAAATCAGTCTTTTGCGAAGCTCTGTAAAGATCAAATATACCGAAGAACTTTGAAACTTTTACTCAATCTCTTTTCATTCTTTTTAAAATCTGGCACGCGCTTGTGTTACATTATCAAAACAATAGGAGTAACGTAGAGTACCGTCATCAGCAAAGCTGTGGAGTGAGTTGGAGGGGACTGAGAGCAGGTCATTTATAAAAATTAGGAAGAGAGCTGGTGATAGAATTGAGCCCTGGGGAACACCTGCGGAGATGTGGTGGGGGTCGGATTCGACGCCATCCAATACTACCTTGATTGAACGGCCTGAAAGGAAGCTCTCAATCCAGTTCTTCATAACAGAGTCAATACCAATAGCTTGGAGTTTAGCCAACAGAGCGGGATGCCATACTCTGTCAAAAGCCTTGGAGATATCCAGAGCAACCAGATTCACCAAATCGGTGTATACTTCGGCTGAGGTGCTCCGTTAGGCAAACAAGGAGGTCGCCAGTAGATCTTTTCGATCTAAAGCCGTATTGTTTGTCGTTCAATATTTGGTTGTATTCAAGATATTCCATAAGCTTTCTTTTTATTATTGTCTCCATAACTTTGGAAAGAATAGAAGTAATTGCTATTGGGCGGTAGTTAGTAGGGTCACTAGCTTCACCTTTTTTCAGTATGGGCTGAACATGAGCCAGTTTCCAGGAGTCAGGATAAACTCCGGAGAAGTATGAAAGTGCAAAAAGTTTGCGCAGAGGTTTAGTCAAAGGTGAGGCACATTTTTTAAGAACTATAGAGGGAATTTTGTCGGGCCAGTGGCTTTGTTGGAGTCCAGCTCTTTGAGACACTTATATACTTCACGCGTCCTGAAGAAAACTCTATCCATTGAGTGAGCGGAACACTCGATGGTGGGGGGTTGCATGTCAGCATCGGGTAAGGAAGAATTCTCGGCGAACAGAAGTGCAAGTAGATCGGCATTGGGTTTGCTTTCTGTTATCACCTGTTTGTTATAAAAGAATGGAGGCGTTGAATGTGAAGTGAAATTCTTCCTGATGGAGGTTACCAAGGACCAGAAGTTTTTACTGCCAGCAGTGGAGTTTATGAGTTTACCTCTCAGTCTGTCATCGAATAAGGCAGGTCGTCCACTGGAAGCGTATTCGAGCGGCTTCGCGCTACGGCCATACATATGAGCGGCTACAAGCGGCTTTCCAGTGGACGACCAGCCTAATGCTTTGACTCTCTTGATGGTGGATTTACAAGAGTTTCTCAACCTGATGTACTCTCGTCGAGATGTTTCGCTCGGAGAATTTTTGTACTGTCTGTAGGCGGCTTCTTTGGTTTTGATTGCGTTCATACACTCACGATTGAACCATCCATATTGCCTAGGCTTTATGGATTTAGAAGAATGGGGAATGAATAAACGCATTCCGGCCAGTATAATTTTGGTAATACAGAGAGCCGCAAAATTAACATCACGGTTCTGAAAACACAAATCCCAATCAGCTCACGCGTTTTCGCTCCTTGTATTAGCTTTTTACCACCTATTGCCCTGGACCAATTTTATCCAAAACACATTCATTGAATTCCTACGATTTTTCTCTTAATTATAGCGTCAAGAAATCGCAGAGTAGATTTATTTCAACCTTTAACTACTTTTTCGCTATCTCTCCTGGACTAGTGAGTGTATACATACGTATGGCATTGACAGCCGAGCTTTTCGATTTTCTTCTTGAAAAGTTGAAAATGTGTAGACACGAGCGACAGAATTGAACGTCAAAAAGTGGAATGCAAAGTTGAATGTGTAGAACCGGTCTAAAGATAATCCGGAATAAATGAGCTTTTATGGTGGAGGGGGTAAATTTTTGAAGTTATACTTCTTTAGGCGCGTTTTGAAAAATATGAGAGTGAATTTTGATGAATTCGCAACGCAACGCAACGGAGGATATTGGCGAAGGGGTGGAGGCAATGGAGGGCAAGCATTTCAACTTCCATTCTTCATGCGCACTGGGATTATCATTATTATGCACGGTATACAGAAAACGAAGGTAATGTAAAAGCGACGGCAGCTTCGAATACCGTAAAAAATGGGCGCCTAGTGACATCAGCCGTAATGCTGAAACAACAACAGCTTCGATTTTATATGGGAAGTATCCCCCACGTCACAACAACACTAAAATACCGTATACGGTATACAGCCTTTTACATTACCTTGTTTCTGAATACCGTGATCACTATGGGGATATGAAAACTAGTAGCCGATGCTGGTTCACGATGTCGCTGGGTGAGGGGGTTTTTATGCTGAGGCTATGGAGGGAAATAAATTTCATGTTCGAGTCATCAGCTAAGCGTAAGTTTGGATTTTCGTGGGCCTAGGAAGATTCGTAGTGTTTATTGTGTGCTGTTTGGGTGAGGAGTTTTACTGGATGGAAGGCAATTTCTCTCACTGGTAGTGTAATATCTTAGACGCGCCAAGTTTTTAACTTATAAAAAGTGGCAAAAATATTGTGTTTTAGCATTTTTCCCTCCACGTGCATTACCGGTGATAAGTTAGTTAGTGATCCGAGTGAATAAATTGAATGAAATTGATAAGGTGACCAGTTTTGTTTACATTCATGGTGGTTTTTTCGTGTTAATTTAGGGAAAAAATGTTGGATTGATGTTCTAATGAAATTAAAAGTGAATTTAAAATGGTTAAAAATTATTATGGAATGGTTATTAAAACATAAGTGCAAGTACCACCACACAACATGAATAACAATAACTTTCGATTTTTGTCCTACACATTTTTCTGCTTTAATATTTTTAAAAATTATTCTTTAACAAGCTTTAATCACTTTAAATTCACTTTTAACTCAATAACCACACAAATTCAACATTTTTGCCCTAAAATAACTCGACAAAACCACAGCGAATGTAAACAAAATTGGTCACCTTCACAATTAAACCAGTAAAACAGATTGGTTCACTAAATTTTTGAAATTGTTTTAATTCAATCACTGAAACACTAATCACTGGTAATCCAGGTGCAGAAAAAATTGATAAAATACAATATTTTACAACTTGTTATTGCACAAATAAACTTAAAAACTTGGCTCCACTATGTTATTACACGAGAAATGTCATCCATTCAAGCAAATGTAGGATCGGCACTGGCTGCTTCCAGGCCTGTAGCTACGATGGGTTTACTGGAGGCCCCATCAGAACCTCAAATATGCAGCGTACTGCAAATTTAAGACATGATATGAACATGCAGCACGCTGCTTTGCTTGTCATTTTACCAGCCTCAGCCAATTGAAATACTTGTGTTTGCAGCGTGCTGCATTCTCATTTCATGCCCTAATTTGCTGCACGCTGCCAATTTTGATGTTCTGATACGGCCTGCGGACGATAAAGCGAAGGGGTGGAGGGCCAGCATTGCAACTCCAATCCTTTAGCTATTAAGTTTATTATTATATGGGCATATGAAAATTCGTAGCCAAAGTCCGTTCATGATGTCCATGGGTGAGGAGGTTTTTACCCAGAGACTATGGAGGGAAATAAATTACATATCCTAGTTTTCAGCTAAAGCCGGCTCTAAACGATGCTATTAGCACTTTCCAACGTTGGACGTTTGATGGTAGAACGCATTGTGTGGCCGCTACCCGAACTACGAATGTCCAATGTCAAGCGTCCAGCGATGGTGTTTGGACAGGTTCGGAGTGTTGTCAGTCAAACGTTGGAAGCGTTGATGCTGTATTTGCCGATACATTAATGTCCTTAGTATGAAACTCTTCGTATCATATTTCAATTACCCTAACCCACTGAATTTAATTCAGTAACAACTAAAAGAAGAAGCTAAGGAAGTGGACAGAATTTGGAAGTGACGTTTATTTCAGTAGTGCCAAAGGAAGTAGAATGAATCTACCCAAGGTCGATGAACCCACAGGTGAGTTACGAGAGCATACCGGCAAAATGAGTCTACGTAACGCCTGGAATTGCTCATTGTGACAGAGGACACAGACGATGTCCTTTTGGATTGCCGGAGATTAGCCGAGCAAACTGCTGCACTGTAACCTACAGCTAAAGGCACGGCTAAGAGCAACGAACGTCTTAGACTATAACGGTACGATCGTTTGATTTACTGACTAAAGTGGAGGAGAAGCTAAATTCCTCAATCAGAAGCTAAGGCGGAAATGAACAAAAAAGAAGTGAGTTGGGCTTAGAAGTACCAGTAGTATTATCAGGTAAATAAATGCTGATCCAGCTTTGCGACGCATATTAAGCTTAACATTCATTACGTTTTGGTAAAAAATTAGCCAGTCTAAGAGAATTTCATGAGGCATCTTAAGCCCATCTTAAGATAATTGTAATTGGGCCTAATGACCCAATTAGCTGGTGATTTTAGTTAGGATTAAAATACGGTATAACCGACAGCCTTGAGCGTGTCGGCATCATAATGCTTGCACCTTCCAACGCACGAAAATAGAAAGAATCCAATAAAATATTTGTGTACAAATTAAAAATTAGTCTTAAAACCCCGCCAAAGAAGTATAACTTCTACTGCGTGTACATAAGTACACACACCCACTGTTTTTTTATATATTGGTGATAACTCATTATGCCGATTTATACTACCTACACCTTATTTTATTTAATAAAACCCTTTTCCCTAAAATTCTGGGGTTCTAAAAGGAATTTTCCATATCCAAAAATTAATTTTGACGTTTGCATAATATTTTAAAATAAACAGTTTTTGTATACATATTCCATTACGGGGGATGATACACGGGTCAACATGTTGAGCAACACGAGCTTTTTCTGCGCAGTTCGTAGGCCAAGGGAAGGGTCAGGGTGAAGTGTGCGGTGTTGACTGAAACTAGAAAAATGCTTGAAAAATGTTTATGTATGCGTAACTGTCAAGCGATTCTGGGTGAAAATAATTTGGAATGCACACCCACACATATGAAATCGCAATGTTATTACACAGAGTGTTGCGTGTAGCGTGTTGAGTCGTGTATCACCTCCGCCACAACCTTCTATAGAGAAAGCCATGCTCATGCCATGTTCACACACACATGTAAGCAATTCGGTGGTCCGGGTGCAATATTCAGTTTCTGTCAAATCGTATGGAGAAGTGGATTTTAGAATTATTTTTTGTTATTGTTTAGTGAAATAATTATGTTAAAAGAAAGGTATTTAGTCGATATGCCTGACAACAATTGAATTAAAACGTTGGCATGGAAGTGATACCTAGAAATTAAGAAGTTTATTTCGATTTTAGTGTTTTTTAGTGTCTTACAGTGGAAACTATTACATTCATGTAAACCTCATGTGATTTGATTAAAGAAATTTAAAAAAATTGAGTGATTAAATGTGTTAATTGTAAAGGTGGCCACTTTGTTTACATTCGCGGTGGTTATCCCGTGTTTCATTAGAAAAAAATGTTGAGTTTTTCATGTTGTGCGGTGGTAAATAATAAAAATTACGTGCAGAAAAATGCTAAAGAAAGACCTAAAGTTATTGTTTTGATTGCCATTTAAATTGGGGCATATATGCATTTATGAAGGTTTTATCTTGGATATAAAGCCATTGCACATTTTGCCGATTACTGCTATACACAGTCTATACCTTTACAAGTTCAAATTGAGACTAAACAATTTCAAATTGAGACTAAACAATTTCTAATTGAGACTAAACAATTTCAAAATGGGAATTTAAAAAATTCAGCGAAAATAAATAAATACTTTGATCTTTAATCGTTAATACTGCTCCATGTCATGCCGCCATTGAGGAGGTTTTTCAAGAAGGCGAATTTCTTAATAATCGTCTACTAAAACTTGGTCCATATAGCCCAGTGTTCAATGCAATTGAATATACTTGGTCAAGCCTGAAAGCTGGCATCAAAAGTGATTTAAGTATACAAATGCCGCAAATCCTCGCTGGTGAGAACAGATGAAATTTGACGCAAACCGAGTTTCGTCTACAACGGCTAGAAAGTATTATTCGAGAAAACTTATCAAAAATTGATGTTCCTAGTTGCATCCAGAATATCGCTCGCTCACATTCAAAAATTTATACCAGACGCAACAAACATGATAGATATGAGTTTTTAATTAACTTATTAATAATTTGTAATCCTTTTAGTTTCTTTCAATAAAACATTTATTTCTTGTCACTAACATTTTTTAATTCTCATTCTGAAATTGTTTAGTCCCATTTTGAAATTGTTTAGTCCCATTTTGAAATTGTTTAGTCCCATTTTGAAATTGTTTAGTCGCATTTTGAAATTGTTTAGTCTCAATTAGAAATTGTTTTGTCTCAATTTGAACTTGTAAAGGTATAGAATGATTTTATATCCAAAATTAAATATTTATACATAAATGCACAAAATATGCCCCAATTCAAATGTCAAACAAAACAATAACCTTAGCCCTTTGTTTCACATTTTCTGCACTTATATCTTAAATAATTACACCATAATGAAGATACTATTCACTTTAAAATCACTGCAAATTCGATTACTATTGTTGGCCCACTGTATGGCACTAAAAAACATTAAAGTTTAACTAAAATTCATAATTTTTGGGTATTACTTCCATGCCAACGTTTTAATTTAATTGTTGTCAGGCATATCAACTAAATAACTTTCTTTTAACATAATTAGTTCACCGAACAAACAAAAAATAATAATTCTCTCTCTCTTTCACAGCAATATGTAATTATTTTCATAAAATTATTCGCGCCGAAATAATTTTACCGCGTTCGATTTGAGTATTTTCGTACATAATTCGTAATTTCGTACACATTTATTTCTTGTCACTAACATTTTTTAATTCTCATTCTGAAATTGTTTAGTCCCATTTTGAAATTGTTTAGTCCCATTTTGAAATTGTTTAGTCCCATTTTGAAATTGTTTAGTCGCATTTTGAAATTGTTTAGTCTCAATTAGAAATTGTTTTGTCTCAATTTGAACTTGTAAAGGTATAGAATGATTTTATATCCAAAATTAAATATTTATACATAAATGCACAAAATATGCCCCAATTCAAATGTCAAACAAAACAATAACCTTAGCCCTTTGTTTCACATTTTCTGCACTTATATCTTAAATAATTACACCATAATGAAGATACTATTCACTTTAAAATCACTGCAAATTCGATTACTATTGTTGGCCCACTGTATGGCACTAAAAAACATTAAAGTTTAACTAAAATTCATAATTTTTGGGTATTACTTCCATGCCAACGTTTTAATTTAATTGTTGTCAGGCATATCAACTAAATAACTTTCTTTTAACATAATTAGTTCACCGAACAAACAAAAAATAATAATTCTCTCTCTCTTTCACAGCAATATGTAATTATTTTCATAAAATTATTCGCGCCGAAATAATTTTACCGCGTTCGATTTGAGTATTTTCGTACATAACCTTGTTAGGTTTGACGTTTCAGCCGGACCGCAAAATAATACACACACAACTGCCGTACATGGCTTTGTAGTATAGAAGGTTGTGCCTCCGCTCAACAAACTGAGTGTGTTGCAGAGACTCGTGTATCATCCCACTAATTATTCTATTCTATCCTCTATGATCCAAGTCCGTTCTTTTATGCTCGGCTGATCTGATCTGGATCACGGTGTAAAAAGAACGCGGCTAATGCCTTCTCAAAATCGGTCGGGCATGTTCCGGTACACTGGCCTTTCATGAAATTTCGGTGTATGTTTAATAGCAATTTCGACACGGCGTGAATAGTGTCATGCCTTGCCCGGACTCCAAATCAGTTATCGGAAATTACCCATTTGGATAATAATCTATTGATCGCTATTTCAAACACCTAACTAATATTCGGAAGCAGAGTTATTGACCGAAGGTTAGCAGGGTTACTTTTATCTTTAACCTTCTTGGGTATTGGGTACACCACTGCCGTCTTCGAGTGTCCTGGAAAATGGGCGCTG
Organism: Thereva unica; assembly: GCA_949987705.1. Classification (NCBI taxonomy): domain Eukaryota; kingdom Metazoa; phylum Arthropoda; class Insecta; order Diptera; family Therevidae; genus Thereva; species Thereva unica. The sequence goes on from OX465282.1 coordinate 60,609,023, forward strand.
TTTAACGCCAGGAGAACCGTTCTACTGAATAATCTTTTGGCACCCTTTTATGGTCACAACGATAATTGCCCCTTTTCTTTGCCCTCTACAATTTTTTAAAGCCATACAGGCGATTTCGTGCCTGCCTGCGGCCGGAGAGTGCATGCATGTGGCCGGAGAATGCAAGCTTGTGCCGGGAGTGCAAGCCTGTGCTCGCCCGCCCCAGCATGCACACTCCCGCCACAGGCTTGCACGAAATCGCCCGCCAATTTAGACACCCCCTTATCACTGAAGTGGTGTGGCACTGGCGAGGTTTTGGCCTGCCATATGGAAACAAAGTTGTACGGTAGTTGAATGGTGGCGGAATGGTATTATTATTATTACCACTGCACCACCATTCAACTGCCGCAACACTTTCTTTCCACATAACAGACCAAAACCTCGAAACTACCAGTTCCCGGCCTTACCACTTAGGTATGACGCAAATCCACTAAATCATATAGTAGGTTTAAGACGAAATTACTATTTCTTCCTGGAATAGCTTTCCCCCCTTGCATTCTCACTCTTCAATCTAGCATTGCAGTAGTCAAAACGTTAAACACACACAAAAATTTAACCTAAACATGTAATTTCATGTACTACTTGATCAATGCTGCAGAATATTTCATAAAAAGAAGCTAGCAACATTCATCTACCTTGAAATCGTTTTCTTGCATAGATTTACTGCTGCTCCAGCGCGGAGCTCAGTGTCAGTAGCACAAAAATTCAATTTACTTAATGGCGGAGTAAGTGGCTAATGGAAAAGTAAAAAGTCACAACGAAAAACTGTTAAATAGAAAATTTCACGTCACAAATAATTATCTTCTCAATATTTTAAGTTATGAAGACTCCCCAGCTTGGTCCAACGAGGCTAAACAAGACCCAGCAGAGCGAAGTGCAGCAATGATTTGTGCCATGAAGTAGCAGTCTTCGTTCTTGCTTAAGATCTCTCCTGATAAGTGTTTTTGCTCCTTCCTTAAGAATTGCACTTAGTTTAATTTTGTTTTTGCCTGTGGCTCGTACTCTACTACGGCTAAATGCTTACAGGAATCGCCTTCAACTAAACCAAGTGGCTTGTGAATTGCTTTCCGGATTTCTTTAGGGTGTGTTAATGTTTTAATGCGATAGGATATTTGTTGCAACAGAAACAACGATGTGGGTTTTTACACAATACAATCATTTCTTTTTGTTTAAAGGAAAAACTTAACAACTTAATTCTCCATTCAATAAAATTCGATAAAAAAGCTACTCTCGTTGAAAAGAGAGAAACACAAAATACTTTCACCACCAAAAAATGTTTTGTGCTTGAAGCCAAAAATTCTTTTAAGTCATTTAAAAGCAGGCAACTTTTGGCACAAGCTCATAAATCTTTATATTCTTTCGAGGAAGGAGTAGAAAGGTCACAACGCAGTGTTTAGCTTTTATCACTGAGCGATACTCTACAAAAAACGTGGCCTCCTCTGCTGTAACACTGTTTCTGTATATATGTATGTATGTACATACTTAAAAGCACCAGAACTAAATTATTGCCCTAAAGCGGCTATAAAAATGTCTACAATATTATGAATTGATAAAAATCCATATTAAATTTACAACTGTTGTCAAGAAAAACCTGAAATACAAGGCTCGCTAAATACTTGACCACAGTGGAAGAACAAAGTGGATCGTTTCGTCGAAAGCTCGGAAGTTTTTACAACTGTCTAACGTAAAATTTTTAACACAGCCTTAGAGAAAACAATTTTATGAGCAGCAAAGCCTTTTAGTTAGTTATATTAAATTAATGTGTACTAAAAAAGGGCAATTTTATTAGTTTCAAACATTTCCACGTTCCGTTCTTGAAATAACAAAAAAAATCGAATTTTTCAAACTGTCGAAAACAAGGTAAATATGTATGCAAAAACTTCTAACAAACCCACAAGAGACCGTGAAAGTGACATCTAATAGATCCAAATTCGTTAAGTAGAGTATAGCCCTGCTTTGAGGCAGCAGCTCAGTTTTGCACTTTCACTTTGAGTCTGGGATATAAACTCCCTTTAAGTTGGAAAATATCGAGTTGCGGAAGTGGAACATCAGCTTATACGAAGCTTTTAAGAAAACTGTAACTGCAACATAACTGAACAAAGGGTATAAATACATTAAAAATGCTGACCAGTGGCTATCATAAAGAGATCCTCTGCTACAATCTCTAAAAAGAAGCTAACAAACGAAAAGTGTGTGCCTCTTACTCACAAAGTAGTCCTGTCAAGGTATACCACCGACTTAACCGGTCAACAATAGGGTACCAAATTTCTGCAAAATGAAGCGGGAACATATTTGCCCAAACGATGATCCTCCTCATATTCTGGCAGGAGTCAAATCGAAAACCGTAGGAGTAGCGTTGGCGTAATCAGGTCCGCCACAATGGGCAACTGTGACGCAGGTCAGAGGGGCCCGAAAATAGATTGAAACACTCATATGATAAAAATTACCTAACGCCTACGTACTGATACTTTGGTTCAGGAGGAAAAACCCATTCCTAAACCTAATTTAACGAAAACCATAGGTTAAACTCTCTTTGGCTTTCCCCTTAAGTAGTTTCTTTACTACCTCTAAATTGAGTTTTAGTGAAAAAGAAATAACTTATAAGATCGTTGCATATCCACACATCTATTTGTTAGATAGCTTTTTGATTGATTCTGTCAAAATAAAAATGAGTTCTGACCTGAGCTAAGTAGAAGGGCCTGTCTAGATAAGAGATATTGCCTTCTAGGCTGCACCGTGTCACTTTAGGTACTCCCGATTTAAGAACCGATATCTATATTTAATCTTTAAACTAGCAAAAACCCCGCGTGCGTTGCAACGCCTTTCAATAGAAAGAATTGTGTGTGCATAGTCCGGGATAAGATAAGGGTATAATGAAACAAGAAACAAATCTACAAGACATGATTTTCTTTCTTTCTTCTTTAAACTCCTTTAATCCCTCATGGGACATAGGGCGGAAACAGTTGCCCTCCAGCGGACTCTGTTTTGCGCGACAGCTCTTAGCTCCGACCAGGATCTCCCAGTTGTTGCAGCTTCTTCTAGTAGGGTTCTCCTCCACGTTGTTCTAGGTCTTCCTACTCGACGGGAACCTTGCGGATTCCAGTCAAGGGCCTGTTTGGCTAGATTTTCGTTTTCGCATCGCAAGGTGTGGCCAACCCAATTCCATTTCCTTCTCCTGATTTAGTCGCCTATCCTTTCTTGGCCGGCACGGCGCCATAGTTCTTCGTTTGAAATTCTATCTTGCCAGCGGATTTTTAGGATACGACGAAGGCTATTCTGGAACTGACGTCTTCTTCTGCCCCACCATTTTCGGTAATAATGCTACCGAGGTAGCGGAATTTATTTACCAGTTCCACGTCACGGTTAATCAGCGCTGTTCGTTTAATGGTGTTTGCATTTGTCCGCATTTCTTTAGTTTTAGTCGGATTTAGCCTTAAGCCTGCTGGACTACTTTCTGTTGCCAAATTGTTTAACATGTTTTTGAGGTCCTGGTGTCTGTGGGCCAGCAAACAGATATCATCGGCGTAGTCGAGATCCTTAAGGCGGTCTACCAAAGCTCATTGTATGCCGCCTGTTCTATTATCTAGAGCGCCGACAAGGATGTCATTTATTACTATAAGAAATAGTAATGGCGAAAGTAGGCATCCTTGTCGAACTCCTGAGCACACCTCAAAGCTTTCGGATAATTTTCCATTATGAAGAACTCTGCATTTGGAATTGTTATATAGGGCTTTTATCAATTCTATTATTTTATCAGGCAGTCCACGTCGCCGTAGTGCCTGCCAAATGAAGCCCCTATTAACCGAGTCGAACGCTTTCTCATAGTCTACGAAAGCAAGGTAAAGGGGGGATCGGAATTCAGTAGACTGCTCCACTATTATTCTCAAGGTGTTAATATGATGATACAGGAGCGGCCCTTCCTGAATCCGGCCTGCTGCCTCCTACGCGTTCGGTCAACTGCCTCACTTATCCTAGATAGTAATATATGGGACAAAATTTTGCCCACAGTAGATAATAAACAGATACCTCTCCAGTTGTCGCATATTGTTAGGTCCCCTTTTTTGGTATTTTGACTATGATACCTTCCGTCCAATCCTCCGGAAAGGTACAGGTGTTCCATGATATTTCTAGGATTGGCTGAAGCGCATCTGCTATGAGGCTTGAGTCGGCTTTCAACAATTCTGGCGGGATGCCATCTTTCCCAGCTGCTTTACCATTGGCCATCGAATGAATTGCGGTTACTATTTCCGTCTTGGATGGGGTAGCGTGCTTTCCCGTGAGCTGTTTAGTGATTTGTTACAGCACCTTACTGTTGCCTGTGTTTGCCGCGTTTTCCGCTTTCTCTGCGAGCTCATTTATCTGCTGCCTTTTATCACGGCGGACACTTCTCTTAACCTCCCGATGTAATTGGGAGTATTCCCGTTCTAGTTGGTGACGCCTTTCCGGGTCGTTTGTAGAGTTTACGTTATTTTTGAGGGCCTATTTTTTGCCAGGTTGTGTCCGAGATCCAGTGTTGCTGGTTTCTTTGGACATAACCGATGCTCGTTTCCGCAGCCGTCAATATCGTCGTACTCCAAAATTCTTCAATATTTGTATCGTCAGAAACGGTTTGCTGGCTTAATAATTCTTGTAGGTATCCAGCAAATTCCCGCTTTTTAACGCTCTCCAGCAGAAGGTCTACGTTAAACCGTCTACGGGTTCTAGCATCATAATGAACGTTTTTGATTGCGACAATTTTAAGGCGAATAGTTGCTACAACCAAATGGTGGTCGCTTCCAGTATCCGCTCCTCAGAAACTCCTGACATCCATCTGCGGCTGACGGCCACGTGATCTATCTGATTTCTCGTTCTATCATCGGGCGATACCCAGGTCTCTTTGTGTATCTTCTTGTGACAAAAGTAAGTTCCACCTACCATGAGTTGGTGGGAACTACAAAAGTCAACGAAAAGCTCACCATTGTTATTGGTAACTTGGCTTAGGCCTTGGTTTCCAATTGTGTGTTCAAGGCCGGTGTTGTCACGGCCGATCTGTGCGCTTAAAGGCCTGTAACAGCATAATGGCGCGATATAAATAGTGGGCGCCACTTATGCGAGGTGTTACCCCCTTAGCCACAAGCCCGGAAGAGCATGGCCAAGGAGCCAACACCATACATAAGAAATAAAAAGAAAATCCGGAACTCCTACGCCGGCCACACGGAGTTATCTAGCTCGCCGGAGGGGTCGTGGGGTGTGTGGCCGGGACTTACCGCGGTTGGTTCACCACTTACCTGTGACTATGCAAATCTTTAGTTTCAATCATCCCTCGGGCACAGCCTGAGCCGTGTCAAGGTAGTCCGTTCCATTGTCAGATGATAGGATGGGTAACCATCACCTGTCCGGGAACTACCTCACCTAAAAATCCTGAGAGGAACTAAATTCCGCCCCAACCATTCAAAAAAAATTTAGCAAATGGAGTTCATCATTTATAACATTAAATTATCTAGTTGATTTCAGAAGCATTTATTACCACAAGATCACAAAGAGGTAAAATTAATATTCAACGGAAACGAACTCGTATCTATGTCAGATATAACAACATCCACATTTTCAAATACAAAAACAATAATTTACAATTTCAACGGTATGGATAATTCCGTACGATAAAGGATTTTAAAACGCGCCGCCTTGGTACCAATACGCCTCGTTTTATCACAATTGATATCACAATTCAATTTAAGTAAGAAGAAATTACTTGGAAACAACAAGAAAAAATTATGACAACAAATGCCCTCTCAAAAATTTACACAAAAGTATAAATATAGTTCAAATTAATATCAACTGCATCAACTGCACTTAAAAATTATTGCATTATAATAATAGATTAATTGAGGAGTGTAGAATCAAAGACCGCGATTTGCTTCGTAAGTGGCTGGCAAATAGCGGACTTTGATTCTACACTCCTCAATTCATGAAACAATATAATGTGTTGTGTTCTGTTGTGTATGTGTGTTTTTGTTTTTATTTTTATTTTTATTTTATGTCCATGTATTTTTATTTAAAAACTGAATCAAAAAAATTTATTTCTGGCAGTTGTTCGCGGGGGAACCAAAATAATTTACTGCTGGCTTCGTAATATCCGTCTCGCAATTTTCATATACAAAGCAATACAAAAATACCTTATATCCAATTTCTTTGAGGTTAATCATCCAGTAGAAAAGTTACCATGGACAGCACATCTATCTCACCAGTAAAGATGACGACTTCTCCTCGAGCAAGTTTCGGTTTTTTTCTTGTACAGTTAACAATTGCTCAAAAACAACCTGGGCGGGATCGATGACACTCGAACAACACAGCGATATTTTAGAAGGTGGCACCTCCGAACCAAGGCAATCCTGGAGAAAACCTTCTTCGTTCTGTTAGGGATACAGCGAACGCAGCAATCCAATGGATAAAAGTATCTCAAATACTTCAAAAAAACGGATTCTCTGGTGCTAAGGTTGTGAAAATCTTGCACCCTGCTTGACAATGGTAATACTACAGCACGTCCATCGAATGCACCATGATTCCAACGGTTAGATTCCTCAAATAAGCTGCAACCTGACGCTTCCTTTTTATACAATTTGTTGCTTCTTGTTCACATATCACCATAAAATATACAAGGCTTTTTCTTTCGTTGATTGTATAATTAATTCTACTCTTGTGCGAAGTTATACGCGGAGCCAAAAACTAACAAAATCCGGACAACTTTTCGTTTCTAAATCCCAAAACAGACTCCTCGAAAACAAAAATCTATTTTTCAACCTTCAAAAAAATTTTCCTTTTTCTCCGCCGCCTCCTTCTTTTTTATCGACCCACCACTAGATTTCTTTTCCTACAGTGATTTTGAGACAAGTAGATATTTAGGGATTTCCGTGCAAAACTGACCGTTACATACCCTCGGGTCCACAAGGCCGACTCGCGAGGCAGTGAGGAGCCGAAAAAAACGGACGGTTTTTATGCCGTAAGACCTAATATTTTTGGCGCCAATGTGGGTCTCGACTCACAACCTGAGAATAGGAGTCTCATGCTCTAGTGAGCTAGCCGGGCATCACAGGTAAGAGTAGTAATACGGAACGAGGTGAGAGGAGTGATTACGCCAACTTTGAAAAGGTGGAGCAGTCCGTAGATCACTCGGAAGAATATCTGGAAGTCCCAGGATCCGGCTGAAGGCAATTCCATATTGTCCCCCTCCGGCTCCTGTAAACTTACAGACATTCTCGCCAGAACCGGTTTCCTCTCATACCGTGGAGTCAATCTCACGCAATCCCACATTGCATGTGACTCACCCCAGTAGGACGACAGGCAACTAGTTCGCCGAGGTACACCCGCAGCATGACCAAAATTTATAAACAAAATGACAAGGAGACCTTGAGGAAATCAACGACGTAGGTCTTTGGCGTGATATACACCGAGACTCTTACCGGCCAAATCGAGTATAACAGTTGTAAAGCAACAACAGTCAAATAATTTCAATATGAAGGATATTGGAACAGTTAACACTTACACAGGTATAGCCATACCCTAATAAAAAGAAAATAAATTGACGCTAAGTCCGGAGAAGTACATAGAATCTCGTGAGAGTAACTATAACTTAGAAATGTGTAAATTATATGAAACGCATTAGCAATAAATAACCTAGTCACCCTAACTAATGCCGGGTTAATCAAATCAACAAATTAAGAAATTAGTTTTAACACCGCTCGAGAGTTACCTTCGAGGAAGTTTCGGACGGTGCTGACTTATACAAGCCACGTATGATTTTGGCCGGACAATCCTCATTTAGTGCAATACCTACTAGCGTGCAAACGCGACATATGCATTCAATGTTTTCTGGAGTTGGCTCCTGGAGTAACTGGGTCATTAGCAACCTAATATTCTGGCCAAGTTCCTTCATACGCAATCCACCCTTCTTAAATTGTCTGTATACTTCAGCAAAAAATAGAGTGATACCTCTCATCCTACGACTGTCCCTTGGGCTGTGTCGCGTGATTTCATCCTGATGATATGCTAGCGTTAGCCTAAGCAAACTCCTAAAAACACTATTTCCCACCGGGTTCATAGAGTCAAACAGTACATATAACTTAGCTCCTATACTTCCGAAAGTCTGGTCGTCCCTAGATGGGTTGAAAATAATCTCTATCACATTGCTTACCACAAAATGATTATCCTTCACATCTCCAAATACAGTACATGCTCTTGACGCTATGGTATCGAAAGATTCCGGCTTTTCTTTTAGGCAATTAACAATATTCCATGCGTATTTCACAGCTTTAATCTCGTCTGCTGTCGGTCCACATCTCCCTACCGTGCTAGAAGTTGAGTCATGTTCTGCCATCAGCGCAGTCTGGATGGCGGTCGACGATGAAAGATAGCCCCCAGTCCCAGATAGTGGTAGTCGTGATACTGAGCATCTCCTAACTGGAGTAAAAGCCAGGATGACGGGTGACCGTCGAGGTACAAACTCCTTTGCGAGAGGGGATAAGGACGAAAAATAATGTGGCCTTCGTAGCACCTTATGACGGATGGGCAGGCCATAAAAGGTGCGTCCGCACAAGTCGCCCATGATTACCTATGGTATTAACAAACAAAAAAAATTCCCCACGATATAATCAAAACAAAAACAAACGATAACCAGTAATCAAAGCGTGGAATTAACCAAATCAAACAGAAGTTAATAATATTGTGTGTAACCCCCGAAAAAAAATCAACAGTGATTAGTGTGTAGTGTGATAAAACAATAAGTTTGTATTAGTGTTTATATATTTTAGTGTAGATGAGTGATTGTATGCTTTGATTCAAAGTTAAGTTAGGAATGGTTGAGACAGATAACAATTCCCCTCAGGGCTCCCGCATGGTCGATGTCCTCGATGGCAGTTGGTGAAAACTATGAAGCATAGTCATCACCAAGTGTCATCAAGGTCGCCGACCCAGCTTCAGGTCTGCCCCGAAAGAAGGACGGAAACAAAGATCCAAAATCGCATCGCCACGAAAGGGAAACTTCTTCAAAAATAAAACAAATTTGGAAGTAGTCCGCTGTCCAGCCACAACTGAGCTACCTTTCGGAAAATCAATCAGTTGGGAGGAATAGACGAAAAAAAAACTCAGGACTTAAACAAAAAATAGAATTTAAAAAAAGCTGGATGGACCTTCCGAAGGAACAAGGGGCGCAGTGGCAGGCGGTAACACGCCTGATACCAAAGACGGTTAAGCCCTTGTACCAACTTCAACTTCCACCAGGAAAAATTAAAAGAGGATCCTGTTCACGGACCGACGCAGTGGCAGGCGGTAACACGCCTGATACCAGAGTCGCCGCCCCTAGAAACAGGACAGGGATGAACCACTACTACACCTGCACGCATAGCCAAGCGACCACTCGCTTGTTAGCAAGCCGTGCAGGTCAGCATGGTTCGAAGCTACTCCCAAAAAGAAGAAGTTACCGCGTAAGTGAACGGACAGGCCTAAAAGCGAAAACAAAGAAAAATTCACATAGAATTTGGACAAGGATGCTGCAAAAAAAAATTCGGCAAAACAGACAAAGGCTAAGGCCTCGCGGTACTACCTTAGCCCACAGCGAGCGCTTGGTGAACGTGGTGAACCATAAACAAAAAATCAAACGTTGTCCGTGAAGGCACAAGTGGTACTGAACCAAAAAAAATTCAAACTTCAAGGTCCGTGTAGGACAGTCAACGGGCTTTAAAAGCCACGTTGGGCGCCATTTATGTAACAGCATAATGGCGCGATATAAATAGTGGGCGCCACTTATGCGAGGTGTTACCCCCTTAGCCACAAGCCCGGAAGAGCATGGCCAAGGAGCCAACACCATACATAAGAAATAAAAAGAAAATCCGGAACTCCTACGCCGGCCACACGGAGTTATCTAGCTCGCCGGAGGGGTCGTGGGGTGTGTGGCCGGGACTTACCGCGGTTGGTTCACCACTTACCTGTGACTATGCAAATCTTTAGTTTCAATCATCCCTCGGGCACAGCCTGAGCCGTGTCAAGGTAGTCCGTTCCATTGTCAGATGATAGGATGGGTAACCATCACCTGTCCGGGAACTACCTCACCTAAAAATCCTGAGAGGAACTAAATTCCGCCCCAACCATTCAAAAAAAATTTAGCAAATGGAGTTCATCATTTATAACATTAAATTATCTAGTTGATTTCAGAAGCATTTATTACCACAAGATCACAAAGAGGTAAAATTAATATTCAACGGAAACGAACTCGTATCTATGTCAGATATAACAACATCCACATTTTCAAATACAAAAACAATAATTTACAATTTCAACGGTATGGATAATTCCGTACGATAAAGGATTTTAAAACGCGCCGCCTTGGTACCAATACGCCTCGTTTTATCACAATTGATATCACAATTCAATTTAAGTAAGAAGAAATTACTTGGAAACAACAAGAAAAAATTATGACAACAAATGCCCTCTCAAAAATTTACACAAAAGTATAAATATAGTTCAAATTAATATCAACTGCATCAACTGCACTTAAAAATTATTGCATTATAATAATAGATTAATTCATGAAACAATATAATGTGTTGTGTTCTGTTGTGTATGTGTGTTTTTGTTTTTATTTTTATTTTTATTTTATGTCCATGTATTTTTATTTAAAAACTGAATCAAAAAATTTATTTCTGGCAGTTGTTCGCGGGGGAACCAAAATAATTTACTGCTGGCTTCGTAATATCCGTCTCGCAATTTTCATATACAAAGCAATACAAAAATACCTTATATCCAATTTCTTTGAGGTTAATCATCCAGTAGAAAAGTTACCATGGACAGCACATCTATCTCACCAGTAAAGATGACGACTTCTCCTCGAGCAAGTTTCGGTTTTTTTCTTGTACAGTTAACAATTGCTCAAAAACAACCTGGGCGGGATCGATGACACTCGAACAACACAGCGATATTTTAGAAGGTGGCACCTCCGAACCAAGGCAATCCTGGAGAAAACCTTCTTCGTTCTGTTAGGGATACAGCGAACGCAGCAATCCAATGGATAAAAGTATCTCAAATACTTCAAAAAAACGGATTCTCTGGTGCTAAGGTTGTGAAAATCTTGCACCCTGCTTGACAATGGTAATACTACAGCACGTCCATCGAATGCACCATGATTCCAACGGTTAGATTCCTCAAATAAGCTGCAACCTGACGCTTCCTTTTTATACAATTTGTTGCTTCTTGTTCACATATCACCATAAAATATACAAGGCTTTTTCTTTCGTTGATTGTATAATTAATTCTACTCTTGTGCGAAGTTATACGCGGAGCCAAAAACTAACAAAATCCGGACAACTTTTCGTTTCTAAATCCCAAAACAGACTCCTCGAAAACAAAAATCTATTTTTCAACCTTCAAAAAAATTTTCCTTTTTCTCCGCCGCCTCCTTCTTTTTTATCGACCCACCACTAGATTTCTTTTCCTACAGTGATTTTGAGACAAGTAGATATTTAGGGATTTCCGTGCAAAACTGACCGTTACAGGCCCAATTACAATGAGCGGATCTACGCGGATTGAAATGTCAAAAGAACGCATCAGAACGGATCAGTTCGCATTTAAACGTCAAAGTGTGCAAAAATACAAACATTTCATTTCATTTTTAATCTTGGAATTTTTATATCCACTCTTTGCCTTGTTGTACAGTATTTCATAATCTTTCACTTCTGCGATTAACTGCTCGTCCGAAAACATTTTTAAAAACATAACATCTAAAAAAAAAAATAAATAAAACCTTAAACATTCACAGCTTTTGTTTACCAAAATTTTGACAGCTCAATCCGGCGATTTCTAAACAAACTAAAACGAATCCGGCACAGATGCGGTCAAATGCGTTTGAATCCGTTCATTGAAATCAGTTAAATAGAAAACGCATGCTTGGAAAACTACTTTGACAGTTCAATCCGATTCTGTTCCGCTCTAATCCGGTCATTGTAATTGGGCCTTTAGTCACCCATTAAAACAATGATGTCTCCCCTTGGAATAGAGCGAAAAACCTCATTCAGTCGCATATAGAACTCGTCCTTGATGTCATCTTTTGCGTCTTCAGTTGGAGCATAGCATTGGACTACCGTAGTACTTCTTAGTCTGGTTCGCAGGCGCACAGTAATAATCCTCTCAGAAACTGGTGACCAGCTAATTAGGCTGGTCCTGGCTTCTTTGGAGAGTATTACACCAACGCCACTCCTACGGCTTTCAGTTTCGTTTCTGCCAGAATATAAAAAGGACTCACCGTTTGGGCAGATATGTTCCCCCGCATCGGGCCATCTGGTCTCGCTAAGTCCCATGATCTTGATTTTATATCGATTCATCTCGTTGAGGACTTCATCCAGCCGTCCCTCAGCAAGCAGTGTCCTCACATTCCATGATCCGATTCGTGTCCTTGTTCGAAAAGCAAAGGTCGTCGTCGTGTTGTCCATCCGGTTCCGAGGCATTGCTTGCCGATTCGTAGCAATGGTGTTTTTTATGGGAGCGGGCTGCTAACCCTCAGCCCAACCGACTTAAAACTCTGTTTTGTGGCGCAGAGAGCTCGCCATTCGCCCGTCTCCCGTTAGCTCCTTCCGAAGAAGTACCCCAGGGGCACCGCGGGGAGGTGGGATTAGGACTTGCTAACAGGTCTGCTAGGTGTTCTTCTGCAGTGACTTTTCTCGGGTCTTGACAGAAGTGACAAATCGGGTGCCACCACTTTCCGAGGTCTTTGCTAGCCGTTCGCCCACCCCCAAGTATTAAATATTAGTTTTGAAATTGTTTCAATCAGAAAGCAGTAACTGCGTTTCAAGGGGCGATATATTCAACTCCGGAATACTCCCGAGTATTTGCAGCTATCCCTGCCCTTGTTTGGGAATATTTTACTCCTAGTAAAAAAGCATAAAATTTCCGCCAGATTTGGTAACATTAACTACTTCAAAATGACTTTTTGTTTTTTAAGGTTAAATGAACACGCGACTAATTATTTGAAAGTGTTTTTTTAAAGTAAATATACAAATACGGTAAATATAGTTTAGGTATTTTTGTGTAAATAAAAACACCACAATAATCACTATAAATTAATATTTTTTACTAGTATGTATGTTCAACTTAAAATTACACTCTTCTAGTATGAATTATTATTAATTTCGATTTACATTTATTAATTTTGATTTACAATTACAAGTCTATATGGACTGAGGTAGGGGAACCGTAGTACGAAGAGTAAAGTATGAAGATGCAGGACACTCTGTACGTTCCCAATGCGAATGAAAGAGTGAGGACGTGTGTGCTGGTGAAACACGGAGTGCAGGCGGTTTTACTGCCGCACTTGTGCACACCAGATCTCACAGCAGTACGCTTGGGAATTGAAAGTGGGGCTTTCATTCTAGCCTCAGCCTACCTTCCGTACGATTCGCCAGATCCTCCGCCCACCAGGGAGTTGGAAATTCTGGTTATTACCTGTGGCGAAAAAGGCACAGGGTTAATAGTTGGTTGCGACGCAAATGCACACAACACGGTGTGGGGAAGCACCAACGACAACCATACAGGAGAGGCTTTGCTCGAATTTGTGGAATGCAACAATCTAGTTATTGCAAATAGAGGGGTAGAACCAACCTTCGTCGATGCTAGACGAAGGGAAGTCATAGATATAACTCTATGCAGCAACCGGATGTTGACAAGATTGACCAACTGGGAGGTGATGGATCGGACGACTATGTCAGATCACAGAGCCATTTCATTTGAGATAGCGTACGGAACCCCGGGCAGGGGAGACGGAATTAGAACAACGAGAATTCCCCGCAACACGGACACGTCTAGATATACTGAAATGTTGCGCAGGAATCTCGGGGAGCGCGTGCCAAGGGCACCGAAAACCACAAGAGAAGCAGAGTCTCAGTTGCATGTCCTGCAGACAGCGATAGAGAACGCTTTTCGAGTGGCGTGTCCTCTTACGTCAGTGGATGACCATGATCCCACACCCTGGTGGTGTAGGGAACTGGAGAAACTGAAGAAAGAGGTCAGAAGGGCTTTCAACCAAGCGATGAGGTGCAATGACCCGGTTGCCTGGGAGAATTACAAAGCCAAGAAAAGAGAAATGAAACAAACTCTGCGACGACGGAAAAGGGAGTCGTGGAGGGACTTCTGCTCGAGCATGGAGAGCATATCTGAGGCCAGCAGACTTCAGAAAATGATCTCCAGGGACCCGGTCTCCAAAGTCGGACTCGTTCGTGACCCGTCGGGGAGGATGACGGAGACGCTGGAGGAAACCAACAAGATCCTGATGGAAGTTCACTTTCCTGGCAGCTATATCTCGGGTAAATCTTGGACTATTCGTAACAGAATGGCTACAAGGATGAACCGAGAGAAGGCTAACGGGGTGGTGACGGAGGAAGGGGTGAGACGTGCAATAGACACATTCTCTCCCTTCAAGACATCGGGGCGTGACGGAATATTCCCTGCGCTGCTTCAATGGGGCAAAGAAATCATTGCACCCAGGCTTAGGGGAATATTCGTTACCTGTCTAGCAACAGGATACATTCCGGCGGTGTGGAGGGAAACCAAAGTGGTATTTCTCCCTAAGCCAGGCAAGAAGGACTACACCGAGGCGAAGTCCTCCAGGCCAGTCAGCCTAACATCCTTTCTGTTGAAAACAATGGAAAGAGTGGTGGCAGACCACCTGGAGAGTACTATGCTAAGGAGGCACCCTTTAAGTAGAAGCCAGCACGCTTACCAGGCTGGCAGATCTACAGAAACGGCACTTCACCAACTGGTGCGAGTAGCCGAGGGGGAACTGTATACCGGAGGCATAGCGATGGCCGTTATTATGGACATCGAAGGCGCCTTCGACAAGATACAGTTCAACAAACTCAAAGACGCTCTGGTGAGGCGCGAGGTCAGCCCCATGATTGTAAGGTGGGTGGACAGCATGCTGAAAAACAGAGCGGTAAGGATTCAGACAGGAGACTCGCGGCTTCGAGGGAGGGTCAGCAAGGGATGCCCACAGGGCGGGGTCCTATCGCCCCTCCTGTGGAACATCACTGTGGACACTCTGCTCAGGCGGCTAGAGGTAATGGGCGTGCATACCGTTGGGTATGCAGATGATGTAGCGATTGTGGCACGTGGCAAGTTTATGAGCACTACGACAGATATCATGAGGAATGCACTCCAAGTGGTTGAGCAGTGGTGTACGGAACAGGGCCTCACCATAAATGCCAATAAGACAGACGCGATAATCTTCACTAGGAAGATTAAAGATCTGGATTTTCAGCCCCTCATGCTTTTTGGATCGAGGATCAAGGTGTCTGGGATGGTCAAGTATCTGGGTGTATACTTGGACTCGCGACTAACCTGGAAATACCACGTTGAAGAGAAGATTAAGAAGGCGACAAGGGTGCTTCACCAGTGCAGAAGAGTATGTGGACTAAGGTGGGGTATCTCACCAAGGTTAGCATACTGGACATATACCATGATGGTGAGACCCATCATAACTTATGCCTCGGTGGTCTGGTGGACTAAAGCCACACAGAAAACCGTCAAGAGGCATTTGGACAAGGTGCAAAGAATGGCCAGCGTAGGTGTGAGCGGTGCTTTCCGCACCACACCCGCCGCGGCATTGGAGGCGCTGTTAGGTCTGCTGCCGTTAGATCTCCAGGTGATGAAGACTGCGGCAGCCTCAGCGATTCGGATGAGACGGGATGCCGCATGGCAGGCATCAGGAACCTTATATGGGCACATGAAGATCCTGGATCGCATTAAAGGGATTAGGGAGCTCATGATGCCCATGGAAGGGATCACAAAAATGAGGGTGACCGAAAGGTATCATAAAACCCTCATAGGGAACGGAACGCTCCCGGAAGGGAGACCGGAAGACATATATATCTTCACGGATGGATCCATGATTGACGGCAGAGCAGGTGCGGGAGTCTTCTCGGAGGACTTAAATCTGACCTGCTCTCTGGCTTTGGGAAATTACACCTCAGTCTACCAGGCGGAAATGCTTGCTCTGCTGCACGCGCTGGATCACATAAATGAGGGTCAGGTGCAGGGAAGAAGTATCCTTATAGCACTGGACAATCAGGCTGTGATTAAGCGCATGAATCAGACAGAGATTAATGCGTCTCTGGCGTTGGAATGTGTCCAAAAACTGAACAGGTGTGCGCAACAAAACAACGTGACGCTAGCTTGGGTTAGAGGACATACAGGCATCGATGGGAACGAAAAGGCTGACAACCTGGCAAAACAGGGGTCGGAATTCTGGGGACCGGAGCCATACTCTGCCATTGGCAGAGGGTTGGTAAGGAACTACATCGAGAAATGGGTCGCTGAGGAACACCGGAGACGGTGGGACGCTATGACCCCGTGTAGGCAGGCTTAAGATGGTGCTTACGTTGCCGATTACCGCAGCCAGAAGAAGGATCCTGCATATGCAAAGGAGAACCCTCAGATGGTTGGTGGCACTGATTACAGGACACGGATGTTTCAGGTACCACCTAAAAAGAATGGGAATTCTGGAGGATGACACCTGTCGGATGTGCCTGGAGGAACCTGAGACGGCCACACACATAGTGTGTCACTGTCCGGCGGTGGCGAGGAAAAGGGCTGCCATAACTGGGCTCCATTGGATTGAGGACATGAGGCAGACTCCCTTCAATCAGCTGCTTGCGATAACTAGGGGAGTCGAAGTAAGGGAGCAATGGGACAACCCACTGCAACCCCAATAAGATGACTCTAGGCAGAGGGACGAAAAGGGACCCGCAAATAGTGGTCTGATTCGATATCCCTCGAAAATCTATATATATATGAAGATGCAGGAAATTGGCTAGATCACTGCAGCTGGCGTTCAGTGATTGGGGGTGCATTTTAGCAGATCGTTTTGTCGTGCGGGAAGTTTTGTGTGGCAATTAAACTTTACGCGGTCACCACAATATTGTACAATAAGACATAAAATTTCCTTTTATTATAAAATAAATAATTATTAGAAATTTATTTTAGACAATAAATTAAATTGAAGTTTTGTTTTGCTCGTAATGAGTCTTTTAACACGTTAACACGTTAATTTTTCACTACCGACGCTCACCTAAGACCGAACAGCGATATTCATGCCATTTTTTAATTGTTCCAAGTGTCGTAGTTTCGTAATATTTTTTAGCTTAGTTAGCATTAAGGTCTGTTTTAAATTTGAATTGTAGTTGCGGATCGTAATTCACACAACACAACTGTAAAAAACAAAACGAAGAAACTACGAAACTACGAAGTGAAATTTATTGGCTTTTTAGCTTCGTAGTTGCGAATGAGCTTCGTAGTTTCCAAATGTATTAGAATGAAATACGAAGAACTACGAAGTACAAAACTACGAAGACTACGAACAAAGTAAAACGTGGTATGAAGACCCCTAATGTATTTCAACGGAGCGAAGGCATGTTAACACGCGCTACGAACTACTAAGCGAAAACAAAAGATCGTCAGCAGTTAAGCGAAATTCTATATTACTACAAATAATATTACCCACACCCGTTTCAACAGCCGAATCTGAAAGGCTCTGCAGTACTTTAAAAGATATTAAAATATACAAATCCAACACCATGGGCCAGTGCCGTTTGAATTCATTGGATGGTTGGATTGCCAAGGCCGTGTGGATGGTTTAATCAAGAATGTATGAACGCGATCAAAGCCAAAGATACCGACGCGAGTACATCAGGTCGAGAAACACCTGCAAAACCACCATCAGGCAAATCAAAGCATCTTTTGATGACAGGGTAAGAAACTTCTGGTCCTTGATAACCACCATCAGGAAAAATTTTAACGTATCGCCTTTCATTCACTATGCGAAGGTGTTAACAGAAAGCAAATGCAAGGCTGACTTGCTCGCATCTCTGTTTGCCTCAAATCCTTCCTTGCCTGATATTGCCGTGCAACCCCCCATTGTAGAGGGTTCTTCTCACTCAATGGGCAGAGTTTTCTTCAGTACTCGTAAAGTGTACAAGTGCCTCAAGGAACTCGATTCCAATAAATCCACTGGCCCCGATAATATTCCCCCTATGGTTCTTAAAAAAATGTACTTCACCTTTGGCTAAACAATGCCTTTCATACTTCTCCGGAGTTTTCCCTGACTCCTAGAGACTGGCCCATGTTCAGCCTATACTGAAAAAAGGTGATTCCAGCGACCCCTCTAACTACCGCCCAATAGCAATCACTTCTCTTCTCTCCAAAATCATGGAGACAATAATAAACAAAAAGCTTATGGCATATCTTGAATGCAGCCAAATATTGGATGACAAGCAGTACGGCTTTAGATCCAAGAGATCTACTGGCGACCTCCTTGTATGCCTAACTGAGCACCTCTACCAAAACATTCATCACTTTGGTGAATCCGGCCTGGTTGCTCTCGATATCTCCAAGACTTTTGATAGAGTATGGCACCCCACTCTATTGAGTAAACTCCAACTATTGGTATTGACTTTCTTCTAAAGAATTGGATTAAGAGTTTCCTTTCCGACCGTTCAATCAAGGTAGTAATGGACGGCGTCGAATCTAATCCCCACTCCATCTTTGCAGGCGTTGCCCAGGGTTCAATTCTGTCATCAGCTCTCTTCCTAGTTTTTATAAATTACCTACTCTCAATCCCATCCAACCCACTTCATAGCTTTGCTGGTGATAGTACTTTGCGTTACTCGTATAGCTTCGATAAAGCAAGACAAGCACGTCCAGGGGCCTTATCATGAAATGCGATTCGAAAATGAAATTATCCGAAAATCGAAAAAAGCGATCATACCATGCGAATTCGAATCGATTTGATGCGATTACAAACGGAATTTTTTCCGATGGCTGTGCAGCTGTCGCATTTGATGTTTAGATTTCGTGAGGGCACACTTTAGGAATAAAATATGTAAATTTATCTTATAACTACATATTTAATTGATTATATAAATAAACAATTTTTCAGGGGAAAAGCTACAACAGAAAAACAATACGCTGTGATATCCTTTTCTATTATAAAATAAATGTTCATTTTCCTTTGGTCGAATTATATTTATGTGTGTTCCATCCACACATCCAATTACCCCGGCTTTGATACTCGAAAGAGTTGTATAAAGCTGTAACAGAAAATATCATAATCATTTTTATATAATTTATTTTACTTCGATTAAATTATTTAATTTTTGTAAAGAAAACTCACAAACTTTATTACCGCACTTATAAAATGTCAAATATTGGCATGAAGTTGCCTGCTTTCACAGTATTGGCAAGAATTTTTAAGTTGCGTAGGGCAGTACTCCCTTTGCAATGCGAATTCGTAGTAGACGGATCCTATGATCGGTAGATTCTTTCGTACCGCAAATTAATTTCGGTTCGTATTTACTTTCGTATCGCATTTCATGATAAGGCCCCAGACCTTGTCTGCTTGATCGTGAACTTATGTCCACTTCCATCAACAGGGATATAAATCTGATTCTAGATTGGGGCCACAAAATACTGTCTCTTCTCTAAGAAAATGCGCTCCTCAATTCCTCGCATTATAGTGGACAGCCAAGAACTGATGGCTGGACCATTAACTGAAGATCTGCGTTGGAGTAATCACATATTCCAAATCGCTAAGCAAACATCACAATGCTTGGGATTCCTGAAAAGATCCAATTTCCTCACTCAGATCCAATTTCCTCGGCTAGTAATATGCAATAGATATAGTGGAAAGTCTGTCGGATCTATAGTACGCTTGAGAAAATTCAGGCCAACGACAGATGCAGGAAGAATAGTGACGAATCTACTGACGGACTTGATACAAATACTATTTGAAAATATCAATATTTATGAATTCCTATTTACATTAAAACCTAAAAGTAACCGAGTAAAAATAAATTTTAATGGCTAATTTTCTTAAAAGCATACACGCTAGGTGCACCGTAGCATATAAGTGCGCATCCCACACGGGTATGCACGCTTCCGCCACAGGCATGGATACTACCGCCACAGGAACGAAAATCTAAACATATGCACATGCATATGCTGGTGACATATGCACATGCATTCAGAGGTTCATAAAATTGCATGGTTTTTTTCCGTCCTGGCTTTCACACATAGCCCGAAAATCTAAGTAACGAGTGCATGCAAGGTGCATGTGTTTGTTGTGTATACTTGTGTGTGCTATTTCGAATGCGGCATTACAGAAAAAGTTAAAAGTAGTCCGACCTTTACGTGGCATGCATTCCATTCATGGAACATTCCGCCAGGTCGCATTTGAATACACACACTTCTATATTATTTATCAACGAATTGAACGCATGTACGCTTGGATATGTCGCCAACTGTATGCATGCTCCGCTCCCGCTACATTCATGATCATTAATAATTGCATCCGCATTGGCATAGACTATTCCAAACCCGAGTAAAACATTTTTTCAAACCAAACGATGTAGGGATAATTTCAGCCCTTTACTATTATCCCTTATCATAAAATTGCTTTGTTATAAATCAACCACTTTTGAATATAAATATTGCAAAAAATATATTTTATTGGATTGTTTTTGATTATAATTAAAATTATCGCGAAAATCCTTAAAAAAGGGAGTTTTTAAGCATATTTAAAGGTGACATGCATATTTTAAGACTGTGGGACCCCGACAGTGTAATGTTTTGACATAAACGATTCGTCGATTTGTGCAAGTTAAAAAATTGTAATTTAAAAAGGGGAAAGGTCCAGCACATCTCACCAAAGGGGAAGTGGGTGTCAATTTTAAAACAAGAGCACCTCACACATTTAATTCACCACTCCCTTTTGTTATTCTAAGCACCCAAACCACTGGACATATGGTTTTAACAGCTTCGGTTTTATCAATTGAAGCGTGCAAAAAGTATTTTATATTGGAGACAATAACAAAATAAACGTAAGAAAGATGTATTGTTCATTTGTTCTTTCATTTTTTCATATTTGTTTACATCGTTTGGCATTTGAAGATAGTCTCAAGTACTTATACCGTAACTTCCCGGCAGTGCTACATGTTTGGCCACACCAAAAAGCAGATCCACTTGCTCAGGCTGCGCCGAAAATTCTTGTCGTATATTCCGCTTCCAACATGTCAGTCAACTCCAAAGTGTCCGCGGCATAATCCCGGCCAGTGGCCAAACCACAAGAAAAATCTGAAATAATTCACCTCTACAGAATGGTGAATTTGTATTCCTATAATGAGATAAAGCAAAGTCTGGGCGACAACGTAGCTAACATGCCAGAAAATCTATGCAGTAAGGCAGAGTGTATTTTAACTGTTGCACATACAGCCCAAAGTCTAGTAATAACAAGTCTTTGAGTGAAATTACACGGCCATTCACTTGGGACTCACGTCAAACCTGTCTGAGTAAAATTTGAGTATTACACGGTGCATTTAAATTTCTGCCTCTTTTCCGTGTAACAATTCTATTGTCTATGTGGTTGTGCACAAAACAACAAAAATTCTTATAATTATCGCAGTCCCAGCGAAGAAAGTTATGCTTGTGTTAGTGTAATATGCTGTGAGACCGAAATTTTTCTTGGATTCACAAGTGAGACCAACACATGCACTTCCCTGCGCCCCCTTGTCTAAAAAACCGGTTTATTGGAAGTGATTGGAAAGTGAGTCTGGGAAAGTGATAGGTCGTGTAATTTGGCTCTTTCATCTTCATACAAAAATTTCCGACCGTTGATTGTGTGCGTGCATATATGAACATACTGCTGAGCAAAACTCAACGCATACTTTGTGAACTCGGCGAGACAAAGCCAGATTCTCTCTTTATGGTAAAGTATACAGAACAGAAAAGGAAAAAAAATGAATCAGCTGTTTTCTTTCATAAATCAAAACAAACGAGCAAATATGCACCAATACACCCCCATATAAACTCATAAAATTTTCCGACTTATGGTTGTATTCCAGCGCGTATAAAAATGTTGCATTCTCTCTCTGATAGCCTGACATCGTCATTTGAAAAACTTGTGCATGCAGCTGTTCGCCTTTCACTCATTAACCATATGAAGATGAAAGACTTGTTAATTTCTAGACTTTGATACAGCCCCGAGTGGCATCGTCTCTTGTACCCCGTCCGCCCCTTTTCCCATCGTTATACGAAAGTTGTGACGATTTTTCATGTGTGAGAGCGTTACACGAATGAAATTGAATCACTCTCATGTAAATTTTTTTAAGCAAACGTCCCTAAAGAAGTTTTACTTCAAAAATATCAATATGTAACAAATATATTTCCGGGATTTCAAATTTTAATAAAACGTTATTGAACTGTTTGCACAGCTAAAAGAACGCCGGGCAAATCTATAATATACAAATAAGTCGGGTTTTCCTTCCTGACGCTATAATTCCAGAACGCACGATCCGATTTCCACGGTTTTGCATTCGTTGGAAAGGTCTCGGGCTCCGTGGGGTTTATAGCAAAAAAATTTCAACAGAAAAGCAGGCGTTTGGTCCATAGCAGCCATCTCAAGAAGGCGGATTACCATTTTATTTACAACCCCTCGACATGGACATCAAATGAAAGGGTATGGTAAGCAGAACACCAAAGGCAATATGATATACTCAATATATCGTTTGGTCCATGGCAGTGATCTCAAGAGAGCAGATGAGAATTTTCTTCACAACCCCTTCGAAATGGGTATCCAATGAAAGAGTATGATAAGTAGAACAATATAAGCAATATAGTAAACTCAATATGTCGCTTGCTCCATAGCGGCCACCTCAAGAATGCGGATTACCATTTTCTTCACAACACCTTCGACATGGATATCAAATGAAAGAGTATGATAAGTAGAACACCATAGGCAATATAGTATACTCAATATATCGTTTGCTCCATGGCGATCATCTCAAGCGGGCGGATTACCATTTTCTTCACAACGCCTTCGAGATGGGTATCAAATGAGAGAGTATGATAAGTAGAACACCATAAGCAATATAGTATACTCAATATATCGTTTGGTCCATAGCGGCCATCTCCAGAGGTTGGATTACCATTATCTTCAACCCCTCGACATGGATTTCAAATGAAAGGGTATGATAAGTAGAACACCATAAGCAATATAGTATACTCAATATATCGTTTGGTCCATGGCGGTCATCTCAAGAGGGTGGATGATCATTTCCTTCACTACCCTCTCAACATTGGTATCAAATGAACGGGCATTATAAAAAGAATGCCATAGACTATGTCTTTAGATTCATAGCGACAATCTCAAGAGCGAGGGTTATCATTTTCTTCACAACACCCGAGACATGGGTATCAAATGAAAGGCTATGAAAAGTAGAACACCATAAGCAATATAGTATACTCAATTTATAATTTGGTCCATGGCGGCCATCTCAAAAGGGCGGTTTACCATTTTCTTCACAACCCCTCCTAGATGGGTATCAAATGAAAGAGTATGATAAGTAGAACAATATAAGCAATATAGTATACTCAATATATCGTTTGGTCCATAGCGGCCATCTCCAGAAGGCGGATTACCATTTTCTTTACAACCACTACGACATGGGTATCAAATGAAATAGTATGATAAGTAGAACACCATAAGCAATATAGTATACTCAATATATCGTTTGCTACATGGCGGTCATCTCAAGAGGGCGGATTACCATTTTCTTCACAACCCCTTCGAGTTGGGTATCAAATGAGAGAGTATGATAAGTAGAACACCATAAGCAATATAGTATACTCAATATATCGTTTGGTCCATGGCGGTCATCTCAAGAGGGCGGATGATCATTTTCTTCACTACCCTCTCAACATTGGTATCAAATGAACGGGCATTATAAAAAGAATGCCATAGACTATGTCTTTAGATTCATAGCGGCAATCTCAAGAGCGAGGGTTATCATGTTCTTCACAACACCCGAGACATGGGTATCAAATGAAAGGCTATGAAAAGTAGAACACCATAAGCAATATAGTATACTCAATTTATAATTTGGTCCATGGCGGCCATCTCAAAAGGGCGGTTTACCATTTTCTTCACAACACCTTCGACATGGATATCAAATGAAAGAGTATGATAAGTAGAACACCATAGGCAATATAGTATACTCAATATATCGTTTGCTCCATGGCGATCATCTCAAGCGGGCGGATTACCATTTTCTTCACAACGCCTTCGAGATGGGTATCAAATGAGAGAGTATGATAAGTAGAACACCATAAGCAATATAGTATACTCAATATATCGTTTGGTCCATAGCGGCCATCTCCAGAGGTTGGATTACCATTATCTTCAACCCCTCGACATGGATTTCAAATGAAAGGGTATGATAAGTAGAACACCATAAGCAATATAGTATACTCAATATATCGTTTGGTCCATGGCGGTCATCTCAAGAGGGCGGATGATCATTTTCTTCACTACCCTCTCAACATTGGTATCAAATGAACGGGCATTATAAAAAGAATGCCATAGACTATGTCTTTAGATTCATAGCGGCAATCTCAAGAGCGAGGGTTATCATTTTCTTCACAACACCCGAGACATGGGTATCAAATGAAAGGCTATGAAAAGTAGAACACCATAAGCAATATAGTATACTCAATTTATAATTTGGTCCATGGCGGCCATCTCAAAAGGGCGGTTTACCATTTTCTTCACAACCCCTCCTAGATGGGTATCAAATGAAAGAGTATGATAAGTAGAACAATATAAGCAATATAGTATACTCAATATATCGTTTGCTACATGGCGGTCATCTCAAGAGGGCGAATTAATATTTTCTTCACAACCCCTTCGACATGGGTATCAAATGAAAGAGTATGATAAGTAGAACACCATAGGCAATACAGTATACTCAATATATCTTTTGGTCCATGGCGGTCATCTCCCAAAATCAATTTTCCCAGATTTGTTCTTTTTTCACTATAGCTTTTTCCTATGAAAGAGACTGTGTCCCCATAATCTTATTTTATTGAAAGGCGTTGCTACGCACGCGGGTTTTAGCTAGTTATTTATATAAGAAAATCATAGGCCTAAATTTAATAGCAGTGAACAGTAGAGATGTGTAGCTCGCGAGCGAGTCATTCAAAGTGAGTGGCACAATGTAGTGTGCGCACTGAGTCAGCTCACTTGAAAGGAAATGAACGACACACAGCACATCAGCACACAGCACAGTTTTCACAATTTTTCGCTCTTCCCTTTCTCTCTATCTTTTATTTCAGCGTGCTGGTAATGCTCATTCCCTGAGCATGACACCATGAAGATTGTGAGCTAGGATATTTTATGTGCTCTGTGCTGTGCCTTGTGTCGAGCATTTCAACTATGCGCTGTGCGTTTCGGGTTGATTATCGCCTTGTTGCGAATTGTGGAGAAAAGAGCTGTTTGCGAGAGAGTATGCTCTATCTTCTGTGCACTGTGTTCATTCGGTTTTTTTGCATGCGCCTAGAGGTATGTAAATAGAGAGTGTTTTTTTTCTGATTCTAAGAAATCCATGAAATTATTTTACGTCAATATTGATAATTGATTTACTTTTACACAACTGGAATTTTTTTATTTTTGTAAGTACAATCTCTTCGAATTATCGAGAAGTTTTTAAAATGTAGGCCCAATTGAAACAAAATAATAAGTGACCTTTTATGAATGGTTATTACTCATGTTTTTGTTATTTTTTAAATATGAATTGTGAGTTTTGTTTATAATAAATAATTATAATATATAGATTTAAAGCTCAGTTTCTTTAAAAATGTTATTTCTGAGAACGAATATTATATGCTAACACTGCTTCTGTAAAATTCCTTTTCTTTATGATTCTCATTATCCTCTCTGATTTTTAAACTAAGTTTGCGCTGTAAGTATTTTGTGTTAGCTCACTGTGATGGCTCAGTGTGTTGACTCATTCAAGTGAGTGAGCGCGAGTGTGCTGGCTCAGCAAAAGGTGTCATTTTGCCCATGTCTAGTGAACAGAGTAAAGTTCTTTTCAATATAGGCGGTATTAATTTTTTTTAAGGCGCACAAAATTTTAGAGGCAAAAGCCGCCACTGACTATATGCCCAAGTTATATTTGTTTATTAGAAAATTTCGCGATATAAAACAAGGTGCTCTTAGCTTTGAATTCAAACATTTCAAAAATTCTATAAACGCACTACGATTAAATGTTTTATTTTTTTCGACTGTTTTTTTTTTCGAGCGGTTAAATAGCAAAATGTCCCACTAAAATAAAAATAAACACGCACCACATATTTTAGGTACAACAAACCGACGAGACAGACCTCGTTCCTCTTGCGCTTGCGCGTTCCGTTTGTCCCCATAAAACAAATTCAACAATCTGGTGCAGATTCTTTTTTGGTTCAAATTTTCCCGTAGAATGCCGGCATGCACAGCTTTGTTCTTGGCCATTTAAATCATTTGGTCAAGTTTAGCCGTCGTGAAGCCGTATGTGCTCCTATTAAAAATGGATAAAACTTTTACGGCCATCATATCCCCCTTAAAAAGCAAAGCGGCCATGATTCGCCCGCCATAAGCCCATTTTTTTATTTTTAATCGGGAAGGGAGTTCAATTCTCCGTGCACATAGCCTATACCGGAAGAAGATTATGTAACCTGATCGCTGGAGTTGTAGAAAATGACAATTAATGACAGGAATAAAGGCAGCAGGCGTCTACTAGTCTATCCCAATACTCACTGATGTGACCACAACAGGATTTATCATATACAAGACGCTTTCATGCAGACCGAGGGGTGGGGGGTATGTCTTTTTTTTTCGAAATGTTAAAAATTTCGTATAAAAACTAAACCAGATGTATTAAATTTAAGGCTAATGAAATAATAAAGAACATTTCGAAATATCTACTGCGGCCTCACTGTAATGATTCTAATTTAGAAGCACTGAAATAGAGCAACAAGAGAAATTTATACATAAGTGATATTTCTTGGCTAGTAAAAGAAAAAATCATCAAACACCGGTAAAAATAAATAAAGTTTCTATATGCCTTAGTATAAATGGTAATTGAAACTTCACTTAAAATATGAAAAGTAACGATTGAACAAACAAAACATCAGCAAAAGCCGTAAATTTCCGCTAAATCCAAGCTCAGTCTATCATTGTTAAATATCTCAAGAGATGTATGGCCAACATCCTGAAACATAAAATTTACCAGATAACTTGCGTGACAAAAGTGTATTAAATATCCATTTCATCAGGTGATCTAGATAGGGACCCGCAGAAGTAATGTGGTTGTGGTTAAATGCATCCGATAAGGGCCGTATGTGTACCTAGCAAGTTCCAATTTAATGCGTCCAACGTCAAGTAATATTAATCGCCTAGAATAGAACCCGTTTTCTAGGTTTTTACTGTCAATATGTGCACCCACAGATGCAGCTACTGAGATTTCACTATGCATAAGGATGATTATGTGCAACATAAAACCCCTGATTAGTTTCTATGAATAGAAAACATTTCTTCCTATGTTCCATAAAAACATAAATTTGTTCGATTCTCTCTGTTTTGTGCTTTTTTATTCATTTGAGACACAAGAGTTATGTGGGGAATGCGCTGTTGGTCCCCGGCTATTCCCAAATGCACAATTCCTTAAGAATCTGTTCACACATAAATTTGTCTGTTTTGAAGATTTCAGTAGAATGGGGCTCTCAATCAAGAATATATTCAGAAAGCTCCTCGATGCCTCTCACGGTTGTTAAATTTAAATGTTAATAACCGAAAAGTGATATTGAGAGGCGTGGGTAGTAAATCCGTCACACCTGTCAAATGGCGGGTCCGGGCGGGCAGTGCCGGACAATGGATTGTGGGTGAACAAATCTGGTAAAATGTGCCGCCAAAGGAAGTTTTCGGTTAGTTTTTTTTAATGCAGTTAATAAAAGCTCAGATTTTGCCTTATTCTTGTGAATCATAAAATGCTAATGCGCTGCTAATTGGGGACCGCTGGAGTTGTTTCATTTATTTTTTGTTGCTGTTGTGGTTGTTGCTGATGGTGTTTTGTTGTTTGGTTGAATTCATAAAAATTATGACGGTCTATGGTTTGGACATCATCACGACGGTTTTTATTATTTGTCCCAAATTGTTAAATATCTTTGGCTTTTGTCATTTAAATTATTTTTAAATGCGATTTGGTGATTTCTCCATACTATAAACATTTTTTTAGTCAATGTGGGTGCTTGCATATGAATTTCTGAAAATATCTTAAAGCTGTTGCTTTTTCTTCTCTCCTTTTTTACCATTAACTATTGAAACGACTTGATATTTATGGAAAAGGTTGTTTTTCTGCTTCTATACAAATTTTTGAGGGTATATGATTTCATGCTCAAAATTTTTCAGATTTATTCGAAGAATTTTATCTATGTCTAGTATCTGAATATATCTTCATATGAAAATTTCTAATTTTAAAAGTAAAACCAATTAAATAGAATATTATATTGAGCTGTCTAATAATAGAAATAGTGTTTTGTGCATACTTGTTATTTTCGTTACAGTGGACTTTAATGGCATATTAATTAGATAATATTTATTATAACTAAGTAGAAAAACACCGTAAAAACTCCTACCAAGGCGGTCTGACATGATCAGTCTAGTCCGTCCAAGTAGGGCTATATACAAAACACAAAACGAACTAAAATTTTTCGCATGAAACGCTCAAACTCTGTATAGAACTCGAGCTGCACAACATCTAGCTGATACCCTTTCAATGTGCAAAGCTGAAAGCACCGTCATTCAACAAATGCGATGGTCAGGGAGGGTTACTGACCACTGCCATATAGTAATGGACATAAGGCTCTTTTATCACAATTGCAGTGGTATGAGAGGCAAACTAAATAACCTTTTTATTGACTCGACATCTTGTAATCACAGAAACGTGGTTAAATGAAACTTTTATAAACGAGGAGATCTTAAACTGCACCTGGACGATATACAGACGCGATAGAGACTACAACTCTACCGGTCTCTCAAGAGGCGGAGGTGTTCTTATAGCGGTCAAGAGCCCCTTAAATAGTGAACTAATCGCAACTAAAAGTTCGAATTCCTTTGAGCATGTTTTCGTGCGTAAATCGGGTAGGAAACACACATATTTCGGCACTTTTCCAAACCCCTCTAACTCTGACGAATCTAAATATGATGAATTACTTCATATATTAGATGATATTACGATTCTCTCCAAATGCGACGACATATTTATTTTAGGAGACTTTAATCGCTCTAACATATCCTTTATCCCCCCGACGAGGAAGACAATTGTTTACTTCCGAATAACTTCGCAAATGCTATCGATACAAAGTTTATCGACTCCTTTTATGGAAATGGTCTACACCAAATTATTAGAACTCCGAATTTGCGTGGTAATTGGTTAAACGTAATCTTTGCTAACTAACCTGAGGAGCTGAACAACCTATTCACCAACTCTATTCAACATTCTGCATGGATCCTCGAACATACTACCGTAATATCTAGTCATCGCATATCAAGGCAAGCGGTAGTTTGCCGAGTTCGTAGGGGCAACCAGCTAAAGCCTTATTTACGCCTAAACATGGAAAACAAGGTTTTTTTTTATAAAATAATGCGATTTATCACCTTTTTATAAGCAATATAAGTAATTTTTCATTTGTAACCGATAACCAAAATATAAATAATTTATTATTCCATGAGTTTTTTTCCTATGTTTCTTCGTTTTCTTTATTTTTACACTTTTTACATTTCGAAACGAACTTTTTTTTCTCCTTCAGTCTAAAAAGTGGGTACTCAAAATTATTCTATCAGATGGCGTTATAAGTTATTCCAATTGCTCAATAAATGAGATGGTGCTACTAGTTAGTCGAAAAGTGTTTACTCGCACTGTTGATACCAGATGGCATTAGAAGATTAACAAAATGTGTTCATATAAAAGTGGTTAGTCGCAACTATGGTGTCAGATTGCGTTAGGTACTATAAAAAATATATGTAGTTCATAGTACAAATGTACAGTAAAATTTTCGATTACTACTTTTGCCGAGTTCGTAAATGCAATTTATTTTTAAAAATTTGACATATTCGTTAAAATTTAGTGGAATCCAGCATTGTTGATGTCAGATAGCATTCTCTATCATTTCGATGATTAACAAAAACGTACATATTAAACTGCTACGCGTATCAAGAGGGCGGATTACCATTTATTCACCACCCCCTCGACATGGGTATCAAATGAAAGGGTATCAGTAGTAGAATGCCATAAGCGATATAGTATACTCAATAATATGTTTAGATCCATGGCGGTCATATCAAGAGGGCGGATTACCTTTTTCCGCACAACCCCCTCGACATGGGTATGAAATGAAAGGGAATGATAAGTAGAATACAATAAGCAATATAGTATACTCAATAAATAGTTAGATCCACCGCGGCCATCTCAAGAGGACGCATTAACATTTTCTTCACCACACCCTCAACATAGGTTTCAAATGAAAAGGTATGATAAGTAGAATACAATAAGCTATCCCGTAACATCCATGGCGACCGTCTCAAGAGGGCGGATTACCATTTCTTCACCACTCCCTCGACATGCGTATCAATTGAAAGGGCATCATTAGTAGAATGCCATATGCGATATAGTATACTCAATATATGGTTAGATGCATGGCGGTCATCTATCTCAAGAGGGCGGATTACCATTTTCTTCACAACCGCCTCGACATGGGTATCAAATGAAAGGGTATCAGTAGTAGAATAAAATAAGCAATATAGTATATTCAATAAATAGATAGAACCACCGCGGCCATCTCAAGATGACGTATTAACATTTTCTTCACCACACCCTCGAAATAGGTATCAAATGAAAGGGTATGATAAGTAGAATACAATAAGCTATGCCGTAACATCCATTGCGGCCGCCTCACTCCCTCGACATGGGTATCAATTGAAAGGGCATCATTATAGTCCAGTACAATTAGTCGAAAAAAGGGAATGAAATTTCATTTCATGATATACGAATTTTTTTTTTTGGAATTTGTTTGGGTACATCTGACAATGTTAAAACCAAGTTTGTGGGGTCGCAGTGTGTTGGGAAAAGCCGCCATCTTGAAAATAAGGGTAGAGGTCGTTTATACTAAATAACCAGTTCCCATACAATGATAGCTGAAAATGATCACTGGCAAGGTGTTGGAGAATAAAATTATCTACAAAATGAGCCCTCAACGAGGTCTGTAAGTTGATTTGGCTCAAAGTTATGGCCGCTCAAAGTTCAACCTTGATCATGTGGTTGGGATTGAATGCATTTTCGAGGTTCTAAGAGTAAAGTTTTTAATGAGACTGCCTCAAATGCGGAAAATAACAAAATGTGAAATGTAAGGTAAAACTTTCTGACGAGACTGTCTGTCAAAGAAACTTAAATAAAGGTGAAGTGAAAGCTGTTTAGGAAAAGGTGCAATCATTTTTAAGAGGAGCATTGCAAGAAAAGACAAAGAAAGTGGTAAATTACTGAAAAATGTCTCGACCTCCAACATTCATGTGAGGTGCTACATTCGATACTGGGCCGAAGATGAAGGTATTTTCCCACAAAAGAAGTACTCACAGTATTGTTTATATTAAAGATTATCGAAATTAAAAATATATGATAGATTGAAAGGGAGTGCTTTAGTTTTCGCGAAAAAGATGATTCTTAGCTACTATTTCCCATTACATATTATAATTTTCCAAAGTTGTTTAATAACCAAAAATATAGATAATTCAGGGCGTTACATAAAATTCTAATTCATCCGACACGCGAAACTGGCTGGAAGCGAGTTATTCGTCGAGAATTGTCGTAACTTTCGCTGTTGACTTTTCACCCGTTATGTCGTGGACATGAAACGACATAGAGTTTCGTTCAATAGTCCATTTGAAAGATACTTATATACCCGTATTTCTGCTGCTTACTACATTATCATATGAGCAACCGTTAAGGAGATATACAAAAAAATGGCGTTATCAATTACTTCAGGCACGTGCAGTACGAACTTTGGCGTTGGATTACTCGCAAACTATACAAACGAGAACGACGACTAAGGGCTTGTTCTAAAGGTAATTACTAGCACTTTAAGTTTGGTGATCGGCATTCATCATTTCATTGCGCTCCTTTAATCCCTCATGGGACATAGGGCGGAAACAGTTGCCCTCCAGCGGACTCTGTTTTGCGCGACAGCTCTTAGCTCCGACCAGGATCTCCCAGTTGTTGCGGCTTCTGCTAGTAGGGTTCTCCTCCACGTTGTTCTTGGTCTTCCGACCCGACGGGATCCTTGCGGATTCCAGTCGAGGGCCTGTTTGGCTAGATTTTCGTTTTCGCGTCGCAAGGTGTGGCCAACCCAATTCCATTTCCTTCGTCTGATTTGGTCGTCTATCGTTTCTTGGCCGGCACGGCGCCATAGTTCTTCGTTTGAAATTCTATCCTGCCAGCGGATTTTTAGGATACGACGCAGGCATCTGTTGATGAAGACTTGTAGGCGCCCTGTGATGAATTGGGTGACTTTCCATGTTTCGCAACCGTACAAAAGTACTGCCTTAACGTTGGAGTTGAACAGCCGCAATTTGGTGTTAGTTGAGATCTCCGTTGATCTCCATATGCGGAACAAGCATGCGCCTCGCCTCGTGCTTTATTTATTCTGGAACTGACATCTTCTTCTGCACCGCCATTTTCGGTAATAATACTACCGAGGTAGCAGAATTTATTGACCAGTTCCACGTCACGGTTATTCAGCGCAGTCCGTTCAATGGTGTTTGCATTTATCCGCATTTCTTTGGTTTTAGTCGGATTTAGCCTTAAGCCTGCTGGACTACTTTCTGTTGCCAAATTGTTCATCATGTTTTTGAGGTCCTGGTGTCTGTGGGCCAGCAAACAGATATCATCTGCGTAGTCGAGATCCTTAAGGCGGTCTAACAAACCCCATTGTATGCCGCCTGTTCTATTATCTAGAGCGCCGACAAGGATGTCATTTATTACTATAAGAAATAGTAAAGGCGAAAGTAGGCATCCTTGTCGTACTCCTGAGCTCACCTCGAAGCTGTCGGATAATTTTCCATTATGGAGAACTCTGCATTTGGAATTGTTATATAGGGCTTTTATCAATTCTATTATTTTATCAGGCAGTCCACGTCGCCGTAGTGCCTTCCATATAAAGCTCCTATTGACCGAGTCGAACGCTTTCTCATAATCTACGAAAGCAAGGTAAAGGGGGGATCGGAATTCAGTAGACTGCTCCACTATTATTCGTAAGGTGTTGATATGATCAATACATGCCCTTCCTGAATTCGGCCTGCTGCCTCCTAAGCGTTCGGTCTACTGCCTCACTTATCCTAGATAGTAATATATGGGACAAAATTTTGCCCACTGTAGATAGTAAACAGATGCCTCTCCAGTTGTCGCATATTGTTAGGTCCCCCTTTTTTGGTATTTTGACTATGATACCTTCCGTCCAATCCTCCGGAAAGGTACAGGTGTTCCATGCTATTTCCAGGATTGGCTGAAGCGCATCTGCTATGAGGCTTGAATCGGCTTTCAACAATTCTGGCGGGATGCCATCTTTTCCAGCTGCCTTACCATTGGCCATCGAATGAATTGCGGTTACTATTTCCGTCTTGGATGGAGCCCGGGTGGTGATTCTTATTGGCTGTGCATTGTTGCTGGTTTCCTGAGGTTCCTGCGTAAATGCACCATTCAGGGCGGCGAAGAAGTAATCTCTCCATCTTTGGAGCTGCTCCTCGTCGCTGCACAGCAGCCTTCCATCCGCACTCTTAACGGCATGCTTTTTAGTAGAGTGCTTTCCCGTGGGCTGTTTAGTAATTTGGTACAGCACCTTACTGTTGCCTGTGTTTGCCGCGTTTTCCGCTTTTTCTGCGAGCTCATTTATCTGCTGCCTTTTATCACGCCGGACACTTCTCTTTACCTCCCGATGTAATTGGGAGTATTCCCGTTCCAGTTGATAACGTCTTTCGGGGTCGTTTGTAGAGTTTACGTTATTTTTTAGGGCTCTCCTGCGTTCTGCGTGATCGGCATTAACCCACACAAATTAATATGTTACGAGTTAATCGCAAAAAATTGCATTCAATCCCAACCACATGATCAAGGTTGAACTTTGAGCGGCCATAACTTTGAGCCAAATCAACTTACAGACCTCGTTGAGGGCTCATTTTGTAGATAATTTTATCCTCCAACACCTTGCCAGTGGTCATTAAGCTATCATTGTATGGGAACTGGATATTTAGTATAAACGACCTCTACCTCTTTTTCAAGATGGCGGCTTTTCCCAACACACTGCGACCCCACAAACTTGGTTTTAACATTGTCAGATGTACCCAAACAAATTCCAAAAAAAAAATCGTACATCATGAAATGCAATTTCATTTACTAATTGCACTGGACTATTAGTAGATTGCCATATGCGATATAGTATACTCAATATATGGTTAGATGCATGGCGGTCATCTATCTCAAGAAGGCGGATTACCATTTTCTTCACAAAAGCCTCGACATGGGTATGAAATGAAAGGGAATGATAAGTAAAATACAATAAGCTATATAGTATACTCAATAAATAGCTAGATCCACTGCGGATATCTCAAGAGGACGCATTACCATTTTCTTCACCACCCCCTCGACATAGGTATCAAATGAAAGGGTATCAGTAGTAGAATACCATAAGCGATATAGTATAGGTACTCAATAATATGTTTAGATCCATGGCGGTCATATCAAGAGGGCGGATTACCTTTTCCCGCACAACCCCCTCGACATGGGTATGAAATGAAAGGGAATGATAAGTAGAATACAATAAGCAATATAGTATACTCAATAAATAGTTAGATCCACCGCGGCCATCTCAAGAGGATGCATTAACATTTTCTTCACCACACCCTCAACATAGGTTTCAAATCGACTCATGCAACGAAGACTATAGTAACTCATTTTTTGTAGTTTTTAGAAAAACAAGTTTAAAATATCTGCATGATAACTGTTCATTATTATTTTTTTAATCAGAGAAGATATGGCATTTTTTTTTGTTCTGGGTCTTCCAGTCTTAGTTTGGCTTTAATAAAAAGTAGAAAAAAAATTTGTTTTTGTTTTTTTTTTTTAGTTTTTTTTAACGAGTTACTATAGTATTCGTTGTACTATTCAAAGCAAAAATCTAATTTGTTTGTTTAACATACTATATTTTGAGCTGTTTTACAGAGATGACAAAGTCAAGGCATTGAACTTTAATAAACAAATACTTTTGTGCTCCTAATTAACATAAAAATAAAACAAGATTATTCTAAATCGGTCACATTTTCATTTTCATCATCACTTTTTGCAGTGCTTTGAGCGCTTCTATTACTTCTTTTAGTCTCCTTATCTTTTGCTTTTAAAGAATAATAGAAAGGATGGTAGACGGAAGGAATGGCTTTGCTCTTACACAGCTCTAGCAAACCCGTTAACTTCTTAGTTTCTATCGGAAGGGGTTCTTTGTAAAGAATGGGAATATTTTGGGGAACATGATCTTTTCTAAGAGTTCTTTTTTTAAGCATATGGATTGCGGTTCCTCCGTGAAATTTTATTTGAATTCAGCAACGTCTGGTTGGTCAAAAATTCAATTTGCTTGACTTTGCTTATCATAAATTTTTGCCCGCTGTTATCTTTCGCCCAGTTTTCAGTTAGAACAATATTGCTAAAACTGTAGAAATCATTTTGGGACATTTCCTTCACGTCATAGGGTTCTCCAGTTACCTTGGCCATTTTAATTAACATGATCCATTGTTCTGGAGTAAATATATCGGACTGACGTTTTTTGGCATTTTCTATAGTAGCATGCATGCTGTCGCCTTCATTTTGAGTGTGGCCCCTTTCTAGAAAACGATGCAAAATGTGTAGCTTAAAAGTTTTCGAAGCGTAAGCAAGCATACTGAAGACAAATCGATTTCTGTTTTGACCTCCACAGTTGTCCGAATAAAAAACTATTTTTTTACCTCATTTCCAATTTGCTTTTTTATGAAATTTAGCAAGCAACTCGATATTTC
Organism: Thereva unica; assembly: GCA_949987705.1. Lineage (NCBI taxonomy): Eukaryota > Metazoa > Arthropoda > Insecta > Diptera > Therevidae > Thereva > Thereva unica. The sequence continues at coordinate 60,645,021 of OX465282.1, forward strand.
ATTAGGTCCTCTTCTTGCTATGGACTCGTTCCAAACATAACAATGACCTTTTTTATTTCCCAGATCATAGATTGTGAAATTGTACGTGGCTAATTTGCTTTTGTAGTAAAAACTACTTATTTCACATGCAGGGGTGATGAGAACTTTTTGCAAATCAAAGCAAGCGATACAAATGGTTTTATCCTCTACGGCTTGTAGTTTGTCGTAAACTTTTAGATTCCGGACCACTTCCTTATTTTGAATATATTGTTGATATTCACTTTCCAACTCCTTCTTCTCGTTATCACTAGCCATGGCATACGCCACACAGCGATCACATTGATCTTTCTTCGGTTTAAAAAAACCGATGTTGAATTCGGTGTTAAATATTTCTCGGTATTGTCGTATAGTTGCCACTTTTTGCCCGGTATGTTCTTCTTGCATATAAGTTAAATACATTCTATGCATTTTGCAAATACTAAGTCCTTCTTCCAAATACATTTTATTTGAATTTTTGCGTATATAGTGTGATGGTACCACTGGGAACATTTTTAAACTCTTTTCTTTACTTTCACTTCGGAGCATCAAATCTTGTAACGTTAATTTAATCGCCTTTTACTCAATGCAAATGGATGAAACTTTGCAGGCATACATATTCCCGATGACAATACACGAATATGACATTTTGTTACATTTTTTGTTGTTGATTTTGTTGTTGAGTAACAAAAAACGATTTTTAATAAAAAATGCATGTAGAGTCTTAAAATTCACTTCCATTCAATAAAAATTGGTAAAAATTAACAGACATCCGACGAAAACACACGAAAACGATAGTTCCAAATTAAAAATGGCGGCCAAAAAAATATGACGGATTACATTTTTGTTTACAAGCCACTCGTTCGATATGGGTATCAAATGAAAAGTTATAACAAGTTGAATACAATTAGCGTCATCCTAAATTCAAAATGGCGGTAGAAAAATGGCTGCATAAAAGTGCGGCCAACACAAAACAGAGGATCAATTTTTCTTTACAACGCGCTCGGCATGGGTATCAAATGGAAGGGAGTGACAATTAGAATACTGTTGTCTGTGTTCCGTCATTTCAATTCAAAATGGCGGCCAACACAAAATGGCGGTTTACCCTTTTATTTACTTCGCTCTCGGTATGGATATCAAATGAAAGTGTATTAAAGTGAGTAAGAAAGTAAACTGTATGACGTCGTTTTAAATCAAATATGGCGTTCACTAAAAAATGGCGGAAGACATAACATAGCTACTAATAGCAAATAAAAATATGATTTAAAAAGATGCAAAAAAATATGTTTCCAGTTTTTAGTTTTTATTGCTCCAGCCAGTATACGCGAGCACACTACCTTTCAAAATGTAAAAAAAAACGTAGAGCGCTATTAGATTTTTGAGGGGTCATCAAATTGTGCATTTTTGGGCTGCACTTGAGAACTGTTGTAAAGAAACAAATACAAAACATGTAAAAAAGTTTCCTTATTTAACATGATAATCTAATTAAAAGTTTGGAAATTGTAATGTATTAATTAACGCTATTCGTTACTAAAAAGTAACAAATAAAAAAAAGAAAAAAAAATTTTTAAGAAACTCTTTTCTTTACCTTAATATATTGATCAGTTGTGAACACAAAATTAATATAAATACTAAAAAAATCGACTAAAAGGTAAAAAATAAGAAGATTTTAAACAATATAAACTTTTAAATCAAAATGGAAAAAATCTCACACATTCCTTAAAGAAAAGCGTGGGGCGCCCATACCAACCTGAACTTAAAAAAACATGACTGCCGTGAGTACATTTTAACATTTCAGACAGCTACGAATTTTCACTAATTGAGCATTTTGTTTCATAAAAACGCACCCCACGCTTTTCTTTAAGGAATGTGTGAGATTTTTTCCATTTTGATTTAAAAGTTTATATTGTTTAAAATCTTCTTATTTTTTACCTTTTAGTCGATTTTTTTAGTATTTATGTATATTAATTTTGTGTTCACAACTGATCAATATATTAAGGTAAAGAAAAGAGTTTCTTAAAATTTTTTTTTCTTTTTTTTTATGTGGTCTCTTACACTATCCCGTAAGTTTTCGTTTATCTTGTGTGGTCTGTTTTCATGCTTTCCTCTCGTGTCTTCTTTTACCATGCTAGTCTCGTCTAGTCTACTTAGTGCTTAGTGCTAATGACTTTCTTCCATTTACGAGCGTGAACAAATTATTTTACTTATTTACAGTTCAGATTCTTTGTGGGCGAAAGTTCGTTAACTCGAAAGGGCAGGCTATAACAAGAAATAAATTGAAACATGTTCACACAACCATAAAAAAATCCAAAAACACTGACAACTTAACCTCCAAATCGGTTATAAAACTATTGTAAGTTGAACCTTCCGATAATTTATACGTGGATTACTATAGCAACTCATGCTATAGTTTTCGACGAAATTGAGAATTTGGTGAAGTATAGTATCTCGAGATAATATAGTATTCGTTGTATTTTATGGCCAAAAATTACTTACTATATTTTATCGTAGCATTTCTGGTTCCCTAACCCTTTCGTTTCGACATACTATACTTTCCCAGGTCAAAACTTCAGGTAAATATATGCCATGCACGATGGTAACTCAAAAACCCCCAAAAATGAGTTACTATAGTCTTCGTTGCATGAGTCGAAATGAAAAGGTATGATAAGTAGAATACAATAAGCTATGCCGTAACATCCATGGTAGCCGTCTCAAGAGGGCGGATTACCAGCTGTTCACCACTCCCTCGACATTAGTATCAATTGAAAGGGCACCATTATTATAATGCCATAAGCGATATAATATACTCAATAATATGGATAGATCCATGGGGGTCATCTCAAGAGGGCGGATTACCATTTTCTTCACATACCCCTCGATAGGTGTATCAAATGAAAGGGTATCATAATTAGAACACAATAAGCGATATAGTATACTCAAAATATCGTTAAATCCACGGCGGTCTTCTCAAGAGGGCGGATTACCATTTTCTTCACATACCCCTCGATAGGGGTATCAAATGAAAGGGTATCATAATTAGAACACAATAAGCGATATAGTATACTCAAAATATCGTTAGATCCACGGCGGTCATCTCAAGAGGGCAGGGCTGCTGTTCGACATTCCATACGAAAAAAACTAGATTATCGAACAGTACAAAGGGGCTTTCCCTAAGCCTCTAGTCTATCATATAAAAAATACGAGTGTGCGTAGGACCACACTTTAGAAGTGTTAACTTCTATGGCTAGTCTAAATGTCCAAATCAATCTTAATACAGGACGATAAGGATTAATATATTTTATTTAGGAATATTCTGTTAAAGTTTATTTAATTGTTACTTATATGCACTCCCTCCAAAATGTGTTGCAATGTTTTGGAAATTAAACAATTTATCTTAAACTTATCACACAAAGATCGGACGATGGATGACTGGGATAATGTAGTTTTTAGTAAAAATAGTAGATAATACATATATAGTAATAAATACATAATACATAGTTCATAGGAAAAATGTAGTATACATAGTACTTGTCGTCGGGTTGATGCAATAGTCACGAAACAGAAATTTTTGCTATTTTAAACATTGTGCAAATATGCAAAAAAGTCATATTATATTTAGCCAAAGTCACGGATCTAAATTTTTATGGGAATCCACTGGATTCATTTTGAATTTTTTCAGAGCATAGTACATAATATGCAGTACATTGTATATAGTACGTAATAGATAATATATAATACATAGAAAATAATATAACATACCAGTAGGGAATGGAATTACTGGAAAAACTACTTCTACAGAAGCAGTTCAGTACTTCCACCCAGTACAAAAAAGGCATTACATTAACACGGCGATGGCCTAGGCTAGGAAGTACTTTTTTTCCCTTCCATTTGGAAGTACTTATACTACATTTATTACTAAACTCATAATGCAAAGTTATTATACTGTAAATTTTTATAATATAATTTAGTTGGCGTAGGCGTGAAGGGGTGGGGTAGCTTGAAGTAAAATTAAGCGATTTATATTTATATCACAAACATAAATTCAAATATATGTTTATACATTAAAGACATAAAACTTAATGGCTGAGACAACTGTGATGGTTAACAAAGAAAACGAGCAGCTACGAAGTTTTTCAACACGCTTTTTGCGCGAAATCAAACGCTTGGTCACCAAACCCATTCTCCTCTGCATTATTTGTAAGTCATTACAGAGAACACTAATTAAAGAAGTACTTCCAAATCGACTTCCCACAATAAATACCAGCGATTTTCCCTACTGGGATACTACCTCAGATATGTACGTAAAATACAGATGCCCAGTCGAATAGGCGAAACGCCGAAACGTATTCCATGACATGAATTTTGAGAGCGGCGCGAGAATATAAAACGAATGCTGAGAGCAGCTTCTGCATTGCAACATTCTAACCCAATCCCACCCACCAAGGGCGGGAGCTCAACTAAAAGTTTCCATGCTCTAGCCAGCTTCATAGGCACAAGTGCCCAGAAACGAGTGAACAACAAAGTGCGCGTGTCGCCAACATGTGTCCAGAAACGGGTGTAAGCAACAAAATGCGCGTGTCGCGAATTCTTTGTTTTACCCCCAGCGAAAAAGTGCCAAACGCGCCTAAAGAAGTTAACACTTCAAAAAATAAGCAATATAGTATACTCAATATACCGTGAGATACAAGGCGGTCATCTCAAGAGGGCGGATTACGTTTTCTTCATAACCCCCTCGTCATGGGTATCAAATGAAAAGATACCATAAGTAGAAGACAATAAGGACTATAGTATACTTAATATACCGTTGGATCCACCGCGGTCATCTCAAGAGGGCGGATTACCAGTTTCTTCACATACCCCTCGAGATGGGTATCAAATGAAAGGTATCATTAGTAGACCACAATAGTCGATATAGTATACTCAATATATCGTTTGATCCACGGCGGTCATCTCAAGAGAGCAATAATATTAATTTGAATTACTGCATTTTGTTATTAGTATGGCTCAGTCTATAGTGTTTCTAATAAAATTTGTTCCATTTCGAAAGACAGCTAAGATTCATGCTCTAAAATTGTTGTAAAATTCCTTTGAATTCGTTCATAAATGCACGTGTTTAATTATTTCTTGCTATTAACGATTCATCTTGACTAATCCATATCACTTTTTTTTGTTATAAGTGTGTCTTAAACTGTCCCAATAAATAATTTCCGTGCCCACGAACTTCTAATTCACATTTTTAATGTTTTTTTGGTAGGATTATACAATAACTCAATCATTTATGATTATAAAAATGAAGATTCTAACAGCATTATCTTCGAATTATCCCTAGGGAAGATAGGCTATCTGGTAATGACATTGACGAAATTGTGTCTTGCTTCAACACTATTATGTTCAACGTTATTGACAAACGTGTGCCCAGAATTAAAAGAATTGCTAAATTATCGTAACCATGGCTGGATAAGAATGTCCGTTCTCTTCGTAATCAGAGAAATAAATTGTATAGCTGATTAGAAATAACCCCCATGCAAATGAAGAACTGAAACTAGCATACACTAGGCTAGCCTCAGAGTTCAGTCTTAGGCCACGAGAGGCCTACATACTCTGTTGGCGATAGCATTATAACAGATCCCAAAAAATTCTTTCATTTCGTTAATATAAAATGAAAGACCTTAGGCTATCCAGCTACAATAACCAATGGCAGTAAACACTCCTCTTGCCCACAGGAAATTTATAACATGTTTGCTGACAGGTTTACCGAAATCTTTTGTCCAAAATCTGATACAACACACACAGGACCTAACTCAAACGCGCACTGTTACTTCAACACATCCGCATCGAATTCAATGCCACAAAAACGAAGCACTGTCTGATCTCCAACAAAAATTGTACCGACCTTCCTCCTGTCTCGGTGGATGGAGAGAATCTAACGGCTGACTCAACTCTCAACATCCTAGGGGTAACTTTAACTGAGCATCTGCGATGGAACGATCACATATTCCAAATCGCCAAACAAGCCTTCCAATGCCTTGGATTTCTCAAGAGATGCAAGTTCCTCCTCCAGCCAGCCGCATTGGCTACAATATACAAATCCTACATTCGGCCGCGCCTCGAATACAACTCACATATCTGTGCAGGCGCCCCAAAAACCACCTTGGCTTGTCTCGACAAGGTGCAAAATCGTGCCCTCAAACTCATTGGTGATGGCCCCTTTCGCGCCTCCATAGACACCTTGAGCCACCGTAGGAATGTAGCAGCCCTCTCCATACTTTATCGCTATTACCATGGCGACTGTTCCACCGAAATTCAGGACCTCTTGCCTGCACTGCAATACTTTTCCCGCAACACAAGACTAGCCCGCTCGGCTCACCTCCATACCCTACAGCCCCCTCGTTCACGCACAATACGGTTTAGAAGTTCGTTTATGAATAGAACAACTCGACTGTGGAATGATCTCCCGCAGTCAGTATTTCCGAAGTCGTACAACATCTTAGAGTTCAAACGTGAGGTTCACCGTCATTTTCTTCTACACCCTCCAGACCCCCTCTAACCTTTCCTATTCTCCACTATTCTTCAAACCAAGCTACTACTAGACATTGCACCATGAACTGAACGACATGACGGACTGGTAGTACAAAGGGTTACACCTAAGCTTGGTTTTTTCATAAAAAAAAAAAAAAAAAAAACAATCTAGATATCAATAAAGGTCACGGTCCTGACAATCTGCCTCCTTGCTTTCTGCAGTGCTACTCAACTCAAATTCTGTTTCCCTTCCATTTTATTTTCAACAAAACCTTATCGTTAGGAAAATTTCCAAAAATTTGGAAAAAAATCATACCTTATACCAATTCACAAAGCATCTAATAAGCATTCGGTGGACAACTACAGGGGCATGTCAATATTATCAACAATTCCTAAACTTTTCGAAAAGCTTGTCGTTAAAATTGCCCAAATAATTGATCCGCTCCTCAATGACCAACAACATGGTTTCAGAAAAGGGCGCTCGACAACTACTAACCTTATGAGACTAACCTCCGAACTACTATGTGGTACGAAGAAAGGTCATCAAATCGATGCTGTCTATACTGACTTCAGTAAGGCCTTTGACCGTGTCGACCACCATATTTTATTAACAAAACTACTAAAATTTTCAATATCTGGGCCTGTCCTACGATGGATAAAATCATATCTTAACAGAAGAACACAGGCCGTAAGATTTCAAGGATTTCTGTCAAAAGAAATCGAAGTAACTTCCGGAGTCGATCAGGGTAGTCATCTTGGCCCACTTTTATTTAATATATTCATCTCAGACCTGTCAGAAAAACTAAGGAATATACGACATCTCTTTTATGCCGATGACCTCAAAATATATAGTGGCATAAGGTCGCGTGATGAGGTAACTCTCCTTCAGTCGAAATTGAATACATTGCAGGTCTGGTGCTCCACCAATAAACTGCAACTAAACACCAGTAAATGCCACGTAAATTACCTTTTCTCGTACGTAAAAAAGGCATACAGTTGCAATACTATTATCTCAACGGCAAGGTATTAGACCGCGTTGATAAAATTGTAGATCTAGGTATTGTCCTGGACAATAAATTAAATTTTAATTTGCACTACGATAATATTATTGCAAGAGCTAGCAAACTTCTTGGCTTTATAAAGAGAATTTAGCAAAGAATTTGACAGCCCTCGAGTTACTAAAATCCTTTTCTGTTCGCAAGTCCGCCCAATTCTAAAATACGCGTGCCTGATGTGGAATCCTATTTACCAGGTAAGCAGCAGTAGGTTTGAGTCAGTGCAAAAGAAGTTTCTAGTCTTTGCTCTGAGAAATCTATACGACTCGCGTGATTTCCATAGCCTACCGCCCTACACAGACAGGATCAAAGTGTTGAATCTCATGCCACTGTTTGATAGGCGTAAGCTGTTTATTTCATGCTTTACTTTGCATTCTTAAACTATAAGATCAAATATCAGTTTCTGTCGGACAGGATCAAAGTTAACGACGATGTCCGACACAATAGGCATACGAAAATGCTTAGGGAATATTCTCATCGGACCGAGTTTGGAAAGAACGAGCCGAACGATGTTGCATGATTTTCAATGGCCACAGTTCCTACTTCTCCCCTGGAATTAGCAAATTATCCTTCAAGAAAAAATTGATATCCTTCCTGTCATCCGAATTACCCTGAACTAACACTATAACTAAGTGCTATATGTTATAAAGATATTCTGTGATAATAATTGTTAGACTGTGTAAACTACTTTTAGCTATAGTCATTTTCCCTGTGTAATATAGTTTAAGTGTGCCTTGTTTGGCGTAAATAAATAAATAAATAAATAATTTTTTACTGAAGAAACTAAATATTTTTTATTCAAAAGAAAATTTGTATTAATTCAAGACACGATGAAGTTTTAATTCGAGGATATTGCATTCACTATTGTATTACGTAGAAATACTGTGGTCAATTTTAAACTAGCTTAAGATCATTATAAAAAATTTGAGTCTTTATTAAAAACAGCCGTCAAGAAAATTAATTAGCTTGTTTGAAGAATTTGATATTCTTTGACTAAGAAGTTGAGTTTCTTAAATTAAAAAAGTGAGTATCTCACACCAAGAATTTTTTTTTTACTTCTAATCAACTTTTGTCTTCACCCAAGACCGCTAACCCAAGACTGTGAGTGTTGCTTATCCCGAGACAATTTTGTTTTCGTTATTAGTCCATTCAAAACGCGCGTTATGGTGTTCCAAAATAACACCGTTAAAAAAATCGAACCCTAAACGTTTTTCGGGTCGCTGATCACAATTAGGGCGTCACCCTTAAAAATGCAAAAAACACCCCCTTTTTAGGGGGTTTTCGCGATTATTTCAGTAATAATGAAAACTAATGCGATGAAATGCACTTTTTTTTAATATTTATTTGCGAAGGTGGTTGATTTATACTAACTTAAGGCGAACTTAATGGTAAGAGGTAGTCCTAAAGGGTTGAAACTACCCCTAAATTGGCGAAAAATGGCAAAAATTGTAACTTCCAAGTAACTGCAATTAAAATTTACTAAAAAACAAATTCGGGTACAATATCTTAATTTTATTACTTTGCCTCCGTTTTTACCTGCCTAAATGTGATTGTAAAAAAACGGACCACCCCAATATTCAGAAGTACCTCAAATAAATTAGGGTACATATTTCGCAATTATTGTGTGATTGTCATTTTTACAAAAATGCAGAGTTTATTTAAAGATTCCACGAAATGAAATATTTCTCAATATATTTTTTATTTTTTTTTCTCTTTAGGGGTGGTTTAACCTCTGTACAAAGAGGTTTATAGTGAAATGTTTCAAATGTTGTAATGATTACAAATGGAAAATAAAATTTAAACGTAAAACAATAAATTTTAATTTGTTTCAATTACAATTTTAATGTGTTGTAGTTGCACCCCCTTAAGAGTTGAAAAAAAAATTTTTTTTGCTGATAATACCTTTTGAACCAAATTTCAAAGAAAAAGCAAAAAAAAATTTGCTATTTTTTTTATATAAAGTATAAAGTTATTTTTATTATAGTAGGGGTAGTTTTAACCCCTTAAGGGTTGAAAATAATTTATTTTTGCGTGACAGTACGTCCACAATCGAATTTGAAGCATAAACTTGGAAAAAAATGTTCACATTTTTTGCCATTTTTGGCCCATATAGGGGTAGTTTCAACCCTTTAGGACTACCCCTTACCATAAAGTTCGCCTTAATTTAGTATAAATCAACCACCTTCGCAAATAAATATTAAAAAAGTGCATTTCATCGCATTAGTTTTCATTTCTTAAAAAGGGGTGTTTTTTGCATTTTTAGGGGTGATGCCCTAATTTTGGGACCGCGCGACCTCGATTTTCGTGATCAACGACCCCAAAAACGCTTAGGGTTCGATTTTCTTAACGGTGTTATTTTGGAACACCCCCCCCCCCCCCGCGTTTTGAATGGTCTATATATCCAAAACATTATTTGCTTGGTTCAAGAAAAAGTTTCCCAAGCCAAACATTTTTTTATCAGTGTTATATGCCTACTCTACACCAAACTATTCACGAATTAATTGCGCAAGTACGGGAGCAGGAAGCGATGCCAAAAAACTAAAAAAGTATGTTCTGCTCGGTACATAGGATAGATTAACTTAGATGTGGCTGAGCCAAAGCCTTCTATATTTACAAGCCATGCACAACAAAATTTCACACTCACATTCAAAGGTGCATGGGACTTCAATTTTGCTGTCAGACTGTGTGGAGTGCGGTTATGTACGTTTATTGGGAATAAATTATTGGGGATAAAATCTTCTTTAAACCAAATAAAAACAAAAATTATGGACATTAATTGTAACATTTATTAACTACATATTGTTGCGTTTTTACGGCTTAACGGATTCGTAGGATTAATTAAGGAATACACTTTTTAATTATCCAAACAAAACTTATTTATTACGAACCAAACACAATTTAAAAATAAACACAATTCTTAGAGTTCACTATAATCACTAGCAAATTTAATATTTCGCACTATTCAATTCTAATTATCGCTTTTTATTTCACTACTTTTCACTGTTCTCACTTTAAAACACTTGTATCGCCTTTATAATCAAAACTGACTCGATAGCGGCTGCCAGGCGCTTTTATATAGGCAGCTCCACCTTTGTCTACTTTCTGGAACCTTCGTTTTCTGGTTCCTTGTGGTATGTTCTATATTTCTTTTAGTTTCGACCAGTTTGAAGTTGTCTTCGCTTATCGCTCGTTAGTTTAGTACATAAATTCTTAATTCAGACAACAACCGAAAATCGTTGATTCATCCTCTCGACAAACAGATGGCGCATAATCATCACATTGCCCCCTTCTTAGGACTGTTCGTCCCGAACAGTTTTCCATCCTGGATCCGGCTGATGATATGGGCACAGCCTGTCTATGTGCACAATCTTCTTCTTTGCTTTGGGTCCTTGTTGAATCCTGTAGACCACATCGTTGATCCGTGTTAGGATTTTATAGGGCCCCTCCCACTGACGCTGAAGTTTTGGAGACTTGCCTTTCCGTCTTCGAGGGTTGAACAGCCAAACGAGGTCACCTTCCTGGAATCCGCTACAGTTTGCTCGGAGGTCGTACCTTGTTTTCATCCTGTCACTGGCTATCTTGAGATTCCTCCTTGCGAGCTGGTGGATATCTGCAAGTCTATCACGAAGTTCACCTGTATAACCGCCAGTAGATTCGTTGCTTTCCACAGGTGTCCCAAATTTCAAGTCGCTTGGCAGCCGGATTTGTCTTCCAAAAATCACACTAGAAGGGGTTTGTCCTGTGGAATTATGAACTGCTGTCCGATATGCCATTAGAAAAATAGGGATATAACTGTCCCAATCGCGCTGGTGCTCGCTTACGACTTTCCTTAAGTGCTCTAGCATTGTCCTGTTGAATCGTTCTACCATTCCATCGGATTGGGGATGAAGGGGCGTCGTCCTGGTCTTCTTCATTCCGAGTATCTTACATACTTCTTGAAAAACTTGATATTCGAAATTTCTCCCTTGGTCAGAATGAAGCTCCAAATCTGCGTGAGGAACACCAAATCTGCAGATCCAATTGTTCACTAATTCCTCTGCAACAGTGATTGCTTCCTGATTCGGAATGGCATATGCTTCGGGCCACTTACTGAAGTAGTCCATAACCACCAAAATGTAACGATTCCCTCGGTCTGATGCTGGAAAAGGTCCCGCCACATCGATTGCAATTCTTTCAAATGGGGCTCCCACGTTGTATTGCTGCATTTCTCCTTTTGTTTTTACTCGAGGGCCTTTGCTGCTGGCACAAATTGTGCATTTACGGCACCAGTCTGTAACATCGTCCCGCATGTGAAGCCAATAGAATCTATCTCTTATTTTTGCCAAAGTTTTATTGACTCCCAGATGTCCTCCTGATGCGCCATTATGACACTCTTCGAGAATATCTCTTATTCTACTGCGAGGGACTAACACCTGCATTCGGTGAGAGGTACCGTCAGCGGTTTCCCATTTGCGCTTTAACACTCCTCGCTCGATGTGCAATGAATCCCATTGGGCCCAATAGCTCTTCAGGGTTTCGCTTCTCTCTGCAATATCCTTCCATTCAGGCTTCTCCTCGTATTCCTTCCATGCCAGAATCGAAGAAATATCTGGGTCGTCGCGTTGGGCGTCTCGGAGTCCCTGGTCGTCCCATCCTGTCGTTGGCACAACGGTCGTCCTTTGACACTTTTCCTCAATACGCCCACAATGTTTGCAATCTTTTACGCATGGTCGCCGGGAGAGTGCATCTGCATTTCCATGGTTTCCTCCTTTTCTGTGGCCTATATTAAAGTCGTAGGACTGAAGTCTCTCGATCCATCTTGCCACTTGTCCTTCAGGATTTTTAAATTGCATCAGCCATTTTAATGCTGCATGATCCGTTCGAAGGATGAAGTTTTGCCCATAGAGATACTTGTGGAAGTGCTTAGTTGAGTCCACGATTGCCAACAGTTCTCTCCTTGTGACGCAGTAATTCCGCTCCGATTTTGACAGCGCTCTACTGTAGTAAGCTATGACCTTTTCCTGTCCTTCGAAGTTTTGTGATAGCACTGCACCAATTCCGACATTACTCGCATCTGTGTCCAATATGAATTTTTCGCCTGGCTTCGGATATGTAAGTATTGGTGCTTGGCAAAGTCCTTGCTTTAGTGTCTTGAAACTTTCCTCGCATTTTTCTGTCCAGATAAAAGGCCTTCCTTTTTCTGTCAGTTTATGTAATTCCTTAGCTATGTCGGCAAAGTTCCTGACAAAACGTCTATAATAGGTGGCAAGTCCCAAGAAGCTTCGAAGTTCATGTTTATCCTTCGGTGTGGGCCAATTCTTAACTGCTGCTATTTTCTCCGGATCTGTTTGAACTCCATTGGATGAAACCACATGTCCGAGATAGTTGACTTGGTCACTGAACAGCACGCACTTTTTAGGGTTGAGTTTCAGTTGGGCAGTTCTCAACTTTTGGAAAACCTCTCGTAAATTGCCCAGATGTTCCTCGAAACTTTTTCCAACGACGATGATATCGTCCAAGTAAACCAGACAAGTCTTCCATGTCAGTCCTCGCAAAACGCCTTCCATCAGTCGTTCGAATGTAGCTGGAGCATTACACAGTCCAAACGGCATGACTGTAAACTGCCACAGGCCGTTTCCTACGGAGAAGGCTGTCTTTTCTCGGTCCTCCGGGTGAATTTCGACTTGCCAGTAGCCGCTCTTAAGATCCAAGGTAGAAAACCATTTAGCTCCAGAGAGAGTATCCAGTGTGTCATCGATACGAGGTAATGGGTAGCTGTCCTTTTTAGTGATGTCGTTTAACCGCCGGTAATCCACGCAAAATCTTGTACTGCCATCTTTCTTTCTGACTAGAACCACGGGAGACATCCAAGGGCTTTTCGACTCCTCTATAAGGCCTTGTCTTCTCATATCTTCAATCATACCGGCTGCCTCTTCCCGCTTGGCTAGTGGTAGTCTTCTCGGCGGTTGTTTAATTGGCTGGGCATCTTTGGTGTCGATCCTGTGTTGAACGATGTCCGTTTTTCCAAAGTCATCATCTCTCATGGCGAAGATATCACTGAAATCCTCTACTAATTTCCTTGCCTGGAGATACTGTTTTTGTTCAAGACAACTAGTTGAGAGCACTGCGTTTACTAATTTCGTGGCCTTTGGCTTTGGTTTTGGAACCGTTTCGATGTTAGCGCACTCCACTAATGTTATCTGTTCTGCCGGTTCTCCTTTCCCCAAAACCGTATCCTTCTTCAATCGTACTTCTCGTTCGTTAGTATTTAGCACTCTCACGAATACCTCCTTCTTGTCGTCGATGCTCACCAGACATTTTCCAATTGCTATATTTTTGATTTGTTCCATTTTTTCTGGTTCTATAAGGTAAAATCGGTAGCTCCCGGGATCACCATCGACTATCGCTCGTACCAATTTCTCAGCACACGGAGGAAGCACGGTATCTTCACGAACGACGACTCTCAGCTGCGAATAACAAGTGGAACCTGTCGCCATTGGGATCTCCTTGTTGTCATATCTCAGTATTTCCTCTCCGATGTCCAGTAGAATTTTATGTGCTTTCATAAAGTCCAGACCGAGAATACACTCGTCTGTTATATCAGCTACCAGGAAGGAATGTGAAAATCCAATGTCAGCAAGAACCACATCCAACATAATTTCCCCGTGTAATCGTACTGGCTCTCCTGTTGCCGTTTTCAGTCTGTATTGGCGTGCGTCTTTCAACCATTTATTACCGACCATGTCAGCGCGGATAACAGATTTTGAAGCACCAGTATCTACAGTTATTGTGCATTTTTCGGCTCCAATCTTCCCATCGATGACAAGGCTGTTGCCACTACGCTGCAGTTGTTTGATAGTGGTGATGATGACACCGGGGGCTTCGATTTCCCCGACTGACTCCTGCCCCATGGAGTCAGTCTCTATTCGTTTCCCTGCTGCTGTCTGCGGGGAGACACGGAGTCATTGTTTTCGGCCTCCCTCTGGTCGCTTTTCTGGCGATGTCCGCATTTTTCACAGCAAGTTCCGCCACTCCTATTTTCGGTTGATTCTGTTCTTCTTCGCTTTCTGCAATTCCTTTGCAAATGACCCGGTTCACTACAGTTCCAGCATCGGAGTCGACCGCGTACTTCCGCTGCATTCATTCTGTTACAAATATCCTCTGTTGTGTGGATCTCTCTGAGGCGGACTGCACTTCTTGATGCTTGCTTCGCTGCCTCGTATGCCAGAGCATATGCCAGAACTTCAGCGGTATTCTTCTTCCCGGCCAATCTCGCTGCTTGTTGTAGATCTCGGTCGGCAAAAGAGTTAAGAAAGGCCTTTCTTGCTACTTCGTTGATGTAATCTTGGCCGAAACTAGGATAAGCCAGATGCACTAACCTCTCGATATCGGCGCATAGTTGTTGTAAAGTTTCTCCTGGCTTTTGAAGTCTGTTTCGAAGTTGAAGTCGATAAACCTCTTGCAGGTGCTGATCACCGTAACGCATTTCCAGCGCTTGAACTAAGAACCCGTAGCTGTTGCGATGTTCCGCTGGTATTGACTGCAATATTTCTGCTGCTGTACCCCTTAGTGACAAAGTTAAGGCCATTGCTTTTTCCTCCTCAGTCCAGAAATTGCCTGCTGCTGCTTCGAATTGGAGCTTGTAAGTAGGCCATGGGCTTTGCCCGTCGAAAGTTGGAGGCTGCAGTTTCCTAACTCCGATGACTTCATGAGATGCCGTCGCTGGGTGGTGAATCTTTACCCTTTCCAGGTCGGCTCTGACCGATTCTAGTTCCATCTTCAACTTTTCATCATTTTCCCTCATGGAATTTTCGAGCTTCTCCAGATCATTCCTTACATTTTCCTTGATGGAAGATTCGAGACTTTCCAGATCATTCCTTACATTTTCTTTCATGTTATCCAGCTGGCTCCTCTGTTCTTCCATCGACTCTTTGAGCTCTGCTAACGAGCGTTCATGAGCTATTGCCAACAATTTCTGTTCGTCTTTTAGCGCCATCACTTCCGTCTTGATCTCTGCTGATGCACGTTCTTGCGCAGCTGATGACCGTTCTTGCGCAGCTGATGACCGTTCTTGCGCTTCCTTCATCACCATCAATGTCTTAAAAAGTTCTGCCATACTCACTGTCGATTCTTCTGGTTCCGCTTCTACCTCGTCTTCAAAAATGTAGGTTTCAGGATCTTTTCCCTCGTTCATCATAGCTTCTCGAAGCAGCGCGGTTAAGGAACTTTTAGCACCCACCGTTGACAACGAGCGTTTACTTAGTTCTCTTTTCAACTCCACAGTACGCAAATCAACTAATTTTCGACCCATTTTATTATTATGTCTTTAGTTCGCACTCACAAAAATTAAATTCCGGTCACAATTATTTTAAAAACTCACTTATCTCTTAATTAATCCCACTTCTGACACCAATTGTTGCGTTTTTACGGCTTAACGGATTCGTAGGATTAATTAAGGAATACACTTTTTAATTATCCAAACAAAACTTATTTATTACGAACCAAACACAATTTAAAAATAAACACAATTCTTAGAGTTCACTATAATCACTAGCAAATTTAATATTTCGCACTATTCAATTCTAATTATCGCTTTTTATTTCACTACTTTTCACTGTTCTCACTTTAAAACACTTGTATCGCCTTTATAATCAAAACTGACTCGATAGCGGCTGCCAGGCGCTTTTATATAGGCAGCTCCACCTTTGTCTACTTTCTGGAACCTTCGTTTTCTGGTTCCTTGTGGTATGTTCTATATTTCTTTTAGTTTCGACCAGTTTGAAGTTGTCTTCGCTTATCGCTCGTTAGTTTAGTACATAAATTCTTAATTCAGACAACAACCGAAAATCGTTGATTCATCCTCTCGACAAACAGATGGCGCATAATCATCACAATATTATAAAGTTGTGATAATAATGTAAATAATAAATGTAACGTAAATAATGTAATGTAAATAATAAATGTAATAAACGAAAATTTTGCTTTTATCTTTATAAAAAAACTATTATTTTTAACAAAAAATCCCGGCACTTTCATTAATAGAAAACTTTCCGCGGCACGAAACACTTGTTTTCCTCGTTGTCAAAGGGATTTTGATATTTTTTTCTCCATTGCCAACATAAACCCCGTAAATCTTATTAATAACACTGTTTATTTAAATTGCAAATTTATGACAGGTAAATTGGGTACTTTTTGCATTATTGTACGTTTTTTACATTGATGGAATAGCTCTTATTTTCAATAAAATCACACTCGAAACAGCACTTTCCGCGGAACGAAAACTTCTTTCCCTTTGATTTTAATGGGACTTCGATATTTCACGAATTTAAGTTGGGACTTCATACAACCACACACACACACCTACAGCATGGCTTGTAAATATAGAAGGCTTTGGGCTGAGCTGTTCGTTTAAGCTCAAACACTTAGACCAAAAGGATTGGTGATGCCATAGTGATCCCACTTTAAGCAGATTCCTTTGATTCGGTCAAAAAATGCATTTTCAACGTTCAAAAATATCTTGTCAAAATTTGAAACCGATACCATCACTGGAATTAAAGTTATAAGCGGTTAAAGAGGCTTGGGTCAAGCTTAGCGCTCAGCTCAGAAAAGTTCAATCGTCGTTTATTCGAAACCTATTTCTTCCAATTTTTCTTACCTGACGGCGAGGATTACAAGAGAACGGCTTAAGATAATTCGACCAAATTTTGAACACTTGTTCATTATTATGTATATTGTCTAACGTTGCCTCGACTAATTTTTTAATTTTTTTTTGTTGTTTAAAAGTTATAACAAAAAATGTAAAAACAAACACGAAAAAGTGAAATTGAAAAAGTGACTTTTTTCTTTTAAACGTCCGCCATTTTATTAATTTTTCAAAATTTAAAAAACTGTTCCAGGCAACGTTAGCCAACAGTATGTACATACTTTAATACAATGTTTGAATTTTTGATTTTAGATAAAAATTGCACTCCCAGGAGCCGCCGTGAGGAAGGATGCGCGACCCGAAACACGTGATGTTTGGCTGTTCGGATGGGGAGGTTACCGAATGAGAATCGATGTAAAAAAAAAATCTTGAAACATAAATATGTAAAAGCATTCAAAAAACCCCGATCCATTTCCACTTATATTGTTAAATAAAAAAAATCGCGCGCAAAGGCAACTGCTCCCTTAGTGTCGTTTCTTCGCTAAACCATCTTTAGATGTGTCTTCTAAGTTGCGGGATTCCAATCGTGCCTGCTTAGAAATGGTTCACCAAATGTGATTAGTTTCGTTGTGCTTAGGGCCGAGCAGTGACAGAGGAGATGTAGTACACTTTCCTTCTCGTCCGGATTCTTACAGCTTCTGCAAAAATCGTAGGTCTCAAGACCTAAGCGGGTCGCATGCGCCCCTATCAGACAGTGTCCGGTCAGCCCTCCCACTGTAGCGGCCGAATTTCGCAATTGTGCTCTCTGACCGCCGACATGGGTAACAAATGATAAGTATAATATAATTTTCTATTTAGTGTCATTCCAAATTCAAAATGGCGGCCGGAACAAAATGGCGGCCAACAAAAAATTTCGGATTACTTCTTTCTTTATACCGCGATCGGTATGGGTATCAAATGAAAGGGTATTACAAGTAGAATACTATTAGCTTATACACAAAATGGCGAACTACCTTTTTTTACAACGCTCTCGGTATTGATACTAAATAAAAGTGTATGATGAGTATAGTACAGTAAGCTGGGTGACTTCGTTTTAAATATTGATCACCACAAAATAGTGGAAGACATATAATAAACTGAAAGGTAGGAAACAAAAAATATAGCTTAAAAAACTTAAAAATATGCTTTTATTTAAAAATGAACATTTACATTTTGAAAGGTAGGTTGTTTGACCAATATGAAAACAAGACAGTAGCAGAGATTGCTGCTACTTTACTCACATCAGGAAAAACAGCTCATTCTATGTTTAAGATACCGATCGAAGGAGATCATATGGAAAGTCCTGCGTGAAACAAATCTAAAATCTGCGTGGATGAATGCACCATGGAAAATAAAGTATCTATTAACAGAAAACCACGAGATTTAAGATGTAAAAACCAATTATTTTGGGGAGTAACTATTTTAGTGGCATAGATTTCGGGCAAATGTGGCCAGCTGTCCTGACAGATATGCGGGCCGATGGTATTGATTCACGTCTGAAATGATCACGCATTTAGGGACAGATTGGAAAACGTCATTTAAAGCAAAAGATGAGAGCGCAATCGGAAACCTCAGAATTCAGTACTATTCTCTTCAACATACCATAAGAAAACGTTCTGAGATTAGTGAGAATCGTGACAGTGAGTTGGTGGCTGTTGTTTGAAAGTTCGTAATAATCGCGGAAATTTTTATAATCGACATTTATGACGATTTGGAAAATATCAACTCAACTAAGTCAACTCAGCCCAGTAATGCCGCAAACTTTGTAATACTTACAAGTGACACATCGAACAGCGTTTATAAACAAGCTTTACAGTGAATTGTTAACCAGTGCCGTGCGAGCGGTATGACCAGAAACGACGAAACACGAAAACGGGAACCAGCAACGGCCCTTTTCAGGATCAAATCAGTAATGTCGTCTTATAATGTTGGAAATCTTGGTCTCAAGCCATGTTCGCTATGGGGCAAGTTCAGGGTGCCAATTATCTGGGAAGGTCAAATCTACGCGCACAAGACACATTCTGGCTAAGTATCTGTTGTCCACGTAGTACAAAAGTTTTCCGATAGGTGATGATTAACCTCGAATTTAAAAAAAAATTGTAGGTAACATAACCATGTTATGCATGTTTGCTCTTTGTTTCATTATACACTTTTTTTATCCCGGACTACGCACACATAATTTTGTTTTATTAAAAGCCGTTGCAAGGCACGCGGGTTTTTGCTAGTTAATAAATAATTCTCTGCCGGGGAACTTAAGTTTTTCTTTCCAAATTTTTAAAAGTTTATTTTTTCTCTGAAGAGAAAACAAAACACTTATGTAAGTCGCAAGAATCGTGTGACATTTCAGTTAAAGTATAGTATTTACTGGAACCAGTCCCAATAGCTGCGACGACACACGCAAGTTAAGTTACAAACGCTTTAAGTTGACCAATTTACAAATATTCCTTGCGATAGGCGCATTTGACGTTTCAGTCTTTCATCAATCTAGTGTTCGAAGTTCAAAAATACGAATTCAAAATACAAGTCAACTAAGGTTTAGACAAACTGATAACATAAAATAAGATGAAATGATCTGAATGATGAATGATGATCTGTCGAAAGACTGTCACACGCATCTTGCGCACACATAGCGTTAACGCGTTCTATGGGCCGGCACCTTAACAATGCGACTCGAACTGCTTTAAATCTGCGTGATAACTGATAACTTAGCAGAACCCGATTAAAAATGAAATTCGCCCGCAGCTAGCATGCACTAGCCCGCACGGCGCCCGCAGCTAGCATGCACGCCTGAAGACTAGCCCGCAGCTAGCATGCAGCTGGTACGCACGAATATTATAAATCACGAGTAAAAATGAAATTCGCCCGCAGCTAGCACGCAGCTGGCATGCACTAGCCCGCACGGCGCCCGCAGCTAGCATGCACGCCTGAGTGAAAATAACACTAGCCCGCCTAGCATGCAGCTGGTACGCACGAAACTCAAATTTAAAATGAAAGAAAAAAATTTTTTTTCCTAGAATAAAAATTCTACGCCTCTTAAAAAAGATGGAGAAGAGTATTATATATGTATGTAAAGTCGTCATCAGGCACATTTTGAGATTTTCGTGCGTGTGGCGGGAGAGTGGATACCTGTTTCGGGAGAGTGCATCCCTCAAGCGAACAAATTTTTAGATTTTCGTGCCAGTGGCGGGAGCGTGTATCCCTGTGGCGGGAGCGTGCGTGCCTGTGGCGGGAGAGTACGTACTTTTGTGGCGTGCCTGTTTGTTCGCTATGCGTGCTAGCTGCGGGCGCGTGCGTGCTAGTAAGGAAATTAACCATGAAATTATTTTTATCGGGAATGTTTTATTAATGAAGGAGCTGTTCCCTTTCAATATGGTGTAATTAGACATAGGTTGTGGAATAAAAATTAAACCTTTGTATAAATGAAAATAAAATATATTTTGATTATTCTTTAAACTTTATACATGGGTACTATTCTTTACTGCTTCAGTTGCATTTTCGATTTTAAATTTATATTTTTCTTCCACGCTCATTTTCTTCATTTTTTTTAATAAGTTTCAGCAACAAGCTTTCTTCATTATCTTCAGTTGTTTCTTTAAGCTTTTCCTAAAATACACACAGTGTTCCAAGAAAAGCGTTGTTAATCTGGTCTTCTATTTCACGTCCCTTTTAACTTCCCAGTATAGGAAGTTATTGTAATCGGTCCGAAAATCGAAATCGAAATTTTCGACGTATTTTCATCTTTCAAGGTCCCAGGAGCATTTTAAGCAAAAAATTGGGAGGAAGTATGTGTGTGTGTACGTATGTGGTCATTTTTTCCTGCACGCAGTGGCGGATTAACCATTAGGCAGACCTAGGCAGGTGCCTAGGGGCCCCGGTGGTAAAGGGGTCCCCGATGCCGAAAGCCCAAAAAAAAACCTTGTCACGTTTAGACTGATTTTACTTGCTTTTGGGGAAAATAACTCAGTCAAATTAACTTTCGACAAAATGATGGATTTGAAGTTATTTTTCCCAATAAAAGGTATGAGGGGCCAGGGGCCCCCTAATAAAGGTGACTTTTCTTGAATGTAAAGCAAATCGGCCTTTTCATTTCTCACAATTCTAGTTTTCTCCAAAAAAAACCGGTGCCCCGGGCCAGTTCATATCGATGCTTAGCCTTAACCACATTTAACGAAAAATATTCCGTTTCAGGTTGTGTATACTGCTTTGTATGCAAGTTGTTTTTACCAACGTAAAAGTCGAGCAAACTGTCGCGTGAGGGATACAACGACTGGAAAAACAGTATCATTTTACAACAACATAAAAACTGTCTTAGCCATAGGGATTGTATGCTCACCTACATACAAAGACGGGAATCTTATAGTTTGCCGAACCAGCTGGAATCGCAGATACTCGAGGAAAAAAAGTATTGGCGAGATGTTTTAAAACGCATCCTCGCAGTAATTGTTACATTAGCTGAACGAGGGCTTCCATTCAGAGGTTCAAATGAAGTATTCGGAGCTTCAAATAATGGAAATTATTTGGGCTTGCTTGAACTCATTGGACAATTTGATCCTTTTTTGCGTGATCATATTGCTCGATACGGAAATGCTGGAAAAGGAGTACCATCCTATCTATCAAAGACAATTTGCGAAGAATTCATAAATATTATGGGCCAAAAAGTGCGGGCATATATTTTAAATGAAGTTCAATTAGCCAAATATTTCAGCATTTCCGTTGACTCAACTCCCGACGTTTCGCATGTCGATCAATTGTCGGTGACTGCGATACATTCCCCCAAACGAATCTAAACCAGTTGAAAGATTTATAACATGTCTTCCGTTACATGGCCATTCCGGCAAAAAATTAGCTGACCAAGTTGTAACGTTTTTGAGCGAAGACTGTCATTTAGATTTCGAAAATTGCAGAGGCCAATCTTACGACAATGCACCAAATATGTCCGGCAAATATCAAGGCATGCAAGCTCGGCTGCTTAACCTGAATGAAAACGCGATTTATGTACCTTGCGCTAGCGCTGCCACCCGTACTATATTATATAGTATTGTACTATATTTTGGTCATTTGTACTATATACTGTTGAAAAAAAATATAGTACGGAAAAATACTATATTTTTAATGATTGCGGTAAAGTGAAACACACTCGAATCTCAAACAAAACACTGACAAAAATATTGGGATTTGAGCTACCAAAATAATAGGCTTACCGACATCAGCGACATTCATGCTTATTTACTTTACATCGAAAGAGACCATGCAGACGCAGCTGCTACTTGCACACACATCGCTCAAACACACATGTTAGTGAGAGATGGAGAGATGAGAGAAATAGAGCTTCTATAAAATTAATAAAAAATGAGCTTTAATTTATATTAATATGCAGTTGGGCTGCACAGATGCGTATGATTATTTCTTAAGCAATAAGACCTTATTAAATAAGGCCAAAAGTAATGATAAATATACTTGGAAAAATAAATAATATTGAAAAACGAGCTCGTACTATTTATTTATGCAAAATTTCTAAAAGTACTATATTTTTTAAAGTTTTAGAGAAAAAATACTATATTTAAATGTAAAAAAGGTGGCAACCCTACTTGCGCCACGCATTCTTTGAATTTAGTAGGGCAGTCAGCGGTCAAATGTTGCTTTTGTGCAGTTGATTTTTCTCTACTATGCAAGCTGTATAATTTTTTTTCTGCGTCTACCCATCGATGGAGCGTATTTAAAATTTTTATAGGTAATGAAAAAACGCTCAAAACGTTATCCGAAACACAATGGGAAGCCCATGCAAACGCGACAAATGCAGTTTACAATTCTTTTGCCAACATTATAGAGGCTTTAGAGAGAATTATAGATGACGAATCTGAAACTGGCGATACTAGACACGCAGCGATGAGTATTGTAAAGAAGATGGAAACATTAGAATTTGTATTCATGTTAATTTTGTGGGATTCAATTCTGACTAGTTTTCGTTCAGTTAGCAAAACTTTGCAAGCTGAAGATGCGAATTTGCAGGATGTGCTTTTCTTTATGAGTCATTACAGAAAATGTTAGAGGAACTTCGTGATAAGTTCGATGACTTTGAAGAAAAAACGAGACTTGTCTTACCTAACGTCGACTATGCAAAAAGTCACACTCGAAAGCGATCAAGAAAAAACCAAGCAAACGATGGTAATGCTCCTTAATAGTATGTTCACACCGACTTGGTTACCACTATTGAGATGGTTTCAAGCGTTAACCATGATAATTTTGTTGGTTTGTGCATGGTTTGCCATAGATATTCAAACCAAGCAAAAATCACAAACCAAGCAAAATTTCAATGGTTAACTCATTTAACCACGATAATTAACTGGCATGAGAGCCACCTATCAATGAAAGTTTTCAATAATCTACCAAAATTTGTTGTCAACAGTCATGATATTTATTTTGGATATTATTTTTTGACATAATTTTAAAATTTTTCGCTGAAATTAAAATGAGTCATGCAGGACCGCCAACGAAAAAAAGATCTGTTTGGTCCACAAGCGTAAGGGTTAAAAGGAAATAGGAAAAATCCACACATTTTCAAAGGAATAGCGAGTGGATTAGCATCACATGGCTCTATTTACTGTGGCCAAGAAATTCAAACATATTTGCACAACATTGTTAAGAAATACATAACAAATTATACTCCAAATTGCTCTTCAAATATGTAGCTTCCTTTTTTCTTTTAATTATTATTTCTATGACCATTACATTCATAACTAAAAACAAACATAACATAAATTGACACATTAAAACATGAATTGACATCGATATCGAATAATACAAATGACAGAACTAACCAATCTAGTTAGTGTGTACAGTTGTTAGTTCTAAAATAGTTTGAAACCACATAAAGCGATAACCAAGTCGGTGTGTACATGCTATAAGTAAACCTGTCACCTCGTGATAATTTCAGGATAAAAACATTTCTTGTAGTTATTGATAAGATTATCTTTGAAATCAACAGAAGAGGACAGGTTTATAAGAAGATTTACAAAAACTTCTCATTTCTAAATGATTTTTCATTAACGGATGATGAGTATGAAACCGCCACTGAAAACTTGGTGCGCATTTCTGCCGTGCAAAGGGGAAAAGACCTATATGCATTATAGGTCAAAATGGCTTTGTATGGATTTTTTGATTTAAAATATTCATATTTATCCCTAAAAAAATTTCAGACCGATAGCACTTTTTAATAAAAAGTTTTCTTTTTGGACATTTACTTTATATGCGTCGGTTTGAATTATTTTCAAACCGAAAAAACGCACAAAGCAGCCATGAGCTCTTAAATCTTTTGACCATTGCACAAATTGTGGACTCTTATCTCCAGAAAAAGCTCTATAGCCTTATAGAGTGTTTGCCACTTGTAAATTGAAAATATATTTGATGGATAGAAAACGACAAGAGATTTCCAGGTTTTTGGCCGTTGTCTTGAAAGAAGAGCGGAAAAAGCTTATGATCTCGTGTATAGTGTTCCCTCTGCAAAGTGCACAATTTTCAAAAAGAGAAAAAAAATGAACTTTTATTTGTAAATAATTATTGATATATAAGAGTAATAGCGGTAAATACCCAGTAAACCACGAATGCATACAAAATGAATTCACAATACATTTCAGAAATGAATGAAATTCATTACAGAAAGCATTTTGTAAGTAACACGGAATGCATTAAAACACATTAGGCATGTCCTAGGATGAAATGCATTGCTTGTAATGCATTAACAATATATTTCATATAGAAGTATGTATGTAATGCATAAATAATAAATTACAAATACATTTTATAGAATGTGGGAAATGCATTACAAAAGGCATTTCATAAAACTAATAAAATGTATTGAATAGCATTAGGATTGCCCTAGGAAAAAATGCATTGATTCTAATCGACTAAAAATGCATTTAATAATAAAATATTTTTTTAAAACAAAATTTATTATAATTTTATGTTGAACTTTGTATTTTAGATGCCCTGAATTTCTGGATATGTGTTCTACCATGTGACGTCCGTATAGTCGCCCTCATATCTCTCTCGAAAATAGAAAATGAATAATTTTCAGTATGTATGCTATCTGAAATGAGATACGATTTTATTAGCTTAATTACTGAAGACTCCAACAAAAATTTGTTAGCGTGGCGGAATGGAGTGCTCGTGTATTTGGCCCTTTATAATACGCTTTTGAATCTCCAAAATCCTAACAATTTAATACATTGCTTGTAATGTATTTGTAAGGCACTTGTAAGCAGTCGCTGATTGATGACTTTCAGATAGCTTACTTGTAATGTACGGCGAATGCATTTCTTTGTTCTATGCATTACATGTGGTTTGCTGGGTAATTTGTTATGGGCTATTAGAATTTAGAATAGAGCTTTTTTTCGCTCTTGTTTCGTCTTCCCAAGACAACGGCCAAAAACCTGGAAATCTCTTGTCGTTTTCTATCCATCAAATATCCCAGCAAACCACATGTAATGCATAGAACAAAGAAATGCATTCGCCGTACATTACAAGTAAGCTATCTGAAAGTCATCAATCAGCGACTGCTTACAAGTGCCTTACAAATACATTACAAGCAATGTATTAAATTGTTAGGATTTTGGAGATTCAAAAGCGTATTATAAAGGGCCAAATACACGAGCACTCCATTCCGCCACGCTAACAAATTTTTGTTGGAGTCTTCAGTAATTAAGCTAATAAAATCGTATCTCATTTCAGATAGCATACATACTGAAAATTATTCATTTTCTATTTTCGAGAGAGATATGAGGGCGACTATACGGACGTCACATGGTAGAACACATATCCAGAAATTCAGGGCATCTAAAATACAAAGTTCAACATAAAATTATAATAAATTTTGTTTTAAAAAAATATTTTATTATTAAATGCATTTTTAGTCGATTAGAATCAATGCATTTTTTCCTAGGGCAATCCTAATGCTATTCAATACATTTTATTAGTTTTATGAAATGCCTTTTGTAATGCATTTCCCACATTCTATAAAATGTATTTGTAATTTATTATTTATGCATTACATACATACTTCTATATGAAATATATTGTTAATGCATTACAAGCAATGCATTTCATCCTAGGACATGCCTAATGTGTTTTAATGCATTCCGTGTTACTTACAAAATGCTTTCTGTAATGAATTTCATTCATTTCTGAAATGTATTGTGAATTCATTTTGTATGCATTCGTGGTTTACTGGGATATTTTCAATTTACAAGTGGCAAACACTCTATAAGACTATAGAGCTTTTTCTTGAGATAAGAATGCACGCTCTGCGTAATGGTCAAATGATTCAAGAGCATATTTATGTTTTTTGTTTGGAACAAATGGAACGAGGGAGAAACGATTTATGAAAATATAATTGTTTTCTCCTTTGGTTGCAACAAGACTCTGGTACAGGAATTGTAATGCAAAAGTATTTCTGCTTTCACTTTTTATTTAAAAGTGTTGGAGGATAAAATATGATATTATAGCATTAGAAAAACTTTTTAAGTCATATTTGTTTAGATAATTTGTATAAAATTCATTTACATTTTCTTATTTTACGGAAAGAAGCATAAAAAACTTTGAACGCGTTTTACTCGAATCGAGCTTTTTGCATATAGGTCTTTTGCCCTTTGCACGGCAGATTTATTCTAACGATTTAGAATATTTTGCTCCCGAGCTGAAACAGTTCCACCATTATGTTAAATCGAGATACGGAAATGCGCAAAAATCTCATGGCAAAATATATGAGATTATCGTTGAAGACAAACTTATTAATGTATTTCCGAACGTTGAAGTAGCTCTTCGAATATTCCTGACAATGATGATAACGGTTTGTTCGGCAGAAGGTTCGTTTTCAGGGTTGAAACGAATTAAGGCTGCTCAAAGAGCTACTAGAGCAACAAGAGCGACTAGACATGTTAAGTATTCTTTTTATTGAATCCGACATTTCGAGAAAAATTCATTTCGATGATGTGATCGATAAATTCAGCGATTCGAAATGCAGGAAAAAGTGTGTATAAAGTCAATTTAAGCGAATCGTAAATATTAATTATAAGAATTCTAAGTGTATGAATAAATTTATTAAAAAAACTTATTTCTGCAATTTTTTATTTTTTACCGGGGCGGGGGGGGGAGGGCCCCACATTTGCAATCGCCTAGGGCCCCGCAGAAGCAATCCGCCTCTGCCTGCACGATATCGCGCGAACCAAAAAAGATATCGACTTCGTTGAGGTGTCGTTCGAAGCGTATTAACCGAAATATGACCTGAAAAGATTTTTGGAACGAAGTTCCTTATTATAAAATTCGGTCGAACCGTTTTTTTTTTTTTTGTTTAAACGACGTTTATGATTTTTGTACCTGCACGATACCGCGCAAACTAAAAACTATATCGACTTCATTGAGGTACCGATAAAAATATTAACGAAGAAATGCTCTGATTTCATAATATTCGGTAGGGCCTTTTTTGTTTAAATAGAAAAACATCGGCTAATTGTCAGAAAGACCTTAAAATGACAAGTTTTGCTATTATCTAATAAACTCAATGGAATGAGACCCGTTCTAAACGAAGTCATCTTTTTTGGGTTCTGCACAGCGATAGCCTTCGAACAAAACATCACTTGTTAAAATCCGACAACCTTTCAAAATCTCGCAAAAATTTCGTTACCCTTTACAAACAGCGCGAATTTTTCAAACCTTGGATTAGCGCTTTTTGACGGGGAATTGTTTTCTACGCGTGATACAGTTTCAGAAAATTGCGGTTTATCCCGGGATTTCCAGTAGTTACCGCAAAATTTGTTCTTTTTGGTCAAGTCTGACAAGTACTTAACAGTTACAGTTTTGCTAATATCTCCGGAAAGCTTTGGAATTTCCAAACAGTGGCGTAGCGTGGATTTCTGTCACCCGGGGCGAGCCATAAATTTACCGCCCCCTACTTTCGAATTGAATTGGTAAAAAGTCTGCGATCTTGAAAATTCAATATTTTAAAAGGAAATAAAATAAGGGCGTCTCAGGGAGTTCAAGTACTAATTTAAAACTTTATTTTCTGCGTATTTTTTTTTGCAAAGCGAACTTTTTAAGGCAATGGCCAATGTTCATTTATACCACTTGTTATATTAGTAAGAAAGCTAGATTAGATCTCTAGAGCTAGATAAATGTCAGCGTGGACATTGTTGATTTTCAATAATTTCAATTTCTTTTGAGATTCATTTACGGGGAACAACACTCCACCATAGCATCTGACCAGGACAAGAGTCGTAGGGATACCGATTGAATTATGATTGAGAATATAAATGAACGGGTGATTTGGGGTTTTAAACCCGGGTTTTAAACGGGGGCCTCGGTAGCCTAGGGAGTAAGGCGCCTGGCTACTATCCCAGAGGTCCCGGGTTCGAATCCCGGCAGCGCCACGGTCCTTCGCCTTATCCACTTTCCCACCAACATAACTTTCCTTCCTTCTTCTTCCCTCTTTACATTCCTGATCCCTCCTGTCATAGCCTTCCCCGCTCCACCAAAAAGCGCGTGTCATTGGTTGGTTGATGAGATTCAGGAGGCATAACACTCCAGGGAGTTGTTTCTCGATGCCCCGATGTCAAAGTCGTGACAGTAATGGTTGGAAGTAGGTGGACTAAAAAAAATATCGCGGGTAGGTTGTGACAGTTCCTTTCTTCCCCGACTAGAGCTGCTGTTCGACATTGCACTCTATATGAAGAAAATAGATTGTCGACACAGTATAAAGGGCGTTTCCTGTGACTCTAGTCTTTCACATAAAAAAAAAAAAAAAAAAACGGAAGAACGGGGTGCACTTTTCTTTTCGAATCTACTTTTTAGGTGAGGATTTGAGACTTTCACTGCGCATAAAAAAAGCGATTTTTAAATTTCCAATTGTTTTGGCGCAGGCTATATCCGTGCTTCAGAGTTGGCCTAAACTATAAACTTTAACAAACCCAGAGAGCTTGAATCAGTCATTTCTCTCTGTAATTTCTTTCAGTCGAAAGTCTCATAGACTCACGAGCGTAAGCTTTAAACTCTTCTCTGTCCAATATCTGGAGGTTTAATTTCCCATCATCGCAGCCCTAAACTATTACAGGCCATTTTAACGACAAATGCGGAAACTTCAGCATTTACAGCCCGCGTCATAAAAGATGAGGATCTTAAATGGCACGGACTCCATTCATAAGGAATATATGTTTGTTAGGTATTATCCACACAAGTGTTTTGAACCATTTACACCAACATGGATACAAAAAGAAGGTCCATGCATGAGTTATTCATGAGTTGAACGCGAGAAACATGAGAGACCAAATTCACCTCACTTCACTTCCCGTCCCATTTAGTTTTGGCTTGTAGACACCATCAGCCAGAACATCGTGCTCAATGTGGTAATGGTTAGGGCCTGATGTTGCCGGCAGGATCTCTAGCTCGGCCCAGTTTGGCTGCCGCCCCCAACATCTATGCCGCCCGGGGCCATGGCCCCCTCTGCCCCCTCCCCCCCACGCTACGCCACTGTTTCCAAATGAAGTCATTCGCTTCTCAGTTTGTCAACGGCACTTCAGCACGCTCAATACGAATTTGAACACCCGCTTTAGTGCAGCGAACGAAAATACGGAGGTCATGTTTGTTTGC
The DNA here is from genome assembly GCA_949987705.1 of Thereva unica. Classification (NCBI taxonomy): domain Eukaryota; kingdom Metazoa; phylum Arthropoda; class Insecta; order Diptera; family Therevidae; genus Thereva; species Thereva unica. The sequence goes on from OX465282.1 coordinate 60,674,907, forward strand.
TAACGTTCAGGAAAAACAAATTCTCTAGAAAAATCTGGTGGATTTACTACTATTATAGTTATTTGAACTAGCTTCTCGGGATTGCTTTGCCATCAGTTCTGATACTAGCCAATTTTCCACTTGTGCAAAACGTATAGCTATTTTGTAAGAAGTCAGTTTATTCCATCTTCGTTCACCATACTGGGAAGTTGATCGTGTGGACCGAAGGGGTCAAACTCACATCCTAACTAGTTTTAAATTGTCACTCACCCTCTCTTTGGTGAGATGTACTGGACCTTTCCCCTATTAAAATTACAATTTTTTTAACTTGCAACAAATCGACGAATATACATAACACTGTTGTGAAAATCGTTCCTTATACAATGTTTTTTTGGGTCACTGACACTATATACTGTCCTATGTACTTTGTTTGATTACTATGTACTATATATGTACATATTATTTATGTACTATATATTATCTACTAGATATTTTGTATTATGTACTTTGTACTATGTACTATAAACTATGTATTATGTACTATTTACTATGTACTATGTACTGTGTATTATATACTATATACCATGCTGTAGCATGTATGTTGTATTATGAATTATGTGTATTATGTATTATTACTTTGTTGTTTTTATTAGTTTATTGAAACAGTAAGTAACATAAAATAAACTTAAATGGAATGTTCATAAACAATTAATCAATCAATCAATTTATTAATCGATAGAGGATAGAAAAATGCATCTACAGTTGATTTTGGCCGAAGTTTGGCCATTGCCAACATATTAGAAATTCATAAAAAAAAAATTCGTATGTACTGTGTTAATGAAATCTTCGCTTTATCCCGTCATATCTCAGATATTGCAGATATCGAATTCAAATTTTAATATAATCTAGTTTAAGTAATTTTTCTAAACATAAAACTTTAACTGTTTACATAATTTAAAAACAAGATGGCGAATGTTTAAAAAAATTTCAACAAATTCGTGAGATTTTTTTTTCTAATCAAAAAGTGGTATTATAGATTTTTAAAACTCGTTTTTCTGGCTATTCCACATTGTAGTCGAATGCTTAAGACAGTTTTCTGTAAATTTTCATATTAAAATATCCTCCGGTTCAAAGAAGCTCCACTTCGCACGCAACCAATGTTCAGATTTAAAACATTTATCTAGTCAATCGTTCTGCAGTGACCGCGTAAAGTTTAATTATTAAACTTTACGCAATGTCGCACAACTTCCGGCACGAACAAAACGATCAGTTAGAACACCCCCTCGATCACTGAACTCTAAAGTTTTTATTTAAAGGCGTTGCAAGGCACGCGGGTTTTATGCTAGTCTATATATATAAAAGTCAATGTTTGTGTGTGTGTTTGTTTGTGTGTTTGTTCCTTATGGACTCCTAAGCCTTTCAACCGATCGTCACAAAAATTTTACCATATCTGCTTGATAATATGGAGAGTGTTTATACGTTATCAGCTTTGCTCTACCTACCCCTAAAAGGGGTGAAAGGGGGTGGAAAAGGTTGTATGGTGAATTTTTATTTTTTTAGTCAGATTTCTCTCAAAATTGGTATAAATATTCTACAACATAAATAACCGAACACGTGGGGTGGAATAGGTTGTATAGTATTTTTTTTCTTTTTGGTCAGATTTTTTCAAACTTGGTATAAATAATCTACAACATAAACAACGGAGCACGTGTTTCAGCATTTCTCAAAATTCATCCCAGGTTAGGCCACTGTAGAATTTGTGAAAAATCGATTTTTTTTATTGGCTTAAAAAATAGTTTGAACCCTTAAGAATAATATGCCAAAGGTCCCGCACCCGTGAGAAATCAGGAACATAGAAATTTTGACCTGTCCGTCGAGCGCGTCAGCCCTGCTCCTATTCTATCCTTACTAATATTATAAATGCGAAAGCAACTCTGTCTGTCGGTCTGTCTGTCTGTTACGCTTTCACGCCTAAACCACTGGACCGATTTTGATGAAATTTGCTACAGACATAGTTTAGACCTTGGAGACGGACATAGGTTACTTTTTTTTGGAGAAACAAAGAGTTGAAGGGGGTGAAATGGGGTTCAATAAGTTGTAAGGGGATTTTTTTTTCTTTTTTTCTATTGTAAAAAAGTAAATGACTGACAGACAACGCAGAACCTAAACCGCTAGAGCTAAAGGGCTGAAATTTTGACAGTGCATCCCTAGCGATTTTTTGAAATTCATCCCAAATGGGGTCAACTCAAAACCGCTGGAGCTATAAGGCTGAAATTTTGACAGTGCATCCCTATAATGACGTGGACTTCCACTAAGATGCGATTTTACGAAATTCATCCCCTAAGGGGGTGAAATGGGGTTTACCCAAACCGCTGGAGCTATAGGGCTGAAATTTTGACAAGGCATCCCTATAATGGCGTGGACATCCACTATAAAGCGATTTTTCGAAATTCATCCCCTAAGGGGGTGAAATGGGGTTTACCCAAACCGCTGGAACTATAGGGCTGAAATTTTGACAGTGCATCCCTATAATGGCATGGACATCCACTATAAAGCAATTTTTCGAAATTCATCCCCTAAGGGGGTGAAATGAGGTTTACCCAAACCGCTGGAGCTATAGGGCTGAAATTTTGACAGTGCATCCCTATAATGACGTGGACAACCACTAAACTGCGATTTTTCGAAATTCATCCCCTAAGGGGTTGAAATGGGGGTTATCCAAACCGATAAATTTATAGGGCTGAAATTTTGACAGTGCATCCCTATAATGGCGTGGACATCCCTATAAAGCAATTTTTCCAAATTCATCCCCTAAGGGGGTGAAATGGGATTTACTCAAACCGCTGGAGCTATAGGGCTGAAATTTTCACAGTGCATACCTTTAATGACGTGGACATCCACTAAGAAGCGATTTTTCGAAATTCATTCCCTAAGGGGGTGAAATGGGTTTAACCCACACCACTGAAGCTGAAGGGCTTTAATTTGGACCGTGTAATCCCTCCCTATAATGACGTGGACATCCACTTAGGAGCGATTTTTTGACATTCATCCCCTAAGGGGGTTAAATGGGGTTAACCCAAACCGCTGGAGCTAAACGGCTGAAATTTTGACAGTGCATCTCTATAATGACGTGGACATTCACTAAGAAGCGATTTTTCGAAATTCATCCCCTAACGGGGTGAAATGGGGTTAACCCAAACCTCTGAAGCTGAAGGGCTGAAATTTTGACAGTGCATCCCTATAATCACGTAGAAATGAATGACTCGAAATTCACTTTATTTAATATTCATTTGTGATTGCTTCATAATTTCTTGCACCCACGTAAATAGGCGAACAAACTTAACGAACGTTCGTCCAACCCTAAAATGTCACTTCTCTTGATGACATACGAGTATGTATACATGCCAATCTCTGCTTCAAAACTTGCAGATTTGTTGAGCAGAGGTGATATACGCAGCAATTTGTTTACCATATTTATTAAAAAAATGCACTATAATAAACCCTTTTTAGGGATAATAACAGCTGACTTTTTTGTTTGTTTTTTTTTTTTTAAGGAAAAAACATTGCACATAATAAACAGTTTTTATTTAAAGGCGTTGCAAGGCACGCGGGTTTTATGCTAGTAATAAATAAAGGTGAAAGCGATAAGAAAATCAGTCGCCATACATAAATAATTGCCTGAAGATTCTGCAACGTGCATTCGGCCATAATATCATAGCCTTTTGTTAAGTTTTTTTGTGTACGGAAAGAATCCCGTAAGGCAAAGTACGACTATAAATGCTCATGCGAAATTGTCATGTAGCATCAATACTGTGAAGAAGATCGATCGTAGTATTTTAAGGAAGGTTCTGTTTACACTTTCTTATAAAATAAATTTCATTGTAAAAAAATATCGACATTGACGCTATAAATTTAATAGACCCCGACTTTTAGTCATGTATGAATTTGATAAGCCGGACATATAGGCGCATTTATGTGGGATGAGTCGAGATAATTTAAAGCAAACTAATAAAAATTGACGAAATTTTATATAACAAAAGGAAGAAATTTTGTTGTTTTTTGTGAAAGGTTCGTGCGCATCCATTGCACGTCAAGTTGAACCCATATTGCCGCCATTAAATAAATAAAAAGAAAAGAAAAGATTTGTAGATTTAACATTTTTTTACATATAATAAACACATATTTTGTTTTACACGTAACTTTCTCACATATTATTACATATACAGATAACATATTTCTATTGCATTTATACATATATTTTATTTACAAAGCATATATACATATATTTTATTTACATATAACTTTCTCATTCATTATTACATATAGACCTATACCATTATATACACCTATACATGGTGTCTCAGACAACCCGTACCACCCCATTATTTCAAAGAGTTTTGAAAAAAAAATGAAAACCAAAAAACACGTATCAAATATTTTTTCAAAATCTATCCAGCCATACCAAAAACGTCCCTTACCCCCTACCCACTGTTAGGGGTAGGGAGTGCCACTTCAAAAACTTAAATGGAAACCCCCATTTTTTATTGCAGATTCGGAATCAAATTTTTGCTATTCGCCATAGATGGTGCTGTAATCGGAGGAAAACGTTTTTTATGATTTATTAATTTCCGCCGATTACAGCGCCATCTAAGGCGAATCACAAAAAAAGATAAGAATAAACTCTTCATATTTTTTCAAGAATCGTAAAAAATGTTTGGGACAAAATCTTCATATTTTTTTATGAAGATTCCGAATTTTCAATAAAAAATGGGGGTTTCCATTCAAGTTTTTGTAGTTGCACCCCGTACCCCTAACAGTGGGTAGGGGGTAGGGGGTAGGGGGCGTTTTTGGACACCCTGTATATACCACTATATTTTGCTACATAATTTAAAAAAAAATTTGTTTGGTTATTCGAAACACTTTCGATTCGTCCGCATTTTCTTTACACAAAATTTCTTAGAATACCAGCATTTTAGTAAGCATAATATTTCAGTATACCTATTATTACGTAACACTACTGCACAGCAGCCAAGCATCTATCAAAATTACACACTATGTGAAGAACCGAAGAAAACCTTGTATAGCTTGAGAACTCTAACTCAGAGGGACCAAAGTCCAGTCCTTCGGGAGTCGATGCCGTTTCGGTGTCAAAATTAGACATCCCGAAGTTCTGGGCATCTTATGAAACACTCGAACAGCACCTACTCGAGAAATACGCACTAGCCGGTGGATCGACAGCAGTCAATGTAAACTGATCCGGAACCTGTGGGAGCGTAGGCTTCCGCCGTCGATGCAGCACCATCCAACTCGGAACCACGTGGGTGGCACTACAAAGTGCCATCAACAAACTAGCCCAACAGCCCAAGAGGCCGAACACCTGCCAATCGGCAAGGCGGCCCTCTTCAGCCCTCGGCCAATCGGCCACCTGGGGCCAACAAACTGAGAGGTAGCCTGTGCTATTTCCACTACCGTTACGGTAGTGAGGCACGTAGGTGCAAGGCCCCCTGCAGTTTTAGTGGTGGCCAAGCCAAGTCGGTAAACAAACCGCCCACCACCAAGCCCGCTAGAAAAAACTAAAGGGTCTGGGGATCGATACGAGTGAGCAAATAACTGGCCGCTCATATCGTTAATTCCTCAAGGTGAAACCATTGGCATTTGTCAAGGTGAAACCTCGATGGCCGAAGCAACTCTGCTGAACCATCCAATCAAGGATTGCAAATACAGTCTACCGACTGACGCCTCTGATATGCAATCGGAGGCGTATTGGAATAATTCAACGGTCATCGGTGGCAACCTCTAGCTTTTTATTCCAAAAAGCTGTCACCAACAGAACGTAAGTACTCTGCATTCGATCGCGAACTTCTCGCAATCTATGCAGCAATCAAACACCCGTTATTTCGTTGAAGGACGCAATTTCGTGGTCTATATTGACCAGAAACCACTGGTTCGCGCCCTTCACACAAAGACCGAACGATCCCCTCGACAAACCAGACATTTTGGTCTAATATCTCAGTTTACCACAGACATCAGACATGTGTCAGGTCAGCAAAACGTTGTCGACTACTTGTCGCGCTCACTAGCAACCGACAACGTTGACGCAGTCACCTTCGACCTGCCTACACTGGCTCAGCTCAACAAGGTGAGTTGAGAGTTGAAGTCTCTACAAGAGCACCCCAGCAACGGCTCACGGGTAAAATTAGTTCTTACACCAATACCATTCACCGCCCATCAGGTGTGGTTGAAAATAATATAGGCATTCCTAGGCCTTATATACCCACTTCCTTACGTATACTAGCGTTCAATTCCGAACACAGTCTCTTTCACCCAGGTATTCGCGCTACAAAACGAACCGTTACCAAGAAATACTTCTGGCCATCGATCAATAAAGACTGTAATGAGTGGTCTCGATCGTGCCTAGGTTGCCAAAAGCTTAAAGTTTCACGGCATATCAAATCTCCATTGGAAGCTTTCAACCTTCCAAATAATAGATTTGACCACATCCATATGGATATAGTGGGACCCCTACCCCCATCTCGTGGATACTCTTATATCTTAACGATAGTCGATAGATTCACGCGATGGCCTGAGGCATACCCAATTCGGGATATCTCAGCTTAGCAGCCTTAATGGCAAGGAACAACACTACTCATTGGAGTGAAGACTTGCCCTTTGTCATGTTAGGTATACGCACGCCAAGTAAGACCGACTTACAATGCTCACCTGCCGAGCTCGTATACGGTCAGAATCTGGGACTTCCCAATTCGATTTCTATCACAACCGATGAAAATCCAATTGAAGAATCAGAATTCCTCTCTCGCCTTCGTTCTCATATGTAGAGCATTAAGGCAATACATCCTCGGCAACCAGCCCAAAGGGATGTCTACGTGCCAGTAGCCGTGGAAAACGCCAACTACGTTTTCATTCGAGTCGACAAAGTTCGAAAACCTTTCGAACCTCTATATGAAGGCCCATATGAAGTAATCAAACGATTACGATAACACTTCGTTGTCAAATTGAACGGCACAACCAAGTCAATATCCATTGATAGGCTAAAACCAGCCTTCGGCTGTGACCGCGCCAACGAAGTTAAGCCGTCTAAAGCGGTAACACTCCGTTAACGCTACTCTGGGGGGGGGGGGTATGTAGTGACTGCGTAAAGTTTAATTATTAAACTTTACGCTATGTCACACAACAACTTCTGGCACGATCGAAACGATCAGTCAGAACACTTCCTCGATCACTGAACTCAGTTCAGTGATCTAGCCAATTTCCGGCAACCCCGTATTCACTTGTTACGAAAGCGCTTTCAGAGACAAACGTGTGACGTATGCTCTAAATTTAAATATGTAACTCGGAACACTAACTAATAAATTTATATACATATAAGTATATATGTATATAATACCCTAAAATATAAGCAAACTAAAAAACCTTAGTGCAATTGTAATAAAACTAAATTAAAAATACAAACAAAAGTGTTTCAATCGTTTTCATTGTCCTGCACCGCATGGTGCTGAAACTAAACTTCTTAAAGCTCAAGGTCTTCAATTACTGTTCATTCAAACTCTAACTCAGGGGTTCCCAACCTTGTGCCCGCGGGCGCATATGTGCCCACGAAGATATTTAATTGTGCCCGCGACAAAGTGCTAAAATACGGAAAAAAACAAATCTTAAAAATAAAAAAAATTTAAAGGTTACTTTAATTTTAAAAATCTCTCTAGATGTAGTGAGAAATTCGCTAAATTGGCTACACTAACATCTGTCTAATCCACCACGCGAATTAGACCTTTAGAACCTAACTTTGTCGGTTAGGTCCCACGATTTGGTTGCATTTTCATTGTTTTTCACGCTAAGTAGCTTTGAGTAAATCTGACTTACTTAGTACGAAAAGCAATAAAATCGCGGCCAAACCGCCATCCAATATGAAAGAAGCCTTACTCTTACTGTTATCATCAGGTGCTACCAATGTGTTGTGTTGTTTTTAAATCCGACTTGTGCCCGCCAGTTTGTTTTGTAATATCGAATGCGCCCGCACCACAGAAAGGTTGGGAACCCCCTAACTAATAGATAACACGATATTAATTAATTAACTGCAAAAATCGTTGCATATCACAATCCGTTACAAATTACAATTCATTAATCATAAACAAGCAGTGCTTTTTTACGGTTTATCTTAACTAAAATTAATCATTTTAAGTTAAAATAATTTGTCAATATTTACTGATTATTTGCAACCTCCCAATGAGTTCTTATGTTTAAATTTGACTAATGCTTATAACCGTTGCCTAATAATATCTTTTACCTATTTTCACGGTTGTCATTTTAAACGTTGTCCATTTATCCTATATCCTCTAACCCATACAAATCAGCGATCAAAATCTCATAATATTGGATTAAAGAATATTTAAATTGGTTACAAAAACAACACCCATTAATATATTCCAAAAAATCAACGACTGGCGTCGGTGGAAGCAAGGACCCGTATGTAATTAGATTTATGTCAGGCGATTCCCTCCAGTATCCTTTGTGAATTTGGCGCTAACTCCAAGTCTCAAATTCCAAATCCGGAGACCTTTACTGCTGGACTCTTACGCTTCGGTGAGTCCTGCAAGAAATTGAAACCAGAATGAATATAATGTCCAGCAGAGAAATGATTTATTGCTGTAACTACCTAGAAACACTACATCGAGATAAAATAATAACTTCGAAAATATGTTAATGGCCTCGATTCCCAGATCCGACGGGAGGGAAGTGAGTGAGGATTTGACACTTTGCGATTCTCAAATCCGCAGTCCCGGATAGGTTTAAATCGAAAATTCGGAGTGAAGACTCACGCGATAATGAAATATATGATGTCGGATTATCTCAGGCGCATTTGTCGTTCAAATCCGCAAAAAATTTGTTGCGGATCACACTTTTACAGCACGGAAAATGTCAAAAAGAAATTCGGGGTTGCGGATCTGAGAATCGCAAAGTGTCAAATCCTCACTCACTTCCCTCCCGTCGGATCTGGGAATCGAGGCCAATAGCTGATATTACATTGAAATAATGATGCAATTGCTTTATCAAAATTTAAATAAATCATGTTGCTTGCAAAATTGGTGGTTTTATTGACTTACTTTATCGTATTCTTTTAGCCTGCGGAAGACGATAGAGCATGTTAAAACAGTCATTCAAAATATTATAAAGAGCAACACAAGGTGTATTTGATAATTTAAAAAAAAAGCGGATAGTTGTTGATAGGTTTTGATCAGACAAACAAAAAGTTGTATGAGTCGGGAGAGGGGAATTCGTAACGATTTAAGGCCTTTCCATCAAGCTTCTGACAATCAATCACCCCGGCTGCCGTACATCAATTTTTATTTGATTCACATTTCCCTATAGGGCAGTATTTTCCAAACTGGAAGGCGCGACCCACAAGTGGGGCGCTCGTAGCTCAAAGAGGGCATATGATATTATCTTTTTGCCTAATTCTACTTAAATTTTATTGCCTTTTTACAGCGCCATCTACACCGATTTCGACAAATTTGCCCGATTCTAAAACTTCACCCAGTACCATTTGCGTCCTTATCGTAAAAAATATGGGAGAAACTCGGCGCCTTCAGACAACACAATTTGTAGTTTGGTGAAGAATTTCTTTGAGTATGGGTCTGTAGCAGGTCTGTGAAGTTGGCAACACGAAATGCGAATTTTGGAAATTTTTTTTTTCATTCGTTTGTCCATCGTTTGTCCAAGTTTGTCCAAGCAAAAGTTTTTTTTTTGTCCAGGCCCAGTTAACAAGTTCATCATCATCATCATTGTGCTCCTTTAATCCCTCATGGGACATAGGGCGGAAACAGTTGCCCTCCAGCGGACTCTGTTTTGCGCGACAGCTCTCAGCTCCGACCAGGATCTCCCAGTTGTTGCGGCTTCTGCTAGTAGGGTTCTCCTCCATGTTGTCCTAGGTCTTCCTACTCGACGGGATCCTTGCGGATTCCAGTCGAGGGCCTGTTTGGCTAGATTTTCGTTTTCGCGTCGCAAGGTGTGGCCAACCCAATTCCATTTCCTTCGTCTGATTTGGTCGTCTATCGTTTCTTGGCCGGCACGGCGCCATAGTTCTTCGTTTGAAATTCTATCCTGCCAGCGGATATTTAGGATACGACGCAGGCATCTGTTGACGAAGACTTGTAGGCGCCCTGTGATGAATTGGGTGACTTTCCATGTTTCGCAACCGTACAAAAGTACTGCCTTCACGTTGGAGTTGAACAGCCGCAATTTGGTGTTAGTTGAGATCTCCGTTGATCTCCATATGCGGAACAGGCATCCATATGCGCCTCGTGCTTTATTTATTCTGGAACTAACATCTTCTTCTGCACCGCCATTTTCGGTAATAATACTACCGAGGTAGCAGAATTTATCGACCAGTTCCACGTCACGGTTATTCAGCGCAGTCCGTTCAATGGTGTTTGCATTTATCCGCATTTCTTTAGTTTTAGTTGGATTTAGCCTTAAGCCTGCTGGACTACTTTCTGTTGCCAAATTATTGTTCATCATGTTTTTGAGGTCCTGGTGTCTGTGGGCCAGCAAACAGATATCATCTGCGTAGTCGAGACCCTTAAGGCGGTCTAACAAACCCCATTGTATGCCGCCTGTTCTACTATCTAGAGCATCCTTGTCATTTATTACTATAAGAAATAGTAAAGGCGAGAGTAGGCATCCTTGTCGTACTCCTGAGCTCACCTCGAAGCTGTCGGATAATTTTCCATTATGGAGAACTCTGCATTTGGAATTGTTATATAGGGCTTTTATCAATTCCATTATTTTATCAGGCAGTCCCCGTCGTCGTAGTGCCTGCCATATAAAGCTCCTATTGACCGAGTCGAACGCTTTCTCATAATCTACGAAAGCAAGGTAAAGGGGGGATCGGAATTCAGTAGACTGCTCCACTATTATTCGTAAGGTGTTGATATGATCAATACATGCCCTTCCTGAATTCGGCCTGCTGCCTCCTAAGCGTTCGGTCTACTGCCTCACTTATCCTAGATAGTAATATATGGGACAAAATTTTGCCCACTGTAGATAGTAAACAGATGCCTCTCCAGTTGTCGCATATTGTTAGGTCCCCCTTTATTGGTATTTTGACTATGATACCTTCCGTCCAATCCTCCGGAAAGGTACAGGTGTTCCATGCTATTTGTAGGATTGGCTGAAGCGCATCTGCTATGAGGCTTGAATCGGCTTTCAACAATTCTGGCGGGATGCCATCTTTCCCAGCTTTTTTTTTTTTATGTGGCAGTGCTAAGCTCAGGAGTCACCCTTTGTACTACTAGTCCGTCATGTCATTTGTCACGTCATGGTGCAATGTCTAGCAGTAAGCTTAGTACGGGAGGGAGGGAGGGGGAATAGGGTAAGGATTATAAAGGTACGGGGGGGTATTGAAGAAGGTGGTGATGAACCCTGCGTTTGAACTCTTGGATGTTGTAGGAGCTCGGAAAAACTGACTGCGAGAGATTATTCCACAGTCGAGTTGTTCTATTTACAAACGAATTCATATCTTGTTGAGTGCGTGAAAGGGGGAGTTGCAGGTGGAGGGAGTGAGACGAGTGGGCTAATCTGGTGTTGCTGGTATAGGATTGCCGTGGAGGCAAACAGTCACTATGATAGTAGCGATAAAATTTGGTCAGTGCTGCTACATTCCTACGGTGGCTCAAGGGGTCGATGGTGGAGCAAGCGGTATCGTCATTAATTAACTTAAGGGCCCTTTTTTGGACCTTATCTAACCATGCTAAGGTGGTTATTGGAGCGCCGCCCCAAACGAGGGAGTTGTATTCGAGAAGAGGCCGAATGTAGGATTTATAAATAACAGCACGGGCCGATGGCTGGAGGAGGAACTTGCACCTCTTAAGAAATCCCAAGCACTGGGATCCTTGTTTTGCGATTTGGAATATGTGGTCATTCCATCGCAAGTCTTTGGCTAATGTCACACCTAGGATGTGTAGGGATGGGTCGGCCTTTAGTACCACGTCATCCACTTTCAAGGATGGTGAGGTGTTGATCTTTTTCTTTGAAATAAGTCAGTGCTTGGTTTTGTCGGGGTTGAAATCAACACGATTGTTCTTTCCCCACTCTAGAATGAGTTCAATGTCGTTATTAACAGAGATGGACATAATTTCCCGATCATCAAGACAGGATCTGGCATGAGTCTGTCTTGTATCGTAGCTGTACGAGTAACGTAAAGTACCGTCGTCAGCGAAGCTGAGAAGTGGGTTGGAGGGGATTGAAAGTAGGTCATTTATAAAGATGAGAAATAGGGCCGGTGATAAAATTGAACCCTGGGGGACCCCTGCAGAAATGGGGTGAGATTCAGATTTGACGCCATCCAAGACTACCTTAATTGAACTGCCGGCAAGGAAACTTTCAACCCACTTATACAGAAGCGAGTCAATTCCAATAGCTTTGAGTTTAGCTAACAAGGCTGAGTGCCATACTCTATCAAAAGCCTTGGAGATATCTAAAGCAACCAAACTAGATTCACCAGATCCATGCAAACTTCGGTTGAGGTGTTCTGTAAGGCAAACTAAAAGATCACCAGTGGATCTTTTTTGTCGAAAGCCGTATTGTTTGTCGTTGATAAGTTGGTTGGATTCTAGGTATCCCATTAGCTTTTTATTAATTATCGTCTCCATGGTTTTGGAGAGAATAGAAGTAATTGCTATTGGACGGTAGTTGGAGGGAAGGCTGGAGTTACCTTTTTTCGGTATTGGCCGGACATGGGCAAGTTTCCAGGAGTCTGGGTAAACTCCGGAGGAGTATGATAGAGCAAAAAGTTTGCGCAGAGGTTTAGCCAAAGGTGATGCGCATTGTTTTAAGACGACAGGGGGTATATTATCGGGTCCAGTGCATTTATTGACATCGAGCTCCTTGAGGCACCTGTACACCTCGCGAGTCCTGAAGAAAACCCTGGGCATTAAATGAGCGCTGTGCTCGAGAACCGGGGGTAGCATATCAGTTTGGGGTAAAGAAGAACTTTACCATTGGCCATCGCATGAATTGCGGATACTATTTCCGTCTTGGATGGGGCTCGGGTGGTGATTCTTATAGGCTGTGCATTGTTGCTGGTTTCCTGAGGTTCCTGTGTAAATGAACCATTCAGGGCGGCGAAGAAGTAACCTCTCCATCTTTGGAGCTGCTCCTCGTCGCTGCACAGCAGCCTTCCATCCGCACTCTTAACGGCATGCTTTTTAGTAGAGTGCTTTCCCGAGAGCTGTTTAGTAATTTGGTACAGCACCTTACTGTTGCCTGTGTTTGCCGCGTTTTCCGCTTTTTCTGCGAGCTCATTTATCTGCTGCCTTTTATCACGCCGGACACTTCTCTTTACCTCCCGGTGTAATTGGGAGTACTCTCGTTCCAGTTGGTAACGTCTTTCGGGGTCGCTTGTAGAGTTAACAAGTTATAAGGAAAAAAAAATTTTGCAAATTTTTTCAACCAACACCCTAACTTTGCAAAAAAAAATTGTTTAACCACATATATCGTTTGTCCAACGTTGGTCCAACTTTGTCCAGCAATTATTTTTATTTGTCCACACCTAAATTAATTATAATAAATAAATGAAATTTTTCAGGTTTGTGAAGTTGGCAACACGAAATGCGAATTTTGGAAATTGGACGTTTGCTTAAAAAAATTTACATGAGAGTGAACATTCGCGTAACGCTCTCACACATGAAAAATCGTCAGAACTTTCGTATACCGATGGGAAAAGGGGCGGACGGGGTACAAGAGACGATGACACTCGGGGCTGTGTGTGCAACAGTTAAAATACACTCTGTCTTACTGCAGATTTTCTGGCATGTTAGCTACGTTGTCGCCCAGACTTTGCTTTATCTCTTTATAGGAATACAAATTCACCATTTTGTAGAGGTGAATTATTTCAGATTTTTCTTGTGGTTTGGTCACTGGCCGGGCTTATGCCGCGGACAATTTGGAGTTGACTGACACGTTAGAAGCGGTATAATACGAGAAGGTGGGAGCGGCGAATTAAATGTGTGAGGTGCTGTTGTTTAAAATTGGCACCCACTTCCCCTTTGGTGAGATGTGCTGGACCTTTCCCCTTTTTAAATTACATTTTTTTAACTTGCACAAATCGACGAATCGTTTATGTCAAAACATTACACTGTTGTGAAAATCGTTCCAGGTATGTTTTTGGGTCGATGATTACGAAAATCGGGGTTCCACAGTCTTAAAATATGGATGTCACCTTTAAATATGCTTAAAAATTCCCCTTTTTAAGTGTTTTCGCGATAATTTTAATTATAATCAAAAACAATCTAATAAAATACATTTTTTGCAACATTTATATTCAAAAGTGGTTGATTTATAACAAAGCAAATTTTATGATAAGGGATAATAGTAAAGGGCTGAAACTATCCCTACATCGTCTGAAAATATAAAGGTTTGTAAAAAATGTTTTTTCAACTTTATGCTTCGAATTCGGTTTAATCAGCCAAAATAAATTATTTTCAACTACGCCTAGAAAGAAGAATTTGAAAAAAGGTTGATTGCATATCTTTTTGCTCCCTCTAAAATTAATTGGCTCCCTAAAAGATTGTATGGGACGAAGTAATCAGGTAATTGGCTAGGTGGCCATAAAGGGTGCCAATACCATACTCAAGTAGACTGGCTCTCGTTCGCGTAGGTAAAGCTGCTCGCGTAGGTAAAGCTTCATTGTATGTGGTTGGCGGACTGCTTGGTAAAACAATACCTGGGTTTGGAATAGTCTATGCCGATGCGGATGCAATTATTAATGATCATGAATGTAGCGGGAGCGGAGCATGCATACAGCTGGTGACATATCCAAGCGTACATGCGTTCAATTCGTTGATAAATAATATAGAAGTGTGTGTATTCAAATGCGACCTGACGGAATGTTCCATGAATGGAATGCATGCCACGCAAAGGTCGGACTACTTTTAACTTTTTCTGTAATGCCGCATTCGAAATAGCACACACAAGTATGCACAACAAACACATGCACCTTGCATGCACTCGTTACTTAGATTTTCGGGCTATGTATGTGTGAAAGCCGGGACGGAAAAAAACCATGCAATTTTTTGAACCTCTGAATGCAATGCATGTGCATATGTCACCAGCTTACTTCCATGAGGCGAATGTTTAGATTTTCGTGCCTGTGGCGGTAGTTTCCATGCCTGTGGCGGAAGCGTGCATACCCGTGTGGGATGCGCACTTATATGCTACATATACGTACTAGGTGCACCGCGTGTATGCTTTTAAGAAAATTAGCCAATAAAATTTATTTTTACTCGGTTACTTTTAATGTAAATAGAAATTCATAAATATTTTCAAATAGTATTTGTATCAAGTCCGTCAGTAGAATCGTCACTATTCTTCCTGCATCTGTCGTTGGCCTGAATTTTCTCCAGCGTACTATAGATCCGACAGACTTTCCACTATATCTATTGCATATTACTAGCCGTTGGGCACAAAAGTTTTACTTCTAAAGTGTGGTCTTAAGCACACCCATATTTTTTTTTGTACAGGCACCGTTATCAAGCTATAAGCAAAAAAACGAGTGTGCGTAGGACCACACTTTAGAAGTGTTAACTTCTATGGGTAGTCTAAATTTCCAAATCCATCTTAATGCAGGACGATAAGGATTAATATATGAGCCGTTTATTTTGAAAGTGGCATAAGTCACTTTTTTTTAAAAAAAAATTTTGTATAAAAATGAAAAGATACCGTTCAATTGTATATAAGTAGTTTTGCCATTATCTCGATTTTTTTGAAAAAGTGACTTATGCCACTTTCAAAATAAACGGCTCATATTTTATATATGAATATTCTGTTAAAGTTTATTTAATTGTTACTTACTTTATTTAATTGTTACACTCACTCCAAAATGTGTTGCAATGTTTTGGAAATTAAACTATTTGTCTTAAACTTATCATACAAAGATCGGACGATGGATGACTGGGATAATGTAGTTTTTAGTAAAAATAGAAGATATTGGGGCCTATTCTGTCGGAAAATTTTTATCATTTTATGTTATGTTATGCCATAAAATAAAAGAATTCTCTAAAATCCTGTTCTGTCCGACAAATTTTCTTTTCTTTTATGCATCATAACATAAAATATTTCCTGTTATGCTTCATAACATAAAAGAATCTCAGCAGCACATTTTAGGGGTATTTTGACATATTTTATGAAAATGGCAGACGTGATTAATTAAAAATTAATATGCCCAGGGCACTCAGAATTTTTATTTTGACAGAAGTCGCGGAAAGCCGTGCTCGGTATGGTAAAGAATAAAAAGTAAATGAAAGTTGTCTAAAGTTTTTATTTGATGCAGAAGCAATCACAGGAGAAATCTGCGATATCTTCGCGATTCCAGCGATCCATTTTTATGTTAGTATCTTTAATATCCATTACTTCATATGGTCCTTCCAACAGTGATTCATATTTTCTTCTATTGCCTGCTTTTAACCTTTTATTGCCTTATCCAATAAAACCTGCACCGACCGACCCCCCTTCTATTTCAGTGGACAATAAAAACCTAACGGCAGACCCGTCTTTAAACATCTTTAGCTGAAGATCTCCGCTGGAATAACCACATATTCCAAAGTGCTAAGCAAGCATCCCAGTGTCTAGGATTTCTCAAAAGGTGCAAATTCCTCTTTCAGCCGTCCGCCAGGGCTAGTGAAGAGCAAACGCAAGAACAAAACAAGACTAGTCTAGTCTTGTTCTTGTCTTGTTCTTGTTCAGTCTGTCTTGTTCTTGTTCTTGCAGGCATAACTCAGTCTTGTTCTTGTTCTTGCAGGCATAACTAAGTCTTGTTCTTGTTCTTGCAGGCATAACTAAGTCTTGTTCTTGTTCTTGCTAAATGTGCAAGAACAAGACAAGACTGCTTTTTTCATAATAACTGCTCCATTGAAATAAATAACCTTATGCCTCCACGGCAACATTTCTCCTGCAACACAAGACTTGGCCGCTTGGCTCACTCCCACAGTTTACAGCCCTTATCTTCGCGCACACTCCGATCTAGAAATTCGTTTATAACAAGAACAACTCGTCTGTGGAACAACCCTTCAAAGACAGTATTCCCGAACTCATATAACACCTAAGAGTTCAAACGCAAGGTTCGTTGCCATTTACTCCAACACCCCCATGACTCCCTCTAACTTATTCTATCCTTCTCTCTGTCCTTCGAGCTAAGCTTACTACTGGATATTGCACCATGACTTATACGACATGACGAGGTAGTAGTACAAAGGGTGACACCTGAGCTTAGACTATCACATAAAAAAATCACTCTCCACTTACCATCCCAAATCATCTTTCTTCTTCCTGAACAACCCTGACACCAATTTACGGTTTGATTTTTGTTTATTTTCATTTACAACCGATCAGCTGTTCATTTTCAACCGAACTGTTCAAAGCGTAATAGAACTCAGAGCGGATTATACTAAATCTTTTATGTTATGTGTCCATAAAAGATTCCATAAAATAATTTTATGGAACCATGACAGAATAGCAATTTCGAAAATATTTTATTTTTATTTTATGAAGAAGAAATTGTATCATCATAACATAACATAAAATAATATTTTATGAAAAATTGCAGAATAGGCCCCAATATAAATAAATACATAGTACATAGTTCATAGGAAATATGTAGTACATAGTACACAGTACTTATCGTCGGGTTGATGCAATAGTCACGAGCCAGAAATTTTTGCTATTTTAAACATTGTGCAAATATGCAAAAAAGTCATATTATATTCAGCCAAATTCACGGATCTAAATTTTTATGGGAATCTACTGGATTCAATTTGAATTTTTTCAGAACATAGTACATAATATGCAGTACATTGTATATAATACGTAATAGATAATATATAATACATAGAAAATAATATAACATACCATTTTTGAGAAGAGGCCTTCAGCCCTACAATGTATTGCTCGATCAATTTAAATAAAATCTAAATTCTAAGTTGTACTCAAACTATTCTTTTAATTAACGTGCATTTAAAGTAGTTTACATTTTTTGGTCCTTCGAGCCGGATCTTCCTACTTTCCGGTACCTTTTCTAAAAAACACAAAGTGATCATACATACATCAGTGATCATAGTAACTAGTACAAGTGCTTCGAAAACACGCGGCAAAGACCGGTGAAAGGCAAAGTGGAATAACACTGGTAGAGAGAGTCAAAAATCATCATACCAGGAACAATACAGTATTTCCAGGTGTTCAGACGATACGGAAGAGAAAAAAAATTGATAGGACATCGAAGGTCATACGTCCGTTGGTGAGTCCGTTCCAAATTATTTGCACTAACACATAAAAGTAAATTCTCATTGCAATAACGTGCAGCGGTAAATGCATAGCACAGGGCCCAGACTCGCATTATTGCATTCATAGCCACTCACACACGGAATCAATTTATATTAATTTCTATTATCAGCAGTTCTGGCTACAACGGCAACATTTTAATTGCTAGCAACATTGTTGCTTGGTTTTACACTTGAGTGACAACTGCATTTGTTTCGGCCTTCGTATGTTTTGTATTCTTATGGACAGATTTCAAAGATTTGTTTATTGTGGCAATATATTAAGCATCTACGTGAGCATTAAGAAAACTGCGTGACTAACTTTTATTCTAGTGTTACTACATTTGTACTTTATGTGATGTTGACAATCATATAGTTATAATATGACAATAATATTTGAATATTTGATGTAAGAGATATAGTGAAAATTATTGCCTAACGCTAGGCGCATATTAATTAAACTCTGAATCTGAATACGTGTCATCGAAGTGCAAATTATTTTGAATTAAACTAAATTATATTGAAATTAATATTGAACTAAACAACTTTTTGTGTTATTTATTAAAATATACATTTACACTTGAATATAAC
This sequence comes from Thereva unica, assembly GCA_949987705.1. Lineage (NCBI taxonomy): Eukaryota > Metazoa > Arthropoda > Insecta > Diptera > Therevidae > Thereva > Thereva unica. Next base: position 60,693,800 of record OX465282.1, read on the forward strand.
AGTATAAGTTAAAGGTCCTTCGAGCCGGATATGAACCAGCGACCCAGTATAAGTTACTCTTACCCGGTTTTAGATCACGGTTTTGTACATTTCTTAATAGTTAAACGTTAACGATTCACAGAAGCTCTAGCTATACTGCCACGCTGTTTTTCCGGAACAATTTACCTACCATGGCTACAAACAAATCAAACACACTACTCGAGTCACTTAAAACTAAAGCTAGTTCACGTGCAGACAGAATTACGAAATTTAAGGTGAATTCTAGCAAAACAGCAAAGGATAAGCGTACAGTATCCTTTCTCAATGCCCGTCTTCAATTACTGGAAAGCTATTGGGCTCAATTCGTCGAGTCTTATGATGAGCTTAATGAAGTTGTTACTGGAGACCAAAGAGCAACCGAGGAAATCTTGAAGCAAGATATCTTCTCACTAATCGAATGTGCTTACACAGAAGCAATAAGTTGGCTGAAAGAAGAGTTAGAACCTCTTCAATCATCTCATGACTTATCGATGAATTTTACACCTACTGCTAGTAATAATAATGCTGTGCAGCTACCTAAGATCAACTTACCAAGCTTTGGTGGCTCATATCTCGAATGGCCCTCGTTTCGAGATACTTACCGATCACTGATCCATGACAATCATACCATAGCTGAAATACAAAAGATGCACTACTTAAAATCATCTTTTACGGGGGAAGCCTTTAAACTCGTACAACATCTGGCGATAACTTCCGAGAATTATCAAGCAGCCTGGGAAATATTGATCAATCGGTATGATAATACCCGAGTACTGGTAAATGCTAACATAGTAGCCTTGGTCACCATTCCAAACATGTCAGCTGAGACAGCGCCAGAACTCCGTCGAGTTCTTGACGGTTTCACCCAAGCAGTTAAAGCGTTGGAAAACTTAGTAGTAGAGCTATGTCACTCCGACGCCACCTCCTAGGTGGCTTCGTAGTGACATAGGATTTGGGGGGGTCTGAAAGCTCTTCATGTACGTGTACGAGGTGTTTTAGGTTTGTGTCTTGGATAAGGTGGCTTGAAAGCTCTTCATGTATGGGTATGAGGTGTGAAGGTGGCTTAGAGTTGGTGTGTGGAGATGGGTGAAAGCTCTTTATGTACGTGTACGAGATGTTTTGGGTTTGGGTCTTGGGTTAGGTGGTTTGAAAGCTGTTTATGGAGGTTGGGTGTCTTGGATGGGGTGGCTTGGAGTTGGTGGGTGGAGATGGGTGGTCCAGAGCGTGTATGGGATTTGGTGTGGGACCGGGGTGTGATTTGAAAGCTGTGTTGTTGAGTGCCACCTGTGGGAAGCTAGTTGAATTTCGGTGTTGATTTGGTCCAGAGCTGGCATGGGATTTGAGGTGTGACTTAAAGCTCTGGATGTATGTTTCTTGGATAGGGTGGCGCAGAACCGGCATGGGATATGGCCCAGAGCTGGCATGGGATTTGGGGATGTGACTTAAGGCTCTGGATGTATGTTTGCGTGGCCCAGAACCGGCATGGGGTGGGAAGTTGGTGCGAGATGTGAGCGCCAGCTGTGGGAAGCTAGTTGAATTAAGAATTAAAGAAGCTCTTGAGGGATCTTTTGTAATGATCTTTGATTCAATTATTATGTATATAAATCCTTGAAGGGGGAATGTTTGGTTAGTTTTCTTCCGGTTGCGGTGATGAACAGTTATAAGGATTCTACCAGATTGCTTGAGGAAAAGGGTGATAAAGGAAGCAAAGTAAAAGAATTAAAATATCAACTGAATTCTCTATCAATTAAATCGAAGCAATCATCATCATCATCATCTGAGAGTAAAGATACTTCTTCATCCATAAGATATCAGCAGATAAAAGATAAGTAAATATGAGCATACCAAAATTTCTCGAAGAATATTCTAGTATACTGTTGGAGGAGCATAAGGGTAAAATAGAACAACTCTATAGATATGTTCAAGAATACGAAAATGCTGGAAAAGTTTATTCTATACATGGAGCACATTACAAGAACTGCCCATGGTCGAACGATAAAACAACTTGTGGACCAGATACATGTGGATGCTGTTTTGTGGAGCGGTACAAACGGGAAGTTCAACGCCTAGTAAATTTTTATGTCCGGATCACCAAAAGCAGCTGTAGAGAATGCAGAAAAGGGTTCGATTTACACTAGCGCCTGAATTACACATTATGCATGTATGGGATTTCGCTTATAGAGCTAGCCGTATGGGGCAATGGCATATAAGTACCCTTGATAGATGCAGATTTCAACAGAGAGTCATCAATACAGGCAAAATCCTAGAGCCCATATTAAACCAACATCATCGTGAAAAAATATATAGCATAAGATTTGAAAATAAAACAAATTTGTTATAAAAAAAAAATGTCTTTTTATTTAATTTATAATACATCATTAGCATTTATCCAAGAATTATATTCTCGTGAGAACCCCAACCATTTAACATAAACTTTATCACCGCTCTTTTTCAATATTTTTTCAACTAGGTAGAGATCTGAATGTTTAACTTTCTGCAATTCCTTTTCATAGAATCCAACTTTAATGGGGTTGCCCTGGTAGTCCTCAAGTTGATATGTCGGTGGATTAGTCAGTTGAACCTTGGAGATTTTAAAGATTTCAGTTGTCCAGTTTGGTGTGTAGCCTTTTTCAAATAGATGTTTATATTTGCTTATACGGACGCGGTCTCCTATTTTATATGCAGGTGAAGGGGCAATTTTGATGTGATTATAGGCTGTAGCAAGAAGTAGCTTTTCATTTGTCCTATTAACATCACAGGGACGCATTTTAATTGTTCGATGTTTTTTTGCATTGTATTGTGATAGCAGTTTTTTCATCATAGAAATCCATTTGTAGGATCCATTCATGCTAAATTCCTTCCACATCATGCTCTTTAAAGTTCGGTTGAATCTTTCCACTATTGATGCCTTAAGCGATGTATATGTTGAGTAGTGGTTGATTTTATATTTGCTCATTAGCTTTTGAAAGTGAGAGTTGTAGAATTCCTTACCATCATCCGTTTGCAAATTGTTAGGTGTGCGCCCATCTTTAAATATTGATTGCATCGCTTCTGTGACTTCTGGACCGGTTTTTCTTTTAATTGGCATAGCCCAGGCATATTTAGAAAATGCATCAATTACAGTCAGTAAGTAGCGGAATCCTTTGTTTACATGTTTATATGCATCCATTTCCACCAAGTCAGCCTGCCACAAATCATCCAGACCTTTAATGATAACTCTCCGCCTAGAAAAATTTCGACGAGCAGGTCTGTGAAGCTCATTTACTACTTGCCTCTTACTCAGAGATGCCATTTTCAGCCTTCTTATTATGTGTGAGAATATATAATTTTCGATCTTCGCAATTTCGCGATAAATGAACATCGTTAGATTCTCTACTGCTTTGTCAATGCTTTCCCGTATTTCTTCGTCGACATAGTTTTTGGTTGCAGCGTCAGCATTTTCTTTTGGATCACCTAGGTTTTTGATTCTTTTCAAGGTAAGATCATAGTCACCATCTGATGTTAAATTGAAACCGTTTCCTTTTGGTCCAGCAGGACCGTCTTTTCCAGGAATTCCAGGTGGACCGCGATCACCCACTGCTCTAAATTTTTACCGTTTAAAAGATCGACCAAACTTGTCAACGCTCATTTCCGAAATGTTAATAGTTCTATGTGGGTGAGAATATTTATACTATAATGTCAGCTTCCCGCAACTCCTCAATGATTCACACTAATTCATTACTATGGCTATTATTTCCAGCTTGCTGCGATGCTATCAATATTCGGAGCCTATCAACTAGCTCATTGGGGTCATCCCAATATATGTAATCGATATTTTTCTTTGGAATTTGCATTATTCCCGTTCCAGTATGAGGAGTGTGAATCAACTTTTTTATTATGTTTCTATATTTGAAGCTATTTGTTCCTTTTATTTGCTGGTTTTCCTTAAAATCACGTCTGTGGGTGCATGTATCATTTACAATTTTTTGATAATTGGACAAGTCTTCTTTTGAGTAGCCTCGAGGCTTTTTCATAAAAATTAATTCAGCTAGACCTTCAGTTATCTTGTACCGCTTGCCATCTATAAGAAAGTATTCTTTATCAACTTTTAATCTCGAATTACCAATATTCCACATATCGTTCTTATAGTACACTCCATACGTTTTATCAATTCTCGTGCTATCATTTTCCAGTAGTTGTTTATATTTGTTTAGTATCTGGTCTGCAGACTCTAATTTTGGTTCTTTTGTAGGTGTGACAAACTGATCATCATCATCATCATCATCCTCAGAATAACTCGGTGGCTCTAGCTTTAAGTATTTACGTGGTGGTGGTGGTGGTGTGTATGCTTCTTCATTGCCCTCGTGCTTAATTTCATCTTCTTCTTCTTTTGGTTCAAGTTTCACTGATGCTGCTGTTGTTGTGAGCTTTTTCAGCGTGTTGGTTATAGGTTTAAATGTTTCCTCTAATTGAGCTTCAGATTCAATTTTACCAGTCTTGAGAGCTTTATATTTTCTTCGTATAGCCTCACGTGTTTTTATAATATCCTTCATCAATTTTTCATTCATGTTGCTACACGTGTGGTTACAGCTACAATGATATACAGCTATGCTAATAAGCATTTATATAGATCCAGACGTACCAGGCAGGTCAACCAGATAGATCAGCCAGACAGACCAGCCAGACAGACAGACAGACCGACCAGCCAGACAGACCAGCCAGACAGACCAGCCAACCAGCCAGACAGACCAGCCAACCAGCCAGACAGACCAACCAACCAGCCAGACAGACCAGCCAGACAGACCAGCCAACCAGCCAGACAGACCAGCCAACCAGCCAGACAGACCAGCCAGACAGACCAGCCAACCAGCCAGACAGACCAGCCAACCAGCCAGACAGACCAACCAACCAGCCAGACAGACCAGCCAGACAGACCAGCCAACCAGCCAGACAGACCAGCCAGACAGACCAGCCAACCAGCCAGACATACCAGCCAACCAGCCAGACAGACCAACCAACCAGCCAGACAGACCAGCCAGACAGACCAGCCAACCAGCCAGACAGACCAGCCAACCAGCCAGACAGACCAGCCAGACAGACCAGCCAACCAGCCAGACAGACCAGCCAACCAGCCAGACAGACCAGCCAACCAGCCAGACAGACCAGCCAGACAGACCAGCCAACCAGCCAGACAGACCAGCCAACCAACCAGACAGACCAGCCAGACAGACCAGCCAGGCAGAGCTGAAAGACCTGGTCAGCTGATTAGGTGGGCTCCTTCATAGGCTCATGAATACATCAAAGCCTTTTCGATATCGACCTTTGCCCATGGGGCTGTCCTTATCAATTACTAAGAATCCATATTTGTCTTTCCAACAGTTTGCACACGCTTTTCTGAACTTTGCGAATTTCATATCACTATTCACATGATCATTGTATACATGCTTCAGGTTCAAATCATCTTGTTTGAATATGATCAGAAAGTTTGCATTATCTCGGATTAGATGCTTTGGTATATGAGTATAAGTTTGACAGAGGTAAAAGCTGTCAATGTCGTTATGCCTCCCCATACAAAAGTAGGCTCTAATATTATTTTGTTTATCGCAGGCTACATCATCAAAGATGAAAATTGAGTTTGGCTTTGCTTCCTCCGGTGGTATAACATCGTGGTTGTTAGAAAACGTATAATAGCCCAAACCTGATATGTGAGCTACAACTTCTCCTAAATACTCGTATTTCGGCTGACTTAGCGACTTTGAGTAAATGTATATATTCTCGAATCTCAGACCGTTAGGATGCTCCAGTAGACTTAGCATAACATTTGTCTTGCCACAATTCGACGGTCCAACAATAATACCTCTTATACTGTTTGGTAGCAGCACCCCATGCTTCTTTGATGTACTTGTAATTTCCACATCAGTATTTCTAACTGGTAGACACGCTTGTTGCTTGATAAACTTCATGTTGCACACTAAACCAATCCCTATAAATGCCCGTACTTTTATAGGTTTTAATCAGTCTTACAGTAAACCTATAAAATGATTGACCATAGTAAGAAACGCACCATTAGGGATGGGCGATTATCAAAAATGTTACGATTAATCGCTACTCGATTAATCGTTCAATTCGATTAATTGTAATCGATTAATTGCATTACAACAATCGATTATTAGATAATCGAATTATTTAATTAGGAATGTTTGAAATATAAATAAACACTCAAAATTTCATTGAAAACTGAACATTTTTATTTTGATAATTAAAAACAATTCAAAACTAAACTTTCATTTTACATTTATAGTAACTTTTCGTTGTTAAATTAACATTTATTGTTATGTAAACATTTGACGATTAAAATCAATTGAAAACAAAACTTTTCTCTTACATTCGTAGTGACTTTTCGTTGTTAAATTAACATTTATATTATTACATAAACATTTCTGTCTCAATACATAGAAACAATCTCAAACATAACTTAATCTGACTGGTCTTTAAAGTTACTTTGTACTGTATTTGTCCCACATCTCTTCCCTCAATGATCCCAACAAAACGAGTTGATTAGAATGCTTACTCGTTAACCGACTTCTGAGATCGGTTCGCACTAATTTGACCACGGAAAAGAGCCTCTCACTTGAGACCGAAGTACCAACGGTGGCCAAATATTTACGCGCTTGTAAATATAAATTAGGGTACTCTAATTTCAGCACATCCCACGCTTTGAAGGGATTCAAATCTCTAGGCAGCACGGGTCGCTTTTCCCGGGAGGTGCCATATTCTCAAACAGCAAAACTTTTTAACCGAGTATCGAATTCCGCGAAGTTGCTGTGACAATGCCAACTGACCAAGCAATATTGATAGGGAAAACTAGGGCTCGCCAACATTTAAAACTGATCTAGGAACTTTGTTACTACAGCACTACCAACAAAAGATAATTAAACAGATTTTTTTTAAATAAATAAGTAAAAATATGTAAATATAATCGTATCAAATAATCGTATAAATTAATCGATTTGCCGATTAATTATATTAAAACTAATCGATTAATTTTTAACGATTAATCGTTTCGAATAATCGAATGATCGATTAATCGCGATTTAATCGCCCATCCCTACGCACCATTCATCGAAGAGCTGCCAAGGGGGGAGGACTGTTAAACACTGTTATAAATAAGTTACCGCTTGAGCTTCATCTACCGGGATATCAATACTGTGGTCCAGGAACAAAGTTAGCTAAAAGACTAGCTCGCGGTGATCCTGGTATCAACCCACTAGACGCAGCCTGCAAACAGCATGATATTGCATATCGAGATCATAAGGACTTAAGCGACCGACATATAGCTGACCGTATTTTAGAAGAAAAAGCCTGGCAACGACGCTAGCTTTGCAGAACGTGCTAACGCGCTATTAGTAACAAACGTCATGAAAGCTAAAATAAAAGTTGGAATGGGTGTCAAAGCAAAAATTACCTGCTCGAAGAAGAAGAAGAATACGTTACGTCCATCATTCCGCGAAGCTGTACGTAATGCTAGAAAAGTGTTAAAGCTGAAAAAGCCGAAAGATCTGTTGGAAGCTACTAAAATTGCTCTAAGTGCTGCAAAGAATGTTATTAAGGGGAAGAAAAAATCATACACTACACCTAGAGTGATACCAGTGCCTAAAGTAGGTGGAGTTTTACCATTCCTCATTCCACTTTTTGCAGGTCTTTCAGCCGTTGGAGCGCTATCTGGAGGTGCAGCAGGCATAGCTAAAGCTGTAAACGCTGCAAGCGGCGCACGTCGGGAGCTTCAGGAAGCGAAACGTCATAATGAGACAATGGAAGCTATAGCGCTAGGAAAACATGGGCAAGGATTATTTCTAAAGCCATATAGGAAAGGACTGGGACTTTTTCTCAACCCCCGACCAAAAAACTAATAAAGTCGCTGCCCAAAAGAGCACTCAATGAAAATGATCTGCGTAAATATGCACAGAATATAGCCCACTTTAGAGAAGTATTTATGCGCGATCAATTACCTAAAAAACCATGGAGAAATGAGAGCGGAATTATAAATCTAGATGTTTCATCTGGACCTGGAACGCATTGGGTAGCGTATAAGAAGAATGGAGATATCATAAATTACTTTGATAGTTTTGGAAATCTGCAGTCACCGCGGGAAGTTGTAAATTATTTGGGAGATGCAGTCACATACAACTATACAGCTCATCAAAATTTCAACTCAGTGATTTGCGGACACTTATGCTTAGAATTCTTACATAATGTATAAATAACGGTCTTCAAGTGCAAACATAGACATTTCATAACAAGTAGCCATGTCGATAACACTCTCTCTTACTGGTAATGCATCGGTTCTCACCGCTGAATACTTTCCGCCATTGGAATTAGCTGGAGACTACGTTTGCGGATTAATTGATTTTCAAACATACAATTCTATACCGAATATTGATGACAGCAACAACTTAATGCATGTGGGTGATGCATGTATCGAAATACCTGTTGGATCATACGAGATTGATGACATAGCGGCTTCAGTGCAGCAAAGCTTAAATAAGAGCAGCAGCAAGGCAACAGTCTTAATAAGGGCAAACAATAATACCTTGAAGAGTGAAATAAAAGCAACTGAAGTTATACATTTTGATAAAGAGCGATCTATCGCGCCGCTGTTGGGGTTTGGGAAACGTGTACTGGAAGCAAATATATTACATACATCAGATCTACCTGTCAATATTATAAAAGTTAATACTATAAGGGTTGAATGTAACATCATATCAGGCTCATACATCAACAATAAACAGGTGCATATGCTGCATGAATTTGCCCCAACCGTGGGGCCAGGCTATAAAATAGTAGAGGTTCCAGCGAATGTGATCTATTTACCGGTGAACGTCAAACGTGTTAGTTCGCTCACACTAAAGCTAGTTGATCAGGACGGAGATTTAATAAATTTTCGAGGTGAAACGATAACTATCAGACTACATTTAAAGCCACAGAATGATAGTCTACGGCAGCAACAACAGCAATAAGCATATAAACAGGATGAACTTCACGGAAAACATTAGTCAACCGGCAACCTTGAAGCGAACAAGACGCCAACTGAGAGCTGATAATATACAATTTCTAAAATCAATAGGACTAAATTTGAAGCAATGAACAACATCTTGGATATTACTGAAGGCACGAGCCATGACAATAGCATAACAAAAATTGACTACCACACTTACTCATCGTTCACCTCTTCATTTAAAAACAGTGATGAAACCCGCATTCCAGTGCAAAACCAAGACCTGTATATCCTCCCAGCTGAAAGTTTCATATACATTGAGGGAACAGTAACTAAACCTGATGGAACAATATCCAGCACTGCAGGGCTAGTAAATAATGCTATAGCGTTTCTCTTTGAGGAAATTCGCTATGAAATCAATGGTGTAGAAATTGATAGAACTCGAAATCTTGGAATAGCAACAACACTAAAAAATTACATATCATTAAACCCAAATGAGAGTCGCATGTTATACAACGCTAGTTGGTCGCCAGATAAATCAATTACATCCCCCCATGGATTCTTCAATTTCTGCATCCCTCTAAAAACATTGCTGGGCTTTGCTGAAGATTACAAGAAAATTATCGCCAACGCTAAACATGAACTCATATTAATACGAAGCAGGATGGATGAAGATGCGGTCATATCACCGACAGATGATGTAAACATCTCAATCTCGAAACTTCAGTGGCGCATTCCCCATGTTAATGTGGCCGATCATGAGAAAATTGCTTTATATAAAATCATTGAAAGCGGTCGTGAAATACAAATGCCATTTAGGAGCTGGGACATATACGAGTACCCCACGCTACCAGCAACGACTCATCACACGTGGTCTGTCAAAACGTCATCGCAGATGGAAAAGCCCCGATATGTCATACTAGCTCTCCAAACAAATCGTAAAAATGATAAAACAAAGGATGTCAGTAAGTTTGACCACTGCAAGCTGACAGATGTTAAAGTGCACTTGAATTCGGAATCATACCCATATGATGACCTGAACTTGAAATTTGATGCTCATAAATACGCTCTCCTATATGATATGTATATAAAATTCCAAACTTCATACTATGGACGCCAGTTGCAGCCACTACTCTCAAGGGAAGAGTTTATGCGTGATGCTCCGATCGTAGTCATTGATTGCTCTCGGCAAAACGAAACCATTAAAACAGGTCCTGTGGATATAAGGTTGGAATTCAAAACATCGGAAAACGTTCCCACTAACACAACAGCAAACTGTTTATTGCTACATGATCGAATAGTGGAATATACACCTCTAACCAACGAAGTCAGGAAAATTGCTTGAAATGGATGCCATTATCATCGATCTTCAAGGATTCAAATTACAAAACAATCAATTTATTTTCAAAGAAGTGGCCATATTAAATTGTGAAAATCAAGTGCAGCACTACATATTCCAACCACCATTTGCACATAAACAACTAACTCGATCTGAAAAGAAGCAAATTGAATGGCTCAGACGCAATCATCATGGATTCAGATGGGGTGATGGATACATTCCCTACCGCACACTATATTCAGTTGGAGATCTGCTGCATGATAAAATAATCTATGTTAAAGGAGCTAAAAAGAAACAATGGATTCAGGAATTATTTGGAGAGGAGCTAACCATATATGATGTAGAAGAGGAGGGATGCCCCAAACTATCAACAACAACAACAACAACAAATGGCTTCTTATCCTGCATAATACACGAAGGCCGATGTGCTCTGAAAAATGTTTTTGTAATAAGGGAATTTTTAAATAAAACAAATTTTTTATAAAAAGTTATAATTATTCTTTTATTCATACTATTTACATATTGCACTTGTGCGAGTTTTATTCTACATCCATGTCTTCTTGCTGCTGCTGCTGCTGCACTGAAAAATGTCCCCATGGTAGAGTGTCGATCCCGTTGTCCATAATGCAGCGTTTATCATCCTGTGGGTTTAAAGCGATCTTTGCTTGGTTTAAAGTGTACACTTTATGACTATATGAACGAATGCTTTTTTGCTCAGCTATCTTGCTTTTTGAATTTTGCAAACATTCAATATAGTCGCTAATCTGCAAAGTTTTCGCCACAACGTTCTTCTTTACCCCTTTTGCTTTCTTCACTTCATCAACACCATCTATTTCAAGGGAGTACATTTTAGACCTTAAGCCTACAAACAATGTCATTATTCGACCATTTAATTCATCTTTCATCAATCCAGGAACTTTTTTATTTGCTTGCGGCATATTAAACTGGTTGGTCATAGGATAATCACTAGTATCAAATTTATCTATGTTTTTCTTCATAATATTGTATATGTCAACATTTTTTATTTCATATACTAATGAATCCGTATCCATGTACATTATTTTGCATTTATCAGCATCCAACTCTTTTAGCATAAAGTCATAATGGAATTCGTACAGTGCTATTTTAGAAATATCGAGAATTGCCATACCAATGTATAATGGTTTATCGAATTTAACTACCAGCTTTCGTAATTCAACTGCTACTAAATTTTCATTGAAAATTGCGCGACTATGGAAATTCGGTGCTGCAATGAGGTTTCTAGCGCCATAACGCCCCTCCCACTTTGTACATAGTTTTATGTTTGAATATTTTCGCACATTTTCCATAGTTTTTCCGAAAACAGCATTAATTATTTTCTTATATTGGTTCTTCTCGTAGGCATTTTTGGCTTGTTTCCTTTTATCTGTATTTAAGTCCACATATGGTTTAAGCCATGGTGATTGATCGAACTGCAGAATGCGGTGAATTTTCTTGAGTATTAGTCCATGTGATAAACATTGTTTTAGGTTGCGGTAATGTATAACATATTTTTCTTTGGTGTGTAAAGTGGTTAAAAGTTTGCCTTGTTTTGATCCTGGTGGTGCTGAATGAGTGGGGCAAAATGGAAAATCTTTATGCAAATTATGCAGCTCCTGCGGGTATTCAAGATCTACCTCCAACATATAGCCGATCGGTGAATTATCATCAACACTCATAACATCAACATTATCAATCCATTTAAAGTTTCCGGTTGGAAGTGATTGCGACATGGCCCATCCATATAAATTATTCACGTCATAGTACATCAGATATTTAGTTTCTTCATCCGGTTTAAAGTTTTTCATATATTTATTGTTGGCTTCACTATATCTGCAGCAGCATTGGCTAATTCCACCTCGGCAAGATTTTTCAATAAATAAAAGCATGTCAACATCCATTATCCTTTCTAAGCGCACTCCCGTGTAATACAGCATCGCTGCCCATGTATATTCAGGCAGTGTGAAGACGTGTGCAGGGTCAAGTTTGTAAGTCTCCAGTCCCATAGCTCTAAAATTTGTAAAAATATCCGCCGGCAGAAGAACATCTGTTTTTAAATACAAATCTGAATACTCTCCCAGGCTTTTAATGTTAAATTTTTCCCACACTTTTTGCGCATGTTCATAATCTTTTTCAGTTATCGGCTCACCAATCATTTTATTATAAAAATGCACCACGCTAGGTAAACTATTACACTCCAATTTATCCCAACCATCGATGAAGTCATATGGGAAAACTCCTTTGCGCGTGAGAAGGTTGAAGCTTTCATCATCCAGGTCTTGCCATTGAGCTTTTGTTATTTTTAATTTTTCCTTAGGCAGCAGTCCGGCTAGTTTATCCAAAGATTCATCCATAAATCTATAAGAGTCGATGAATCTCAGCTTGATGGAGCTATTTTCAATGTGTTTGGTAAATGAAATGTACCGCTCTTTGTTCAACGGTAAAAGATCCACTTTTCCCGGTATGGTTAGTGCTACATCCTTGATTATGAAATGCGCATCATATCCTGATAAATTGTGGAAAATGACTGGGATGTTGCGACAATCATTATAATTGATGTTGCAGCTGTTGTGTGCTGGTCCACGATATTTGCCTGTGAGGTGGCAATGACCCCTCACTCTGGTTTCACCAAGCGCAAAGGGTTTCTCGCATATATGGCAGCATGGTTGGTTTAATTGAATGCACTTTTCCTGCGCTGATAACGGCGCTAGTGGTTTTATATCCTTTATTTGCTCTTCGGCTATATTTGCGATCTCCTGCAGCTGCAATGTAAACCACTGAAGACACGTTTTTCCACGATTCGATCGGTAAAATGATAGAGATTCATCGTAATAGCAGTGAAAATATAATCCAATACTATGAACTTTATGTTCTTGAATTTTTCTCGTCTTATCACCATTACTACCACCATCGGTAACAGGTATCAATATTGACTCCAAATCTGCATATACTGTAAATGGCACTGGATTCTTATAATTATAATTTTTAAAAGTGATAAATTTCTCCTTGTGAAAAGCAACTTTACAGTCATTCACCTTTTCACACTCAGGCACATGCGCTGCGAGCATTTCTTCAGTATAAAAATAAAATAAACATCTATCGCAGATATATTTTTTGTGTTCGTTTTTAGACGTCTGCCTGCTCACCAAACGTGATAAGTCTTTAATCCAGCAGAAATGATAAACAATATCACTATCACCGTCACTATCATCACCATCCTCACTGCAGTCATAATTTGACTTTATCATTAGCAGGTTGATGTGTTTATCCAATTTCTTCTTCGTTAAGTAAGCTGGAACAGTCGTGTATTCATTTGTCTTTTCCTTTTCCAGTATGAAAACATTAATCGATAATCCATTGTTTGCTTCAAATATTTTTATTTGACTCAGTGTAACTGGAAGAGTGAGAAGTTTAGCACATTGTTGTAGTGCGGGTACTTTGATGTTCTATAAGCATGATCCCTACGCTCTACTGGATACAAAGCTGAGACCACTGCCCACGCAAAGCATGCATTATCATTATTCCTCACATTTACACATGCATGCTTTGCTGCGATGCTTTGCGGCAATTTTATATAGGATGATCCTCTTAATGGCCCGTATTTGTTTATGTGCACCATTAAATTCACTATGGTATGTCAAGCCCAGCCGCTATCTTTCTCTTGGAACTCCTCAACCCGGGTCAATAGATCATCCTGCACGTTTACAATCCTAACAACAAGAAAAGGAAATTTCCTGGTGAATAATAATACTGTGCTGTATCTTGAATAAACAAATAATTGTATGATTTATCCGAATAAAAAATAATATGTGTTCTAATTAATAGGTTTTTTATTTGTAGCTATTACTACTACAACAACAACAACAACAATTCTTTTTAATATCCCTAACTTTATTAAATATTTCAGCAGTTTGCTCTACCGTTTAATTTTTTCTTTTCAGTACTAACTTGCTGATTACATTCACTGATGCACTTTGTTTATCTCAATAAACGTTCGCAGCATGGGAAGCCTGAGATTTTCACACTTTTGCTTGATAAGGAACCTGATGTTTTCTTATATAGCACTAGGAAAACGTGGACAAGGATTATTTCTAAAGCCATATAGGAAAGGACTGGGGCTTTTTCTCAACACCCAACCAAAAAACTAATAAAGTCACTATCCAATAGAGCACTCACTGAAAATGATCTGCGTAAATATGCACAGCATATAACCCACTTTAGAGGAGCGCGATCAATTACCTAGAAAACCGTGGAAAAATGAGAGCAGAATTATAAATATTTAACACAAATAAGTTTTATTCTAATAATAATTTTTTTATTTTAAATTCTATACAAATCTCTTAATAACCTAATTTAATTAAACATTTCATGAGCTTGTATTCTTTTTTTACTTTATTTCTTTGATCTTCGGCGTGCTGGAGATTCAGCTTACACTCCTGTGTAAGCTGCTCCAGCCTCTGTATGCGCTGCCGCTCAGCACTCAACGCAACTTCCAGCGATCTCAGTTGCTCCTTAGCATTGTCTCGTGCTCTCTTCGCCCTTCGACGCTTCTCTTTTAGCGTATCCATTGCATGCTCACCATAGGCAAGCAGGCGCACTAACCTACGCAATGAGTTTCTCTGAAATATAAAAAATAAATTAAATTCCATTTCCTTTTCATGATAATAAAGTTCAATACTTACAACTTGCTGCCTTCTTTCCGCATCGTTATCCATTGTGGTTTTGAGGGTAGCATGAAGTGAACTTTGCTTTTATACTGATAATGTTTACATTATTCAAATGATACACTAAAAAAAACACGTTAGGAATTGAGGTAAGGAACCGCTGAGTTAATCAGTACCTAAAGAATTGCACCTGATCCCTTTGTTTATCTTATTATTATTCGTGATACGGTTTAAAGCTGACTTTAGAATTTTCACGCCTATGTATAATAAGGAATCCATCTATACCTGTTCAAAATTGTCTTTGATTTTAGGAAACTGACCCTCACTAAATTCGCAGCATATCAATTTCAATTTCAATATATGGAGCAAAACTTCCTTTTGTTTATCTCAATAAACGTTCGCGGTATGGGAAGACTGAAATTTTCACATAACTTTAGAATTTTCACACCTATGTTTAATAAGGAATCCATCTATACCTGTTCAAAATTGTTTGTGATTTTTTAGGAAACTGAGCCTCACTAAATTCGCAGCATATCAATTTCAATATATGGAGCAAAACTTCCTTTTGTTTATCTCAATAAACGTTCGCAGCATGGGAAGACTGAAATTTTAACATCTATGCTTGATAAGGAATGCAGTGTTTACTTAGCTAACCGTTATTAAAATTTATACATTTGAGTCTAATTAGCACTTAAGGTGATCAGTTCAAAATTATGGCATAAGTTAGCTGATAATGAGAATCTTCATTGTTGTTATTATTCGATAGAGCTTATGTTAAGTATTTTTGTGGCAGCTTATGACACTTCCTAATGTTTGCAATATTTGCGGTTTGTGAAGGGTATTTTAGTTTAAAGTATTCAATTTTATTCTTTAAAAATATATCCAACATGTTCAGGATAATAATAATTACATCATAAGTGTGATGAGAATGGGAATCTTAGCTGTATTGTTGTTGTTGTTGTTGTTGTTATCGGAAATATCTTTTTCAGATATGATTTTCTTGCTCACTTAGTAAGTTGTGATTGCTGTAATATCTGCGACTTGAGGTGAGTATTTTCATTAAGAATTCTTTGGAAGGTAATAATGACATATGGTTGCAATCCGGATCATAGCTTACAGATCGCACCGGGTTGTTGTCGAGAATAATATATAGCCATCTCAGCTAAAGCTTAATTTAATTCTTAGTGTTACTTGAAAGTCCAGTTCTTCACTGAATTATATGTATATTTTTGCTCCAGAATCAAAGCTCATTCCAAAGCACCAGAATTAATACTACAGAAAACATCTCGAAACCAAAGCTCTCAATCCCCCACACACAGCTTAGTTTAATTCCACTCACAGAGAAATTTATCCAAAGGTTCCCCAAGAGCTTCTTTAATTCTTAGTTCAACTAGCTTCTCACAGCTGGCGCTCACATCTCGCACCAACTTTTTATCCAAAATCCCATGCCGGTTCTGGGCCACGCAAACATACATCCAGAGCTTTAAGTCACATCCCCAAATCCCATGCCAGCTCTGGGCCATATCCCATGACATTTCTGCGCCACCTTCAATTCCCATGCCTGCTCTGGGCCGAATTCCATGCCGGTTCTGCGCCACCCTAAAATCTCATGCCTGCTCTGAACCAAATTCCATGCCAGCTCTGGGCCATATCCCATGACATTTCTGTGACATATCCCATGCCTGCTCTGGGCCACCCCATCCAAGACCCAAACTTACATCCAGAGCTTTCAGTCACACCTCAAATCCCATGCCAGCTCTGGACCAAATCAACACCGAAATTCAACTAGCTTCCCACAGGTGGCACTCAACAACACAGCTTTCAGTCACACCCCGAATCCCACCCCGGTCCCACACCAAATCCCATACACGCTCTGGACCACCCATCTCCACCCACCAACTCCAAGCCACCCCATCCAAGACACCCAACCTCCATAAACAGCTTTCAAACCACCTAACCCAAGACCCAAACCCAAAACATCTCGTACACGTACATAAAGAGCTTTCACCCATCTCCACACACCAACTCTAAGCCACCTTCACACCTCATACCCATACATGAAGAGCTTTCAAGCCACCTTATCCAAGACACAAACCTAAAACACCTCGTACACGTACATGAAGAGCTTTCAGACCCCCCCAAATCCTATGTCACTACGAAGCCACCTAGGAGGTGGCGTCGGAGTGACATAGCTCTACTACTAAACTTGAAGAGGCCTATTGAACATTGGGATGATTGGTTTACATATTTCTTGTCAACTAAACTTGATCCAGTCACACGCAGGGATTGGGAAACCTCGCTAAAATCATCCACGCATATACCTCAGTTTGCTTCGTTGAAAACGTTTCTGGAAGGTCGCATTCATACACTTAATGCACTTACACCGACTCTTCCCATAAATAAGAAGAATATGTCATCTCATCGTTCTTCTCCTACAGTAACTAAAAGTCACTACTCAACATTATCACCAGTCTGCAGTCACTGTCACCGAAATCACTTCATACTTTTTTGCCGGCAGTTCAGGTCAAAAAGCCCTGAAGAACGATTAGCGCTTTTGCAAACCAAGAGGCTCTGCACCAATTGCCTTAGAATAGATCATAAAGTTACGGATTGCCAGTCGACCAAGCGATGCCAGCTTTGTCATCAGAAGCATCACACGATGGTACACAAAGCCGTTATCAACCAAAAACCTAATTGCTCAGCTTCTACGCCAGCTACCTCATTAGCTCATTCGGCGGAAACTCCTCTAGTTCGCAAAATCAGTGCGCATCTAACAAATAACTCACAATACTCGTCGTCAGTCTTATTAGCAACTGCTATGGTGTTTATAAAATCAACAGATGGTAGAATCATCAAAGCTCGAGCGCTCATAGATCCAGGATCCGAATCCAACTTTACCACGACTTCGTTAGCCAACTTACTTCGACTACCCAAACAAAAGATACACGTTGTTGTTGAAGCAGTCGGACAGGTCGAGGTCGGACGAGCCAGAACGTCTGTCTCTTATGAAGTCATATCTACTGTAAACCAGCACACTTCATTTTACGTTGATTCGTTACTTCTATCCAATATAACACGTTTACTCCCGACACATGACCTACCTACCAGTCACTGGCCACACTTGCAAGGGCTACCATTAGCTGATCCTGAGTTTCACACTTCATCTCGTATAGATATTCTTCTAGGAGCCGAAATCTACGCTCAAATCATTCAGGCAGAGATACTACGCGGACCAGCTGGATCCCCTACAGCCCTGCTAACTTCTCTAGGGTGGATCCTGCTCGGAGGTATCAGGGTTCCCACCTCTCCTACTATTGTGGTTCGTAGCTGCCACACATCATCTATTGAGATTGATGCTCTTCTATCTAAGTTCTGGGAAACGGAAGAACTACCTTCTCCACCTCAACTCACTCCTGCTGAAGCTGAATGTGAACAACACTTCATAGATACTCATTATCGTACTCCTGAAGGACGCTATGTTGTTCATCTACCCTTGAGGTCGTCACGGAATAGTTTAGGCGACTCTCGACGAGCAGCTCTTGCTACCTTATACAAGTTAGAACGTTGGTTTGATCACGACCCTCAACTGCGTGAGGATTATACTAACTTCATGAACGAATATAGCGAACTTCGGCATCTGGAACCTGTCTTGTCAGAAGACAGTCATGAGGACCATGTCTATTATCTTCCTCATCATGCAGTGCTTAAGATGAGCAGCACTACTACTAAGCTGCGTGTTGTCTTTAACGCCTCTCAACGCTCATCTACAGGCATCTCGCTCAACGACATTTTGCATACAGGTCCTAAACTTCAGACAGATGTCCGTGCAGTCATACTACGATGGCGATTATTTAAATATGTTTTTACTTCTGACGCAGAAAAAATGTATCGTCAGATACTCGTTGACTCCCAAGACACGGACTTACAGAGAATTTTATGGCGTTTCAATCCAACTCAACCAGTAAAATGCTATCGATTAAACACAGTCACGTACGGCCCAGCTTGCGCACCATACTTAGCATGTCGGATATTTCAACAGATAGCCAATGACTATGATACTAAATACCCACTAGGGGCATCAGTACTACGTAAAAACTTCTACGTTGACGATGCTTTGTTCGGATCATCTAATCTACACTCTGCGATACAAATACGCAATGAGATCCGTCAAGTACTACAACTCTGTGGATTCAAATTACGCAAGTGGTTATCGAATCATCCGGACCTTCTCGCTGATATTCCGGATCAAGATAAGGAATCAGTTAATGCATCTAAACTGTTACGTGATACGCAAGTCTCTGCCCTGGGCATCAAATGGGACCCATCTTCGGATAAGCTGAGCTGCAAAATGCAGTTGTCTTCCGCAGCGAACATAACTAAACGGTCCATTCTATCGACCATAAGTCAAATCTATGACCCACTAGGCTGGCTGTCACCGAGCACAATCAAAGCAAAGATCTTCTTACAACAACTGTGGTTGGCAAAATCAGGATGGGACGACAATCTTCCAGACTCAATTGTCGCTGCTTGGATCAGTTATAAGGCAGATCTATCACAACTTCATGATGTAACTATCCAACGTTGGGTAGGAATTGATGACTCTTACATTGGATTAGAGTTGCATGGCTTTTGTGACGCATCATTATCAGCGTATGGTGCAGCTGTTTACCTTCGCGTAATACAGGATTATAATATCATCCAGGTATCACTACTTGCAGCTAAAACAAGAGTCAGCCCTATTAAAACGATTTCGCTGCCAAGACTTGAGCTATGTGGTGCAACCTTATTAGCTGAACTCGTATCTTATGTCCAAGACAGCCTCGACTTTCACCAGATTCCTGTTCATGCATGGAGTAATTCCACAGTTGTTTTAACTTGGTTCCGAGAACATCCAGCGCGTTGGAAGGTATTCGTGGCCAATCGGGTCAGTTTAATACATCAGAAATTACCCCACGCTACTTGGCGACATGTATTATCTGAACACAATCCTGCCGACTGTTTAACAAAAGGGATCTCCGTTGAACAATTAAAAATTCACTCGTTATGGTGGTCGGGACCACAATGGCTGACAACGAACTCCACTACGTGGCCGCTGATGCCAACATCTACCTCATCTGCTGCATTAGTTGATGAAGAAAAACGCCCGAATATCTCGTTACTATCCAGAGGTGAAATAAAAGAATTTCCACTGCTCAGCAGATACTCCAATCTTCGGAAACTGTTACGTGTTACAGCTTATTGTTGTCGCTTTTACACTAACGCGAAGCCGAATGCGGAAAAATTTACTGGAAATCTTAAAATAGCAGAACTTAACTCAGCCTTGCTACGACTCATTCGCTTAGTGCAATCACACTCATTTTCCAAGGAAATTTCTAAATTAGCGAGTGGCAAAGCACTTCAAGCATCCAGCAGCATCATCCGCCTAAACCCAATCTTAGATAAGGAGGGTATTCTACGAGTCTCTGGTAGGTTAACAAACTCGCTATTGCCTTGGGATGAAAAATATCCGATTATCTTGCCAAAAGATACTCACCTCACACAGCTGTTAATCGATCATGCCCACACTGCTACTTTGCATGGCGGTATCCAACTAACCTTGCATCGAATCCGCACTAAATACTGGATTATAAGTGGAAGGAGCAAGGTGCGCCAATTCGTAAGGAACTGCATAGTCTGCCTTCGCTACAATGCGAGACCAGCAAGCCAAATCATGGCGGACCTCCCTCGTGACCGAGTGTGCTCAGCCAAACCATTTTTAACAGCCGGTGTTGATTATGCAGGTCCATTTTCCATCACGCCTGTCAAAGGACGAGGCTTGAAAGTTGTCAAGTCTTACATCGCCTTGTTTATCTGTTTTGTCACACGAGCAGTCCACATAGAACTCGTGATGGATCTTACCGCTGAAGCCTTTATAGCTGCCTTTAGACGGTTTATAAGCCGACGAGGAAACTGTTCTAAATTATACAGTGATAACGCCACGACATTTGTAGCGGCTAACAAAGAACTAAGTCGCCAATTTCAATGCGCCTTACAAGAAGCTCAAATTCCTGAAGCCTTGCTCAACGACGGGACCGATTGGCAATTCATCCCTCCTGCTTCTCCTCACTTCGGAGGCCTATGGGAAGCAGGAGTCAAATCTTATAAACATCACTTCCGACGCGTAGTAGGAGACCACATACTCTCTGTGGAAGAAATGTTGACGCTCACGACGCAAGTTGAGGCCTGCCTTAACTCACGTCCTTTATACGCTTTATCAGACGATCCAGCAGATATTTCAGCGTTAACGCCAGCACATTTTTTGACTGGAGGCAATTTATCTACAGTTCCAACACCGACTAGGTTAGATTGTCCTAGTAACCGACTTACTCGATGGGAATTAGTTCAAAGGATGTACGAAGATATATGGAGTAGATGGTACAAGGAATATATCCACCACTTACAACTTAGGAATACCTGGTTCCATGCACAAACTAACCTGAAATGCAATGGTTTGGTGCTTATCAAAGACGATAAACTTCCTCCTTCCAAATGGCTCCTGGGCCGCGTTATTGAAGTGCATCCCGGTCCTGATGGCAACATTAGAGTCGTAACTGTCCGCCATAAAGATGGACTCTACAAACGCTCTATTACTAAATTATGTGTTCTTCCTGTGCACAGTCCAAATTAACTGCTTACATGTGATTAACAACCGTTCTATCACTAACATATGTGTTTTACGGTTCATACCACTAACTAATTGCTTACTTCATTTACAGTCAGGATTTCCAATCTTAACCAACAACAACCAACTTACCACGAATTTAACTCCGTCCCTCACAGCGGGCGGATGCTCACCTCACGCTTACCTAACTCTACAGGTCATCAACTTTAAACCTTTGGCAATTGCAGCGTTCTTGGTCATTCATGGCGGGCGGAGTACTCATTATCGTCTAACTACGAGGCGCGCGGAAATGTTCATGATCTACTACTTCATGATCTAATACTTCATGATCTACGACAACAAATTTTAAAAAAGGCCTTCAGCCATACAATGCACTGTTTCGTTCTCTTTGTGCGTAGCTTTCAACCGTGTCAGACATTTTTGAGAAGAGGTCTTCAGCCCTACAATGTATTGCTCGATCAATTTGAATAAAATCTAAATTCTAAGTTGTACACTCAAACTATTCTTTTATTAACGTGCATTTAAAGTAGTTTACAGTACTGGAAAAACTACTTCTACAGAAGCAGTTCAGTACTTCCACCCAGTACAAAAAAGGTATTACATTAACACGGCGATGGCCTAGGCTGGGAAGTACTTCTTTTTTCCCTTCCATAGAATGTGTTTTGGAAGTACTTATACTACATTTACTATTAAACTCATAATACAAAGTTATTATACTATAAATTTTTGTAATGTAATTTAGTTGGGGTAGGCGTGAAGAGGTGGGGTAACTTGAAGTAAAATTAAGCGATTTATATTTATATCATAAACATAAATTCAAATATATGTTTATACATTAAAGATAAAAAACTTAATGGCTGAGATAACTGAGATGATTAACAAAGAAAACGACCAGCTATGAAGTTGATCAACACGCTTTTTTCGCGAAATCAAACGCTTGGTCTCCAAACCCATTCTCCTCTGCATTACTTATAAGTCATTACAGAAAACACTAAATAAAGAAGTACTTCCAAATCGACTTCCCACAGTAAATACTTGCGACTTTCCCTACTGGGATACTACCACCCCAGTTATGTAAGTAAAATACAGACGCCCAGTCGAATAGGCGAAACGCCGAAACGTATTCCATGTCGCCGAAAGTGATTAATCCAAGCAAAATATTTAAATATTGCAGCCATTTAGCTGGCTAGAGCATGGCAACTTTTAGTCGAGGTCCAGCTCAGCGATGGGGACACGCGCACTGTTCAGGCACTGGCCTGAAGGAAGAAAAAGTCATTTAAGCAGGCGACGAGTTGATACTTTACAAAATGTCAAATTAATTATACAACTAAACAAGCAGGCGTCGGCCAGATTTCTGGATATAAAAGGCCGGCCGGAATCAAGAAAATTCAGTCAACTATCTACAATCAACCGACTATGTTCAACCCACTAGTTCCAGTTCCAGTTGAAGTTGAAGTTTGAAGTCCAGTTCCAGTTGAAGTTCGAAGTCCAGTTCCAGTTGAAGTTCGAAGTTTAGTTCCAGTTGAGGCTTGTTAGTTGCAGTTCCATTGTTGGTATTTTTTGATTGGTATAAATAAATGATAAAGGTATAACTACTTGTTTTATGGATCTATCCACACGGGTGCAACATGTCTCACGGTGACATCATGCCCCTACATTAAAGAGCAGGTTAGACGGTGCATACATGTCAGTTCCTGACATCGCTCCAACTATCCTGCCCTGATTCAGAACAACACAGACACAACAAATATACAATTTACAGAGGCGAATTGGTTTGGGTCAAATTTGCGTTGTTTATGTTGGGTCGTTGTGCTTCTTGGTGAACACAGTTTGGAGGAGCTATTCGTTGAGGTCGATGCAATACAAATTATCCATTTCAATTACATTTCCGTCCTTTCCTCTGAACTTTGCTCTGGATAGTAGTCCTAGGAACACATAGTGAACTCACGTTTGGAACTGTCACATTTCGAACGATATTATATAAATTGTCAATCCATTCTTTCATCCGCTACACGACAACCTCAATAAACATTTTGGTGGTTCCATCCAGGATTGGCAATCTATTTTATCGACGAAATCAAGTTCTAAGATGAGTTCACTAAGGAAGGCAATGCTGCGAGAGCAGGCTCAGAGATCTCGTATTGAGAAATTTATTGAAAATTCGAAGAAAACTGCGACGGTAAAAAGAACCAAGGCATTCTATGAAGTAAAACTGGAACAAATGAATCAGTTATGGTTGGAGTACAAGGAGACAGATCAGTTATTAACGGATGCGTATCTATGTGACGAGTCAGATTCCGCAGCAGCACCTGAAGATACATACGTGCAAATAGAGTCGAAATATTCTGAGTATCGGAGTGAACTGCTGGAAGGACTCAGGAAATTGTCTGCAGCAGAACCTCTGCCAACCCAACCTGCAACAATTCCAATGGTCCGAACGGAAACATTTTTGCCAAAAATAGACTTACCAAAGTTTGATGGGAATTATGATTCGTGGTTTTCCTTCCATGATTTATTCGTGTCCCTGATTCACAACAACGTGCAATTGAGCGCAGTGCAGAAGCTGTATCACCTGAAATCATGTTTGATTGGTGATGCTGAACAACTTCTACGACACATACCAGTTACGGATAATAACTATGACGTTTCTTGGAACAAGGTTAAGGAACGATATGAAAATAAGAGGATTTTGGTAAATCATTATTTGAAGACACTTCTCAATCAACCAAAGGTTACAACCGAAAATTCCAATAATTTAAAAACATTCATAGCAACAACGGATGATTGTCTACAACAAATCATCAATTTGAAAATTGATATAGAATCATGGGATCTTTTACTTATACACATCCTGATCTCAAAACTCCCGTTTGTTACGATGAAGATGTGGGAAGAAGAACAAGGCGCATCCCAAACTCTGCCTACTTACAACGCTTTCCATGCATTCCTGTGTAAAAGACAGAAGGTACTTGAGTCTATCTCTGACATTGTGTCAACAAGTCAACAGTCACAACCAACTCGGACAAAACCCACTACAAGGGTTCACCATACAATCAAGGGGAATCAATGTCCAGCCTGTCGGGAATGTCACTGGCTTCAGAGATGCCCTAAATATATTAATATGGACCCAACCGCAAGACGAAAGGTAGTGAGGACAGCGGGACACTGCTTCAATTGCCTATCGAAAAACCACACGACGAATCAGTGCAAGAGCAAATTTAGATGTTTGAAGTGCAATGAAAAACATCATACGACCTTGCATGACGAGACGCAGAAGTCTTACTCAGAGCCAAAGTCACAACAACATGATCAAACGAGTCAAAGACCAGACGATACACCTATATCGTCACATCAACGAACCACTCACCAGGCCCACAGCGCTGGTGGTTCAAACAACGTGCAAGCCTTCCTCGCAAGGGAGGGATCGCACACGTTGCTATCAACAGCCTTGGTACTCACAAGGGGGAGCAACGGACGGCAACATACTATCAGATGCCTAGTGGATAATGGCTCGGAGTCATCCTTTATTACCCAGAATACATGCAAGAAACTAGGAGTGCCTTGTAGCCCGGCAGGAGTCAACATATATGGTCTGAACACAAGGCCAACAGGGAAGTCAACGAAACAAACTAGGATTATTCTAGAATCAATGAGCGCTAGCAAATTTCAGATGTCCCAAACATTTCTAGTGGTCAACAGTATAACCGAAAGCTTACCTAAGATAGCAATTTCAAGTCACCGGTATAACCATTTGCATGGTCTTGAACTGGCAGACCCAGGATGGTGGAAACCTGGCGACATCGATGCTTTGCTGGGTGCAGATGCATATGCTAGGATAGTTCAAGATGGTGTTCGACGAGGTGCAGAAGCAGAGCCCGTGGCAGTAAACACAAGTTTTGGATGGGTAATAATCGGACCCACACACGAGATGTCTAATACTACAGCTAACAATTTCACGATTCAAGTCACAAACGAGGATCTCAGCAATCAACTTAAACAATTCTGGGAAGAAGAAGAGGTCAATTCACCACCAATTCTGAGTCAAGAAGAGCAAGAATGTTCGGACTATTATACAAAAACCCATCGACGGCTAGAGAATGGGCAATACCAAGTCAATCTCCCATTCAGACGAAACGAGAAGCCCAACTTAGGCAACTCACGTGCGATGGCCCTCAAGCGGATGTATTGTGTAGAAAGACGGCTCAATAGCAACCCTCAACTAAGGAAAGACTATGAAGCCTGTTTACAGGAATACATCCAGCTGGGACACATGGTTGAAACAAGCCAGCCCAACGACGGTGAACCAAACTATTACATCCCACATCATGCGGTAATAAAAGAGAGCAGCACCACCACCAAAGTGAGAGTTGTATTTGATGCGTCTGCGAAAACGACTAATGGTCATTCGTTGAATGATTTTTTGCTAGCTGGCCCAACAATACAATCCAAGTTGTTTTGCACTCTACTAAGATGGAGAAGACATAGAATAGCTGTCCATGCAGATATCGAGAAAATGTATCGAATGGTTCAGGTATCACCAGAACATCGGACATATCAACGAATTCTCTGGCGGCATCAAACTCAAGGCAATGTTCAAGACTATATGCTGACAACGGCAACTTTTGGAACAACAGCTGCTCCTTATTTGGCGATTAGAACACTGAACCAACTGGCAGTAGATGAGAAGCAGAACTTCCCACTTGCATCTAAGGTAACTGAGTCTGATTTCTATGTGGATGATTTATTGACAGGCACGGATGATGTCAAAGAAGCACTTGAACTGCAGTTCCAACTACTCACAATGCTCAAGTCAGGTGGATTCAATCTGAGGAAGTGGAGCAGTAACAAGAAGCAAGTGCTTGAACAATTACCAATGGAGTACAGAGAGCATAAAGATTTGGTGACATTTTCAGAGGCGAATGCAATAAAGACTCTGGGGGTCCGTTGGCAACCGAGTTCTGATCACTTCTCTTTTCAATTCAAGCTGCATAAACAACATAACGTCATAACTAAGAGAACAATCTTATCAGAAGTGGCGTCGTTATATGATCCTCTAGGGTTGCTACAACCAGTGATAATCGTTGCTAAAATGTTAATCCAGGATTTATGGCTGACAGGGTGTTCATGGGACCAACAAGTGCCAGAACATATAGCCAAAAATTGGGAAAACTACAAGGCGGATTTACATAATATAAACAAAATTACAATTCCTAGGTGGATCCACTATTCTCCACAACATGACATGCAAATCCATGGCTTCTGCGACGCATCAATGCGAGCAACTGCTGCTGTGATCTATTTGCGAGTCACGGACAACGAAGGCAACATTATGTCGACTCTACTAAACTCGAGACCACTTTGCTATTTATCCAACAATGCTGATGATCCGTTCGTTCTGACGCCTGGACACTTTCTTATTGGGCAATCTTTATTGGCATTACCAGAACCAGAAGACAACACATCGCTCAATGTTCGATGGCAACACACCAAAGGCAGAATGAAGCAATTTTGGGACAAATGGTCGAAGGATTATCTGAATCAACTCCAGCAAAGGTCCAAGTGGCAACGACAACGGCCCAATCTTCAAATAGGACAATTAGTGCTTATGAAAGGGGACTCAACACCGCCAACAGTATGGCCCATTGGTATAATAGAGGAGCTATTCCCAGGGAGCGACGGTTTAACAAGGGTAGTACAAATTCGTACCAACACAGGTCAATTCAAACGACCAATCACAAAGGTATGCCCACTACCAATACACACAAGTACACACAGCCAAGAGTCCAACACGTTCCATACACATACTTTAAATTCAAAGGTTACTAATAATACATTGCAGATGGGTAATCGATACGAATGCGAGGAAGAAGGATATTGGGATAACTATCTCTATATTGATGAAGAGGTCACGTTATCGCCGCCACCCGTGGATGGTTCGACGAGTCCTCTTAATCAATCGCCACAAGGGTCCACAGCGAAGGCAGAGTACCCACAGGCGCTACCTGAACAAACGAGATACACGACGTCAACGACAACCAACCCAGCCAACATCAATGGAAGACTAACAACGTCATTGCGAATCCTACGACCGACGACCACAATCCAAGAGCTCGAGATGAGGCAAGAAAATGAATTCCAACGGTTCGTGACTAGGGAAGGGGTTGACATCTACTTGCCAAAACAAGTCATTAAAAAATTGGACATTGGCAAGATAAAAGGGCGAAAAAGAAAAGAGCAAACCCTTAACCTTCCAGGACGATACCAAGCTAAGGTCAAGATCAAAGGGAATGGCGAGATCCAGTTTCACCACTACCGCAAACGCGGTATATCCAGCGGACGAAACTGTTGATCAAGAATGATCAACGCGGGGGAGTATGTTCAGGCACTGGCCTGAAGGAAGAAAAAGTCATTTAAGCAGGCGACGAGTTGATACTTTACAAAATGTCAAATTAATTATACAACTAAACAAGCAGGCGTCGGCCAGATTTCTGGATATAAAAGGCCGGCCGGAATCAAGAAAATTCAGTCAACTATCTACAATCAACCGACTATGTTCAACCCACTAGTTCCAGTTCCAGTTGAAGTTGAAGTTTGAAGTCCAGTTCCAGTTGAAGTTCGAAGTCCAGTTCCAGTTGAAGTTCGAAGTTTAGTTCCAGTTGAGGCTTGTTAGTTGCAGTTCCATTGTTGGTATTTTTTGATTGGTATAAATAAATGATAAAGGTATAACTACTTGTTTTATGGATCTATCCACACGGGTGCAACATGTCTCACGGTGACATCATGCCCCTACATTAAAGAGCAGGTTAGACGGTGCATACATGTCAGTTCCTGACATCGCTCCAACTATCCTGCCCTGATTCAGAACAACACAGACACAACAAATATACAATTTACAGAGGCGAATTGGTTTGGGTCAAATTTGCGTTGTTTATGTTGGGTCGTTGTGCTTCTTGGTGAACACAGTTTGGAGGAGCTATTCGTTGAGGTCGATGCAATACAAATTATCCATTTCAATTACATTTCCGTCCTTTCCTCTGAACTTTGCTCTGGATAGTAGTCCTAGGAACACATAGTGAACTCACGTTTGGAACTGTCACATTTCGAACGATATTATATAAATTGTCAATCCATTCTTTCATCCGCTACACGACAACCTCAATAAACACGCACTTTGCTGCGCATCCGTTTCTGGCTACTTGTGCCTATGCAGCTGTCTAGAGCATGGAAACTTTTGGATGAGCTCCACTTACAAACAGCAGCGTATAATTCTATGTGTGCGAGGCAAAATAGCCCGCGCTTGATGGGAGGGACTGGGTTTGAATGTTGCAATGCAGAAGCTGCTCGTTTCATATTCGTTTCACATTCTCGCAATGCAGACGCCGCTCTCAAAATTCATGTCATATTCTCAACCCAAAGTTTCCATGCTCTAGAAAGCTGGCACATAGTAGCCAGAAGTGCATAGGCACAAGTAGCCAGAAACGGGTGTGCAACAAAGTGCACCTGTCACCATAATTGCAGCAAGTGTCCAGAAACGGGTATGCAACAAAGTGCGCGTAACGCGAATTCTTTGTTTTACCCCCAGCGAAAAAGTGCCAAACGCGCCTAAAGAAGTTAACACTTCAAAAAAAATATTTACCAGGCACAGATTCGTTTGTCCATGCCAGAATTCGTTTGCCCATGGGCAGAAATCGTTTAAAGCAAATTGGTCTTCTATATTAGGCATGGGATAAGGTTGTCTAACTGTGACTTTATTCAGTCGTCTGTAATCAACGCATAGACGATTTTTACTATCTTTTTCAACGAGAACAATAGGCGATGAGTATTCTGATTCTGCCAGACGGACGATCTTATTTTTAATTAAATCGGCAACCATTTCTTCTACTATTTTCCTTTTTGAGTAGGGAATGCGATAAGGTTTAGCGTATATTTGCTCGTTGGACATAAGGTTAATTTTCATTTTTATGGTTGGACACTTTCCTAATTCATCTATTGATTCGGCAAAACAAGAACGGCAATCAGTTAATATTAATTTCAGTTCATTTAATTCTTTCGGAGATAAATTATTGCCGGTATTAAAATTTTCATTATTCTCAATCCAACACTTTCCTTCTTCAATGATTAAACCTTTTCCCTTTATAGCACAATACATCTAGCCCCAAAAGCAAGTCCAAATCTGAGCCTATCAGTTAATCATCTACAACGAGAGCATTAATATTAAAAATTTTATCATCAAATTTAATATCTAGATTCATTTTTCCTTTGCAGTGGAATGAACCTCTGCCAAATCCGATCAAGTTCACATCAGTTTTTTCTATAAGACCAAGTTTCTCAGCAATCGTTCCTGTTATTAATGAGTACGCACTACCTGGATCAATAAATGCCTTATATTTATTTTTCCCTATTTCAATTATTTCTTTATAATTTTATCATTAGGGTTTTTATGTTCTTTACTAGTATCAGCGATTTCGTTAACATTTGCTCTTTGCCCAGCCGGGTCAGAAGTTCTATTCTTATGTGTGCAATCTTTCGCTAAATGATCAGTTCGACGGCATATTGTACAACGTTCTCGACGAGGAGGATCCGGGCAATGTAATGATACATGACCAGTCCTAAAACAGTTATAACATACAACTTGATTTCCATTTTGTCTTCTAAACTTAATAAATTGATCATCATTTCCGGTAGGTGAGCCAGACCCTAATGTATCCGGCTGAGAAATTCTAATTTTGTTGTTATTGTTGGGCGACACTTTAGAAAAGTTCCTACTCTGCCAATGAATACCATTTGTCGTTCTCCCATTCGTTCTCGATTCGTTCCCTCCTATACCTACAAAATCAGTGTATCTCCTCATGAAGGCTAGTAAATTCGTACATTGGGTAATCAGCATGGTCGATATTGATCTAACGAATTCTTTATCTCTTATTCCTCTCAAAACGTATTTGATAATCGCAGCATCCGGTAAATTTCCTTTTCTACCCATTGCTAGTCGTCTATAATAAAATTCTTCCATACTCTCATTATATTTTTGTACATTATCAGCCATTTCTAAATGTATATCGGCCATATTATACTCGCACAGGAAGTCTCTTAGAAACAGTTCCGTGAACTCTTTCCATGTATGGAAGACAGGAGCGCTATCCATCCATAACTTCGCAGGTCCCTTTAATTTTGAATGCATTGTAAACAGGACCACTCTATCATCCCAATCATACACATCTTCCAATTGCGATACTTTTTCTATAAATTGTCTGGATTTTAATGAATGCTTTTCGAATGGATGAAACTCAGGAAGTGTCTCTGTAATATCTCTAACACTGCCGTATGGGTTATGTATTCTTGGACTCGGTAGTGAAGTAACAATTTGTTGTGCAGGGACATAGATACTGGATTGAATCGCACTCGAAATCGGTGTAACATGTGTACTGGGAATTGTTGTTGGCCAGGACAATAATTATGTTGCGATCACATTGTAGCTACTGCAGCATTAGGAGCACTCGTATATTGCGGCATTGAACATATTGTGGTTGTAGGTGGAAAACTAGCAATATTGGGGTTTGAAGCAACCTCACTTTCCTGATCTTGCCTATCAAGAAAATACATCTCAAGTCTCTCAATTAAGCTTTGTCTTCGACCCTTTTTGGACAAATTGTAGTCGTAACACAGCTTTTGCAATTCTTTTACTTTCAGATCTTCTAATCGTTCTCCGTTTTTCATTTCGTCCTCTACAAGGCTTTGGGTGCTATCCCCCTTCTGATAATCTGTCGCGTACAGTTCAGAATAGCGAAGGTTTCTAGTTAAAATTCTCGAAGCTAGAATTGAAATAGTTTATTTAAAATATCCAAAATTTCATAAATAATTAAAATTAAACAAAAACTAGATTCTTGTCCTCAAACGTCTTCCCTGCCTGCCTACTTTTTCGGAGAATCCTTAATTAAAATCAACAGCTACCCGATATAAAAAAATATCTTCTTCTTTACTTCAGGAAACACTCAATCGTAATAACGTTAAGTGTTTTACTTATTATGCTAGGTTTCCACTTGCCATTTTGAAATTGACAAATGGCCTATTCTTACGTCATTTTAAAAATTCTAAAGTGGAAATAGCGAAAAACTGCCTATAATTGAAGTAACCAACAGCACTAATCATTTAAATTCTTGGTAAGTCATTGACAAATGCTGTTGGTCAATTCATTTAAAGGCAGTTTTTCGCTATTTCCACTTTAGAATTTTCTAAATGACGTCAGAATAGGCCATTTGTCAATTTCAAAATGGCAAGTGGAAACCTAGCATTATTCGTTTGACACATTTAAACGTTCCTGTAAAGCTTTCAAATTTCCTAAACACAATTACGCCCCGTGTGATTTGCGAGGGGTCGAATAAACCGGTTTTGCTCTACTTACTTATGGCATTGTGTGAATAGGCCCAATTTCCATGAGTGCGCGCAGATGACTTACTTTTCTTACCTGCATTATAGTTGGGCCTTTACGCGCAATCATCCGAAAATTGGGAATGCAGAGGACTGTCGGCGCGCTTTCCTCTGTGTATGGCGGCCTAATGTCTACATAGTAGTAAGCTTGATTTGAAGCCGAGCTGAAGGTCTGGAGGGATGATGAACTTTGTGTTTGATGGCGATGAACTTTGCGTGTGAATCCTGAGGTGTTATATGAGTTTGAAAACACCGACAGCAGAAGAAAGTTCCACAATTTAGTTGTTATATCCGTGGTGCTAAGGCCAACCCCAATATGTCCATATGGGACTCATACGGACATATCGGGTTCTGCCTTAGTATATTTACAGATATTTGTAAACGAACTTCAAAACAACTAGTTGGGATGTGGGTGTGACCCCTTCGGTCCACACGATTAACTTCGCTGTATGATGAGAAAATGGAATAAACTGACTTCTTCCAAAATAGTTATACGTTTAGCACTAGTGGGAAATTGATTAGTATCAGAACTGATGACAAAGCAATCCCGAGAGAAGCTAGTTCAAATAACTATAATAGTAGTAAATCCACAAGATTTTTCTAGAGAATTTGTTTTTCTTGAATGTTAGCAAACAAACATTTCCTCCGTATTTCGTTCGCTACACTAAAGCGGTTGTTCGAATTCATATTGAGCGTGTTGAAGCGCCGGCGCAGTTGATAAACTGGGAAGCGAATGACTTCATTTGGAAATTCCAAAGCTTTCCGGAGATATTAGCAAAACTAATCAATGTAAACTACTCGTCAGGCTTGACAAAAAAAAAAAAAAATTTGGCGGTAACTGCTGAAAACCTGAGATGAACCGCAATTTCCCGAAACTGTATCACGCGTAGAAAACAATTCCTCTTCAAAAAGTGCTGATCCAAGGTTTGAAAAATTTGTGATGTTTGTAAAGGGTAACGAAATTTTTGCAAAGGTTGTCGTATTTTGACAAGTGATGTTTTGTTGGACCATCTATCGCTGTGCAGAACCCAAAAAAGATCACTTCGTTTAGAACGGGAGTCATTCCATCGAGTTTATTAGATACTAGCAAAAACCCGCGTGCGTCGCAAAGCCTTTTAATGAAACAAAATTATAAGTGCAAGTCATATATCCTAGTAACCAAATCCTTCAGGAAATCATAACTTCTACATCCGTTCCCAAGTAATCTTGTTGATATGTTACGCTAGTTAATAAGAATTATTTTATCTTATAACTCCCAAGATTTCTTCCCACATTATTACCCAAGAATTGATCACGTTACGTCTAGTTAATAAGAATTACTTCATCTTATGACACCCAAGATTTCTTCCCACATTACTGCGACGTTATGCTGATTTCTCGCGAAGACACATTTTTGAAACTCGAAACCGAAGTGTAGATCTTTTAATTTGTAATGTACCAAATAATTTTCAGTTTCAGTTTGATCGTCGTGAAATAAAGTCTTAGTTCAGTTAAAGAAAAATCTTTTATTAAATTATATTATATATAATTTTTTTGAAGTAAAACTTCTTTAGGGACGTTTGCTTAAAAAAATTTACATGAGAGTGAATCAATTTCATTCGCGTAACGCTCTCACACATGAAAAATCGTCAGAATTTTCGTATAACGATGGGAAAAGGGGCGGACGGGGTACAAGAGACGATGACACTCGGGGCTGTGTGTGCAACAGTTAAAATACACTCTGCCTTACTGCATAGATTTTCCCCACAAGGAAAAGTAAACATACAATCATGAATGCTGGAAACCTTCCGAGGAAGTTTGGAAGCATTCTCTTCCGTGCTCTAGTTCATATTCTTTTTATCCATCCATGTCATTGGATGGAAGACTAAGAATGAAGCTTTTGCGGAAATAAAATTAAAAAAATTCTCTATACCTTCTCTGGGCAACGAACAGGAAGGCTTCCTTATTCTCAATTTTCCTTGTGGGTCTGGCATGTTAGCTACGTTGTCGCCCAGACTTTGCTTTATCTCATTATAGGAATACAAATTCACCATTCTGTAGAGGTGAATTATTTCAGATTTTTCTTGTGGTTTGGTTACTGGCCGGGCTTATGCCGCGGACACTTTGGGGTTGACTGACATGTTGGAAGCGGCTTATACGAGAAGAATTTTCGGCGGTGGTTTGGGTGCTTAGAATACCAAAAGGGAGTGGTGAATTAAATGTGTGAGGTGCTGTTGTTTAAAATTGGCACCCTTCCCCTTTGGTGAGATATGCTGGACCTTTCCCCTTTTTAAATTACAATTGCACAAATCGACGAATCGTTTATGCCAAAACATAACACTGTTGTGAAAATCGTTCCTGATATGTTTTTTGGGTCGCTGATTACGAAAATCAGGGTCCCACAGTCTTAAAATATGGATATGCTTTAAATTCCCCTTTTTAAGTGTTTTCGCGATAATTTTAATTAATCAAAAACAATCTAATAAAATACATTTTTTGCAACATTTATATTTAAAAGTGGTTGATTTATAACAAAGCAAATTTTATGATAAGGGATAATAGTAAAGGGCTGAAACTATCCCTACATCGTCTGAAAATATAAAGGTTTGTAAAAAATGTTTTTTCAACTTTATGCTTCGAATTCGGTTTAATCAGCCAAAATAAATTATTTTCAACTACGCCTAGAAAGAAGAATTTGAAAAAAGGTTGATTGCATATCTTTTTGCTCCCTTTAAAATTAATTGGCTCCCTAAAAGATTGTATGGGACGAAGTAATCAGGTAATTGGCTAGGTGGCCATAAAGGGTGCCAATACCATACTCAAGTAGACTGGCTCTCGTTCGCGTAGGTAAAGCTGCTCGCGTAGGTAAAGCTTCATTGTATGTGGTTGGCGGACTGCTTGGTAAAACAATACCTGGGTTTGGAATAGTCTATGCCGATGCGGATGCAATTATTAATGATCATGAATGTAGCGGGAGCGGAGCATGCATACAGCAGGTGACATATCCAAGCATACATGCGTTCAATTCGTTGATAAATAATATAGAAGTGTGTGTATTCAAATGCGACCTGGCGGAATATTCAAATGCGACCTGGTCGGACTACTTTTAACTTTTTCTGTAATGCCGCATTCGAAATAGCACACACAAGTATACACAACAAACACATGCACCTTGCATGCACTCGTTACTTAGATTTTCGGGCTATGTGTGAAAGCCGGGACAGAAAAAAACCATGCAATTTTATGAACCTCTGAATGCAATGCATGTGCATATGTCACCAGCTTACTTCCCTGAGGCGAATGTTTAGATTTTCGTGCCTGTGGCGGTAGTTTCCATGCCTGTGGTGGAAGCGTGCATACCCGTGTAGGATGCGCACTTATATGCTATACGTACTAGGTGCACCGCGTGTATGCTTTTAAGAAAATTAGCCAATAAAAATTATTTTTACTCGGTTACTTTTAGGTTTTAATGTAAATAGAAATTCATAAATATGTATTTTCAAATAGTATTTGTATCAAGTCCGTCAGTAGAATCGTCACTATTCTTCCTGCATCTGTCGTTGGTCTGAATTTTCTCAAGCGTACTATAGATCCGACAGACTTTCCACTATATCTATTGCATATTACTAGCCGTTGGGCACAAAAGTTTTACTTCTAAAGTGTGGTCTTAAGCACACTCATATTTTTTTTTTATATATCAGTGGCGGTTCGTAAGATTCAAGATAAGGGAAGCAATGCGCAAGGCGAACGATAAAAGTAAAAGAAACTGAAAAATAACTTATAGTGGAGTCAGATAAGCAAAACAAAAGGAATTGTTTGCAGTCTAAAAAATTTCTGTAAGTTTCCGGCCATTTTGTGAATAATTTATCATTTTGGTCGTTCTATTTAAATATAGATGCGTATATCGCGGTATGTGTAGGTCCGAAAAAGCCAAAAAATAGAGGCTGTTCGTTATGATATTGGCTATTAGCGGTTAAAATATGACATTTTTATATGTACACATAAATTTTAGTTCTTTGTTTTTAACATTTTTTTCAATGAACTTATACTATATAAACACTAACTGGTTAGAATTTCGGGTCAAAATATCTTATACAAGTCCCAAAAATTGATTTCAAATTTAAAAATTTATTGCCCTTTAGTTTTTGTGCATCGTATCGTATGAGATTTTTTCTCTTTTAAAAGGTAGTATTATTTTATGATGATGAACAAGAAAAATTTTCAAACTTCAAAAAAGTGAAAAAAAAAATTGTTGTCTGTAAGGAGGGTTTACGGACGATAGTTTAACGTGACAACGTCATGAGAAAACATTGATGAAATGATTGCATACTTTTATGAATAAAATTGAATCATTTATATTAAATTATCATTATTTTGTATGGATTTTTTTTTTATGTGGTAGTGCTAAGCTCAGGAGTCACCCTTTGTACTACTAGTCCGTCATGTCATTTGTCACGTCATGGTGCAATGTCTAGCAGTAAGCTTAGTACGGGGGAGGGGTGGGGGGAATAGGTTAGGGATTATAAAGGTACGGGAGGGTATTGAAGAAGGTGGTGATGAACCCTGCGTTTGAACTCTTGGATGTTGTAGGAGCTCGGAAATACCGACTGCGAGAGATAACAATGTGTAGTAACAAATTCATTTGCAGCTTTTATACATGTCTGATATTTAACTTCTTGCAATCTGTGTTATTCTGTTAAGGATAGGTCGATGATAGGAAAAGTATGAAATGAATGGGAGTGTTTCAAGTGTAATGTACCTTGAAAAAGTCAAATCGAGGGTTGTTCCTCTCAGCGTTGTTGACTTAGTAACATCTGATGTGCATTCGAGATTGTACATATCCTTCATGAATTTGAGGAATATATCATCATTTTTCACGTTTGTGTGGAAGTCGCCACAAAGAAGAATTGGTACATTGGTATCAACTTGCATGATCGGATGCACATACTGCCTGTTATGCACGTACGGAAAGAGTGCTTGGTGCGGCAATACACTAATGTTTGAGACACTTCCCAGTGGGAAAAATTGGGAGCGATGCACAGGGGAGTGTACTTGGAGCACTCTCAAGGGAGCTTTCTTGGAGTTTTCATAAATTTTATATAAAAAAAGAAAACGGGCAATTATGCTCATGCCCATAAAATGTGACATTAGCAAACTCAATAGCCCGGCTCTCGTTCGATACGGAGGACAAGCAGCTTTGGAAGTTGAGAGTTTTGTTGGGGGACTGCTTTGGTAAAGCCACTCTCGGGCTTGGAAAGAAAAAGGCAATTGCAAAAGATAAACAAAACAAAAGTTTTTCGATACCGGATTACATACCCACAGGCGCCCATGAATATTTCTTTTTTAAAAAGCTTTTTTATAATGTTCTAACAACGCGTTTTTGGGAGCTTAAAAACGTATGCTCCCTCGCAATGACATGCAATGTTAAAAAGAATATAGAACGGGTATGGCAACGGGAGCACTCTATGCTCCTTTTGGAGTGCTCCAAGATGGCTCTTGGAGCACTCTTTTTTCCCACTGGGTTGCTCCAGGATGAATATACACTGCGCCAAGTGCAACTTTAAACGTTGTATCAGCAGTGAAGCATGTAATTTCAGCCAAGCAGACCTCGCCTGTGTTTCTGATGAGACGAGTTGTGTCCGACAATTCAACGTGGAGAACTTTGGCCGTGGATGTTGATGTTAATTTTCTATAGATTGCCACTCCACCAGCTGCGTTTGTATCAGAATCCGATCGATTATTCTGCCTGGTTATACATTCATAATAATTGATTGGAACTGGATCAAAATTGTCACGCATCCACGTTTCAGTCAATACCAAATAATCCGATCTTGGTATCACGGGATCCATTTCAATATCGGCGAAGTGCGCAGACAAACTCTGAACATTAAGGTTTGTCACTACAGTTTTCCCAGCGTTGTTACCGTCATCACAAAATTTCACTGCTTTCGAAGTGATTGTTTGAAGGGCGTGTCCACGGAGTCGAATGTATTCGTTACGGACAACTCGCGTAGTCTGTGAGTCGTTCCCATCCCGTCCGTGTTTGAAGATAAAAGGCGCTTCTTTTTCCGTGATGATGTGCAAGCCGTCTATATTCGTTACCCGACTCAGCGCCACGTACACCAACTGTTGTGGTTGCTCCGAGGAGTATTTATAAACAATAACAGTAAACGTCCCACCTTGCGACTTGTGAATGGTAAAAGCACAAGCAGGAACGCAAGGAAACTGTTTTCGTTTGCATTTCACAGTTTTCGTCAGTGTAATGTTCACTATTTTCTTATACACCGGCACCCAGTTAGGAGACAGAGTGTTTGGCTTGCTTTGCTTATTGTTGACAATTTGACAAATTTAATTTAATTAAATATTGACAATTTTAATCAAATTTTTAAGACTACTACAATCAAATTTTTAAAATTACTACGGGACATAACGGGACAATGAGTCATCATTTTTCGTGCATGCAGCCGGCGCGGCGTTCATCGTTTTAATAGACGTTGTCACGTCAAAAATCGAATTTATTCGTTGATATTTTCAAAAGAGTTTCCCTGCTAGCGGGCGTTTTGCGCCTTTTTTCAGATTCTGTTGATAATTAAAGCGCCCAAAGAAAAGCCGTTGAAAAACTACAACTATTACCTTCATCTCATTTAATTTTTCATACATTCATTGTGCTCCTTTAATCCCTCATAGGACATAGGGCGGAAACAATTGCCCTCCATCGGACTTTGTTTTGCGCGACAGCTCTCAGCTCCGACCAGGATCTCCCAGTTGTTGCGGCTTCTGCTAGTAGGGTTCTCCTCCACGTTGTCCTAGGTCTTCCGACTCGACGGGTTCCTTGCGGATTCCAGTCGAGGGCCTGTTTGGCTAGATTTTCGTTTTCGCGTCGCAAGGTGTGGCCAACCAATTCCATTTCCTTCGCCTGATTTGGTCGTCTATCCTTTCTTGGCCGGCACGGCGCCATAGTTCTTCGTTAGAAATTCTATCCTGGCAGCGGATTTTTAGGATACGACGCAGGCATCTGTTGACGAAGACTTAGGCGCCCTGTGATGAATTGGGTGACTTTCCATGTTTCGCAACCGTATAAAAGTACTGCCTTCACTTTGGAGTTGAACAGCCGCAATTTGGTGTTAGTTGAGATCTCCATTGATCTCCATATGCGGAACAGGCATGCATATGCGCCTCGTGCTTTATTTATTCTGGAACTGACATCTTCTTCTGCACCGACATTTTCGGTAATAATACTACCGAGGTAGCAGAACTTATCGACCAGTTTCCACGTCACGGTTATTCAGCGCAGTCCGTTCAATGGAGTTTGCATTTATCCGCATTTCTTTAGTTATAGTTGGATTTAGCCTTAAGCCTGCTGGACTACTTTCTGTTGCCAAATTGTTAATCATGTTTTTGAGGTCCTGGTGTCTGTGGGCCAGCAAACAGATATCATCTGCGTAGTCGAGATCCTTAAGGCGGTCTAACAAACCCCATTGTATGCCACCTGTTCTACTATCTAGAGCGCCGACAAGGATGTCATTTATTACTATAAGAAATAGTAAAGGCGAGAGTAGGCATCCTTGTCGTACTCCTGAGCTCACCTCGAAGCTGTTGGATAATTTTCCATTATGGAGAACTCTGCATTTGGAATTGTTATATAGGGCTTTTATCAATTCCATTATTTTATCAGGCAGTCCCCGTCGCACATACGTCAATATTCCACATTTACGCGGCCAAAATTGAATTTTAAAAACTTACGGTAAACACATAAAATAGCACATGCAGAGTTAGAAGACAGTTCCAAGAATCCTAACTGACCCCCAACACCTACCTACGATACACCCCGACCGCATTCAGGTAGTCGGTACTTGACCGTCAACCCGTGCGCTCGTTTTTGCTGCTTAAAGTTACAAACACAACAAAAGTGACAACATTAATATTTTTTTTTTCTGTGTCAGTTTTTGAAGTGAAAGTGATGGATTCCAATAACACAGGTATGGATCTTTATTTTTATTATTATTTACTTACCCAAAATGCTCAATTCGAATAATTTGGGGGTTTCAAACACATGGGTTGTTTTAAGACAAATTTTGAAGTAATTTTGAACTTTAAAGGTCAATTTGTTGTATTTCTCGATGAGATACGATCATCATTCTTTTTTTATTTGAAACTACAATCCTTTGACTAAAAGAAAATACAAAAACCAGTTGCGGAAGAGTGCGGATGACAAAACGGGGGACCTTTTATACCATTAAGATTTTATATGAAAAAATAACCATTTTTTTTTATTTTGTGTGTATTTATTTTGATTGAATACATTTTTTACCTTAATTTATGTTTTTTTTACCTTAATTTATGATTTTTTACCTTAATTTACAAAATAATTTAACTAAATAAAAACAAATAGTCTTATGAGATATTTAATATCATGTAGACGTGATATACGTAAACAAATAATTTTGGCCGCGTAAATGTAGAATATTGACGTATGTGCGTCGCCGTAGTGCCTGCCATATAAAGCTCCTATTGACCGAGTCGAACGCTTTCTCATAATCTACGAAAGCAAGGTAAAGGGGGGATCGGAATTCAGTAGACTGCTCCACTATTATTCGTAAGGTGTTGATATGATCAATACATGCCCTTCCTGAATCCGGCCTGCTGCCTCCTAAGCGTTCGATCTACTGCCTCACTTATCCTAGATAGTAATATATGGGACAAAATTTTG
Organism: Thereva unica; assembly: GCA_949987705.1. Taxonomy (NCBI): domain Eukaryota; kingdom Metazoa; phylum Arthropoda; class Insecta; order Diptera; family Therevidae; genus Thereva; species Thereva unica. The sequence continues at coordinate 60,734,588 of OX465282.1, forward strand.
CCCACTGTAGATAGTAAACAGATGCCTCTCCAATTGTCGCATATTGTTAGGACCCCCTTTTTTGGTATTTTGACTATGATACCTTCCGTCCAATCCTCCGGAAAGGTACAGGTGTTCCATGCTATTTCCAGGATTGGTTGAAGCGCATCTGCTATGAGGCTTGAATCGGCTTTCAACAATTCTGGCGGGATGCCATCTTTCCCAGCTGCTTTACCATTGGCCATCGCATGAATTGCGGTTACTATTTCCGTCTTGGATGGGGCTCGGGTGGTGATTCTTATTGGCTGTGCATTGTTGCTGGTTTACTGAGGTTCCTGTGTAAATGAACCATTCAGGGCGGCGAAGAAGTAATCTCTCCATCTTTGGAGCTGCTCCTCGTCGCTGGCACAGCAGCCTTCCATCCGCAGTCTTAACGGCATGCTTTTTAGTAGAGTGCTTTCCCGTGAGCTGTTTAGTAATTTGGTACAGCACCGTACTGTTGCCTGTGTTTGCCGCGTTTTCCGCTTTTTCTGCGAGCTCATTTATCTGCTGCCTTTTATCACGCCTGACACTTCTCTTTACCTCCCGGTGTAATTGGGAGTACTCCCATTCCAGTTGGTAACGTCTTTCGGGGTCGCTTGTAGAGTTTACGTTATTTTTTAGGGCTCTCCTGCGTTCTATTTTTTGCCAGGTTGTGTCCGAGATCCAGTGTTGCTGGTTTCTTTGGACATAACCGATGCTCATTTCCGCAGCCGCCAATATTGCGCCCTTTGTCCTACTCCACAGCTCTTCAATATTTGTGTCGTCAGAAACGTTGTGCTGGTTTTAATATTTGTTGTAGGTTTCCAGCAAATTCCCGCTTTTTAACGCTCTCCCGCAGAAGGTCTACGTTGAACCGTCTACGGTTTATAGCAGGGGTGGGCAAACGGTCGATCGCGATCGACCGGTCGATCGCGAACAGTTCGACCGTCGCTCACAGACAATTTAAATAATTTTCTAGCTTAATTTCAAATCTGTTAATTTCAAATATGTACTACAAAATTTAGCAGAAGATGAAACAAGAATTTAAAATTAAACACGTATTTATTTTACTATTGTCGCTACCAATGACATTTTTTTGCAACAGTGTCCATGCCAGTTTAAAAATGTTTGCCACATATGGAACGACTTGGTCCCAGGAAAATCTTCTGGAGGTCGTTCAAAAACCTTACTATGTTAAACCACGACGTAAGCTGTGGTTATGCTGCATTATTTCACTTAACCCCGAAAGTTTATGTTCAACCATGGACTTTTTGAACGCACCGTAGTTAACTACGAGTTAAAGGAATTTGTTTTCCATAAAATAGTATCCGCTATTTCCTTCAATTATTTCGTATGTGTCCATTAATTATTTATTTACAATAATCTCATAAATCCCACTTTGATTTGTTCATGTGTTTAAGAATAAAACAACTGTCAAGGAGTTGTTTTTATTCTTCTTCTGCTTAACTATAGCTAACCATGCTCCCGACCATGGTTAAAATTTAACTACACCATGGTTCTTCACCAAGGGAGTTTTTGAACACCTAAAAGTTTTGCTCGTGGTTATTTTGTAGTTAACCACGGAGTTTTTGAATGACAAAAGTTTACCATAGTTAACCATTGTTAACCATAGTAAGGTTTTTGAACGCACTCCTGATGAGAAGCCCATTCTTACATGTCAGTTGTCGCTCCTATGAGTGCATATGGCTTAGGACATGTTCCCATAAGCTGCATGCCGCGAGGCAAAGCTTCAATGTTCTCAGAATGGCCAGAAAAATATATCTGTCTTGACACGAGTTTTCTCTCTTACACGCTCTTGCTACAAAAGTGTCATCTCTTGTTCATGCTGCAAAATCACGGAACTATCAAGTTCATTATGGCTCCTACTTAATTGGGCGACTGAAGAAGAGTTGGTGTTGCAAAATTTATAAAAAATCAGCAATAAGCAGATGAGCCCCATGTGAACGGTTGACGGTAGCGATGTAACAAATTTTTTGCGATGTAACAAAATTTTTAAAAACTGCACGAAGCCGAAATCGAGCTTTTGTCGTTCGTTCATTGCAGCTCATTCTTTCATGATCAATAATCTTCAACCGATTTTTGAATTTATTTCATATCCTTTTGGAGAATTCGATAACGAAGATAATTCATCAAATCTAGCTCATACTTTTCAATTGAATTCATCGCATCTAGAGTTAGAAATTTTCACAACACAAGAAAATTATTTTTGGAATTTATTACCCGAAGAAAAATAACTAGAGATGCGCCGAATGTTCGGCCGAATATTCGTATTCGGTATATTCGGCGTATTTTTTAATGTTCGTATTCGGCCTAATATTCGGTTAGTTTGCCGAATAATTACCGAATATTTAAATAGTATTATTTTAAGAGTTACATATGTTAAAGAGGCTTTATTCTGGAACCGTACATATGTAGGTAGTATTTCTCAATGAAATAGACCCTTCTTAAAGTAACCATACATATTTATTCCCGAAATCAAAAATTTCAAAAAAATGAGAATCAGCGCACGAGTCGACAGAAAAGAGACTGATTTGAAACTAGGGGCCAGTTCACGCAATTCGACACTCGACGTCGACATCGACGCTTTATGAAAACGACATTATTTTCAACGACGTTGAATTTGGGTTCATGTAAGTCGACGTGTCGATTGTCGTTTTCCCAAAATAATTTCTCCTAAAGGTATGCAAAATCCAAAGAAACCGGTGCACTTTTCACATTATCCACAAGGGGGACAAGTTGCAAATAATACTAAAACTTCAATAATGTGAGTAATTAAATTAATTAATTAAACAAATTCATAATAATATTGGAAAATCTCAGCTCTGAATTTATTTGTGTACATCTAAATCTTCTTGGAGTAGTTATAATTGTTATTTTTCAACTAATAATTTTTCTTTTTCTGTTGCATTTTGTTCGTTCAGAACTGTAAAAAGTTTTGTGTAAAATTATTTCTGCTGTGCTCTAATTGGCACCACAACTGGTTTTTAATACAACAATAAATGAATTCGACGCCAAATCTGGCGTCGAGAAGATTAACGACACTTTTAAAACGTCAAACATAAAACGTCGACTTGCGTGAACCCAAAACGACATTTAACGCGTCGGTTTCAGTCGACGTCGAATTGCGTGAACTGGCCCTAGTTTGCAACTGCTTTCGTACGACTGTTCTTGCCCATCGGAAGCAATATCAAGCTTATACTTGCGTACTTGCGTTGCATTCAGCGGTTCCACGAAATGCGGCGAGTTTTCACATTAACACTTAATTTCGTAGTTTCATTCCGTCCCGACATAACCCAAAAATCTAAGTAACTAGTGTATGATTGTGTGCGCTATTTCGATTGCGGCAATATAGAAAAAGTTGAAAGTAGACAGACATTTACGTTGCATGCATTCCATTCATGGAATATTCCGTCAAGTCGCATTTGAATACACACATTGTCTGTCCACCGTATGCAACGCTTGGAAAGGTCACTAGTTTCAGTTGCGTTTAAGTTTATTCAGCCAAAATCTTCGTGACCACAGAACACCGATTGATGCGAAAAATCAGTTGCGCTTGAGTGTGGACAAAGGTTTTATTTTGGTTGCAAACTGGTTGTGTGCGTGATAATGGTGATTTTGAGTTCATACATATGCTTATAATGCTATAATAAAACTCTGTATACCTAGCACACACCCCCTACACCCACGCCAACAATCGATACATTCTCCTTACAAAAAAACACTTCACAGGCAGCCTCATAAAAATATTCTCTATCCCTTTAAACCATCATTAAAGAGAATCATAAAAAATATAATGGAAGCTCCAAATGTATCAGCTTATTAACTTCCCAGTATAGGAAGTATGTGTGTGTGTGTGCGTATCATCTTTCAAGGTCCCAGGAGCATTTTAAGCAAAAAATTGGGAGGAAGTATGTGTGTGTGTGTGCGTACGGATGTGGTCATTTTTTCCTGCACGATATCGCGCGAAACAAAAAAGATATCGACTTCGTTGAGGTGTCGTTCGAAGCGTATTAACCGAAATATGATCTGAAAATATTTTCATACAATACTTGCTTTACTGGCCAGATGCAAATTGGTCTTCTAAATTAGGCATGGGATAAGGTTGTCTAACTGTGACTTTATTCAGTCGTCTGTAATCAACGCATAGACAATTTTTACTATCTTTTTCAACGAGAACAATAGGCGATGAGTATTCTGATTCTGCCAGACGGACGATCTTATTTTTAATTAAATCGGCAACCATTTCTTGTACTATTTTCCTTTTTGAGTAGGGAATGCGATAAGGTTTAGCGTATATTTGCTCGTTGGACATAAGGTTAATTTTCATTTTTATGGTTGGACACTTTCCTAATTCATCTATTGATTCGGCAAATACAAGACCCGAAGTTACAGCATATAATGGCCCTTTTGAAGGGAACGGAACAAGATGATCAAGTGAATCAATATGCTAAAGAATCATCGATTATATCGGAGAAAAATAATGAAAATAAGCTAGTATTACCTAAGAACATTCGATGGAAAATTTTAGAATCTTGTCATGATCGACTTGGTCATGTCGGGAAGACGTTAGAGCGTATAAAAGCGTACTATTGGTTCCCAAGGATGCGTAAATATTGTAAAGAATATCTTGGTAGCTGCATAGACTGCTGTTATAATAAATTAAAGAAAGGGAAACCTGAAGATCAACTACATCTCTATGACATTGAACCAGTTCCATTCAGAAGGCTACACTTAGATCATCTCGGTCCCTTCGTAAGAAGCAAATCAGGAAATGTCTATATTCTAGTTGTAACGGATGCCTTCAGTAAATATAATGTGATAAAAGCTGTCAGGAATACCAAAACTACTGGAGTAATTAAGGTTGTTAATGAGCTGATTAGTTATTTTGGACTCCCAAAAGCAGTGATCACTATAGAGGCACCGCCTTCACATCCAGGCCATTCGAACAATATTAGCTGCGTTCCTTTTCTGCTAATTTTTACTATTTTTTACACTTGCGTACTAGCAGCTACACTTGCTGTTATAAACGAGTATATAGCACTTGCAATTACACAATTGAAACCCGCTAGGAGGAAAGCGGCCATTTCGAGTCTATTGTGAATTATTTTCACTTACGCCATTACCCGCTAGATGGCTTTTATTTGTGTCGAGCTGATTTGCTCATATAAAAACATCCATAAATAAAACTTCAGTCGTATAATTATCAAAAATTATTATCTTTCGTTTTACTTTAGAGATTATCGCATTAATTTCTCCATTGTGTCACAAATTCTTCTTTTAAGAATTTTTTATTTGTAAAGTTTAAAGTACCTAACGTCAAAAATTTCAAGTGAGATTCTACTCAAATCAGAAAATTTTGCGTTCCTTTTCTGCTCTGCTCATAAGTACCTACTAAATAGTAGAAAAGGAACGCAGCTATTGTGACAGATGTGAAATTAGACATATTAAAGTGGCTGTTCGAATGCCGCGGGCAAACGGTCAGGTGGAAAGAGTTCATCAAAGCATTTTGACTTACCTTCGTACTTCAGTGAAAGAAAGTAGAAATTGGGATGAGAAAATTCATGAGCTGCAATGGGTTCTGAATTCTCAAAAGAATCAAACAACGAAATTTTCACCAAATGAAATAGTTTTCAATTTTAATCTAAGAGATGTTGTATCAAACATGTTGACTGCAGATATATACAAGATGCCGAAATATCAATAGATTCTACGAACATCAATAAATCGGATATCGCTGCTGGAAATATAAGAAAGGAACAAGAAAGATGGAAGAAAAGATTTGATGGTTAACATAGGAAACCTAAAGTTTATCAACCTGGTGATTTGGTGGTAATCGAAGCAGAAGCTCCAGCTACTGGTGAAAGCCGAAAACTATATCCTAAATTCAAAAGATCTTATGTCATAAGAAAAGCTTTGGATTTCGATCGCTATATGATTGAGGACCTGGATGTACTAGTGGTTACTGGAAGAAAATTTTCATCAGTGCATTCGTCAGAAAAGTTAAAATCATGGTGTCAGTCAGCTCCAATTTTAGAAGAAGGAAGTAGTAGTGACGACGAAATCGAAGACCATTCCGATAGTCAGGAAGGGCCGAGCTGTCAAACGAATAATAAGTAAAACACTTAACGTTATTACGATTGAGTGTTTCCTGAAGTAAAGAAGAAGATATTTTTTTATATCGGGTAGCGTTGATTTTAATTAAGGATTCTCCGAAAACGTAGGCAGGCAGGGAAGACGTTTGAGGACAGGAATCTAGTTTTTGTTTAATTTTAATTATTTATGAAATTTTGGATATTTTAAATAAACTATTTCAATTCTAGCTTCGAGAATTTTAAATAGAAACCTTTGCTATTCTAAACTGTACGCGACAAATGTATTGTAGATAAAATTCACTTGTTAGAGAAAAACAAGTTTTCACGCGTTTGTTTTGCGTGAAAAATGTTTCGTTAAGTTCTTCCGCTCCCTTCCCTCTCTCATCTATAAAACCGGTTTTACTTGCCATGAATATGCACCGTGTGAATAGGCCCATTTGTAGTTATATCGACAAGAGCTGATTTTTTGTTGTTTTGTGGGTTTTAAAGGAAAAGAGTATGGAAAATGCTGTGTTTCAAATATATGGTAGCGATTTTGATCAGAAATTTACTATAATTGAAAATTAACACGATTTATAATATGCAACTATTAATAGCCAAGCCAATAAATAATATTCATGCAATTTAATAATTTTAAACTGTGAAGTCTTTTCGAATACACACATCATTAAGTCTTTTCGAATACACACATTATTAAGCTGACGTGTGTTTCTTGCGTACCTTATAGTTGGGCCTTAAGTGTGTGGACAACATGACACGCACGCTTATCCTGAGAAATCATGTGGCTAAGACCGACAGTTTTCCTTTGGCATCGGCCACATACTAGAAATTGTACCCACGCGCAATCCTGTCGCTTGGTTCGCGGTGGTTATGTGGTGTTTGATTAAAAAAATAAGAGTGTGCTTAAGACCACACTTTAGAAGTAAAACTTTTGTGCCCAACGGCTAGTAATATGCAATAGATATAGTGGAAAGTCTGTCGGATCTATAGTACGCTTGAAAAAATTCAGGCCAACGACTGATGCAGGAAGAATAGTGACGAATCTACTGACGGACTTGATACAAATACTATTTGAAAATATCAATATTTATGAATTTCTATTTACATTAAAACCTAAAAGTAACCGAGTAAAAATAAATTTTAATGGCTAATTTTCTTAAAAGCATACACGCTAGGTGCACCGTAGCATATAAGTGCGCATCCCACACGGGTATGCACGCTTCCGCCACAGGCATGGATACTACCGCCACAGGCACGAAAATCTAAACATTCACCTCATGGAAGTAAGCTGGTGACATATGCACATGCATTCAGAGGTTCATAAAATTGCATGGTTTTTTTCCGTCCTGGCTTTCACACATAGCCCGAAAATCTAAGTAACGAGTGCATGCAAGGTGCATGTGTTTGTTGTGTATACTTGTGTGTGCTATTTCGAATGCGGCATTACAGAAAAAGTTAAAAGTAGTCCGACCTTTGCGTGGCATGCATTCCATTCATGGAACATTCCGTCAGGTCGCATTTGAATACACACACTTCTATATTATTTATCAACGAATTGAACGCATGTACGCTTGGATATGTCGCCAACTGTATGCATGCTCCGCTCCCGCTACATTCATGATCATTAATAATTGCATCCGCATCGGCAGAGACTATTCCAAACCCGAGTAAAACATTTTTTCAAACCAAACGATGTACGGATAGTTTCAGCCCTTTACTATTATCCCTTATCATAAAATTGCTTTGTTATAAATCAACCACTTTTGAATATAAATATTGCAAAAAATATATTTTATTGGATTGTTTTTGATTATAATTAAAATTATCGCGAAAATCCTTAAAAAAGGGAGTTTTTAAGCATATTTAAAGGTGACATGCATATTTTAAGACTGTGGGACCCCGACAGTGTAATGTTTTGACATTAAACGATTCGTCGATTTGTGCAAGTTAAAAAATTGTAATTTAAAAAGGGGAAAGGTCCAGCACATCTCACCAAAGGGGAAGTGGGTGCCAATTTTAAAACAAGAGCACCTCACACATTTAATTCACCACTCCCTTTTGGTATTCTAAGCACCCAAACCACTGGACATATGGTTTTAACAGCTTCGGTTTTATCAATTGAAGCGTGCAAAAAGTATTTTATATTGGAGACAATAACAAAATAAACGTAAGAAAGATGTATTGTTCATTTGTTCTTTCATTTTTTCATATTTGTTTACATCGTTTGGCATTTGAAGATAGTCTCAAGTACTTATACCGTAACTTCCCGGCAGTGCTACATGTTTGGCCACACCAAAAAGCAGATCCACTTGCTCAGGCTGCGCCGAAAATTCTTGTCGTATATTCCGCTTCCAACATGTCAGTCAACTCCAAAGTGTCCGCGGCATAAGCCCGGCCAGTGACCAAACCACAAGAAAAATCTCAAATAATTCACCTCTACATAATGGTGAATTTGTATTTCTATAATGAGATAAAGCAAAGTCTGGGCGACAACGTAGCTAACATGCCAGAAAATTTATGCAGTAAGGCAGAGTGTATTTTAACTGTTGCACACACAGCCCCGAGTTTCTTCGTCTCTTGTACCCCGTCCGCCCCATTTCCCATCGTTATACGAAAGTTCTGACGATTTTTCATGTGTGAGAGCGTTACGCGAATGAAATTGATTCACTTTCATGTAAAATTTTGAAGCAAACGTCCCTAAAGAAGTTTTACTTCAAAAAATGTTGAGTATTTCATGTTGTGCGGTAATTAATAAAAATTTAAGTGCAGAAAAATGTTAAAGAAAGTGCTAAAGTTATTATTTTGATTGCCAATTAAATTGGGGCATATTCAGTGCATTTATAAACAATAACTTTAGCACTTTCTTTCACATTTTCTGCACTTATATCTTAACTAATTACACCATTATGAAGATGCTATTCACTTCAAAATCACTGGAAATTCGATTACCACTGTTGGCCCACTGTAAGATACTAAAAAATTTCACATAACACCCGGACCCGGGCCACCGACTAACACATGCAAAACTGGTGTTCATGGCTTGTAATTATAGAAGGTTGTGCAAAATCCCATTAAAATCAAAAGCAAAGAAGTTTCGTGCTTCGGAAAGCGATGTTGCGAGTGTGGTTTTATTAAAAATAAGAGTTATTTCATCAAAATAAAAATCGTACAACAATACAAAAAGTTCCCAAAATAAGTGTCGTAAGTCAGCAATTTAAATATACATACATATATGTTACTAATAGGATTTGCGGGATTTATGTTGGTTAGGAGGAACAAAGTGTCAAAATTCCTTTAATAACGAGGAAAACAAGTGTTTCGTGCCGCGGGGTCTTTTATTAATGAAAGTTTTTTGTTAAAAATAACAGTTTTTTTATAATGATTAAACGTACATAACATCAATTTGCCGCGATTTTTGCAGTCATGATAAAATTTTCGTTTGGACTTTGTTACTTAAGTATCCAAAATTGTTCTCTGGGAGCATGGTGTCACATGAAGGACCAGCCAGTTCCAGTTTTAAAGCAAAATGAGAAAATGAAGATAAGTTGAAACAAATATTTTGCTAAAAATTCCCAATTTTTTTTATAAATTTATTTTTAGCGGTAGTTCCTACCTCCAGGTAGGTAAGATAGACACCGAATGAAAGTTGAAATAACATTCATTAAAGCAGAAAGTCAGGGATGCAATTACACTTATTATTTACATTATTAACACAACCTTGTAATGTGTAGTAAATGACGTCCATAACTTTTTATTGTTGATGTAGTTGTTCTTTTTTATTGTTACTAGCAAAGGCTTTAACCATGAATCTTTAATGTGATCCATCATAATTTTTGTTTTTTATTTGGTTGAAGAAGACTTATTTATTCCCATAATCGCACATAACCGTACTCCGCACAGTTTGACAGCTAAATTGAAGTGTCATTATGCTTTTATTGTGAGTGTGAGAGCCTGTAAATATAGAAGGCTTGAGCTCGAGGAAAAATAGCAATCGTTTCTACATCTTTTCCAATTGTAATTCAGAAAGCGTCAATTGTAATTCAGGGGCCAGTTCACGAAATTCGACACTTGACGTCGACATCGACGTTTTATGAAAACGACATTAATTTCTACGTCGTTGAATTTGGTTGGGTTCACGTAAGTTGACGCATTGATTATGGGTAAATTCAAAAACTAATCACTGCCGCATCCCTGCAGAATTCAGCCACAGACTTCAAATCCAAGGGCCTTCGCCGAATTAAAGCGTAGTGAAATTCGTTTTGTATGAGTGTCTACGCTTTGGTAGTTGTTTGTACACTACAAGCGTAAAAACCGAGTGGAATAGAGGAGGGGCAAGAGCGAGTTCAAATGATGAGTTATCTAAAATAAAATCTTGCTCCCAGAAATGAACTTTTTACACGGCGTCACTCCGAAAGCGAATCAGCTGATCCCCCTGAATTTTGCGTTGGGTTAGTTAATGTAAACAAAGAAATTCAAGCAAGTAAAATTTACATTTTTTGGACTATTTATCACAGTGATTCACATATTTATTAATGTAAATATCTAATATATGTGTTTAGGAACTATTTTATTTAGCACTTCCTTTATTTATTCCTACATACACAAACTGCACACTTCATTGTTCTTTTTTGACATGAATATGTCTTATCCCTGGGGTCTATTTGAAAGAATGTGCGGAGACGAAAATCGTTACCATGACTCATTACTGTTTAGCATACTTTTAGGATAAATTTTAGAAGCAAATTAAATTTATATTTAATTCTGCATATTTTTAGGTGAAAATATTATCGAAAGCTTTCTTAAGGTTAGAAAATTTTCGAGACATTTCTTTTGACATGAATATTTGTCGTTTTGCCAAAATGACTGTTTCGAGCACATACATTAACAAGGAGCTAAGCTCGCAGCTTTTTTGCGTCCAATATCATAGCAGCTTTTTTTTGTTCAATCGCTGCGAGTTCTTGTTCCAAGAGTGAGAAAAAGTGTCCAGGATTTTTTACTTTGTGTGAGATTTTTTAAACAGCTTATGGGGCCCATCCAACTAGTTGTCCAAACTGAGTTGTGTAAAAAGTTGTTCTTTTGCCACAAACGCTTCAACTGAGTTGATATTTCAACTGTCAATTCGATATTTTATAGGCAATTTGAAAGTTAAATGAAATTGTAGAAAACCCGCGACTAAGTTTTATAATAATAAAAATTGGAGAAAGATGATTTTTTAGATTAATTATAATTGTTTTTAATTATTAATATGAATATTTATATTTTTCAAAATATAAATTAAATTCTAAAAGTATAAATTATGAAAATAATTTAATAATATGTGAACTTTCATAATTTAAATTAAAAATAATGCAAAATAAACTTGCAAAAAAATATATTCTTCGAATTCAGACTTAATTCATCCAAGTAGTTTGCCAAACTGCAATACACACAGTGCGACTAGTTGCCCAAACTCTAAACCCCGCCCTCATAAAATTAAAAGATTTTGATTTATCCCAACTGAAACCCCAACTGTCAAATCAGTTTGCCAACTGCCCCACACACGATGCGATTCAGTGACAACACAACTCAGTTAGGACAACTAGTTGGCCTGTGGATGGGCCCCATTAGAAAAGGTGTGCTTGAGTCGTCCGTCGCGCGATATTTTTGTGTTTTCGAAGCGGGGCTGAATCAGAATCGATATCAGGAAATTTTCTTACTACGCAGTTTGCGGATTGAGTGTGGTGCGGCCGCGGCGCGTTTAGAATTTTTGCAAAAGCACAATTTTTTTATTTTGAACGATTTCGTTTCGTGTGTTTGTATTCTGTTACATTGTGGAAAAGGATAAGGTGGTTGAAGGGTATGTATTGAAGCGAGCAAGATATATATTGCTGTGTGCATTCCTTTCGACCCCCTCCAGGGGTTCTTTCCAATAAGAACAAGAAGGTGATTTCCAATAAGAACAAGAAACAAATAGACCCCAGGGATAAGACATATTCATGTCTACTGTGCCATCGAGAAGCCATGGCACTTCCCGTCTTTTTTTTTTAATTTTTTTTTATCAAATCACTAAAGAACTAATCACTGATAATCCTGTATAGTTTAAAGTAATAAATTACAATTTTTTCCACTTTTTACCACAAAAATATAACGAAAACAATCCCGAATCTATTCCGCGCCATATAAATTCTAACCAAATGCCAGATTTTTAGGACCGACTTCAGCTATGGTTGTATTAGTTGAAGAGAGAACTTCATGGCCTGTAGCGGAGTAGGCTTGGTTCATAACCTTCTATATAGAAAGCCATGCTCATGCCATGTTCACACACACATGTAAGCAATTCGGTGGTCCGGGTGCAATATTCAGTTTCTGTCAAATCGTATGGAGAAGTGGATTTTAGAATTATTTTTTGTTATTGTTTAGTGAAATAATTATGTTAAAAGAAAGGTATTTAGTCGATATGCCTGACAACAATTGAATTAAAACGTTGGCATGGAAGTGATACCTAGAAATTAAGAAGTTTATTTCGATTTTAGTGTTTTTTAGTGTCTTACAGTGGAAACTATTATATTCATGTAAACCTCATGTGATTTGATTAAAGAAATTTAAAAAAATTGAGTGATTAAATGTGTTAATTGTAAAGGTGGCCACTTTGTTTACATTCGCGGTGGTTATCCCGTGTTTCATTAGAAAAAAATGTTGAGTTTTTCATGTTGTGCGGTGGTAAATAATAAGAATTACATGCAGAAAAATGCTAAAGAAAGACCTAAAGTTATTGTTTTGATTGCCATTTAAATTGGGGCATATATGCATTTATGAAGGTTTTATCTTGGATATAAAGCCATTGCACATTTTGCCGATTACTGCTATACCCACAGTATAGAATGATTTTATATCCAAAATTAAATATTTATACATAAATGCACAAAATATGCCCCAATTCAAATGTCAAACAAAACAATAACCTTAGCACTTTGTTTCACATTTTCTGCACTTATATCTTAAATAATTACACCATAATGAAGAAACTATTCACTTTAAAATCACTGCAAATTCGATTACTATTGTTGGCCCACTGTATGGCACTAAAAAACACTAAAATTTAACTAAAATTCATAATTTTTGGGTATTACTTCCATGCCAACATTTTAATTTAATTGTTGTCAGGCATATCAACTAAATAACTTTCTTTTAACATAATTAGTTCACCGAACAAACAAAAAATAATAATTCTCTCTCTCTCTGTTTCACAGCAATATGTAATTATTTTCATAAAATTATTCGCGCCGAAATAATTTTACCACGTTCGATTTGAGTATTTTCGTACATAACCTTGTTAGGTTTGACGTTTCAGCCGGACCACAAAATAATACACACACAACTGCCGTACATGGCTTTGTAGTATAGAAGGTTGTGCTTGGTTCCTTGGTTTCTTAATTAATGAAAGATCACAGATGTAGTGGTAATTACCACTGCTGCCAGGTAAGCAGAGACCCTCGCATACAGAGCACTCCGCAACCCAACGTATTTTCGATAAAAGGATTGTTAATGTACCGCACAGTTTCCCCACTCCGGCTAGCCGTATGCGTGCCAGCAGTGCAGGAAATCAGTGTTGCCAATAACAAATCGAAATTCAGAAGATGTATTGGGATATTTCCATTTAGGTGAATCCTTTGAATAGAGAAGATAAGGAACCAAAAATAGCGTACATGTACACGGATTTAAGGGAAGCACAATCAATTGGGATCAAGAAATTTTCTCTCTAATTCTCTCCCTCCACTTTAACCCCAACAACAAAATACATTGACTTTAACCACAACAACAAAATACATTGTCTAACCCGGACATAGGCGTAGTGAAAATTGTTCAGGTTTTGCGAAGGGTCTGCTTCAAATATTTAGCCAATGAGTCTCACCGAGATGGTTGCTGAGAAACGATATCCCTCCAGGTTTTTGAATAAATATAACACAGCCACTGTCCGGGTTAGACACAAATACGAAAAGAATGCTATGCATTAGTGTTGCCAAAATGCTTCCCCGTGTTTAATAAATTGCTCTTCCTCGTCTTCTCTATTCAAAGCACTGACATATAGAATGGACTGCTTATGAGAAATTTTTCATGGCACCAATTTGTTCCATAGGCTACAAACCTTTTTTCACTCCATGTAAACACCGGAATCACTTTTGAAATTTACATTTTTTTAAATACGTACTTAAAACATTAAAACAACACAAATATTTTGTTTAAAAAAATTAATAAACACTATTTTCACTTTTTCACCTTTTAAAATGCCTTTTTTTTCATTAATTTGCAAATTTTATGTGTATCTGATTTAAGTTCTTAACGCCTGTTTTAGCAACTGACATTCTGTATGTCAAAATCCGGGGGCTTATGGGGAAAAGAGCAAAAGATATAAACATCACTATACCCGTCTATTTTTTTCTAATGGATTTAACGCAAAAGATATAAACATCACTATACCCGTCTATTTTTTTCTAATTGATTTTATTTCTGAGTGCTTCTGTCAGTTTGGGGGCTTATGGATGAGCGAGCGACTATACCTTTTTGGTGCCATCGGTTTGTATGGGAATAATTGCTGATGAGCAGTCCATTATTATGGCTGTGTTCCGAAATATAACCCAGTATACTGGGTAGTGAAAACGACGTCATTGATTGATGCTATATTTTCTGGATATTCTGGATATTAATGTGTCGGACAGTTCCACTAGATTTTACGTCAACCAGTCTCTGACATCCCATGATAGACTGATTTTCCTGCGAGCCCGACGCTTGAAGGCGGATGGAAGACTATTCCATGCATACGTGGTCAATGGCAAAGTATTTGTCAAAGCCAGTGCAAATAGCTCCTCCATATGGATTGATGATGCGTCGACTCTGGATACTCTTGTGGAGCAGAATAAATAATGACGTATGCTTTGATTTCTTTTTGTTTTTAATTTATCAAGTTTCTTTTTTTTCATTCGTTTTTATTTTTCTTCAGTTTAATCTTTCAAATTTTTAATAGATAAGTCAAATTTCTTCTTATTCTTCTTATTTTAATTTTTTTTTTAGCTTAGTTCTCTTTTTTTTTTGAAATGATAAAGTTTTCATTTTTTAGTTTTTTCTCATTTGTATCGGGGCTGAAGTCTTACTCTGTTGTCTTCTGCACACCTACATGTACCCTTAAGGTATGTATCCACCAAGGCAAACGAACATTTGCTCGCGGGCAAAATGACGTCACCAAAAAGAGCTCATCGCAGCTATGAACATCAACAATGTTTGCTCCTAGGCAAATCAAACCAACAAGGTGCTTGCGTGCAAATGTTATCCAAATCCAATGGGACGCAAAAATTTGCTCACTAGAACTCGAAATAAGCACTCCACACAAGAAAATGTTTCTTTCGTGCAAAGCTTTGCACACGATCATTTGTTTTCGGTGGATACTAATTTAAAATTGCAGGCGAGCAAAAAGCTTTTTACGCCATTGTGACGTCATTTTGCTCGCGAGCATATGTTGGCTTGCCTTGGTGGATACGTACCTTTACGCTTGATGTCGGGTAGCGTTCCTTCTCGCCGTGATGTGAACGGAAATATAAGTCAAATCCTATTACGAATTTTTGTCTCGCAATCTAGTGGATTGAAGGTCTGTCATCTCAATGCGCGCAGTTTAATTAGGAGTATTGATGAAATAAGGTATATCTTTGCAGACTCGAATGTAGATATCATCTGTTTCTCTGAAACTTGGTTGAAGCCGGACTTACCGGATTCACTTATCTCCATACCTGGATATAATGTCCTTAGATCCGACCGATTTGATAGGCGTGGGGGCGGTGTCGCCATTTACTTTAAAGCTGCCATATCGTATAGACTTGCAGCTTCATCAAATGATGGAGTCGAATTTATTTTTGCTGAATTATTTGGGGGTGAAAACAAGTGCCTCATAGAAGCTATTTATAAGCCTCCCGGAATTTCTAATCTAGAACCGCTGTATTCCTGTATTGAAAGGTTAGGATGTTGTTGCCCTCATATTATTCTTTGTGGAGACTTTAATTTGAATGTTCTTAACCCGAATAATTTAGCCAGCGACTTCTTTTCGATCTTAAATTCGTACTCTCTATCAATCGTTAATACTGCTCCAACTCATTTCACTGGGTCCTGTTCCTCTTTACTAGATTACTTTATAGTTAATAATATAAACCTTGCAACCTTTTCAAATCAAATATCTGTTCCTGGAGTCTCTGACCATGACCTCATCTTCTTTAATTATAACATTTTTCCTACTACGGAAAATTTTACTAAGCCACACTATTTTAGAAATTTCAGAAATCTCGACCGCGTCAGCTTACTTGCTGAAGCGTCCTCACTCGACTGGAGTAATATATATTCAATGCCAGACGTTAATGCTCAGGTTGAACACTTCAACAAACTCAGCCTATATCTTCTAGACAAATACGTGCCGTTAAAGTACTACAGATCCAATAAAAAGGTGTGTCCTTGGTTTTCGCCTATAATTGAATCCCTGTTTCGACAGCGTGACAAAGCCTACGTTCACTGGAAAAAGTGCAAATCGAATGGAAACTGAACCAAATTCCGCTCGCTCAGAAATCGTACTACGAACGCAATAAAAAAAGCCAAATCGGACTATTACACAGCCAAACTTGATGCTAATTTACCCCCTCAAGTGATTTGGAAGAACCTTCGTAACATCGGAGTTACCGGCAAACATCTATCACAAGTTGACATTGACCCCACTGTTCTTAACAACTTTTTTACGTCTGTTGGCTCTGCTTCCAGCGGCAACAGTGACATAGTCAACTCAGCTTCAATATCAGAATCCTCCAGTAGTTTCTCCTGTGTCGTTTCGAACATCGTTTCTGATTCCGGTTTTTGTTTTATGAGAGTGTCAGAGGAGAACGTCATTTCTGTCATCAACTCTATTAGATCAAATGCAGTCGGCGTTGACGGCATTAGTTTAAAATTTCTTCGAATTATTCTTCCCTCCATGCTTCCTTTTCTCACCCACATTTTTAACTCCTGTCTAACGTCCTCTACTTTCCCATCTTTGTGGAAGAAAGCAAAAGTTACTCCAATTCCTAAAAAATCCAACGCCTCTCTTCCACAGAACTTCCGACCCATTAGTATCCTTTCTTGCCTCTCCAAAACTCTGGAAAAGCTAATGTACATTCAAATGGTCCAATACCTTGAATCTTATTCCTTTTTAACTGAATTCCAGCATGGCTTTAGGAAGAACCACAGTTGCAGTACTGCCCTCCTAAAATTAACTGATGATCTACGCCTGAACATTGATCATGATCATTTAACCATTCTCTCACTGCTGGACTTCTCGAAAGCTTTCGACTCTGTAAATCATACGCTTTTATGCCAGAAAATATCTTCTCAATTCAACTTCTCATCGTCCGCTGTCCGTCTTATTTGGAATTTCATAAGCGGTCGATCTCAAAAGGTTTGCACAGACAATTATGGGTCCAGTTTCTCACTCCTATCTAAGGGCGTACCTCAAGGTTCTATACTTGGACCGCTCCTCTTCTCTCTCTTCATTAATGATCTCCCAAAAGAACTGAATTTTTGTAAAGCCCTGTTGTACGCGGACGATGTTCAAATCTACCTTAGCTGCCGACTTGGCATGATTGAGGATTGTATTTGGCGAATCAATAAAGACCTCGAGGCGATTTCTGGGTGGGCGAGAGGGAATAGATTGCAACTAAACCCTGACAAGCCTCAAGCAATAGTCATATCTAAAAATGTTATAAATACCAATGGATTCCCTGCAGTATTATTAAACCGTAATATCATTCCGTTTTGTGATAAGGTAAAGAGTCTGGGGGTTTTTCTGAATAAGAATTTAACATGGTCGGATCATATTAACTATATAATTGGCAAGGTCTATAGCAGTCTACGAAAACTTTGGTGTACGTCGAACTTTATACCACTCCATACTCGCTCAAAGCTTGCTAAATCTCTTTTAATGCCCTTAATAACATATAGTGATGTAATCTTCTGTAAACTCGATTCATTCTCCCAGCTAAAATTGAATGTAGCACTCAATTCTATTGTCCGATACGTTTATAAAATCCGCCGATTCGATCACGTTTCATCATATTTTCAAGATTTCCTTGGTTGTTCTTTCTCGACATATCTTAAAATTCGGCTTATCGTATTCCTCTATAAACTCCTCATTTCGGGTAAACCGCAATGTCTCCGAGAAAAACTCACATTCCTTCAATCTACTAGAACTAATAATTTACTTATGCCCCATTACTCGTGCTTACAATCTAAACGCTTATTTTTCGTTCACGTCACTAGTTTGTGGAATTCTCTACCTGTAGATGTTAAGCGAGCTGGTGCTGTAGGGAAGTTCAGAAGGCAACTTATTGTTAATTTTTCAGCCCCCTAATTTAGTCAATTTAGACAGTAAAGAAGTAGTCATTTTAAATTTTAAATTTTCAAGTTTTTCTGTTTTTTTTTCTCTTTCTTTGATGTCTCATCTAAAGTAATGTAGGTTACCACATTTTCCATATAATTAACATCTCCTTTGGCCTATGTACATATGTAAAGGCTTGTTCTTTTTTGTACAAATATGTTTTTCTTTCTTTAAATAAATAAAATAAATAAATAAGAAATGCGCTTATGTATTTTCAAATTTCCCCTTCGAAATTTGTTGCGACTAGGCTAAGGGACGGGAACGGCATGCAGGGATTCTACTGCGCATGGAAAACGCGACTTTCTCGGCATCAACTCTTTTGGCGCGACCTCTATTGTTTTGTTCGGGAAGGGCAAAGAGGATGAAAAATGAAGGATTTCGTGGCCGATGGGTGAAATTTGACAATAAGGGAGTGAAATGAATCGGCGGGATAACTTTAATAGGAAATTTGGCATCAAGCGTTTTTTATTATGTTGAGAAAACTGAAAAGGTTTTTAGGGATTATTTCGTTTTTGAAATAATGAAAAAATGACAAATTTCTACATTTTTTGCTCAGGTATTTTAGTTCGTAGAAATTTGAAATTTTTACGGATAATTATACTAGGTACTATTGAGATATCTAAAATAATTTTTATTTTTGATTTTTTTTATGTGGCATGGTCAAGTCTTTGTCCCTTTGCATCGTTAGCACGTTATGTCCTTCAAGTCAAGATGCCATGTCTACTACGTTGTGCAGATAAGTTTAAGACCACAGTCATATTTGGGAGAAGAGGAAAGTTGTCATAGCATTTTCCCGTAAGATAAGTAACATACAGAAATAAGTAAAATATGAAAATGTTTGTTATTTTGTTCTTTAGTTACCAGAAAATTTTTATTTTGATAACATTAAAACTAACGGAATTATAATTTGAATTCCAGAAAAACAAGTGCATATAAGTTTAAGACCATGACAAATATTTATTTTATCCCTTAAAATAATAGCCTCTTGCATTAATGCAATCGTGTATTCTGCGTGGAATTGATTCAACCATATTTTGGAATGACGTCGAAGGAATTCTATTCCATTCTTCTTTTAAAATGCTCGATAAATCCTCGATGTTCGCAGGTTGTCTTTTGGCCACTCGTTGCTTCAACATTTTCCAAACATTTTCGATAATGTTAAAGTCGGGACTGCACGCTGGCCAAGGAAGAACATTCACATTTTCCTGCTCCAACCAGTTCAATGTTCTTCGAGCAGTATGAGGACGAGCATTATCCTGTTGGAACACTGCTCCTCTTAACGGCATTTCTTCATCCATGAATGGAATCATGTTTCTCTGGAGGATTTCGATATAAGAATGTTGGTCGACTGATCCATGTATAATTTCCAAATTGGTGCGTCCATACCAGGATATGCCTCCCCAAACCATGACTTTACCACCTTGACCCTGCCTTTGAGTTTGTACCGTGGAGACATGGTATTCTTCCGACGCGAGCCTGCGAATTTTTACCACCCCATTCGGGAAAAGTTGAAAGCAGCTTTCATCCGAGAAGAGCACTCTTCTCCAGTCTGTAGAAGACCAGTTTCGGTGAAATCTGCACTACATCATCCTTGCTGTTGCATGTCTCGCTGTCAAATGTGGCTTCTTACGAGGATAGCGGCTCCTGTATCCTTTTTCGCAAAGCAAAGACCGAATATACCCACCGCTTATTTGGACTCCGGTCTTCTCATGAAGTTGGCATGATAATTCGGAGCTGCTAGCACGTCGATTTGCCATAACTAAACGTAAAAGTGTCCTGCGGACTCTTGGGGTTACTTTTTTGGGAGCACCACTCCGTTCCATATGTTCCACGGTACCTGTTTCCCCGAATCTCTTAAAAGCTTGGTGGACACAAGTTTTACTAATTGCTAGCTGGCTTGCTACATCTCTTTCTGAAAGACCTGCTCTGCGAAGTTCCACGGCCTTGATTCAAAAGACAAGTCGAATTTGAATTTGAAAAATAATATTTCACTAAAAATAACGGTGTCACTTTCCACAAAGTGATGACATCAACCGCTTTTCTACCCATTTTAGACAGTATATTCAGAAGATCTCAAAACTCAACCAAGAACTTTCAAAAATTAATTTTCTTTCTGAAGTTAATCACATATAGCCTACTAACTTCGTAGAAAAATCCAAATGTGGAACCTGTATTGTTAACTGATATTTGTTAACGAAAGAACAATACAAAAACTGATTGGCATGTTTATGGTCTTAAACTTATATGGGTGTTTCTCACCAAAGTGGTAAAATCGCTGTCCTTGGCAAATATTACGTAAACTATGGTGAGAAATATTTATATTTCTGCAAATTTCAATTTATAACTATCTAAACAATATAGAAAATATCTCACTTAAAAACCTATATGGTTTCAATAACGTATTTTTTAGGTCTAAAAACAGTCCCCTAGCCGGTCCCCAAACCAAAATATTTTCTATTGAGTTCATTAATTGAACTAATATTTTAAAAACAATTAACTTATATAACACAATCTAATCAATATGAAATGATATGCTATTAGACTCTAATATCAATTTATTTAAACAATTTTTTGATTAGTTTAATTTAACCTAAAGTTGGTCCCCGAATTTCATGAACAGTCCCCTGCCAAAGTTTCGAGTTACGCATCAGGACATCTACAGTAAAGACAGACTTGTTAATGGGCGTAACGAAACGTGAACGACATGAAATTAGCTTTGTTACCCCCAAAAGTAGCTATACCTCATTTTGTTTAGTGTTACAAGAGTTAGAGGGGCACATGCGCGTATCGGTACGCAACATTCGACAGTCCTCTGCTAAGTGTTATTTTTCTTTTTTTAAAGTGTTCCAGTTTTCTCTATTGTGCATAGTTTTAAATAAGATGGCTTATATTGTTTCTATATAACAAAATAAAGTCATACTGAAGGAATTTTATGGTACCGTACCAATTACACAAATTAAACAGTCCCCTGCCAACAGTCCCCGTCAACAGTCCCCCGCTACATACAGAAACAGGAGACTGTTTCATTTATTAGGGCACTGTTATTGTACTTTTGCCTTTGTTTTAGGTCTATAACCATCTGTTAATCATGGCGCGAGAAAGAAGAAAGTGTCTAAGGAAGAAATAAAAGTTCACAAATTTACTTGGAACTACACAGAGAACTTGGAACTACCAAAGAAGACTGTTTTATTTTTATATATATGCGTCATGAGGAATGTTTTTAAAGTATATATACTACTAATAAATGCTCATTTCACTTATATATACAGTCCTCTGACATATGCAACAGTCCTCTGACATATGAATTTTTTAAATTTACTCAATAAGTCCTAAAATAAAACAAATATGTTTGGGTCCCTTACTGTTTATTATCCACCAGATAGATATCTATTTAATTGTATATTTTTTTTTCATATTCACGTAAAAAAGTTACTGGGACAGATTTCTTGCAAAAATTTACCAGTTTACAGAGAAACACCCATATGCACGTGTTTTCTGAAATTCGAATCATAATTCCGTTAGTTTTATTGTTATCAAAATAAAAATTTCCTGGTAACTAAAGAACAAAATAACAAACATTTTCATATTTTACTTATTTCTATATGTTACTTATCTTACGGGAAAATGCTATGACAACTTTCCTCTTCTCCCAAATATGACTGTGGTCTTAAACTTATCTGCACAACGTACATACAGTAGTAGTAGTAGGTTTAGATTAGTCTGGATGATGCGTGAGTAGATGTCAATGAACCGTACGTTTGATCTGTTAGGTGTTATAAGGACTCAACAACACCAACTGTGTGTTCTAGTTATTAACGAAGGGGGGGTATGTAGTGGACCGGGGATGTCCCGGGTTAGCTAATCTTGAAAAAAAAGGTGCGTGTAAGTGAAAGCTGCAAAACTTAGTGAGGGTTGCTAGCTACATTTATACTGTGGCTTGAAGGTGTAGTGGACGTGTAGAACAGAACCACCATAAGTTCACATAAGCCACTGCAATCGAAACCGTAATCAAGTCACATAGTGATATATTTATTTTTTATTTTGGGCTTGCAGAAGCCACAAAATTGGTGACCCCGACCCCGCGACACGCGGAAATCGTGAAATATCATAGTGCAATATCATCGTCAAATATCATACAACAATTGAATTACACATTATTTAACTCATAAAATAATGAGAAGTGCGTCAGAAAATTGGCAAAATTATAATCATTCCATAATGTGGTGCAAATAATATATTCAAAGAATATTACAAGTGCACATTTACTAAAAATTTTCATAGTTTACAGCTATTTTAAATATCATTACACTCTTTTAATTATTGTTCTTTTGATTGATTGATTTTGATTGACGGTATATACTTATATATCATTTTTCAGACCTTGGAAATCGTTTTCAGGTCTAACCGAATATAGAATACTGTTATACTCATATAATACAGTAATCACTAATAGAGCTGAGTGAGTTTATCGAAAACCTTTACAATAGATAAAAAATATTTTTGTTAAACAATTGATGACCGTCTATGAAGACCAAGACGAAAAATACAAAGTGCAATATATACATATATAGTTTGGTTTTAATAAAGAATACGCCAATTTTGATAAATTCGCCATTATTGGATAATAATTTAAGGCTTGCATTAGATAATAATTTAATGCTTGCATTGGATAATAATTTAACGCTTGCATTGGATAATAATTTAACATTATATTCGAGTGTTATGACTTTAAACACAAAACCAATGTGAAACAACATTCATCAATTTGAAGGAAAATAATCGTAACAACAACAATCAAGAAAAATGCAGATAAATTAATTTTTTTTTCAACATCGTTCACATTTTCATTCTTTTTATATATAATATTTATCATATTTTTATATTTATTTTTATATTTGACCTAATGATATAAACAACTAGCCAAAACCCGCGTGCGTTGCAACGCCTTTCAATAAAATAAGATTATGGGGACACAGGCTGCGATAGGAAAAAGCTATAGTGAAAAAAGAACAAATCTGGGAAAATTGATTTTGTGAGATGACCGCCATGGACCAAATGATAATGAGTATACTATATTGCCTATGGTATTCTACTTATCATACTCTTTCATTTGATACCCATGTCGAAGGGGTTGTGAAGAATATATTAATCCGCCCTCTTGAGATGGCCGCTATGGACCAAACGATATATTGAGTAAACTATATTGCATATGGTGTTCTACTTATCATACTCTCTCATTTGATACCCACCTCGAAGGGGTTGTGAAGAAAATGGTAATCCGCCCTCTTGACATGACCGCCATGTACCAAACGATATATTGAGTATACTATATTGCTTATGGTGTTCTACTTATCATACTCTTTCATTTGATACCCATGTCGTAGGGGTTGTGAAGAAAATGGTAATCCGCCTTCTCGAGATGGCAGCTATGGACCAAACGATATATTGAGTATACTACATTGCTTATATTGTTCTACTTATCATACTATTTCATTTGATACCCATCTAGAAGGGGTTGTGAAGAAAATGGTAAACCGCCCTTTTCAGATGGCCGCCATGGACCAAATTATATATTGAGTATACTATATTGCTTATGGTGTTCTACTTTTCATGGCCTTTCATTTGATACCCATGTCTCCGTTGTTGTGAAGAAACTGGTAATCCGCCCTCTTGAGATGGCCGCCATGAATCTAAAGACATAGTCTATGGCATTCTTCTTATAATTCCCTTTCATTTGATACCAATGTCGAGGGGGTAGTGAAGAAAATGATCATCCTCCCTCTTGAGATGACCGCCATGGACCAAACGATATATTCAGTATACTATATTACTTATGGTGTTCTACTTATCATACCCTTTCATTTGAAATCCATATAGAGGGGTGTGAAGATAATGGTAATCCAACCTCTGGAGATGGCCGCTATGGACCAAACGATATATTGAGTATACTATATTGCTTATGAGTTCTACTTATCATACTCTCTCATTTGATACCCATCTCGAAGGGGTTGTGAAGAAAATGGCAATCCGCCCGCTTGAGATGATCGCCATGGACCAAACGATATATTGAGTATACTATATTGCCTATGGTGTTCTACTTATCATACTCTTTCATTTGATATCCATGTCGAAGGTGTTGTGAAGAAAATGGTAACCCGCATTCTTAAGGTGGCCGCTATGGACCAAGCGACATATTGAGTATACTATATTGCTTATATTGTTCTACTTATCAGACTCTTTCATTGGATACCCATTTCGAAGGGGTTGTGAAGAAAATGGTCATCTGCTCTCTTGAGATGACTGCCATGGACCAAACGATATATTGAGTATACTATATTGCCTTTGGTGTTCTACTTACCATACCCTTTCATTTGATATCCATGTCGAGAGGTTGTAAAGAAAATGGTAATCCGCCCCCTTGAGATGGCTGCTGTGGACCAAACGCCTGCTTTTCTGTTGAATTTTTGTTGCTATAAACCTCACGGAGCCCGAGACCTTTCCAACAAATGCAAAGCCATGGAAATCGGATCGTGCGTTCTGGAATTATAGCGTCAGGAAGGAAAACCCGACTTATTTTTATATTATAGATTATATGGTGTTCTACTTATCATACTCTTTCATTTGATATCCATGTCGAAGGTGTTGTGAAGAAAATGGTAATCCGCATTCTTAAGGTGGCCGCTATGGACCAAGCGACATATTGAGTATACTATATTGCTTATATTGTTCTACTTATCAGACTCTTTCATTGGATACCCATTTCGAAGGGGTTGTGAAGAAAATGGTCATCTGCTCTCTTGAGATGACTGCCATGGACCAAACGATATATTGAGTATACTATATTGCCTTTGGTGTTCTACTTACCATACCCTTTCATTTGATATCCATGTCGAGAGGTTGTAAAGAAAATGGTAATCCGCCCCCTTGAGATGGCTGCTGTGGACCAAACGCCTGCTTTTCTGTTGAATTTTTTTTGCTATAAACCTCACGGAGCCCGAGACCTTTCCAACAAATGCAAAGCCATGGAAATCGGATCGTGCGTTCTGGAATTATAGCGTCAGGAAGGAAAACCCGACTTATTTTTATATCTTATATACCTATAATTAATAGGCAAACAAAAAGTTTGTACACGCTAAGGCTTTTTTGTTCGTGGACCGATTTCGTTTAAATTTTCAGAAAATGTTCTTTTAATGGCATAGTTTTGTAATAAGGAATTTCAACGAAATCGATTCACGAATAAAAAAGTTATAGCGATTTTAATTTTTCGGATTTTAAAAAGCCGTTGGAAAATTTGAATTTTTTGTGAGCATCAACGTAGAGCTGAGTAGCCTACGATTGACACAAATGCCGTTTCAGTGAAGCGAATGAGAAACAGAGAAAACAAGCGTTTGTGTGGATTTTTGGCGGCATAACTGACATAAAAAAACTCGGCCACTTTGTGCGTGCATTTTTTTATACTCTTTTGTGTATAGTATTATTGAGTTGTATTGTGTAAGGGGCTGCCGTTCGTTTTTTGGCGAATGCCTTTAGAAATTTTAATTGATTCATTGCACCTTTAGAAATTTTGACTGATTCTTTTAAATGTGCTTTGAATGTTATTCCGGTTAATTTTGATTCGTTTTCGTGTGGTTCTTTTAATATGAGTTGTCATTTTTGTCGTGCCAAACATTTTCTGACTGAAGTAACTTTACGTAATACTGAGGCATTTTCTTTGTGTTGTCATGAAGGCAAAGTTAATCTATGTACCTCCACTTTCTCAAAATTACTTTTTCAATAATTTTTTTGAAGGATGAATTTTTCGAATGAAAGTGGTATTAAAAGTCGTTCTAAAATTTTTTTTGCAAATATTCGTTCGTATGATGCTGCCTTTGCAATGATTAGCTCTGAGTGTAATTTGTCAAATGACACTGTAAATGGCATTTATCAGTTTACCACATAGCCAAGCAAGACGTCATGGATGCGATTAAAAAAATCCTGGGAAATTTTAGATGCTCTGGAGCGACAATGGAAATGTTTCATAGTAATTAAAAATTCGCTATTGCGAATAATTTTTTTTTTAAATAAAAATATTTAAATTGAATTTAAATTCGAACAAATCGAGAATTTTATATATTTATTGGTTTTGTGACCGAATTTCGGTAACGGGGATCCCAACTAGTTATAGATTATTTCGCCTAATTATATTATTTAACTATAACTATAAAGGCAGTTACATTAAGACCTAATAGGCATTATTCATAGGAAATTGTCCAAGCTTTCTAATTTTAGAAAAAAAAGTTTAGGTTATTCACGTATTTTTTGGAGAAAAAGGTGGTTTTAGTAGAAATTTTAGTGAAAAAATAACAAAATTTTGACTTTGGCGATTC
Source organism: Thereva unica (assembly GCA_949987705.1). NCBI lineage: Eukaryota > Metazoa > Arthropoda > Insecta > Diptera > Therevidae > Thereva > Thereva unica. The sequence continues at coordinate 60,761,485 of OX465282.1, forward strand.
ATAACTCCAAAAGTTGCTAAGATAGGACCATTGTTTTTACCGTTGTAGATAGGTGGAGGAATTCTGCGTGCACTGCACCATAACCATGAAAATAGGTTATACGGTTACAAAAATACAGGGTGATATGTAAAACTTTAGCAAAAAAAAATTGGCAGTTATAGGGACTGCCGATAGAAGTGAAAACTTAGAACTTAGATGTTGAAATCCGATTCTTTTGAAGTAATACAAAATTCTATATTTCTTGAAAGGACTAAATCTTTTTGATTGCAGTATTTTCATTAGGACATTAACCAACTTATTAAAATATGTAGCACAAGTAACTGCGTCTTCATTAATAAGTGTACTTTTTTCTATAAAATTTAATGCTGCTGCATCTTCAACCGATATCTCAGAATTATTTTTTAAATTATGTAATAATTGTAGCAATTTTGACCATCCTATTTAATTAGCACTTATTGTAAAAAAGATACAATCGGGTTATGGTAGGTTAGGTTAGATATGGCTGAGCTTTGGTTCAAGCCCACACACTTAGGCCAGAAGGGATTAAACTTGATGTTAAAATGTCGTTTCTTCGTTAAACCATCTCGAGGAAGTAATGAATCTTCTAAGTTGCGGGATCCCAAACTTCGAAATTTCCGCAAGGTTGCTTAGAAAGGGTTTACCTTATCCTGCTTAGGGCCGGGCAGTGACATAGGAGGTGTAGTACACTTTCCGCCTCGTCAAGGTTCTTACGGCTTCTGCAGAAATCGTGGGTCTCAAGACCTAAACGGGTCGCATGCGTCCCTATCAGACAGTGTCCGGTTAAGACTCCCACTATAACTGAGAGTTCTTGTCTCCCAAGGCTCAGTAATAAGGTAGTTCGCCTGAGATCATAGGAGGGTCAGGTTAATTTGGCCAAAGTGCATTTATTAAGATCCCTCCAATGCTTTTTCGCTTGTGTGATTGTGTGTTGCTTGCATCGGAGTTTAAAGGAGGCCCAAGGCATACCAACTCTTTCCTTTTCTGGAAGGAGAGTAGCGGTCGTGCCTCTCCTAGCCAGTTCGTCAGCTTTACAATTTCCCTCTATATTTCGGTGACCGGGCACCCAAACGAGGAGGGTCCTGAACTGCTGAGCCATCTCGTTAAGAGATCTGCGACATTCAGAGGTAGTTCTAGAGCTGTTTGTGCAGGAGCGCAGGGCTTTCAGAGCTGCCTGACTATCTGAGAAGATGTAGACAGTCCGGTTTCCATCGCCTTGCTGGTTAATTTGCAGAACAGCTTCTTGTATGGCTAGAATCTCCGCTTGATATACACTGCAATGGTCGGGAAGTCGGAAGGAGATTTCAATCCCAAGTTCTGGGGAAAATACTCTTCCTCCCACTCGACCCTCGAGCTTAGAGCCATCAGTAAAAACGTTTATGGCATCCTGAAACCTATGTGGTCTATTTATCCATTCACGACGTGAAGGGATGTGGACTCCGTAGTTCCTCGTGAAGGTAATTTCGGGAATGCAGAAGTCGGTTTTTGTGGGGATAGTAACTGAGTTCAGTACCTTCGTGTGCTCTCCCCTGATTCCAGTCCAGAAACCGGATTCTTTTATTCTAAGGGCTGCGATGGTTGCGCTTTTCCTTGCCACGAGATTTAAAGGAGGGAGGTATAACATAACATTTAAGGCCTCTGTAGGTGTGGAGCGAAGTGCTCCTGTTATGCTTAACTCCGCACATCTTTGTACTCTCTGTAATTTGTTTAACACGGTGGATTTACTCAGAGTTGGCCACCACACTAAAGCCCCGTAAAGGAGAATTGGGCGGACGATCGCTGTGTAGATCCATCGCACAATGTAAGGGGAGAAGCCCCATTTCTTACCAATGGATTTTTTGCAGGCGAAAAGCGCGATGTTTGCTTTCTTAATGCGCTCTTCTGTGTTTTCATGCCAGAGGAGTTTCTTGTCCAGGATTACTCCCAGATATTTGGCACTGTTGTTAATTTTGAGCCTAACTTTGTTAAGCCGGGGGGTGTTAACGGAGAGGTCTTGTACCTCCTTGTGAAGAGGACCAGCTCCGTTTTTACTGGGTTAACGCTGAGTCCGCGGGTAGCAGACCAGCTTGAGAGGGTTTGATCGGGTTATGGTAACTAAAGTAAGAAATGTTTGATTCAAATTTATCTAAGTATCGCGTAAAAACCGCATCGATCGTCGTTTTATATTTGGTAGTACTAAGTTTCCGATCATTGGACATATTTAAATTAAGTGTTGCATTTAAAAATTCAATTAATGGTAGATTTTTATCATCTGCAAAGTTAATATTGAAGTCTCCACTTAAAATCATCGGTACATTATCATATTTTTCGCCGAATTTTTTTTTGAGAATTTCAGAACCTTCTTTTGTATAAATCGTCAAATTTTCGAATAAAAATTGTTGTATCTGTCTCATAGATTTTCCAGGCGAAATATAAACGGCAACCATTAATATGTATTGCCCATTCTCGGAACTGCAACGAGCAACGCATATTTCGCCTATATCAGAAACATTAACACCAATGCTTCTAGTGAATTTAGTATCTATGTCCATATATGAAGTAATGAAGTGTGACGTATCTTGAGTATTGTGATAAATAGCTACTCCTGCTGCTGGAACTTTGGGTCTTTTATAACTTACAACAAAGTTGAAATTCGGAACATCAAGTGGTTCTTCGTTTTTCATACGAGTTTCTGACAAAAGCAGAACATTTGACTTTTTTACGATAGCATCAGTTTTTTTCTTTTGTTATCGTCTGAAGACATCTTCAGGATCAAGGATCCAAACAAATTTAGAAAACAGATATTTAACACATCAGTCAAAATGACTGGTTTTATATTTTCATTTTCGATACTTAATTGAATAATAGTAGGCGGTCAGATTTATTTTTTTATTCAAAATCAAAAAGTTTTTGATTATAATCGATTGAGCGCGTGCGCCAGTCATGAGCATGTCGGTGACGCGAACCCATAACATTTTCCCCTATCAAAAAGTGGCCGCGTTAGGAAGAAGAAGTTTTCACTTCAAAAAATCAAAACGCCCTAGCGGCTAAACCGTTACGATTCCCCCCCCCCCTACGATTTTTTGTTCGTCTATCCAAGACGTATCCACAGCCGGCCGCTTTGTAAGTTTATGTGGGACACCCTGTATATATATTTATCATTTAATTTTTTTTAAATATATTAAATACAACACATACGAGTACATAATCGTATAATTGTCAATATTTAACTGAATTACATATATTATCGAATTTATTTATTACTATTAATTTAATATTGACTTTTCTTTTTGAATAATTTTACATTATATACATATGTATACGTATACATATAAATATCACATTTTTTTCCCCTCACGTCCTGTTAATATAAGAATTTTGTTTTCCTTTCTTTCCACAATTTCCTTTTCAATTTAAAAAAAAATTTAAAATATGTCAAGAACCGGCGAGCCGCCAATACCAGATATAGAAATGGCCCCGGAAGGACCGGAACCAGGCACTTCAAATGCCGACGCCGCGCGCCGTTTCGGCGAAATTTAATTTTCCGGATTTTTGGCCCCATCGTCCGGTATCCTGGTTCATACAGACAGAGGCCCAATTCACTATATCAGGCATGACTTCTGATAAGTCACGCCTTCTCCATATTATCCCGGCCCTGCCTGAAGAAGCGATTTCCAGCGTCGCACATATTTTGTCGGACATAACGACGGCAAGGTATGACCACGTGAAACGCAAGCTGCTGGACAAATATGGTCTATCAGAGACCAAACGTCTCGAGCAGCTACTGTCGGCTCAAGAACCAGGAGACAGAAAACCCTCCGACTTCCTCCACTCCCTTCGAGCGCTGGCTGGCAATAGCCCAGCTGTCACGGAGGAGCTCATCGCGAGATTGTGGGAACGACGACTCCCACAGACGATCCAAGTCTCGCTGGCCACTTTGAAAGAGCGACCTTTAAGCGAGAGGGTCCAGGTGGCCGATAATGTATGGGAGGTTCTCCCTCACGGCAACATCTCGTACGCGTCCGCGGTTCGGGCTGAAAGAGCCCGCGAACCAGCAGTGGAATCTCTACAACGAGACTTCTACAGGCTCAAAGCCCTGGTGCTACGGCTTAGCCAGCGCAAGAAGACAAGTAGCCGGCGCGACCGAAGTAGAACCCCGGCAAATAGAAAATCGACATCTACTCATAGAGTGACCACCAGTACCAGTGACACAGGGGATACTCTGTGCTGGTACCACAAACAGTATGGTCCCAAGGCAACAAATTGCCGTCCGCTTTATAAATTTATAAAAAAAAAAACTAGACGACCAGGGGATCGTTCAGTCGACGAGCAACCAAATGATGGTACGCTCACGTCGTCTTTTCGTCCGCGATTCCAATAATCGAATCGACTTTTTAATCGACTAATCCATCGACTTTAATCCATTGTTCCGGCTTCGTCCTTTCCGGCACACAACGGATGTGCCAATTTACTTTTACGGGCCGCTAACGGAACAGTAATTCGTACTTTCGGCACGAAATTATTGGAACTGCATCTTGGTCTTCGCCGCAGATACATCCATAACTTCATCGTTGCCGGCAAAGGCCATTCTCGGAGCGGACTTCTTAACGAAGTTCGACTTGTCAGTCGATTTTAAATATCGACAGTTAGTCGACTCACACACGAACCTTCGAATCAATGTGTGTTCCACCAGTCGACTATGAGCTCGAAGAGATACAATGCCAATTTACCGGCATTTATAAAGAGCTTTTGACGAAGTATTCTTCGTTAACAAAACCTCCGAACTTTAACCTTCCTGTTAAACACAATGTGCGACATCATATTGTGACAAATGGAGTTGCCCCCTTTCGTCACCGCTCGGCGACTCCATCCAGAGAAGCTGAAGGTGGCAAAACTTGAATTTGAACATATGGTTCAACTGGAGATTTGTCGACCTTCGTCGTCCCCCGCAGCATCTCCACTTCATCTGGTCCCTAAACGGGACTCACATGATTGAAGGCCATGCGGCGACTACCGTCGCCTTAACGCAGTCACTGTGCCAGGTAGATATCCTATCCCGCACATTCAAAACTTCTCCGTGCATTTGCATGGCTGCATAATCTTTTCGAAGATAGATTTGGTACGCGCGTACCACCATATACCTATCGACTAGAAGACGTGCATAAGACTGCATTGATTACGCCGTTTGGTTTATACGAATTCACTCGTATGCCATTCGGATTACGTAATGCCGCCCAAACGTTTCAAAGGTTTATAAACGAAGTCACGAGAGACCTCGACTTCGTCTTCGTCTACTTAGATGATATACTCATCGCAAGTAAATCTGAGTCAGACCATGTTAACCATCTTGAACAACTCTTTAAACGCCTTGACAACTTCGGCTTGACCATCAAGTTGGAAAAGTGCGTTTTCGGGGCGACAGAGATCAACTTCCTTGGCCACCAGATGGAATACTTCCATCTTCAGATCGGGTTAAGGCGATCGCTGACCTCGCACCCACACTTCTGTTAAACAGATACAGAAGTTTTTAGGAATGGTGAACTTTTATCACCGATTCATTCCCAATTTGGCTAAAATGTTGGTACCAATCAATGAGCATTTGAGATATCTTCTCAATCGTGCTCGTGCCGCGAAAGATAAAGCATTCCCTTGGCCCGTAGAATGTGAAGAAGCATTCCTCAAAGTAAAGACTTCGATGGCAGAAGCTACATTGCTAAACCATCCACTCGAGGATGCCAAATACCACTGACATATAGAATGGACTGCTTATGAGAAATTTTTCATGGCACCAATTTGTTCCATAGGCTACAAACCTTTTTTCACTCCATGTAAACACCGGAATCACTTTTGAAATTTACATTTTTTTAAATACGTACTTAAAACATTAAAACAACACAAATATTTTGTTTAAAAAAATTAATAAACACTATTTTCACTTTTTCACCTTTTAAAATGCCTTTTTTTATTAATTTGCAAATTTTATGTGTATCTGATTTAAGTTCTTAACGCCTGTCTTAGCAACTGACATTCTGTATGTCAAAATCCGGGGGCTTATGGGGAAAAGAGCAAAAGATATAAACATCACTATACCCGTCTATTTTTTTCTAATTGATTTTATTTCTGAGTGCTTCTGTCAGTTTGGGGGCTTATGGATGAGCGAGCGACTATACCTTTTTGGTGCCATCGGTTTGTATGGGAATAATTGCTGATGAGCAGTCCATTATTATATGTCAGTGCCAAATACAGTCTAACGACTGACGCCTCTGGTTATGCTATCGGAGGCGTATTAGAACAGTTTGACGGTCAACGGTGGCAACCATTAGCTTTTTATTCTAAAAAGTTGTCACCCGCGGAACAGAAATATTCTGCATTCGATCGCGAACTACTCGCCATCTATGCAGCAATTAAACATTTCTGCTATTTTGTCGAAGGACGCAATTTCGTGGTCTATACGGACCACAAACCTCTCGTACGCGCCCTTCACACAAAGGCCGAACGATCCCCTCGACAGACCAGACATCTCGATCTGATATCACAGTTTACCACAAACATTCGCCATGTGTCTGGTAAACAAAATGTGGTCGCAGATTATTTGTCACGCTCGCTAGCGACTGACAATGTCGACTCCGTCACTTTTGACTTGGCTACATTAGCACAAGCCCAAAAAGGCGACAAAGAGTTACAACGCATCAGGTCTGGTGTGAAACTAGCACAGGTATTCCGCGTCCTTATATACCAGCAAGTTTGCGCAAGCTAGCGTTCAATTCCGAACACAGCTTGTCGCACGCTAGTATCCGCGCTACCCGACGGACCATCGTTAAAAAATACTTCTGGCCGGCAATTAACAAAGACTGCAATGAGTGGTCTCGTTCTTGCCTCGATTGTCAAAAATCCAAAGTGACGAGACACACTAAGTCTCCACTTGAAGCCTTCAAGCTTCCGGATAATCGGTTTGAACATATCCATATGGATATTGTGGGACCACTTCCGCCATCTCGAGGATACTCGTAACATCCTTACAATCGTAGACCGGATGGCCAGAAGCCTATCCAATTCGGGATATCAACGCTTCAACAGTGGCAAAGCACTTTGTCACTGAATACATCCACGATTCGGAACCCCCCTCGAAATCACAACAGATCAGGGTACACAATTCGAATCCAAACTGTTTAATGAAGTTGCCAAATTAATCGGTAGTAACCGAATTAGGACAACCGCCTACCATCCGCAAGCAAACGGAATGGTTGAACGGTTCCATCGACAACTTAAAGCCGCAAAAGGGACAACACTACTCATTGGAGTGAAGACTTGCCCTTTGTCTTACTTGGTATACGTACGGCAATTAAATCCGACTTGCAATGCTCACCGGCAGAACTCGTCTATGGCCAGAATCTGAGACTGCCCAATTCAATTTCCATCCCATCGGAGGAAAATCCAATCGAGCACTCAGAATTTCTCAATCGCCTTCGTTCGCATATGCAGAACTTAAAGGCAACGCATCCTCGACAACTTAGTCAGAAGGATGTTTATATGCCACGAGCTTTGGAGGACTCCGACTATGTTTTCGTGCGTATCGATCGCGTACGAAAACCTTTTGAACCCCCGTATGAAGGCCCGTAAAAAGTAATCAAGCGATTACGTAAACACTTCGTCGTCGATTTGAAAGGCACAAACAAATCAATTTCAATCGACCGGCTGAAGCCAGCCTTCGGTTGTGACCACGACGACGACGAAGCCGAGCCGCATCGAAGAGTAACTTTCCGTTAACGCTACGCTGGAGGGGAAGTATGTTGTGGCCGTGTAGAACAGAACCACTATAAGTTCATATAAGCCACTGCAATCGAAACCCGAATAAATATCGACTAGATCGTTTGACCAAAAACGGCTTGATCATCAAGCGGTGATCTAGACCTTCATGACTTCCGGCATATTCACTTTGCTTTTTGTTCTTGAAGTGAGTACAAACGCCTCGCCGGTTTAAAATTACATTTAACATAAAATCCGAATAGATCAATAAAAATAGTGAACTTATTATCATTAAATTAAAGACCAAATAAAGTGCTTTTTATAAAATCACATAGTGATATGTATATTATTTTTTATTTTGGGCTTGCAGAAGCCACAAAAAAGGGTATAGAGAAGCAAAAGGGTGCTATCTATCACCGATGCATCTTCTTCGTTTTGCACCTTATTCTGCCTAGCCAAGGTTGTTTTTGGGGCGCCCGCCCAGATGTACTAGTCATCGGTAGCGGTTATTATATTCAAGGCGGAATGTAGGATTTGCAGTCGTACTTGGCTGCAAAGCCAGGGTAGCCGGCTGAAGGAGGGATTGGCATCTCTTGAGAAATCTCAAGCATTGATTAGCTTGTTTGGCGATTTGGAATGTGATTACTCCATCACATATCCGGGGCTTTATTCTCTATTGCAATATTGTCATATTTTTAACGAAACTGGCCGAATACGTAATCTTTTATTACAATATTGGCATTTATTTTACATAAAAATTTAATAATATTGCCAAATATTTACTGTTTTGTTTTTGAATCGGATTTAACAATATTGTAATAGAGAATAGGGTCCGAGATATGTGAGGCAGTAGATAAAATACTTCTACAGGGCCAATGTTCGAACCATCAGGCCACGCCCCGCCAAAGCAGCAACAATCTGTATGCACTCGAAATTTTAGTTGTTTTGGCGTGGCGTGGTCAAATGGATCGCTCATGTATTTGGCCCTTAAAGGTACCAATCCACCAAGGCATTTGCTCGCAGGCTTTTGACGTCATAATGAAGTAAAAAGATCATGTTTCAGATATGCATAATTTCGATATGCATTTTCTTGGTGACGTTATTTTGCCCGCGAGCAAATGTTCGTTTGCCTTGGTGGGTTCTTTTTGCCCACTGAGATAAAGGGACGGATGGTACAAGTTTTCGTAGAGATAAGGCGTAGGAGTAACGCAGAGTGTCATCGACAAAACTTTTGACGTGGGTTGGAGGGGATTGAGAGCAGACCATTAACGAATATTAGAAAGAGATCAGGTGAGAGGATCGACCCAGGGGAACGCCCGCCGAGATTAACGCCATTCAGTTCTGTCTTAATTGAACGGCCAGAAACAAAGCTCTCAAACAACGAGATGTAAGTTAAGTTAGTCAGGTACAGTTTTACAGAAGGCGTCCAAGGTGTTACCTACAAGTTTTTTGCAGAGCCACGCCCAACTCATTCTACTCCCTCTTCACCTCATTTTTAACAAGTCCCTTTCTGCCGGTAAGTTTCCTTCGGTATGGAAGAAATCCTTCCTCACACCAATCTTTAAGTCAGGTGATAAACCTGCGGTGGACAACTATAGGGGCATTGCTTTGCTATCTGTTATCCCTAAACTATTTGAAAAACTTATCTATGACAAGATTGCCCCTCTAATTGTTCCGAACCTAAACGATCAGCAACATGGTTTCTGAAAAGGTCGTTCCACCACATCCAATCTTATGATAATGATATCCGAAATACTGTGCGGTATGGAACAAGGCCACCAGTTTGACGCTGTCTACACTGACTTCAGCAAAGCATTTGATCGAGTAGACCGCAACATACTATTTATGAAATTATTAAGATTTGGGATATCCGGCCCCTTCTGGATTGGATTACATCCTATCTTAACGGGAGAACTCAGGTAGTAAGATTTCAGGGCTTCCTCTCAAAAGAAATCAATGTAACCTCAGGTGTACCGCAAGGCAGCAACCTAGGGCCACTTCCAGCGCCGTAGTGAGGGTCTCGGGGGCCCTTGTGCAAGATTTCGTAAGGGGCCCTTGAAAATGAGTTTCTAAAAAAAATGTGATTTCGTTCGCTCGTACAACGCGAGAGCACGAGAAGTTTAAAACAAAAGAGCGTTGTGCCTAAAGGTGAAATTTCATGTGGGCGTCTAGCGTTGAGCGTCAAGTGTTTTCAATGCAACAGAAAGAGAGCGACTATATTTCTTTCTCTGTCTGTTGCATTGTAAAAACTTAACGCTCGACGCCTGACGCTCCCATGAAATCTCTACTTAAAGGTCTTATTCATAGGGGCGTCAAGCGTCGAGCGTCAAGTTTGTACTGGTTTTTACGAAACAGAAAGAGAAAGATATATTTCTGCGCTTGTCTGTTGCATTGTAAAAAACTTTACGCCCAATGCCTGACGCTCATCCCATGAAATCGCTACTTAATGCATGTAAATAATAAAATCATAAGCTCTCTAACAAAGCAGCGTTCATTAAAAAAAAGGGTTCTCGAAAACATTTTCTATTAGATACTAATAAGAGCGTTCTAGAAAAAAAAGTTTCCCAGGGGCCCTTTCCATAAAAAAGTAGATCCAATTTTATACAATGTTATAAAAACGTTATCGAAGATCTTTTCTAGCTCATACTTTAAAACGAATTCTAAAAAAAAAAAATCTTCGGGGGCCCCTCAGGGGCGGGGCCCTGGTGCGCCGCACCGCCTGCACCAAAGTCTAGTAATAACAAGTCTTTCATCTTCATACAAAATTTTCACCCGGTTGGTTGTGTGCGTGCATATATGAACATCACTGCTGAGCAAAACTCAACGCATACTTCGTGAATTCAGCGAGACAAAGCCAGATTCTGTCTTTACGGTAAAGTATGCAGAACAGAAAAGGAAAGAAAATTGAATCAGCTGTCAAAATCGAAGTCATCAAAACAAACGAGCAAATATGCACCAATACATCAACATTATCCCCATAAAATTTTCTGTTGTTTAGTTGTATGCTAGCGCTTATAAAAATATTGCATTCTCTCTCTGATAGCCTGACATCGTCGTTTGAAGAACTTATGCATATAGCTGTTCGTCTTTCACTCATTAACCATATGAAGATGAAAGACTTGTTGATTTCTAGACTTTGCGCCTGCACATGCCTAGTTACGGCGCTGGCCACTTCTATTTAACATATTCATTTCCGACCTATCTGAAAAATTAAATGGCATTCCGCACCTCTTTTACGCCGATGATTTAAAAATTTATAGTGCTATAAGGTCTCAAACTGATGTATCCTTTTTACAGTCGAAACTTAATGCACTACAAGACTGGTGCACCACTAACAATCTTCTTCTTAACACCAGTAAGTGCCACGTAATTACCTTCTCCAGGAAAAGAAACACACAGCTGCAAAATTATTATCTCAATGACAATGTCTTGGATCGTGTCGATCACATTGTTGATTTATACCATGTTTCCATCGCACTTGAAATCCGCAGGTTTTGATAAAAACGATTTGGCGAGATCCAAATGTGTTTCCATCGCACCAGGCAGTTTTCGCTTGTCATAACAAACTTGCACATCAAATTTTAAAAACCTACTTATATCAACAACACTGAGGAATTTGGAAAGAATAGACTGTAAAATAAGGAAAAAATATAAAGATTCATTTATGCTCCCATAAACGTTAAAGATATGTTGTTGTTGTTTTTGTTAATTTACTAGCATAAAGCTAGCGAACCCTGACCACAGGGTTTCTTACTGGTTCAGCCTTGCGGCTATATAAACCAAAATACTTGACTAAAATTAAACTAAAATTCTTTCTTGGTACAGAACAACGTGGCAGGCGTCTCTGTTGGGTGCTGTGAAGAATGTCACATTCAAGTAGACAAAGCTGGTCCGATGATTAAAGCTGTCATCATAGTTGTCAAATGGGGTACGTCCGGTACTGCAGAATCCAAACTGCGATGGAAGGTCCAGTAAAAAATCTCAATGTAGACTAGATTGCCAAATTATCAAGGTATGAATGTAGGAGAGTAGCTCTCTGTGAGCTGCTACAGCATCATGTCCCCTATCACGTGCTGCAGCAGGTTGCAAATTATGTCCAGAAATTTCAGAAAAGATAAACAAAAAACAAAAAAATCAGTGGCGTATCAAATATCATAACTATAAAAACTGAATGTGTGTCCCCCCAGCTGCTCTGACTAAGTTGTCCTCTATCAACCAGCCACGAGTCATCAGTATCAGTCGGCTCCCTAAGTGGTGTCCTCACATACCCTTGAAACATAATGATTTACTCCAAGATACTGATTTCTCAAGCGATGTAAACAGGCCGCACACATACTCAGTATGTCGATAATTTCCTGGTCTGATAATAATTGTCCATCATGTATTCCTGGCATGAGGCACGCAAAATCCACCTCCAAAAGACCCACGTGCAAGATGCTAAGATTTGAAATAGCCATTAATATAATGTCACTGATAAATATAATAGCTGAATGTGTGTCCTAACAGTTGCTGTGACTGAGTTTCCCATCCTCAAATAGTCACGATTTATCGGTATCGATTCGCTTTCACAACTCTGAATTCACCATTAAACTTAATAATTTACTTCAAAATACCGATTTTTCAAGCGATGTAGACTGGCCGGACACACTCTCAGTATATGAAAATTTCCTAGTCTGATAATCTTTTGTCCATCATGTGCAACCGGCATGGGTCACGTAAATCCACACAAAAAGACCCGCGTGCAGGATGCTCAAATTGAAAAATTCTTGAATATAAAGTCACTGATACAATTTTATTAAAATGATTAGAAAGGCCATGCTCAAAAAATGTCCTAATTGAAAAATGTGCACAGATCACGGATAGATATTATGACCATGTGAGTGCCTTAGCCCATATTGTCCATTGATGCAACCGTTAACGGTAGATGACGCTTCCGCATGGATTAAGCATATCGATGTATAAAAACATGTGCCATTTTAAATTCTTAGTAAATCCTCTTGATCCATGAAATTAAGGCAATGTAAAAAACACAAATCTATAGTAGTTGAAGAAATCTAACTGATGATCGTTTGATCATACTATACATATATCACAGTCTTATACAAAAAGAAAACTCAGTATTTAGATATTTTCTTAATTAATTTTAAGAAGAAAGAAACACATGTCTATGTATGTTACCGAAACATAATTAATATAAACTGAAGCACGATGGCTTACATAAAAACTCAAAACTTGTAAAGAACGAAAACTAAGATTAATTTTATATATAAAAAAACATGTCTTTGTAGAATACTAAAACCGTAATAGTAAAACACTGTTAATCAGTCGAGCACTGATTTAATGGGAGGGCCAGTCGCAGGAGAAGCGACCGACCCGGTCGGAAGCGAAAGCCGAACTGAACGTTAAAGATAGAAAATTTAAAAATAACAAATTCGTACTGTCAAAATTTTTTACAGCTGAGAAATTTCCCCAAGCTGAGTACACTTGCTGAATAGGCTGAATAGTCATTAGCAAGATTTCGATCGAGATTTCATTGAAATCTCCTCCGAAAGACGATTTCATTTTATATGCTAAAACATGAGATTTCAAACGAGATTTCGTCCGAAATCCTCATTTTTGCCGAAATCGGGAGATTTCGAGTGCGATGGAAACATGATATTAGGCATTGTCCTCGACAGCAAGTTAAACTTTAACTTACACTATGATAATATTATTGCTAGATCCAACAAGCTGTTGGGCTTTATCAAAAGAAGAGCTAAAGAATTCGACAATGTTTGGGTTACTAAAGCCTTGTTTTGCTCATTGGTCCGTCCTATTCTTGAGTATGCGTACCAGATCTGGGATCCTATATTAGTATTAATCGAATATAATCTGTCAAAAAGAAGTTCCTTCTTTTTGCGCTTAGGAACCTCTATAATCCTTCGGATTTTCACAACCTTCCTCACTATAAGGACAGGCTCAAAATCCTTGATCTCTTGCCTCTATCCCTTAGACGGAAATTGCTTATATCTTATTTTACCCTGGATGTCCTGAACAATAACCTCAAGGTGCAGTTCCTGTCGGACACAATCGAATTTAACGATACTCGACAAACAAGACATTCCAAACTACTTAATACCATGTTTCCATCGCACTTGAAATCCGCAGGTTTTGATAAAACGATTTGGCGAAATCCAAATGTGTTTCCATCGCACCAGGCAGTTTTCGCTTGTCATAACAAACTTGCACATCAAATTTTCAAAACCTAATTATAACAACAAAACTGAGGAATTTGGAAAGAATAGTCTGTAAAATAAGGAAAGAATATAAACATTCATTTAAGCTCCATTTTAAACGTTAAAGATAGAAAATTAAAAAATGACAAATTCGTACTGTCAAAATTTTTTACAGCTGAGAAATTTCCCCAAAATTTCCCACTTGCTGAATAGGCTGAATAGTCATTACCAAGATTTCGATCGAGATTTCATTGAAATCTCCTCCGAAAGGCGATTTCATTTTATATGCTAAAACATGAGATTTCAAACGAGATTTCGTCCGAAATCCTCATTTTTGCCGAAATCGGAAGTAAAGAGTGCCCGCATCGCACTGAATATGCTAGAAACGAGCCCGTTAACAGGTGCTGCATTACCTTCAATTCCTACGCGTCCTGTTTCTCTCCCTCAATTAACAAAAGTTCCTATAAAAGAAAACTAATTTCCCTGTTGTCCTCTTCTAACTAACATTATAGACCTAGATCTTAGTTTAATATTTAAATATTAAATACTTGCAATGTTCCTTATTAATGTTAATATGTATTTTTTTTATCTGTAACTGTTTTTGTTAAGTGCCTTAAAAGCACATCACATTTCCAACGACAGTATTTCACAAGTCATTACCTAGTCGCTTACTTAGCCATTACAATGTAAAGACCTCCATTTTATTAAATTTGCAGTAGAATTTTTCAATTACCATGTAAGCGGTTACACAAATCATTAATGAATTCTTGGGTTACCTGAGTAACTCCTCGCTAGTTTTCAAGCTGGGGTTTGGCAAATAAATAAATAAACAATGTTTCAAGTTTCTGCAAATATGTATGTATGTAGTTTAAAGAGGGGCGGCTTTTCTATCCACTCAATCAACTCAGTAATTTGCAAATCAACAAATTTTAAGAATGCTTGTGATTTTTTACCTTTGAACCCAAAAAATATTAAAAATGAATGAAAATATTGTAGATGTATTATAGAACTAGAGAGATTATAGTCCAGTCAATTTAGACATCCGAGGGTACATAAACTCGCACCAAGCTGAAAATTGGTAGGATTGTTCAAAGCACCGTTATAAATGAAATCTAAAAAGTCCCCATCGATCCGGCACCTGGAACCTGGATTTACTCGGGGTCAAAGGTCACAAAAACGGTTTTTTTTGCGATTTTCAGCAAAACGGTAACTTTTATCATAAAATAGTGTTTACAAAGTTTGTAGATTATGCGATTACCTACTAAAAAGGATCTCATACATTTTCCCGTACTTCTAGACCGATTATAGTAGAGCAACGTAATTAGGCTCATCTTTTAGGTAAATGTGTATTCTTTTATGTGAAAAAAATAACAGAAACCTGAGTGACTCCGTTTAAAAGATATGTAGGTTCAAAGTATGGGCAAACTGTCGTTTTTCAGCTTGTCATAACAAACTTGCACATCAAATTTTAAAAACCTAATTATATCAACAAAACTGAGGAATTTGGAAAGAATAGGCTGTAAAATAAGGAAAAAATATAAACATTCATTTAAGCTCCATTTTAAACGTTATAGATAGAAAATTTAAAAATGACAAATTCGTACTGTCAAAATATTTTACAGCTGAGAAATTTCCCCAAGCTTAGTACACTTGCTGAATAGGCTGAATAGTCATTACCAAGATTTCGATCGAGAAATCATTGAAATCTCTTCCGATTTCATTTTATATGCTAAAACATGAGATTTCAAACGAGATTTCGTCCGAAATCCTCATTTTTGCCGAAATCGGAAGATTTCGAGTTCGATGGAAAAATGGTATTATACCATGTTCGCACTGAGCCGAAATTACGTGATTTCGGCTATTTTGGTGATTTCGCCCAAAATCACGTTCAAAATCATGTGATTTTCCATGTATTCTCGAGATTTCGAAATCATCTCAAACCTCGTAATTTGGGCAAAATTACGAACGAAATCATGTCGAAGCGAATACTAAAACCTAAAAATCGAATTCAGCTCAATTCAGCACGTCTCCTTTGATGGTGTACTTGTCAGTCTGACACATTTTAATAACACAATTTTGATTTTTCACATTTTAAAATACAAATACCCAAGATATATAAAATAAATAAGCTATGGGCTTTGTTATAAGAGGAATTGCTAGTGAAATTCGGCAGAAAAAAAAAAGACATGAGTAGTGCTAGAAAAACTGTCAAACGAAATCATTTCAATCCAGTGCGAACGGTTCTACATAATTTCAAAATCACTTTCCAAAATCACCTAATTTCGGCTCAGTGCGAACATGTTATTACTCTATAATCAATGGTTGACCTGTCGAATGTCGTTTTCGCAAAATAATATCTCCTAAAAGTATGCAAAATCCAATGGAACCGCTGCACATTGATTATAGACAAGTAGGTATGGACAAACATCTTTCCAGTTAGTTTGTTAGATGGCGATAGTTACACTGATTTAAGTTTTAGTGCTGCGAATTTCTGTTGAAAACCTCTAAAATCCACGGGAATGAGTTTTCAACATTATTTTAAAAATATTATTTCTTTATTAGTGCATATTAATCATAAAATAGACAATTTTTTTAATTTTATTATTTTTTAGTAAAACATAAAGAAGCGGGTTTGCGCCTGAATTTAAAAAAGCATTTCAAAGCCCTTGACGCATGTTGGAAGAAAAGCCAAAAGTTTCGGATCTAAAAATAGATACCTGTGCGCATATTCCTTTTGTTTTGTTTTGGAAGGGGGCGGGTGGGCTGAAACTATGATGATTTCTTGGTCGGTGGCTGAAATTTATCAATGAATTAATGAATGGGAAGAGCGATTTATTGGGAAATTTTGCATCGTGTTTTTTTTTATTTTGAGAAAAATAAAATAGGTTTTTTTTGAATAAAAATTATAGTTTTTGTGTGTTGATTTTATTATTGCTTACAGAGAAAATTTAAGCCATTTAGTATGGGTTAATTTAAATATACATATGTATTTACTTACAATAATACGAGTTTTGACAATTAAGTAATGAGACTGATTATATTGCCGCGATTGTGGTAACCCTGCGCCCTTGAAATTCCCTTTCCCTTCTCTCGGCATTCTTCCCCTCTCCATTGATATATTTGCCATCGCTCTAGCTTGTTTAGTTCGCCTGCTCTGTCGTGTTGAGTAAACGTGTATACGTGGTGCTCGTCACGAAAATGGAAAAAGCGAAATCAAGAACAACACGTCGCGATAAAATTTTGCGTCAATGGCAATACCGAACGATTGACTATCGCCTACTGCTCTGCAAATGACGTTTCCGAACTCAGCCAGTGCCTGCACAAACGATTTCTGGTATGGACAAACGAATCTGTGACTGGACAAACGAATTCAGACTTGGAAAAACGATTTCTGTCCACGGACAAACGAATTCTGTCATGGACAAACGAATTCTGGCTTGGACAAATGGATCTGTGCCTGGACAAACGAATTCTGGCATGGGCAAACGAATCTGTGCTATGCATTCTAGGAGTTCAGTTGGAAAATATTGAAAAAAAGTTCAATATTTTTTGACGTTTCTTGATTTTTCGACCACTTCAAAGTGTTAACTTCTTAGGCGCGTTTGGCACTTTTTCGCTGGGGGTAAAATAAAGAATTCGCGACACGCGCACTTTGTTGCACACCCGTTTTTGGACACTTGCTGCAATGATGGCGACACGCGCACTTTGTTGCACACTCGTTTCTGGCCACTTGTGCCTATGCAGCTGTCTAGAGCATGGAAAAACTTTTGGTTGAGCTCCACTTACAAACAGCAGCGTATAATTATATGTGTGCGAGGCAAAATAGCCCGCGCTTGGTTTTGAATGTTGCAATTCACAAGCTGCTCTCAGCATTCGTTTTATATTCTCACAATGCAGACGCCGCTCTCAAAATCCATGGCATATTCTCGCACCCATTCATTTCATATTTTCGCAATACAGACGCCGCTCTTAGCATTCATTTCATCCTCTCGCACACATTCGCTGCTGTCTGTTGCTCTAGCTAGACCAAATTTTGCTTACATATCTGGCAACTTTAGTCATCAGAATCTTGAGTCGAATTTTTTTTTGACACATCAATTTGAAAAAAAATTCAGCATTTTTGGTTGAAAATTGACGAAGTTATGGCACTTTGAAAAATCGTTCATTTCGGAAAAAATTTAGGGGGCCCGCTAATTTTTGTGCCCAGTGTATTTGAATTTATGTTTATGATATAAATATAAATCGCTTAATTTTACTTGTTCTGAAAAAATTCAAATTGAATCCAGTAGATTCCCATAAAAATTTAGATCCGTGACTTTGGCTCAATATAATATGATTTTTTTGCATATTTGCACAATAATATAGCAAATAAAATAGCAAAAATTTTTGTTTTGTGACTATTGCACCAACCCGACGATATGTACGGTGTATTATGTACTACATATTTCCTATGAACTATATACTATGTACTTATTACTGTATATTATCTACTATTTTTACTAAAAACTACATTATAACAGTCATCCATCGTCCGAACTTTGTGTGATAAGTTTAAGACAAATAGTTTAATTTCCAAAACATTGCAACACATTTTAAAGTGAGTGCATATAAGTAACAATTAAATAAACTTTAACAGAATATTCATAAATAAAATATATTAATCCTTATCGTCCTATATTAAGATTAATTTGGAAATTTAGACTAGCCATAGAAGTTAACACTTCTAAAGTGTGGTCCTACGCACACTCATTTTTTTTCCAATATTAAATACGTTATGACTTTTTTTTATGTGGCAGTGCTAAGCTTAGGAGTCACCCTTTGTAATACTAGTCCGTCATGTCATTTGTCACGTCATGGTGCAATATATAGCAGTAAGCTTAGAATGGTAGTGAAGAGGGGGGGGGGGGGGGGGGTATATAGGTTAAGGATTAATAGGTACGGGCGGGTATCGAAGAAGGTGGTGATGAACCCTGCGTTTGAACTCTTGGATGTTGTAGGAGTTCGGAAATACTGACTGCGAGAGGTTATTCCACAGTACGTTATAACTTACGTTATAACAGACAACGATTGAGATATAACTGTCAAAACATATTTCAAAAAATTATAAAGCAATGCGTCTCTTTCTCGCAAAATATTTGTTATTCGCAAAATTAGTTTTTCTAGCAGATTTATCAGCCGAAAAAAATGCGAGTGTCATAAGGGCATTACCGAGAAGTTTGACAAAATAAATTGACAGTTTGATAAAATTAAACTAAATATTGAGTTTTTTTAATATTTAAGCTTCTGTTACATCCATTTTTGATTATTTAGCAGCTTTACTCTTTTTTTGGGCAGGCTTTAGGATAGCCCAACTGTAATACATACATACATTTTAATCTTCACTTCTCTGCTACTATCGGTGGTTGTGCCTAAGGCCGCTATTACATTAGGATGCCATGGCAGCGTAGCCAGCAACGTAGCCATCTGGAATATGTACATTTGCATTATGAGTATTAGACCTGGCGACGGCCTGGCCACGTATCCAGAATGGAAGCGTGGCCATAGCGTTCGCACATCCCAGATCTATTTGGTTACGTCGCCGGTGAATTTTTTTACTCCGATTAGCTGTCACTTTCCGTATTTTATTTGTTTTTATTGTTTTGTTGGAATGGAACTTCGATACGGAAAGATTTATTTTAAAAGCAGACCGGCGATTTTCCTCAGAGGAATATTCAGATAGGGTAAAAAAGAAATAGGGTGTACCCAATAGCGCCTTTTATTCCTTTTCAAACCTCTGATGCCTTTTTGCGACACAAATACAACAACATTTTTTCTTCGATTTCCATTTTAAAAATAACACCTGACATTGGCATCTCACATTGGCCGCTGCATTTGGCAACTTGTAAAATTTGATGTAGCCATAGTTGCGTTGCTGGCTACGCTGCCATGGCATCCTAATGTAATAGCGGCCTAAAGTGTTTGCCGTTTATGCCGCACAACCAAAATGGTTCAAACCCTGCCACACTTATTGTAGACAACAACCGTATTTTGCTTGGAGAAATATACCAGTATTTTATGGCACTACCCTTTCATTTATTGAATTCGCCGTAACAGAATTGTTATTGGTATTTGTAATAAATTTGCAAAGTTGTCGTCTTGGTTGTAAAAAATTTGATAAGGTGTGCGACGAAGAAACGCCGATGAAAAATTGTAAACGCACGGCAATGGGTGCTAGGAACTGCAAAAATTTGCGATTAACTGATAGCTAGTTAAATAATAATTCAGTGTGTCCTAAAATAATTCAGGGAAATTGTGAATTTATTCGATAAAGGGTTCATTTTAATCGCGCCACTAGCCTCAATTCTCTTTTACGTTAGCAGGCGCTTGTGTGTGTGGTGACGTTCTCTCGTCGATATAGTTTTTGCAAACAGCGGGACAAGCAAAAAACTTTTTCAAACTATTCTGACTTGTAATATTTGCTGGAAAGTACTCGTATAGTTGAAAATTTATAGTTAAAATCTGTTTTGAAAAAAGAAACGTAGACTAGTGCACAAACTGGTGTCTGGACAATCGCAATAGAATTAAAAAATGGGACGTGTGGTAGTGAGCTGAATCCGCAACAGCCAAAATGTGCGAAAATCGTAGTTAAAAGTTCAGTCCTTTTATTTTGCCCAAAAAAATTTTTGTTTGCATTCAATTGTATCCCATAATCCAAAATCCCAAAAGAAAATCGGTAATTTTTTAATTTTCTTAATAAAAAAATCCCTTAACATGTTCAGAGAAATCACAATTTAATTGTGCGACGCGACCTTATTATATTACCTTTATATTTTGTCTATTTGGTGTAGATCGCCTTTTCCCCCTACAATTTTGAATATAGCGTAATTTTCATAATTTCTACTACTGCCTTTGACACGGAGGTAAATTTTCTGGTGAAGTGCGTACATTGACACTTGCTGTCAAAAATGGTGAAAGAAAAGCCAAATTCTACTCGGATCTATGATAAAGATGGATTCAGGCGACGTGCGGCATGCATTTGTGTCCGATCAGATGCAGAAACTGAGGTAATTTTTACTTTTATTGCATATTTATATACAAGAATTATTAAATCAATTTTATACCATCCGGCAAATATCAAAGAACCTCCGGTTTATCCTTTCATATGTCACGAATAATTGCGGCGAAATCAGATAAATTCTCCCACTGATGGGCGATGGGCGAATTTTAGTAAATTATTTATCCTGTTGGTTTTATTATAACAAATCTTAGAATACAATTCTACAGGATTGATAATTATTTTATTTTCTAAAATTTATATCATTTATGAAAATGAGATAACTTTTTATGATGGAAATTAGACAGAAAAATTCTCTGCAATTACTGTGCGTAACCCGTTAAGCCTCGGCCACGATACGAGCGGCGAGCGGCTAGCGGTGAGCGGCAGAGCGGCACAGCGGCGATTCTGAGCTTTATGTTTGGATAGTTTTATATGGAAAACGTTTGAATCCGGCCACGATACGAGCGGCGAGCGGTGAGCGGCAGAGCGGCAATACTGAAGTGCCGCTCGCCGCTAATCCGAGACATTAATTTTTTTGGTGCCGCTCGCCGCTCTGTTATTATTTTGTTGTAGCAATGGAAAAAAGTGTAAAAAAATATTGTAAAAGATGGCTTATCTTGCCCAGAATGTAATTAAAGGTTTCAATTGACATTCTGGTGTATTCGAAAACACGAATTTTATCTTTTCTTAACCCGAAAGATAGATGGTGATCACCAAACCTTCTTCTTCGCTCGTTAATGGGATGAACTCCATATTTCCTATTATAAATTAATTTATTGAGAATACGCCTATTCAACAAAATATTATCACTTAAACTTCATACTTTTAGCATACCTTCCGGAGATAGCTTTTCTACTACTGAACAAGTCGAATCGCCGCTCGTATCCTGGCCACCACCGCTCTGCCGCTCGCCGCTCACCGCTCGACGCTGGCCGCTCGTATCGTGGCCGAGGCTTTAGAATAATGTTTTTTGTGATACGTTTCTATGCACAACTGTTCTTTGAATGTAATCGGTTAACTACTTGAACAATGATACATATAGTTTGTAATTTGTAGTTCCGGCGATTTAAATTTGGGACTTGTAAAAGTTATTTGGGCAGAAATATTTCGAATATTTAAGCTAATTCAAATGAAAGTAATTTTGCAACTTCTTAGCTCCACGTTTTGCATTTCGAGACCAAGCAAATGTAATTTTATAAAATAATAAAAAACCGCTATGCCACCCATCCATATTAAGAATATTATATAATTAATATAGAATAAACAGTTAAAAAGCTAAAAATGTGCAATTAGCAATCATCATACCGGTGGTCAACAACTGTAAAAAAAACTAATCGATAAGTGGCGCTAAATAAATAGAAATGAAATTGTGTGTAATTTAAGAACTCTTTTAATGTCGGCTACACCAGCTTAAGGCAGATGCTATTGCCGAAGGGGGCTATGCTTAAACAGATAGATCATTTGTGATTTTATACACATTTACCTGGTGGTGGTGGAATTTCATGCTGTATTATTGTAATTTTTAAGTGCCTACTAATTAAAAAAACGGTGGTTAATTGCCAAATTTTGCTATATTAGCTTTGTTCAGTAGTTTTCAGGACTGGACAGATCAGGACAGAATAGAAGAGAATTGGACAACAAGCAATTAAACGTCAAACCTTTTAGAACAACTTTGAATAGAAAATCTAATGAACGCTTTCTTGTACTTTTTTGTTCTGACAATTTCCGTTGTCAAAATTTCATATACACATTTGTCAAAACTATAAAAAAACAACAAAAATATCTTGTCCAAAGCAGTCCCTAAAAAAATCGAGAACAAAAAAGTGAAGCTTCCGACTATCTAGAACAACTTAATGAACACCAGACTAGAACTATTTCGGACTAAAAATAACAAGTTCGATAACTAATGAACGCCAAAACTTGTACTTTTCTATCCTAGAATGTTTTAAATCGTTCTAGCACTGACTAATGAACAGACTGTATAGCTTTGTTCAGTAGTTTTCAGGACTGGACAGATCAGAACAGAATAGAACAGAATTGGCTACATTTTGCTTTAGCATACATTCTAATATGAAGGCATAAGAGCTACAATTTGCATTACCATTCAATCTAATATGAAGATATAATGCCTACATTTTTCAAGATAGCAATCTATATTGGAAGGCAGTATATTTAATATTGTTACGTTTTAACGGCTTAAGGGATTCGTACGATTTATTAAGGAATACACTTTTTAAATATTCACACAAAAACTTATTAAAAACCAAACACAATTCAATAACAAACACAATTCTTAAAGTTCACTATAATCACTTGCAATTTAATATCCCACACTATTAAATTCTATTGAACGCTTTTTAATTCACTTTTCAATCACTATTTTTCGCTTTAGGTCACTTTTATCACTTTTCAAATCAAACTGACTCCCAAATAACATTTCCACCACATTTATATATCCAAGCTCCCCCTTTATCTAACTTCTGGAACTTTATATGAAACTCAATTATAAAATAAAAATGTGTTTCATTTCACAACGTTCCTGGTAGCCCCGTCATCTTTTGGGCAGATATGTTCCTCCGCATCGGACCATCTGGTCTCGCTAATTCCCATGATCTTGATGATTTGTTGAGGACTTCATCCAGCCGTCCCTCAGCAAGCAGTGTTCTCATATTCCATGATCCGATTCGTGTTCTTGTTCGAAAAGCAAAGGTTGTCGTCCGGTTCCGAGGCATTGCCTGATTGCGGCGATTTTAAGGCGCTTCCAGAGTCTGCACTCCGGAAGCTCCTGACATCCTCAAGAATAGTTCTCCATCTGCGGCTGATGGGCACGTGATCTATCTGATTTCTCGTTCTACCATCGGGCGATACCCAGGGGCCAGTTCGTGTATGTCGAAAATGAAAATTTTTTTTCGTCTCGGGTTCGCGTAAGTCGAAAAAATTGAAAATTTTCGCCTGAAGCCGACGAAAGGCACTCGAAAGGTCTTGGGTTGTCGAGTTTTTGCATTAGGACACGAACAATTTTCTTTCGGCTTACGCGAACGCTAAAATTTTCGTCGCCAACATTTTTCGACTTCAATTTTTTTTCGTTCGACTATCGTCGTTCGCCATACACGAACTCCAGGTCTCTTTGTGTATCTTCTTGTGGAAAATGTAAGGACAGGAGAGCAGCAAGCGAGTTGGAAGACGAGAGAAATTAAATAAAAAGAAGTACGCGGGCCTAAAACTGTAATTTTTCCCTTGATTTCGTGGGTGAAATAATTCTTGAAACAAATTTTTTCACATCTGAAACTGTTACATGAAGCTCCCTTATAATATATTACATTAAATTTACAGTTTTGCACGACTCTAAAAGCTTTATATCAAAAAGAGATAAAGAATTAGTGAAGTTTACAGAAAAATTGATATTTGAAAAAGGATGTTTTTGGTTTTTTGAATTTTCATCGATGTTTTTCTATTGTGACACTATCATTTTTTTACGCCATCTAAAAGTAGAGGATTCAACGAAAAAAATGCGTCTTCAAAATTTTAAAAATCAAAAATTCGTTCGCCAACTTTTTTGATTAAAAATGGGGCCTTTTTTTAAATTAAGGTCATAAAAACAAAACGAAACAACCAATCGCTTTGAAAAAAATTGGGCCTTTTCGAAACATGAAAATCTACATTTTCCTCAAATTTCATTAAAATTGGATCATTTTTGTGAAAGATAAAAATGATAAACCAAAAACTCGGTTTTTGACGTTTTTCTCCATTTTTGAGGTTATGTTGAAAAATGGTTTGAACAAAAGCTCTAGATCTTTTAATTATCTACAACGTTTACATTTAACGTTTTTCGATAGGAGGTCTACTTTTCTCAAAAATCGTAAAAAAACACATTTAACCCCCCAAAACCCACATTTTGGCTCCCCGCCCCCTTTCCAGTCATCTGCTGCGGTGCTCTCGATTTTTCCTTGTTTATATAGCAATTCTCCCAAATTTTCCCGCCTTCCATATACTGCTAAGAATTTTTCTAGTTTTTGGCTTTTCAAAAGCGTATTTGCACTGGTCTATGAGACGAATATTATAAGACAACACTACTGATATGATCCTGAACAGTGCCGTTGCTGCTTCAACAGACAGACAGTCGAGCACAAACGTACTAACAAAACTTTTAAATATACTTGATTTTGTTTTAATATCATGTAAATAGATATAAGCTTGCAAAATGACAATTGTTTTGAAATAAAAGACAGACACTTCAATTACATTAATGTAGAAGATGATAATATGGTAATCCGCGCTTCTGCCATTCTTCACAAAGCAAAATAAAGCGAAGTTTTCCTTTTATCAAAAGATCCTTCATTTTCAGGAACGATATCATGAAGAGCAGAAAGTAACTGTCCAATAGATAGCGCTTGGCTAATTTTACCCCATTTAAGGTTGGTAGTGAGTGTTATAAATAGATCGTTACGTCCATACCTTCTTACATAGCGGAATGCATCCCGGGAGTTATATGAATTTTCATTTTCATTGGTTGCGTCCTGAAGAAGTATATTATTCTCCAGTTTTGTTGATAAGTTCTTACAAAAGGCAGTCTCTCTGTTTCAACCTATGAATAGGCATCTATCAAATACTGATTAAGTATTTACTTATAACAATGCAAATGATTGTGCTTATTTTCTCCAACCTTAGTCCCATAAAAGTAGAATAGTAATTCGGGTACTTTGTTATTAAAATGATGCTTGCTTGATACTGAGATTGACTTGATAGATTGTAAAATTATAGCTGTCTTGACCATAAACAAATATTAAGGGATATTGCTGTGTATCATATTATAATATGTGAGTCTCTGTGGTTCGTTGTAGTTTGTTATCGTTTCTATGAAGTATTATGTCACGGTAATCACATTGTTGATTTACCAATAGCACAGAGGTTTCATTTGTAGTCGATTCAGTATTGTGACCTCTGTGGCCTGTTGCAGGTCGTCGGTCTGCATTTTTCAAATTTCATTTCAATAATTGTAGCTATATTTAAATATCCATTTGTGCCTAAGTAGATATTGATCGGCCTAAAGGCAACCCTAACAACGAAAATCCGACCAAAAAAAGTCTTCAAATAGTAAGATTTACTTTGGCGAACTTAAATATTTAGATAGAGCTCTTTTAGGTCTAGAATTGGAGTGATGAGAAAAGTGTTCACTCGCTTTCCTTCGACCATAGGTCCTAGTTTTCGGTCTAATCCGATAGTCGGTACGAGAGCCGGGGCCGATAATCGGTTCTGATACTCGAATTCGAGTAAAAATATAATAAAAAAAACTACGTTTTTATTTTGAATTTGGAAAGATGACACTCCGCTAATAATATTCTAGTTGAGTTGTCATATGTATATCCTTTCGTTTGATACCCATACCGAGTGGGTTGTAAATAAAAAGGTAATCCGCCATGTTTAGTCGACCGCCATTTTGAATTTGAAACGACGCCAAATAGCTAATTGTATTTTACTTTTTATTCTGTTTCATTTGATACCCTTATGGAGGGTCGGCGAGCAAAATTGCGAAATTCGGCCACCATTTTGATTTATTTACAAAGTGGTCAGATTACATAGCAAATGGTTTTAATTGCATTGCGAACTATACATATGTATGTACAAAATTTGAAGTTGATCGGTTATATGGAAGTGGATCAAAAATAATTTGCAAAATTTGTCTTCATACATACTATATGTATAAGGTGAAGTTAATGTAAAGGGTATACAAATAGCCTAAAAAAATACTGAATCTTCCGAGATTAGTGGCCAAACAGACAGACAAAAATTTAAAAAATACTTGTTTTTGTTTTAATATCATGTGAATAACCATATGAACTTAGGAAAATACAATTATTTTGAAATCACGGACAGACACTCCAATTATATTCATATAGACCTTTACCAATAACTTCATTCAATTCATTTTTAGCTTGATTTCGAAACGAAGTTTGTTCCCATATACTGGCTGGAGCAATAAAAACTTTACATTCAAAATTATTTTTACTGTTAAGTTCATTTTAAAATAAAGGAGTATGTTTTAGTTCTTTCAAACTACATATATATTTATATTTTCTACATTTTAGTCTTTTATATATCTTCAGCCATTTTATTGTGGCCGCCATATTAGATTAAAAATACCACCTACTGTATTATAATCGATAGAATAAGTAGCTTTAAGCATTAGCTACATTTATATTAGATTATATATAAGATATGAAAATAAAAATGCTTAAAAAAAATAATAATAATCGTCATACCCTTTCATTTGAAACTAATACCGAGGGTCTTGTAAAGAAAAAGATAATCCACCATTTTGAATTTGAAATGACGCCACATAGCTAATTGTATTCTACCATTCATGCCGTCTTATTTGTCGGGGGTCGGAGAACACATTCGCAAAAATCTTCCTTGATCTACAGTGAGCGTCAAAAGTGAATCAACACCTAAAAATTTTATATTTCAACTTCAATATCTCAACATGCTCATGGAAGAGCATACCATACCTTGATTTAAAAGTTGGTTTATTCTCAAAATATTAAAAAATGGATGAGGAGGTTCTGTCATGGTTTGGGGGTGCATGGCAGCGTCTGGTGTTGGCAATCTTGTCTTCAATGATAATACAATGAAGAAAGAAGATTACCTTGACATTCTGGAGGAAAATGTGGATCCTAGTGTTCAAAAATTAGGCTTGTCTAGACTCTTTCAGCAAGACAATGATCCTAAACATACATCCAAGATGGTTAAGGAATGGCTATTGTATAGGACACCAAAATAATTGGACCATCCACCATCGTCACCTGACTTGAACTCAATAGAAAATTTGTGAGATCATCTGGATTGACAAATCCGCAAGCGGACGATTTCGAGTAAAGAGAGGCCTAAAACAAGCCTTAATTGACGAATGGCAGAATATTCCTGAAAGTGTAACCAGGCAGCTTGATGAGTCCACGCCGAGAAGATTAGAAGCCGTTATTAAAGCTAAAGGTGGTCAAACCAAATATTAATTTAGAAATCACTTTTAACGCCAAAAAAGTAGGACTTTTTTACATTTTTGTTTATAACTCTTTTGTTAATAATGCTATCGAAATAAATTTTTTTTAATATTTTGAGAATAAACAGACTCAAGGTATGGTTTGCTCTTCCACGAGTTCCTAGTGTTGAGATATTGAAGTTGAAATGTAAAATTTTTAGGTGTTGACTCACTTTTGACGCTCACTGTATATATCATTTTGATTCTGGTCGTTTCCTTTGTCTTGCCGCTAAGTTTTTAACCGTAATCTTATTAACAACTAGGTAATAATCGACGCCCACACTCGTTCTTCTGTAACTCTGGATATTCTTATTATGAAACCCGGTGTTAAATTAAATACTTGCGATGACGAATTCAATCATTCTGTTCCGGTTATCGTTTGAGTCTTTATGTAGTGGGAACTTGCCAGCGTAAGGCTAATAATATAGTTCCGTACACACTTTTGCGCAAATACGAGTTTCATCTCAAAGGAAAGAGTTTATTTTCCATCAATTGCTCGTTCTGTCCAATGCACATTGCGATTGCTTGAGACATTTGCCAGCTCTCCATCTCAATTAGGAGAGGTAGGGCTTGTTCCCACTAGCACGGACCGTCTGTTTTCTCGGTCCGTCTAAAGAGACGAATATGCCAGAGGCAGTACAATTAAATTAAATTGTTCACATTTAGACGGATCCGGAAAAGGAACGGATCAGGTTTGCGTCTGCGCTAACATAACGGATGTCGATTTATGTACGTTAATTTCACTTGTTGAATTTAGAACTCTCTTGTAGGACAAAACGTCAGAGTACTATAAGGACAAAAATTTAAGATTAGCTGTATGGCATGAAATATTTACAATATTAAAACCTGATTTTGACCAACTTGAAGAAAAAGAAAGAAAAGAGCTTGGTGAGTTTCTCTTAATATTTTATTTACAATATAAAAGCACATTCTCATTAACATGATTTTATGTATGAATACTAGGTTTTCTCTATTATTTATTGACATAATTATTTAGTTATTTTTTATGTTACTTTCTCTGCGTTAGTTCCGTTGACCTTCACTATTTTGGCGCCACAATATTAGTTCCGTGAAGCAACACTACAGTTCTTAAAAAAACAATTACCATTTATATTCATATGGCGGCTTCCTGCCACGAAGTAATCGCCAAATGCTGTTCGAATCGCATTCGCATTAGGGCCACCTCGACTTTGTTGATTGGAATGTGCTGTCTCTTCACTTGTTAGTGATGAGAAAATGCAAGAACAAGACAAGACTAATCTAGCCTTGTTCTTGTCTTCTTCTTGTTCAGTCTATCTTGTTCTTGTTCTTGCTAGCATAACTAAGTCTTGTTCTTGGTCATGCTAAATGTGCAAGAAGAAGACAAGACTGCAAGAACAAGAATGGTAAGTAATTATGTACTTATGTACAAATGCTTTTACAATTATCATACTAAAAAGTAGAGATACGCCGAATGTTCGGCCGAATATTCGTTTTCTGTATATTCGGTGTTTTTTAATGTTCGTATTCGGCCGAATATTCGGTTAGTTTGCCGAATAATTACCGAATATTTAAATAGTAAGTATTATTTTAAAAGTTCCATATGTTTAATAGTTTAATAGTTTATGTATGATGTATATCTTGTGTACTTTAAATCTATTAAACTATTAAACTATATGTTAAAGAGGCTTTATTCTGAAACCGTACATAACAGTAGCGGTTCGTAATGTTCAGGATAAGGGAAGCAATGCGCAAGGCGAACGATAAAAGTAAAAGTATCGAAGGATTTAACTAAAGAACTGAAAAATAACCTAGAGTGGAGTCAGATCAGCAAAACATAAGCAATTGTTTCCACTCTCAATATATTTTTCGAACTGCGCTTTATGAACAATGAAACAAGAAAAATGTTTAAACTTGAAAAAGTGAAAAAATCGAAATTCACAATTTTCGAAATTTTGCATTTTTTCGTCAATTTTTTCAATATAGTTTCGCTGCTAGAGGGCGTTTTGCGCCTTTTCTCAGATTCTGTTGATAATTAAAAAGTCCAAAGAAAAGCTGTTGAAAAACTTCAACTGCTACTAATTTTTGCATAAAAACTAAAAAAGATAGTGATAATAAAACCCTGCATACCTCGCATACACCCCCGCCTACAATCATTACCTTCACCTTGAAAAAAAACACTTTAGGCAACCCGTGCTCGACAATTCATAAAAATATTCACTCTCTATCCTGTCATCATTAAAGAGAATCATAAAAAATATAGTGGAAGCTACAAAGTTATCAGCTTATATTCAATAGACATCGCTTGCCACTATCTATCTTCGACTTCTCGTAACCCACTGTTCGGCTCCGAAGAAGCTGCGTTGAGCTCAGCCAACCTTTGCGTGAGTGTGAGTTCAATTAAATTGAATGTGTTGGGATTTTCACCTTTGAATAGAGAAGATAAGGAACCGTACATAGCGTACATGTATACGGATTCGAGCGAAGCACTTGAGCTCACGAAATTTACTCTCTAATTCTCCCTCTCTGTTGGGAGTGGAAAACGCGGGAGAAGACAACTGAGAACTATCACTATCATAGGAAAGTAATTTTCGTTAATTTATGAATATAAAGTGTAAAATTTATCCTTCCAATCCAAAGAATAAAGTGTCGCGTTGCATATTCAGTTGTTTTTTTGGAAGTTCGAGTACATTTAATGTCAATAAAAATAAAAGCGCAGTTTTTCTCCACAATTTCAAATGTAAACAAACTTTGACCACAACAACAAAATACATTGTCTAACTTGAACAGAGGCGTAGCGAAGTTCAGGATTGCGAAGGGTTTGCTCCTAACATTTAGCCAAGTGTAGTGTTCTCATCGGGATGATTGTTGAGAAACGCAATCCCTCCCGGTTTTTGACTAAATATGCCATTGTCCGGGTTAGACGCAAATGCTGAAGAATGCTGTGCATAAGTGTTACCAAAATGCTTCCCTGGTTTTAATTAATTGCGCATCCTTCTCTTTTCTATTCAAAGGTTTTCACGTTGATTTTCTGCGGCAAAGAAACTGGAGATATTACAGGTTCCCCATGTTGTGTAAGGCCTCGGCAACAATAAGAGCGACGTGAGGCAATTCATTACTTGCTACTCTGCCGTTCATATCTTGGTCTGGTCTTTACTCTTTGTACACAATGATAAATTTCAATTGGTTGCAAACTAGTTGCGAGCGTGATAATGCTGAAACCAATTTGAAACGTAGGGTAGGGCCATGTTTATGGAATTCATGCTTTAGTGCCTTATTTTTTGGCGATAAGTCTATTACGCGAGAAATTGCAATAAAAGAAAGAGCGGCGCATTGAGTGAGCGTGCTGAGCTAGTGCGAAGGGCGCAGGGGTGGGCGAACGCTGTTACTCGCAGATCGCTTCGCCGACCTATATGAACTGCGCAAAAATGAACCGAATAATTCGGCCGAATGTTCGGCTCGGTACATTTTTGACCGAATATGCCGCCTACAAAAGTAAATATACACACATGTATTTATATCATAATTACTTGAACATCATAAGCAATTTTATATTTTTTGTATTTAAAAGAATGAATGTAAGTGAAAATTTTGCAAGAATCTTGCCAAAGTCTTGCTCTGGGTCTTGTTCTTGCACAGTTAATCTTGTTCTTGTTCTTGCAAGCATAACTCAGTTTTGTTCTTGTTCTTGCTAAATGTGCAAGAACAAGAGAAGACTGCAAGAACAAGAGCATTTTTGCTCATCACTATCACTTGTTTCCATAAAAATTGAGTTTTGGTTATGTTCCAAACTAATACTGTCTCTATCTCTAACAAAGTTACATATGTAAAACTGTACAAGCGTTTGTGACGTCAATTGCCGTTTCTGTATGAAGATTTATCGACCGATGTAGTATTCTCCATTGGTTGGGTTGATTACCAAAGGCGCACTAACATATCTTCTAGCACCGCTCAAGCGATAGTTAAAATTTTTTTTCTTTTGATCTAAATGTGTACCTCCATAAGATCTCAAGAGATTTGATGTTAAACCAAAGGCATCGTCGCCAATCCGTACAAACGATAATTCATCACATGAGTCTAGGCTTCGGAATCTTTAGTGAACGATCATTAAACTTTTGCCAAAATATACTATTCTTTAATATCGCGAATCACATTCCTTCCCATATGAACCCACACTTATGGTGACTTCGTAAATGCCAATAAACTGTGTCAGAAAACAGTATTAATGCAGTCAAGTCAAAGTTCAGTAAAAACTTAGACAAAGTTGTGCAGTTTTAAATTTGACATTTATGAAGTGTGCCGTTTTTACTTTTTTACAAAATGGATAAAAAAGTTATTGTAAAGTTAATTTTAAAACATTTACATATATGTATAGTAATATAGAACCGCTAAATGATAATTTAATAAAAAAAGCAGTGGGTGTTTATACTTAGAAGTTATACTTCTTGATAGAGTTTCATACTAAGGACATTAACCTATCGGCCAAATACAGAGTCAATGGTGGTGCCGTGTCGTGTTTTTGAAACCAATCATCATGATTAGATTTACATGATCTTGAAGAAAGTTAATAGGGTGGACCCGAATCTTCGCCTCTGCCAAGAAATTCTCCTCAGTGTTTTGTGTATGGCCATAATACTTATTTAAAAAATTATTTTGCTATGGAGTAATGTATACTGCTATCACAACTTGTAAATTGAGACTGTTACACAGAGCTAACCTCTCAACCGTTCAAAATTGAATCTGGAGTCCCCAAGGCTCCATTCTAGGCCCCAAGCTTTTCAATATATTTATACACGACTTCCCCACAAAATTCCCCTCCTTAACACATTTGTTGTAACTAAATATTATACATAAGTTTGTTAATACTGAAGTCCTTCATTTAAAAAGAAACCAATCCACAAAAGTATTTTATGTATTTGTAGGTGTTAAAGACACTTATGGAAGAAAGATACAAAAAATGTGAAAAGAGGCGCCCTTCAATCTCAGTTGAAAGTTGCCTATACCTTACATTGTGGAAGTTGGCTAATCAAAATAGTTTTCGTGAAATATGCGATCGTTTTAATGTGGCATAAGGAACAGCACACAAAATTTTTGTAAAATTTGTAAAACTAATCACTTTGCATCATAGCTATTCATGATGCCGAAATTCCCATTTCAATGCAAATATTTGACGTTTACGATGCAATTATGAACACAGTGCTTTAAAACTGCGACATTTATGAAATCTTGACTTAAACCGACTGCTTAAATTTTACATTTACGAAGTCACCCTATATAAATAAATCGGTATTCTGAATCGACCACAGCAAGTAATAAACATACTGTTTGTAATTAAATAACATAGAACCACTCTTGGATGGTTTTATAATTCTAATGTGTTTCCTGTGTACAGCTCCAAGACAATGAGGAAAGTTAGCTTTTGTTTCAAATCCATTGGCAATGACTTTCTATTCTCTCTCCGTATTTGGCAACTTCAAGTAATCTGTATTTAATCTGTTCCAAATAATCGAGCTCATTTCTTTTATTATTTTACTAATAGTTGAAACTCCAAATATTTTATGCACTGTGGCAGGCATATAATACCTTGGGTATAGATAAATGTACATCTTTGCTGTATCCTTTGAAAATTCTCTGAATTTTTCCATATTAATATTTTGACCACTAGCCATTGCCCTTAAAATAACAGCAAAATTTTCTAATAGCTTGATATCAAGTCCTGTTATTTCAGAACTTTTTGCAGCATTTTCGAAAAAACGACGAGCAGTATTTCCATCATTTGTAGTTCCGTGACCTAAATGTTTATTATAATAAAATATAATATATAGCAGCTAAATAGAATGTTTACCAAAATACCTAAAATTGAAATTATATACCTTGCAACACTACATCTACAAGTAAACCTAACTCAGGCCTAAACTTATTTTGAATCATTGTTTTTCTGTTTTTCAACATTTCTTTTTCCTCGTCTGATCTTGCCTAAAAAAGCATACAGAAATTTTGAAATTCGCAAACTAAGTCAATAGCAGAATTTGTCGCCAAAGAAACTTTACCTGCCATTTTTTGAAGTCTAATCGATATGAAATATGGGTAATTCTTTTACAAATCGAACGGATTTTGACCTTCACCTCTCTGATTCGGCTGAAAATTTTTTTCCAGTTTCTATATTGAAAAATAAGAGATACGTGTCCGAGGAATTTTTTTTTATCGCCTATTTTCGATTTTATAAGTTATAACAAATTTCATAATAGTGGTTGGTGACTCATTTTAAACAATGTATAGCTCCGAATCCTTAAGACCTACAACATTTTCACCAATGGCACTTTTGTAGCTAAAGAGTTGAACTTTAAGAAAAAAAAATTGAAAAAAAATTATCAACAAATTAATATTGTTATTAACAATTTAACTGTTTTAATCGATTTTTAACAATTGCCCCCAAAATGAATCGAGTTTTTATTATTACCATCGTATTCTGCGTCAAATTGTACGTAAAAATCATGTTTCTAAAATATGGAGACTTTTCAATTGTTATTGTTAAAATATTAATTTATGTAGCGCGTAATGGTAAAAAAACGGTTTTTTGAGTATAAAATAATATCTGTACCTCGTATCAAAAAAAGTTAAATGTAAAAGTTGTAGATAATTGAAAGATCTATAACTTTTGTATTTACCATTTGTCAGTATAGCCTCAAAATTTTGGATTATCATTCAAAAAAGCGAGAAATCACCATTTTATCATTTATTAAGAGTAATTTTTTACTTGTAAAACGGAGATGAGCAATAATAACTGAAGAAATTATATTTTATTGAATTAATAAAAATGTGTAATAAAAAACCAAGTAAACATTATGATTGCTTAATAATTATTTATAGATGTAACAAAATTTTCATGTACAAGTAAAACTTTTTTTACAGTTTCCTAACAAAATTATGTCACTTGAAAATTTTCACAATATTTGTTTTTTCGTGCAAAGAAAACAGCCTCGCTTCTAATTCTTGACGAGATAGTGGAACCATGCTATGATATTTTAGCGTTCCCTTAAGGGGGTCCGCTCATGGTTTACTTTCAAAAAATCGAAATTTTCTTTTGCTTCAATCGTTAGATTCATGTTCTAAGAATGTTGTTTTCAAGTTTCAAAGTCTGAATCTGTATAGTTACAAAGGCATCTCCAAGAGAGTCGTTGCCGGTCGAGCGAACGCGACCCATGCCGCGACTCGCGCGAGCTATTGTAAGGGCGTCCCGCGGTGACACACCTGCCCCATCGGAATCAACCTATTTATATAGTTCAGTATAGTTCGAAAACAGTAATGTACCGACCGAGGGCTTACTATACGGGCCGGGTATAGCTGATTAACATCTGATCCTCGTAAGTCTATTTTTTCATTATATAAAACTTTAAACCCCATTTTCTCATTACTATATTTCTAAAAACGGTGGGCAGGATTAAAAAAAAACTATTGAACATATTTGCAAAACTTTGATTTTATTTTGTAGATAATTAAAAAGCCTACAAAGTAGACCTATAACATTCAAGAAAAAATTGTGTAAAATATATTCTAAGGGTAGTAATAGCTAGAAAAAACAAGTCAAAAATTGAACTTTTTTTTTAACAATAATTTTAACATTAAATTTTTTACTTTTTAGGGCCGTTTTCACAATCTCCGGTTAAACTGTCAGTAAACTTACAGTTTATAAACTGATAGTTAATTTAACTGTGAACGTAAAAAAATTTCATTTTCACCAACTATGAGTTAAAAACTTGAAGTTAAAGTAAAAATGTACTAGTTTTCATATATTTACAGTACAGCAAATGTCAAAAGTGTTCCTTTTCATTAAAATACACTTGTAAAGTGCAAAAATGTCAACGCCAATGTGAAACTTTCAGTTAAATTAGTTAACCAGCGAAATTCGTCCGGTTAAATTAACTGACAGATTGACTCTAACTAGAGATTGTGAAACGGAATTTTTAACTAACTGTTGGTTATTGTTGCAGTTAAAGTTTAACCGGAGATTGTGAAAACGGCCCTAAATGGTATTAGGGGTCTACTTTGTGCAGTAAGGTCTTCTGATTAAGAATGTGTTTTCGTTTTTTGTGTCAGATGAAAACTTCGAGCTGCATCATGCCCACCGTTTCATTTTTTTTACGGCGAGGCGTTGAGGGAAATCCTTTATAAGTCCACAATTTTGAGGTTTTTTTACCCACAAAAATTTTTTCTTATTTTTTAAATCTTTAATGAATAACATGATGAAAAAGTTTTACTTGTTTCTTTTTTTTATTTCTAAGAAAAATTTTCCTGAAAACCGCCTTTTTTTTCGAGCGATCCATGAGCGGACCCCCTTAATCGTTGTTGCTCTCAAAAATCTCTCTGACACTAATTTTCTTTCTTCTTCGTAATCATCATTTGTAGAATAACGACAAGTAATATTTGGCAGTGATTCTGTGGCCCAATCAAAAAGGCGCGGCGTTCGAATGGGATTGTCAATTCTCTGAAGACTTGCTCTGGCAATAATAATCAAAATATTGTACGTACCAATTCTGGTAGTTCATTTTCACTCTCTTTTGTATGTTCTTTTTTCAACTTTGATAACTTCAAGCGGCAAGAAGAACAAATTGCCAAGTCCGAAATTGCCAAGTCCATTTTCAAAAGTTGGTTTTCATTTACTGTCCTCAAATCGGAAGTGTTTATTGCTGGATGTTTGAGATTAAAAGGATTAAAACATCTGTCTGATCGATAACTAGTATTTTGCATTTAACGTGCCTCTTTCCGTGGCATTGTTACAAAGTAAAAATTATTTAACTTTAAATTACGAGTGAGAATATGTCTTGGTAGCGGACCAAAATAAACGCACAGCTGATCCAAAAGCCAACGAACTTGTATTACGGGGAATGTTCGCGAGTAGCGTGGGTAACACTTTGAATCATAGATCGTACTGTAGGCAGGCTTCCCCGCGAAATTTTAAAATTCCAAAAAATGAAAGAGATGAAAAATCTATTTGAAGAACAAAAAACAGTTTACGTGTTGATGTTACGTCGAGCATTGTTATTATTATTTTTTTGTCTAGTGGTTAATAATCTTTTTTTTTTCTTTCATTCAGGAGATTCATTTTTCATCATTCAGGAGATTATATTGGAAAACAAATCACTCATAATTTAATTTTAATGAAAATTTATACTAAATAAATGATAAAATGGTGATTTCTCGCTTTTTTGCATGATAATCCAAAATTTTGAGGTTATACTGACAAATGGTAAATACAAAAGTTATAGATCTTTCAATTATCTACAACTTTTACATTTAACTTTTTTTGATACGAGGTACAGATATTATTTTATACTCAAAAATCCGTTTTTTTTTACCATTACGCGCTACATAAATTAATATTTTAACAATAACAATTGAAAAGTCTCCATATTTTAAAAACATGATTTTTATGTAAAATTTGACGCAGAATACGATGGTAATAATAAAAACTCGATTCATTTTGGGGGCAATTGTTAAAAATCGATTAAAACAGTTAAATTGTTAATAACAATATTAACAAGCTCGAGCATTACTCCAAATAATTTCTTGTTTTCCAGTTGCATTAACATCAACTTATTTCAGCGGTACCAATGATATTAAAAAAATATCTTTGTCACTGTCATCAATGTTTTCAAACTTTTGTTTATACTGTGCGTGGCCACTGCTTCCATCGCAACCCCATTTGTAAAACATTTCAAGTGTAGACATTGGCATATTTTCAAGAGAAATACTTTGAAGTATTCGATGAACGGTATGATCAAGTAAGTTCTGTAGAGGAATTTTAACTTGACTTTCAGTTATCTCTATTTTTTTCGGATAGCATTGCTTTTTTGCAGTAAGAATGTCGTCATATGGAGGATAGATGTCAGCATTATGTTTTTTTGACATTAGTCTGGTGTTAACATACTGTTGCTTTGTTAAGTTGTTATCTAAAATGAAAGCAAGAGCTTCGTCTCGTATTATTGGGATAGGTTTGAACTTGTCTATTTTTGTTGCTACATTTTTAATTTCTAATGCTGTGTCAGGTTTTTTCACAATTATTTCTACTATTTTCGAGGCTGCACGATGTCCTTTCTTATTAAGGTTGTACTGGACTGCAAAATTCAATTCTTCAGAATCTACATATACTATTAACTACAGATTTAATTTTTTGTCGTTTTGATCTTGCACAACACTATCCTCAAATTTTTTTTCTGGTCGACCTCCATGGTTTTTGATGTTCGCAGGAAGCTGGAATTCTTTAGACAACCAATTTTGGTTGTTACTTTGAAACGAACTTAATTTTGGTTACTATTTCTTGACCTTTTCTTCGTATGTAGTTTTCTCCTTCATAGTTTTTTTAAATTAATACTAGTAGGTGTAATTGTTATGCCCTTGATCTTGGATGTAAGTCTCCTTGTTTTCTCAAATGCAAAAACAAATCTTGATGTGTTAAGCATGTATCATTTAATTTACCATTTTCTGTAAATATGTTAAGTAATAAATGTGTGCATCTTTGATGGCAATAAGCACATTTATTTCAAATTTTAAGTTATGTTAATACCATTTACACAATAAATGAATATTTTTATTTTAGTGAATGGATATATACTTGATTTATAATCGCACGAAATACTCACCCACGTTCTCAGGAGTCATTGTTTACATTGATTTTTAAACCTTTAAAAGCGATACACTAGTTTGTAGAAAGTTACTTGCACGGCTATTTCCTTTTCACTACAACTCACGCAGCTGCGCATAACTGCACATGAAATTTTTGAACATAACGGTAAACTATGTATATGTTCTTTTAGAAGACGTAATTAACTTTTTGTCTCTTGTTGACTCTTCGAATTTATATTCTATTTTTTATATGAATATGAATATTTTCATATTTGTATGTGCATAGATGTATGTATATACATTGTACGAAACGCTACGGATCTGCTAATGATATATTTTTTTAGGATTCAATAGTCCCGCTGCCACTTTGGTGGCATTTTAATCACACTATAGTATGTATAGAATTTAGGAAAATAGCTGGCGTGTGCCGGACTTGTGTCAGTTGGAAAAATGGAATTAAAAATAAATAGTGAAGTTTTTTGATAGCATTTTCTCCACTCCAAAAAATATGGTGTTTTATTTCATAAGGCCGATTAAGTTTTTCCTGAGCTATTGAAATGTAGTCAATACATTATGGTCCTTCGAGCCGGATCTGGAAATCAGCGCCCAAAAAGATAAGTATATATTGCGGTTAAAAAAAAGAGGTGAGAAACTTAGCAGGCTTAGCGTAAATATAAATTAATTAGTTAAAAACAAAAAAACGGGTTATTGTCTTTTAATGTTGCGAATTGATTTAATAATTTAATTATATATTGGAAACTTCGCAAATAGACAAGTTGAGCTAGGGTAGCGCACAAGAAGAATTGGAATATATTTGAGAATTGAAGTATATTTGCGTTTTTTTTTCTTGAATTGTTATTTGCTGAAACAGCTTTGGATTTTTTGTTCACTTTTTTTTACCTTTTTTGTGGAATAGGATGGCTAATGGATCCATACAGCAAGAAGACGGTACGGCTGCTGCGGAAGCAGCAACAAGTGTACTACTTCTGCACGATCAAGCATTGCATGAGCGTGCCTCAATGGTAAAACGCCTTAACTATTGGATGGAGCTTGTAGATTCACCGGATTTAAGGAAGTTGGAGGTTTATGCGGCACGGGCTCGGTTGGCCATGGGTCAAGATAAATACGCCAAGCTTAGGCAAGCAACTAAGAACGTGATCCGGGTTGCTGCGGATCAAGAGGAACGCGACAATTTGAACGCCGAAATATGCGAAATTGAAAGAAAATTTACGAATGCAGTTGGAAAATTGGAAGGGCAGCTTGCACAATTGCAAGTGAGTATGCCAACGCAGGAGGTGCAAGCGAGCGGAGCCACCACACAAAGGTTAGTTGCAAATGAGCGCCAGGTGTTTCGTCTCGAAATGCCAACTCAACAGCAGAATATTCAAAACACTTGGGGTACGTTTGATGGGATTGATTTGCTGACATGGAAAGATTTTCGGAACCGCTTTGAAGCAGCAGTTCACAAGAACGATAAGATAGAGCCAATTTTTAAGCTTACGAATTTGCTTAAATCGCTTCGGAAGAATGCTAATGATACGCTGGCCGGATGGCCGGTTAATGGGGAAAGCTACGATGACGCGTGGAAGCGCTTGAATGAGGTGTACGACAAGCATTATCCGCTGGCACGCGCATATTTGCGACATTTCATGGCAATAAAACCTTTAGAACTGCCGACAACATCTGAAGATTTTCGGCGTTTGTCTGATACGACTATGAGGACCATTCGCAACCTGGAAAGTGTGGAATTGCCGGTAGAATATTGGGATATGGTGTTGGTGCATGTTGTCCATGAACGTTTGGATCCGCAATCAGCATATGAATGGGAATTGCGCCGCAACGACAATAATACTAGACGGCCCCTCAGCCAAGAAGAAGAGAACGGAACGGCTAATGAAGCCAAAATGGGTCAAAGAAAAGAAGCCGGATACGTCGGCACTGGAGGTGGCTACATCGCTGTTCAATGAAAAACTGGAATTGCTCAACGGAAAGCTGGATCTGCTCAAGGAAAAGGAAAATGCTTTGGAAAATAAAATGGAAGAATGTCAAAAAGAAAATGTATCTAATAAAAATAAACTGTCAAAGAATTGGCCCTATTCATGTTATTCAAATTGTTTTAATAAACCCACAATAGTAGAGGATATTAAGTACATATTTGATACCGACTGCATCGGTGAAATTGGAATATAACGGAGTTTATTTATGGGCCGTTTAAAGCAATGTTAGATACGGGAGCTCAGCCTAACCTTATGTCGGCGGCATTGTATAATATAATTAAATGTCCAACATCAGAAGCTACGCGTCAGGTAGTCGGCAGATTCTAATAGTCCAGTCAAAATGAAGGAAAAACGCCATAATTGGAAGATAATTCGGAAGTTGCTGAAAATTGGAACAGCCCTTAAAAACATTATTATACATAAGCTGTAGAGACTGCCACGCGATTGGACGACTGCAAACTTTTTTATTCAAGGTCAAAGGGTCAAAATATCAGTTTTTTGCAAATATATGCTAAACCGTACGTCTTATCAGAAAATTGTGCTTACAACGTTTGTAGATTAGGCGATTATTTACAAAAAAATATATTATACATTTCCTCGTAGGAATTGCCATTTCTGAGATATTGTCGTTTTAATAAGTTAAAATACTCATATTCTATCATTCCCGACTTGTAAAGGTCATCAGAAGTTTAATAAATCCTTTGTTTGAGTACGCGGCTAATATTTTCAGGGGTAGTTCCTGGATGTCTTTGGAGAAAAAAATTGTTCTACAGAGGGCGGCTATCTCCACTATCCACTAAGATACAGGGTGACTAGGGAAAAAATTTTGTTTTTTTTAATTTACTGAAATTTGAATAACTCCTAAAGTAATTATCATAAAGTAGCCTAATTAGGCTCATCTTTTAGGTAAATGTGTATTCTTTTAATTAGGTAGTCGTCCAATTTGCAGTCGTCCAATCGCGTGGCCGTCTCTACAGCTTATGTATAATAATGTTTTTAAGAGCTGTTCCAATTTTCAGCAACTTCCGAATTATCTTCCAGTAAAACCTCTAATTTGACTGGACTATAAGCCATTTATGATCAACCGCAAAACTGTGGTTAATGTGCGACATGGTTTTTTTTTTTTTTTTTTTTTTTTTTTATGTGACAGACTAGAGGCTTAGGGAAAGTCCCTTTGTACTGTCGACAATCTATTTTATTCGTATAGAGTGCAATGTCGAACAGCAGCTCTAGCCGGAAGATAGACAGAAGAGAAGGAAGTAACTGTCACAACCTAGCCGCGATATTTGATTCCACCTACTCACAACCATTTCGCGACTCTGACATCGGGGCGTCGAGAACAACTCGCTGGAGTGTTATGCCTCCTGAAACGAGTTGAATCTCATCAACCAACCGATGGCATGCGCTTGGTGGAGCGGGGAAGGACTAGGGAAGGCTTATGACAGGGGAATCAGGAATGTAAAGAGGGAAGAAGAAAGAAGGAAAGTTAGGTGGGAAAGGCGAAGGACCGTGGCACCACCGGGATTCGAACCCGGGACCTCTGGGGATAGCAGTCAGGCGCCTTACCTCTAGACTACCGAGGCCCCAGGTTTGTTTCGGATTGCGTTATTAAGGTAACATTTTGGATTTTGCCGGCACAAAATGACTTTTGTCCGCTAATTCCGAGCGCTGAGTTGGATGTTTCGCAAAACGAGTATAAATTGGATTGCAAGCTGGCTGATCCGCTCTATTCCAAACCGGATCAGGTCCATATAACGTTAGGAGTTGGGGTTGTCGCAAAAATATTTGATCGCTACATTAGGACACTTCAGGACAGCACAACGTTGATAAACACAACGTTTGGAGTAGTCGTGATGGGGGAATATATAGAGAGCGGAAAGGCTGGAGGCTGGAAAGGTATTTTCGTTAGTGGATGATGCGCTTAACGAGAAGTTGAATGGAATGATTGAAAGGCTTTGGAAACAGGATAATATTGGATCGGTAGTTGGAGCAGTATCAAAGTTAACGGAGGAGCAGCAAATGGTGGAAGAGCACTTTGTCAGTACACATTATCGGGACGTGGACGGTAAATTCGTAGTTAAGATTCCGGTCAAACCTGGAATAAATTACATAGGTAGCTCGCGTCAAATAGCATTGCGGCGCTTCATTAGTACCGAAAAACGGCTGGAAAATATGCCAGAATTAAAGGAATTTTATGTAAATGAAATGCGGGAATTAAAGCGGAACGGCCACATGGTTGAAGTAGCGCGACCGCCACTACCCGGTAAAATATGCTACCATATCCCACATCACTGTGTGTTAAAAAAGCCTAGGGTAGTTTACGATGCGAGTTGTAAGACAAATTTCGGAAAATCGCTCAATGAAGTTCAGATGCTTGGCGCAAAGCTACAGACGGAACTGCAAACGACCCTGATGAGATTTAGACGCCACAAAATTGCGGTATGCGGCGACATCAAAAAGATGTTTAATCAAGTCAGAGTTAATGAAGAGAATTGGGACTGCCAGCGCATCTTTGGCGCGAGAGTCCGGATCTGCATATAAAAGAATATTGGTTGACAGTTGTCACTTTTGGGCTAACATCAGCACACTTGGCCGTTCGTAGTATGATACAGGCAGCAAAGGAAGCTGCAGACACTTTGCCGGAAGCAGCTAAAGCAATTATAGATGACTTCTATATGGACGATTGTGTGACAGGAGCAGATTCGGTAGAAGAGGCAATTAAATTGGCTAAGCAAATTGCGCAAATTCTCGCAGCAGCTGGATTTCAATTGAGAAAATGGAAATCAAATGACCAAGCGGTAATTCAAGCCCTTGAATCAAATGAATTGAGTGGCATGGATTCTAGCTGCATGGTG
The DNA here is from genome assembly GCA_949987705.1 of Thereva unica. Classification (NCBI taxonomy): domain Eukaryota; kingdom Metazoa; phylum Arthropoda; class Insecta; order Diptera; family Therevidae; genus Thereva; species Thereva unica. The sequence goes on from OX465282.1 coordinate 60,804,966, forward strand.
TTTTCCGGGGACAGTCTAACCAGTGTGTTAGGGGTAAAATGGCTCTACCAAGAAGACCAATTTACGTATGTTGTTAAAACACCAACACCCACCGGAAAGCTCACGAAGCGCAAGATCGTCAGCTGTGCCGCACAGTTGTTTGATCCAAACGGATATATATCGCCGGTAATAGTAATTTTGAAGATGTTAATACAAGAGCTGTGGAAATCAGGAATAGATTGGGATCAAGAAGTGAGTTATGGACAAACGTGTGGAAAGAGGTCATACTATTGGAAAAGATAAGAATTCCAAGATGGTATGGTACATCAGATGCTATAAAAACGAAATTGATAGGCTTCTCGGACAGCTCAAAGAAAGCATTTGGAGCAGTGATTTACATACGTGCTCAGTATCCAAATGGTCCAGCACGGTGCAATCTGGTCGCATCAAAAACGAGAGTGGCCCCGTTGAAGGAAATGACAATTCCGCGCTTGGAATTGGCAGCCGCTGAACTGCTGTCACGGTTGCTATCGTATGTATCGACATCAATGGAGTTTGAAGGAACTGAAACCATGTTATGGACTGATTCAGCAGTTACTTTGTTTTGGATCCGCAAAGAGCCAGCCAACTTAAAGGAATTTGTAGCGAATAGGGTTCGCGATATTCAAAAACGAACTCCAATTAAAGCGTGGCGTTATGTAAACACCAAGCAAAATCCAGCAGACCTACTAAGTCGAGGTGCGAGGCCTTCGGAGTCAATAGACAATAAGTTATGGTGGCACGGACCAGAGTGGCTCCAGTGGCCAGAATCGCGGTGGCCTGAAGAACAATTTCCATTACCGCAAGCAGACTGTGACGTTTTAGAATTGAAAGTATTATATAGCGTAACCAAATTTAGTGTCGCATTGGATATCAGCAAAGGAGAGAAAGGGCTGGATTGGCGACGGAGAATGTCCGTGTTGGAATATGCAGATAAATTGGAAAAAGCGTTACGAATTTTAGCATACTGCTTTCGCTATGTGAAGGCTCGCTTGGCGAGATACAAACCACCGGCAAGAGCGAGTCGCTCTGTTAGCATGATAATTGCTCCTCCATCTCAAACCGAAAAAGGATGGGCAATGAAATATTTCATCAGATAAAGCCAACGCGAAAATTACAACCGCGTATACACAGCGTTGGCGGCGAATAGGCCATTGCCGGAAAAAAGCCATTTGGAACCGCTCAACCCGTTTCTGGACAAGCAAGGTCTAATACGAGTAGGGGGACGCTTAGATAGATCAGATCTTACTTATGACATGAAACATCCGATCATAATACCAAAAGGTTCGCGTCTAGCATGGCTGGTAATGGATTTTTCCCACCGAGTCAATCATCATGGTGGTATTCAGCTAATGATGCAACATATCCGTCGAAATTATTGGATTTTGCGCTTACGTGATGGATTGAAAAATTATATACGAACTTGCATTGAATGTGTACGGCAAAGACAGATAAATCAGGAACAGATAATGGCAGACCTGCCTGCGGACAGAGTTATTCCCGGCCCGAAGGCGTTTTTATCTGCAGGAGTGGATTACGCTGGACCGTTTCAGGTGAAATATTTGGATAAGCAAAGGAATGTAATCGCGCAGCACAAATGCTGGACCGTAGTGTTTGTATGCATGAAAACAAGAGCAGTGCATTTGGATCTAGTGACGGACTTAACCTCAGCTTCTTTCGTTGCATGTTTCGAGCGTTTCGTAGCAAGGAGAGGAAGATGTGTTAGATTGTTCAGTGATAATGGCACCTCTTTCATTGGAGCTGAAAGAGTGATTGGCAAGGCATACAAAGAGTGGATAATGGATGGAACTGTGGATCGCGTGGCGAATAAGGGCACAGATTGGAAATTTATGACTCCCGCCGCCCCACATCAGGGTGGCATATATGAAGCAGCGGTGAAATCTATGAAGTTTCACCTTAAACGTGTCGTTGGTGCAACAGTAATGGAGTACCAACAATTCACAACACTTTTGTGCCAAGTCGAAGGAGTGCTTAATTCCCGTCCGCTTACACCGTTGACGGACGATCCGCAGGACTTGCAGGCATTGACCCCTGGGCATTTTTTAGTGTCGGAACCGCTTGTTGCATTGCCGCCCTTTGAGTTTGCAAATGAGAGTAATCCGCAAGGGAGGAAGCTTTGGAACGCTCGGCAAAAAATGTTTAAGGATTTTTGGAATCGCTGGGAGAGTGAATATTTGGCTACGCTACAAGAAAGGAAAAAGTGGCGTCGGGAACGCGAGAATGTTAAAGTCGGACAGCTAGTGCTCTTAAAAGACGAGAACTTGCCACCAGCCAGCTGGACAATGGGAAGGATTAGAGAGGTATTTCCTGATAGCAAAGGGGCTGTGCGAAGTGTTACCGTGGAAACTGCAGCGACAGTCTTGAAACGACCGGTACAGAAAATTTGCGTCTTACCGGTGGAGTGTGCTATCAATCAGGATACCTATGTAGCGTTACGGACGTTACTCAAGCCGTAACGTGTTAGGAATTGTGTCTCCCGACACCGGGGACTGTACGAAACGCTACGGATCTGCTAATGATATATTTTTTTAGGATTCAATAGTCCCGCTGCCACTTTGGTGGCATTTTAATCACACTATAGTATGTATAGAATTTAGGAAAATAGCTGGCGTATGCCGGACTTGTGTCAGTTGGAAAAATGGAATTAAAAATAAATAGTGGAGTTTTTTGATAGCATTTTCTCCACTCCAAAAAATATGGTGTTTTATTTCATAAGGCCGATTAAGTTTTTCCTGAGCTATTGAAATGTAGTCAATACATACATATATTTATAATCCCACGGAATACTCATCTATTTTCACAGAAGTTATTGTATGCACTGATTTTTTTATATAAAAGCAATGAGACAAACAAAAAAAACCTCCTTTACTGAAATTTTAAAATAAAGCCCATTCTCTACGTAAGTCGAAGATAACTATCGGAGTCGTACTAAAATCTCAATTTTGGAGCCCCATTGACAAATTACTGCCATAAATGAATCAATTTACTATGTTCGAAAAGGGCAGTTTTTGAGCGTAAATTTCATTCTCAGACCACTGTGAAGCGTCTTGGCTCTTATATAAAAAATTAAAGGCCGACATAGGGCCTAGCCAAAACACCACCTTAATTTTTTTCTGGAAGAAGACTTGTCATCTATTTTATCAATAAAAATTGGTATGTCAGCAAAAAAGCCCTTGTAAAAGCTCTTTTTTAAAGAAAACCCCCCTGTCACGGCGCTTAGAAATTATATCTGACATGGTAAAAAACATTTTTTCAATGACAGGCTTATTTTTATGCATAGAGGACATCTTAAACTTCAGTTGTTTTCTTTTTGAACAAGGTGTTTTGAAAAGCCAGTGATTGATCTTGATGCATTGATGCTGCGCATTCAAAATTCAGTCTGACAAATTTATTAACAAAAATTGTCAGCCAGACAAGCTTTAATAGACAGAAGAAATCTTGAACTTTATGTAAAACAAAATTCAAGGAGGTGTTATGAAGTTCATTTTTATAAAGAAAAAGAATTTATAACATAAGGTCTGTCAGAAGCTAATTAACAAAAATTGTCAGACAGACAAATTTTTTCAAAAATGGTTCATTATTTACTACAAATTGTATAAATTTCAGACAGGTGTTTTGGAAAGTAAAATCATTGTTTTTTAACAAAATTCAAAAATTCTTAAAAAATAGCAATTAACAAATTTTTACTAGTCTGGCGGGCTTTACATGTTTTTTACATGTTTTTCAGCCAATCTCACTTTATTGTTTGGAGGTGTTCGATGGGGTACCTTTTTTGCGGTGGGAGCTTAGACTATAATGATGACTCTGCACAACCTTCCATATCTGAAAAGATGTCGAATCTTTTAAAGTTTCGTATAAAACAAGAAGCTTCCTGCTGTGTTGATTTGGCAATCATCGGATTCTTCCTTTCCGAAGAATAAGTCACAAAACTCCGTTTATCTATTTCATAGTTCCAAATTACAGTTTTCAGAGGTGATTACTGCAAATGGTTTTTGAATTTTTCCCTGCCGTCGTCGGGTATAAAACTAAATACTCCTTTTTCTGTTCAATTACAAATTACTGTTTTTCAAACTTATCAAACTTCATCATTTAATATTCTAATTTTATTTGTGCTCATGTTTACCTTTTCTGGTTCAATTTCAGCGTAACCATTGCTAATTTCGTACTAAACATCTTAATTAACATTTTGATTACTCATTGCCGTGGTGGAATCCTTAGTGAGAATTCCTTTTTGGTTGAATTCGCCTCAAAATTTACTTTTACGTTTAATATTGTTAGTGTGAATATTCTCTAGTTCTTGTTTGTGTCTAACACTTGTAGTTTTTAATGAAGCCCTCCGGTCGACTTTCGACATAATCTATTCAAATTCCTTTTATTTATATAGCGATTTTTTCCTTTTATGAAAAATAAGTTCTTTATCATATTTCCCTTCTTGGACATTTATTGGTTTTCCTTTAATAGTTGAGCGGAAACTGTTGTTATACCATTCGATAGCCTTTGACATTTTTTTTTAATATTTAAACTTCTTTCTTCAATGCCTAGAGTTCTAATCTTTTCGCTTATTGTACTGTGTAGCCTTTGTACATCTGCATTTCCGGTAAAGTCCATTCAAAACGCGCGTTTGGGTGTTCCAAAATAACACCATTAAGAAAATCGAATCCTACAGGTTTTCGGGGTCGCTGATCACGAAAATCGGGGTCCCGCGGGGTCCCATTGCTTTTTTTAAGTTTATGCCTCAAATTCGATTGTGGGCGTACTGTCAGGCAAAAATATATTATTTTCAACCCTTAAGGGGTTAAAACTATCCCTACAATTATAAAAATCAACTTTATATAAAAATATTTCTATTTTTTTACTTTTTGCTTGAAATTAGGTTCAATAGGTATTATCAGCCAAAAATTTATTATTTTCAACCCTTAAAGGGGTAAGACTACCCACATTAAAATTATAATTGAAAAAAATGCAAATGCAAATTTTTTTATATAAAGTTGATTTTTATAATTTTAGGGGTAGTTTTAACCCCATAAGGTTTGAAAATAATATATTTTTGCCTGACAGTACGCCCACAATCGAATTTGAGGCATAAACTTAAAAAAAGTAATGTTTACATTTTTTTATATTTTTAGCCGATATATAGGGGTGGTTTCAACCCTTTAGGAATACCCCTTATCATAAAGTTCGCCTTGATTTAGTACAAATCAACCACCTTCGCAAATAAATATTAAAAAAAAGTGTATTTCATTGCATTAGTTTTCATTATTATTGAAATAATCGCGAAAAACACCTAAAAAGTTTTTTTTACATTTTTAAGGGTGACGCCCATGTTTTAGGATCGCGGGGCCCCGATTTTCGTGATCAGCGACCCCAAAAACCGTTAGGGTCGATTTTCTTAACGATGTTATTTTGGAACACCCCCCTCCGAGTTTTGAATGGACTAATCCGGAAAACTGTTCGTGCTTTGTTCGTCGTTGCTGGTCCGATAGGCTGATTTAAACGACGTGACTGTATCGTTTTCATAATGGGTGTAAATTCTGGGCTCGTTGGAACACGCAAACTGCCGGCCGTTACAGTGTTTTGGGATCGATTCCCCGCAGCGTAGCTTCGTAGCTATTTTCAATAATTGGTGCTACTTTTAACTTGGATATTATCACCAAAAGCCCAAACATGGGAATTTTCTTATGTATATGTGTTTTAAGAGAATAATTACTTCACGCCAAAAAAATATGGTTAAAGACACCTAACCATTTTGTTCCTTGCGAATGCCCAAAGGTGAACACTCGTGCCGCGAAGGGTGCTCCAAAGTATTGCTCTTTCGCTCCAATGTAAATAGGCTCTATGTTACTCTTCTCTCTTTAAATTATAAAAATATACAAAAATTCTTCATTATTTTTTCAGGTTCTTCTTGTGACGTCTTCACGACGCCCTGAGCTATGGATTGTACCCGGTGGTGGTGTAGAACCCGAAGAAGAACCTTCAGTTACAGCAGTAAGAGAAGTTCTTGAAGAAGCCGGAGTTGTTGGAAAACTTGGAAGATGTCTGGGTGTTTTCGAGGTAAATAAAATATCTATATTATCTGAAGTTAATAATATAATTTAACCTTATATTTTCATAGAACCGAGAGCACATGCATCGAACAGAAGTTTTTGTAATGACTGTTACTCAGGAACTTGAAGAATGGGAAGACTCTCGAACAATTGGCCGAAAACGTCAATGGTTTTCAGTTGACGATGCCCTGGTTCAATTAGCACTCCATAAACCAACACAAAGACACTACTTGCAACAGTTAAGGCATTCTAAAAATTCAACGTCCTCGCCACCGCTGTCACCAACATCATCCTCGTGAAAAGAAAATCCAAAATAACCAGCGAAAATCTAAAAAAAAAAAAATTTGTGTCACTTCTGAATTAAAAAAATTGTTCCTGTTTTCTTTTTTGATTTTTCCAATCAGCAACAAAACATTTATTACGTCATTATTAAACAAGATTATTAATTTTTTAATTTTTTGTTCAATTATTTTTATTAAACAATACAAATTTATTTCTACACAGGACAAAAAATAATAGATAATAGAAATTAGCTCTTAGACTTCTAATAAAAACTATCTTGAAAACAATTTAAAAGAAAATAAAATCAAGAAATTATGAAAAATTTTGTTTAAAAATTATTTGTCCCGTATTTGATTAAAGTTTTGTTGAATTGTTATATTGCAGTTGCATTTTGTTGAATTAATTTTCCAATATTACCTACTTTTGGTTTTAATATTATTGTTACCTTCTTGTCGGTCAAAAGGAAATATTATTTATATAATATCAATGAATGTCTATTGTTTTCGGATCAATTGCTGTAACTTTTACAAGTAAATTCGTAATTATTTTATTAACAGAACTAGTTATTTTGTTCTTTCACTATTAAAATGAACGAGATTTGAACAAGTTTTATGTAAGAGCTATACATAACGAGTATGTTTTCCAAGTTTTCTAGCAAGGGCGTATACTCATTTTTGGACCTCTAAATTTCTGTTGTAAAAATTGTGTTGTTGGATAAAAAAATATTGTCTGTTTGTCAATATTAAATAAACAGTGCAATTTAATGTTATATTTCGCTGCCTCAATTCGTGCCAGGATTTAAACAATTGAAAATTACTATTTCTGCAAATTGTAAATCGAACAAATAATTTAACCAATCATATTCATTTGGCTCTGAGATTAGGGCTGGAATAGCTTTTTGTGTAGGCTGGCATTCGAGGCTCTTAAATTTTTTTTTCTGAGATCTACCCATTAAAGCCTGGACTGACGGAGGAAGCTTGACCTATAGAAAAGTCGGCTTGCTACCGCCGCAAGTCAGTAATTGAGCTAATTTTACAAACAGCAAGTCACAAATAAGTATATTATTAGCTCGGGATTTGTGAATAATTTAACAGGAACGTTAGACCGGACCTAATCACAATATCGTGTAGCTTACTATGCTCTACTGTCTATCTATGTGCCCCTTAATCCCTCGTGGGACATAGGGCGGAAACAGTTGCCCTCCAGCGGACTCTGTTTTGCGCGACAGCTCTTAGCTCTGACCAGGATCTCCCAGTAGTTGCGGCCTCTGCTAGTAGGGTTCTCCTCCACGCTGTTCTAGGTCTTCCAACTCGACGGGATCCTTGCGGGTTCCAGTCAAGGGCCTGTTTGGCTAGATTTTCGTTATCGCGTCGCAAGGTGTGGCCAACCCAATTCCATTTCCTTCGCCTGATTTGGTCGTCTATCCTTTCTTGGCCGGCACGGCGCCATAGCTCTTCATTTGAAATTCTATCTTGCCAGCGGATTTTTAGGATACGACGTAGGCATCTGTTTATGAAGACTTGTAGGCGCCCTGTGATGAATTGGGTGACTTTCCATGTTTCGCAACCGTATAAAAGAACTGCCTTAACGTTGGAGTTGAACAGCCGCAATTTGGTGTTGGTTGAGATCTCCGTTGATCTCCATATGCGGAACAAGCATGCATATGCGCTTCGTGCTTTATTTATTCTGGAACTGACGTCTTCTTCTGCACCACCATTTTCGGTAATAATACTACCGAGGTAGCAGAATTTATCTACCAGTTCCACGTCACGGTTATTCAGCGCAGTTCGTTCAAGTGTGTTTGCATTTATCCGCATTTCTTTGGTTTTATTCGGATTCAGCCTTAAGCCTGCTAGACTACTTTCTGTTGCCAAATTGTTTAACATGTTTTTTAGCTCCTGATGTCTGTGGGCCAGCAAACAGATATCATCTGCGTAGTCGAGATCCTAAGGCGGTCTAACAAACCCCACTGTATGCCGCCTGTTCTACTATCTAGAGCGCCAACAAGAATGTCATTTATTACTATGAGAAATAGTAATGGGGATAGTAAGCATCCGTGTCTCACTCCGTGATCGCCTTCGAAACGAGGTTGTCAGACAAAGATGCGATCAGCAAACACTGATCGAAGAAGAAATGCAAAAACGTCGACTACGGTGGTTTGGACATGTTTGCCGAATGGATGATAACCGCTTGCCACGTAAACTTCTCTGGCGAGACCGTCCTGCAGACTGGAGAATACAGCGATCGGCACCGAAGAAAACCTGGTTGAAGAATATCGAGGGTGACTTAAAGAATCAACGATTATCAGTTACCGAGGCTCGAGACACCGCCAAAAACCGAGAAGAATGGAAGCGAATCGTGAATAGAGTTCGGGACCCAGCGGCACCGACAGCAGCGTATCCGTTGCGGGGACGTCCCGCTCGGACCGCCAGGTAACGGATCAAAGAAGAAGAAGAAGAAGCATCCTTGTCGTACTCCTGAACTCACCTCAAAGCTGTCGGATAATTTTCCGTTATGGAGAACTCTGCATTTGGAATTGTTGTATAGGGCTTTTATCAATTCTATTATCTTATCCGGCAGTCCACGTCGCCGTAATGCCTGCCATATAAAGCTCCTATTAACCGAGTCGAACGCTTTCTCATAATCTACGAAAGCAAGGTAAAGGGGGGATCGGAATTCAGTAGACTGTTCCACTATTATTCTTAAGGTGTTGATGTGATCTATACATGAACGGCCCTTCCTGAATCCGGCCTGCTGCCTTCTAAGCGTTTGATCTACTGCCTCTCTTATTCTTGATAGTATAGTGTGGGACAAGATTTTACCCACAGTAGATAATAGACAGATGCCTCTCCAGTTGTCGCATATTGTTAGATCCCCCTTTTTGGGTATTTTGACTGTGATACCTTCCGTCCAATCCTCTGGAAAGGTACAGGTGTTCCATGCTAATTCGAGGATTGGCTGAAGCGCATCTGCTATGAGGCTTGAGTCGGCTTTCAACAATTCTGGCGGGATGCCATCTTTTCCAGCTGCTTTACCATTGGCCATCGCATGAATTGCGGTTACTATTTCCGTCTTGGATGGGGCCCGGGTGTTGATTCTTATCGGCTGTGCATTGTTGCTGTTTTCCTGAGGTTCCTGTGTGAGTGAGCCATTCAGGGCGGCGAAGAAATAATCTCTCCATCTTTGGAGCTGCTCCTCGTCGCTGCACAGCAGCCTTCCATCCGCACTCTTAACGGCATGCTTTTTAGTAGAGTGCTTTCGCGAGAGCTGTTTAGTAATTTGGTACAGCACTTTACTGTTGCCTGTGTTTGCCGCGTTTTCCGCTTTTTCTGCGAGCTCGTTTATCTGCTGCCTTTTATGCTCTACTGTGCTCTATTCTATTTTATTTTATAGTCCTCTTACTACATTGGATGTTGTCTAGCAATGTTTGGTTCGAAAAAATCTGGAATTCCAAATGATTGCTATATGACTGACGCAATGTCTAATGCTTAGCTCGAAGATTAGAGAAAAATATAAGATAGATTAGGGTGAGCGGGACGCTGTTGAGGGAAATTGCTAAGAACCTTACGTTTGATCTCTTGAGTGTTGTATGAGTACGGGAAAACTGACTGTGGAAAGTGGTTACACAGTCGAGTTGTTCTTGTTATAAACGAATTTCTAAACCGGAGGGTGGATGAAGAAAAGATCAAATTTTTCGAAAAAATTGACGAAAAATTCGAAAATTCACGATTTTCGATTTTTCCATTTTTTTTTTCAAGTTTAAAATTTTTTCTTGTTTACCATCGTAAAGTGCATACAAGAACCTACATTTAAAAAAAAAAGAGAACCTCAACCGCGATAACCTTTGAAAATTTTACTTAAAACACCCGAAGTTATCACCAAAAAACAAAATTGAGCAGTTTCTTCTTGAAAAAAAAGGAAAAGTATTCTCACGGGTGCAAGAAATTACTTAAATTTACCAAATTTATATCCCTGTATTTTCTCATGCAGGAAAACTTGCAGTTTCCAGAGATTTGCTTCAAGATTTTCATAAAAATTACACAAGATTTTAGGTGAAGTGAAGGAGCACACTTTCCGCTGTTTACCGTGATTGATATAAAATTCAGGGTGCTGTTGCTGCACTTTTAAATTCTGTTCCAAGAATTGTTATGAGGAGAAGAAAATTCCTTGTGGCGAAAACTCTTCTTTAATTGTTCTTTTTTCTTTGTTCCTTTAGGTTAGGTTAGATTGAAATGGCTGCCATTTGGAGCTTTTAATAAAGCGACAGAGGTCAGGAACAGCAGTGTTTTGTAGCTTACTCAATCCATCAAGGAAAGGTGAGCCAAGAAAGATCTCTCTTTTCCTCACGAGCATTCCCATCTGGGTTAAGTGGGGTGTCCTATCAACCCACGCTGTTCCCAATTTTTTAGCCATCTGTGTAGATACATAATGACCCATTCGGGATAACACCATCTGTCCAGTCTTCTTTGGCTGCAATAATGGTACCTTTACTGTATAACAAATTAATATGGTCAGTTCCACGTGGGCCAACCAACAAAAATGGGCTGTAATCATCCATTCCCTATTGAAATTCGATTCTTTCTACCTTTTGCCATCATTTTCTTTTGTTTCCCTAGAAAAAGGGAGACAAAAAACATCAACAACCGCTCAGCTGCCAAAAAGTTGATCCAAAAATTCAGTGAAAGAATTCACAAGTTCAAAAAATCTGCCCATCCCTTCGTCTCCTCCTACTTTCTTCTCGGCCAACGACGTCTTACACCGATTTTTGTTGGTTGGATATTGATCCATATGAAACTCCCTTCATGATTCTTAAACTATGAAAATTATTTCTCTCATCCAGCCAGTGTTTGTGTATTTTTCTATTGTTATCCGCATGAACAGCTTATGGGGCGCAATATGGCATAGTGAACCGGGCACAAAAAACCCAAACGCCGGCCCTGCAGGCACTACGGCAACTTGACTGCCTGATAAAAAAATAGAATTGATAAAAGCCCTATAAAACAATTCCAAATGCAGAGTTCTCCATAATGGAAAATTATCCGACAGCTTTGAGGTGAGTTCAGGAGTACGTCTACTTTCGCCATTACTATTTCTTATAGTAATACATATATGGCATTCTTGTCGGCGCTCTAGATAATAGAACAGGCGGCCTACAATGGGGTTTACTAGACCACCTTAAGGATCTCGACTACGCGGATAATATCTGTTTGTTGGCCCACAAACACCAGGACCTCAAAAACATGCTTAACAATTTTTCAACAGAAAGTAGTCCAGCAAGCTAAATCCGACTAAAACTAAAGAAATGCGGATAAATCCATACACCATTGAAAGGACAGCGCTAAATAACCGTGACGTGGAACTGGTAGATAAATTCTGCTACTTCGGTAGTATTATTACCGAAAATGGCTTCAGAAGAAGAAGTTAGTTCCAGAATAAATAAAGCACGAAGCGCATATGCATATCTGTTCCGCATAAGGAGATTATCACAGATCTGAACCAACACCAAATTACGGCTGTTCAACTTCAACGTTAAGGATGTTCTTTTATACTGTTACGAAGCATGGAAAGTCACCCAATTCATCAGAGGGCCGCTTGCAAGATAGAATTTCAAACGAAGAACTACGGCGCCGTGCCGGCCAAGAAAGGATAGACGACCGAATCAGTTGAAAGGAATGGAATTGGATTGGCCACACCTTGTTCCGCGAAAACGAGAATCTAGCCAAACAGGCCCTTAACTAGAGTCTGCAAGGATCCCGTCGAGTCGGAAGTGAACGAGACCCTCATAGCAGAGGCTGCAGCAACTGGGAGGTCCTGGTCAGAGCTGAGAGCTGTCGCGCAAAGCATAGTCCGCTGGAGGGCAAGGGTAAATTCAAAAACTCATCACTGCCGCATCACTGCAGAATTCAGCCACAGACTTCAATTTGAAGTCTGTAGCTGAATTCTGCATTGATGCGGCAGTGATGCGTTTTTGAATTTACCCCAACTGTTTCCGCCCTATGTCTCATGAGGGATTAAAGGAGCATTGAGTAAATTATTACTTTGATATCGCAGAATCATATTTATGATCCCAAGGGATTATTGTCTGCTGTCATTGTTTGAGGTAAAACATTAAAAAATATTACGTTGTCTTCAAGCTATAACTCGGTTCGCATGTTCCAAAAGAACTTGATTTTATCATATTTTTTGGACTTATCTTCTCTTGTATTAATGCCTTTTTGAGCAATATGAGTGTGTCCCTTTTTGGTTTTTGTTTCCTTTCCTCACCTACATTTATGGAGTGAACGGGCCTTTTCGTAAACGCATACGTATGCTTTGCAACGAGGCAACGAGTTCGTAAACGCAGATGATCCAAAGTCATTCGTTCGGAAACGTACAAGATTCAAGTTTGTTGCGCAACAATCAATGCAACAGCGCAGCCAATTTCGAATGTATGCATACGTATGCGAAAAGAAGTTTGCGCTGCTTTGTTGCCGATGCGTTGTTGCTCAGTTTCTCTGTTGCTTTGACGTTTACGAAAAGGCCCAACCATTTCATTTAAATCAGGTATTTCTGTTGAGAGTTGTCCTGCAAAAAATTTCTGAACAACAAATCGGCAATGGACGTTTATTTGCCGACTATTATGTCAAATTCATGTCGTATTTACTTAATATTATTAAACATCATCCATTACAAACGAGCGTTGAGTATCTTGAGGTACGTTTCCACTTTTCAGTTTCGCAAAATGTAAAATGTATACAGGGTGTATACATTATGTATGGTGGATAAGTTTAGCATAGGCGACCAAAAAATCGTATTGGGGGGGGGGGGTCGTAACGGCTTAGTCGCTGGGGCGTTTCGATTTTTCACCCTGTATTTTTGTAACCCTATAAGATATTTCCATGAATAAAGGCCGTGACACAATGGTGGCTTCGGCTTCGATCTCGAAGCCGATGCCTGTCAAAATCAAATGTAAGCGTTGCAATACTTATTAACACAATGGGAGCTTTGGCTTCGGATTCGATTTCGAAGCCGAAGCTCAATCAAATGACATTTGATATTCGAAGCGGCGTCGGTTGACATTTATTTGGAAAATCGAAGTGGGCTGTCCGGTAATTTAAATTTAACACGTGTTTTACATGGATTTTGAGGAAAAATTAATCGAGTTAGTAAAGGAAAATCCATGTATGTATATATAAAAAAGGGTGCAAAGATTATAAAAATAATCAGAAAAAAGACCACGTATGGAAAAAAATAAGTGGAATTTTAGGTATTCCGGGTAAGTTTATATTTATTTCATACTTTAATAAAACAGAATTGAAATCTTTTTGAAATATTTCCAGAAAATAAGTATTTGTTGATAGGTAGTTTCATAGAACCCATGTTCCTTCCTTTGCAGAAAAATTTCTCTTGACCAGAATCGCCTTTTTTTTTTTTTTTTTTTTTTATTTTAAATAAACATATGTTGCTACTCCCATTAATTTAATAACTTCCTCCCGTTTATTTTCCATTATAATTTAACAAAGTTTATTTAATGTAACAAATTTTCCGCGATTTGCAAGACGAAGACGAATGCCGTTATTGTGTTATACTTGGCTTCGGCTTCGGCGTCGATTCTTAATTCAGCGCTTCAACGTCGCTTTCGAAGCCGAAGCCGAAGTCGCCATTGTGTCACGGCCTTTAGGCAGCAATCTACTCAGAATACTCCTACGACCTCAAGATGCGTAGCCTTGGTGGCTAAACAACAAAACACTGCTACGTAAGATTTCTGCGGACGCTTTCCTCTTAATTTGTAGTGGATCCAGAAGAGCCCACAGAAGTCCACGCCAGCATTCCCCAGTCTTGCGGGTTGTACTCGCGTTTGTGGCAAATGTTCCATCAGCATCTTTGTGGTGCTAAGTGCGTAAAGTAACAGCATTGGTTGCTTTGTATCGGTAAGGTAGGTTGGCTTCCTCGAGTCTTCCTCCTACTCGTATAATCCCATTTTCATCAATAAATGGGCTGATGAGACTTGCGTTGTGTATGATGCCTGGCTTTTTCAATTGCTGAAGCTTCTCCTTGAATGTTTCAGCTTGCGTTTTCTTAATAAGGACAATTAGCGCTTCTTCTAGCTCATTTACAGTTAACTACCCCTTGCTTCTATATGCTTGTGTTTTTCACTTACAGTTCTTTATAAATCTAAGAACGTACTCTCGATTTAGCACATAAAAGTGCTACTCTTACACAGTTGGTGCCAAATGTAAATCTGAGATAAACTGCTGCACCGTAAGCTCATTCCGCCTCGTAGTTCTCGTCTGTTATGGTAAAATGTCTTATGAGACGCTCTGTTTCCCCAGATAAATTAGTTTTAAGGTGCCAAAGCTGTTGGCATCCTCTCATCTTTTTTTTTTATGTGGCAGTGCTAAGCTCAGGAATCACCCTTTGTACTACAAGCCCGTCATGTCGTTTGTCACGGCATGGTGCAATGTCTAGCAGCAAGCTTAGTATGGGGGGAATACGTTAAGGGTTATGGGGGTTCGAAGAGGTGTTGAAGAACGAAAACTAAACCTGTCTATTTTTTTCTATTTATGTTTATATCGCTGACATGCGCTGACGATTACAGTTCATTGGGATTTAACATGGAAGCGAGGCAGGAATAGTTTTTGGAGCCATTTTTTTGTATGGGATTTTGCTCATTTAGCACTCCTTTACTATGGGTCTGTTTAAGATTTCTGCTATAGCAGCTTTAGTAGCAGAATTTTTAAACTGTCAAATTACAGCAAAGCAAGAAAAAGCTGCTATGATATCTTGAACGCAAAAAAGCTGCTAGCATAGCTTTGTGTTAATGTATGTGTATGAGTATTTCTTACAGTCAACTATTCCTCTCCCTACAATTAGTAAAAAGCCTGGCCGTACAGTTGCAATCCCTAAATTTATTATTTAATATGTACCTATTAATGTCAACTAAACCTCACTCGAGTCAGTCATTTTGCAAAACGACCAATGACATTTACACATACATGTATGATTTACGTAGCTGCTTTCTTGCTTGCAGTCGAAACTGCGAGCAACAAAAAGCAGCTACATTAGCAGCTTTTCTCGAATCTTGAACACAAAAATAGCAGCTTCGTTAGCAGCTTTTTTGCTGTTTTGAACAGGAAAAGCATGATAATAGCTGCTAAAAGCTGCTATAGCAGAAATCTTGAACAGACCCTATATTACTACGTTTCCATGACAGCTTGAGTACTCGAAGGCTTGAAAATCTCAAGAACTCGAGCGCGTATATGCTCTGCCTACTTGAAGCGGCATATTAGCTTGAACTGAGCTTGAGCTCTTTAGCTGTCATTTGAAGTTACTATTATATTTCTTTTATTTCTTCCTTTTATGGTGCTTTTATTTCTTCATAAATATTTTTGTCTTCTCATATTCCCACACATTACCTTTTGACACATTTACAGGCCTAACTTTCGCAATTTCGAGCACTCAAGCTTTCAAGCTCGGTTTACATGACAAGCACTCGAGCCGATCACAAAAATCTTTTTGATCGACTCCAGTCGAGCTGCTTGCGTTTACATTTGTACTTGAAGTACGCTTCAACTAAGCTTCAAGCTGTCATGGAAACGCACTATATGTCAGTGGTTGGATTTTAGATATCCCATAAGTTTTTTTTTTTTTTTTGATTATCGTCTCCATTGTTTTGGAGAGAATGGAAGTAATTGCTATTGAGCGGTAGTTGGAGGGAAGGCTGGAGTCACCTTTTTCGGTATTGGGTGAACATGGGCAAGTTTCCAAGAGTCTGCTGGATAGACTCCGGACGAGTATGATAGGGCAAAAAGTTTGCGCAGAGGTTTAGCCAAAGGTGAGGTGCATTGTTTTAAGACGATAGGGGGTATATTATCGGGTCCAGGGGATTTATTGACATCGAGCTCCTTGAGGCACCTGTACACCTCGCGAGTCCTGAAGAAAACCTTGTCCATTAAATGAGCGCTGGGCTCGAGAACCGGGGGTAGCATATCAGTTTGGGGTAAAGAAGAATTGGAAGCAAACAGAGATGCTAATAAATCGGCCTTGGATTTTCTGCCTGTTATCACCTTCTTATCGTGGATGAATGAAGGAGTTGTGGATGAAGTGAAATTCTCCTTAATGGAGCTTACCAAGGACCAGAAGTTCTTGCTACCAGAGGTGCATTAAGGAGTTTACTTCTCAAATTGTCAAATGAATTTATGACATCCCTGATGGTGATTTTACAGGAATTTCTTAGTTTTATATACTCTACACGGAGCGATTCACTCGGGGAGCTCTTGTAAGCTCGAAAGGCGGCTTCTTTATTTCTGATTGCATTCATACACTCCTTATCAAACCATCTATTGGGCCTAGCCACTGAAATATAGTAATGGACTGCTAAATGAGCAAAATCCCATACAAAAAATGGCCCCAAAAACTATTCCTGTCTCGCTCCCACGTTAAATCCCAATGAACTGTAATCGTCAGCGCATGTCAGCGATATAAACATAATTAGAAAAAAAAGGAAAGGTATAGTTTTCGTTCTTCTGTCGCACTCTTGAGCTCTTTTGAAAAGTTCGTTAAACAGGGGAAATAACCGTCACGGTTTCGGAATAAATACATTTATTTAATGAAAAAACTGCTAATAAATAAAAATGAGTGATGGAAATTTTTTTCCGTTAATTATAACAAACATCTTATCACTTATTTTCTCCTAAATTCGAAGAAAAAATTTTTGTTTGCATAAAAAAGGTTTTCTATTTCGTCAATCAGCAGCCCATTACTATATGTCAGTGGGCCTAGCCTTCACAGATTTAGTAGTATGAGGAATGAACAAATGCATTCCTGCCTGTATGATCCTAGAGATAGGTACGGATAGCGGCAGAGTTGACGTTTTTGTTTCGGAAACACAGGTTCCAGTCAGTATATTGGAAAAAATTAATAAGCCCCAGTCAATTGGCCTTCCCATAATGCCATACAGTTCTTTTAACTGGTTTGGGAGGGGTGGTAAATTTGAATGGGAAACTAGCGCTAACTAAGCAGTGGTCCGAATCGCCGAGACGTGAATCAACTTCGACGGAGTAACGCACTGGATGAGAAGTTAGAAAAAGATCAACCTATCTCAGGTTCCTTGATCAGCAACATCAGGGACTCTTGTGGGATGATCCATAATTTGATGTAAATTATTGGTGTCTGCAAAGAGCTCGACGTCCTTGCCAGAAACACTGGTGCCATTTGAGTAAGTCGCCATTTTACGTTGTGAACATTGAAATCACCCGCAACGATGATTTCATACTCAGGATTGGACGACAAAAATTCCGAGATTTGTTCGGAAATAGTATCAAAAGATGAAGTGGAGGCTTCGTTACTTATGTTAGGATTTCTGTATAGGAAGCAGAAGAATATGACGTGGCTTGGAAAATGATTTTAAACCAATGATAGTTAAGATCTGAAGTCATGTTTGAATAAATTTTATAATAAGCCACATCATCCCTAACATAGATGGCAATACCCCTATGGGGGGAGAGATTGTGCACTAAAGTGTACCCCGACACCTGGTAATGACCTAAGTCAGTATCGGGTGATATTTGGGTTTCACTAAGTGCGAAGATTGAGGGCTTATAAGTCGATAAGGGGCACTCAACAAAAAATAAATTCGCATGAAGTCCACGAATGTTACAAAAGTCAATAACAAAACTTGACTTGTAACGGGACTTCGGTTGCGCGGGCTTGATCGCCACGTTTTCGGGGATACTTCCATTACATTTGCCGCAACCATCAGAGTCAAAAAAATTTGTCCGCGTCAAAGTGTTATGCCTTTTGAGACGGGGCAAATTTAATCGACCGACAGATTTTAGCCGCGGCACCTGCAGGACAGTAATGCAAGAGAGGGTAGGGAGCAAGGGTACTTACTTGCGCCGTTTGTCGGTCCGGTCGTGTCTAGTGAAGGGTTATTTACCATTTGCTTGGAAAGGTCAGGGAACTAGCGCCATTTTAGGTAGTCGCCGTCGACTGGTTAATTGGATTGAAGTATTGCTGCGTGGTAGCTTGCTGAGGTATATTCTGCACTTCCAATTTTTGGGTTAAGTGCAGTATTCCTGCTTGGACCAACTGCTCCAATTGAAGGTATGCCTCCATATTATAGCTCACTGCCTGTGGGTCTTCGCTCAGTTCGCAAAAAGTTTAGTGGTACTGCTCTACTTGAGCCCAATAGCCTTCAATTGATTTTAATTGTAGTTGCGAGTACTGCTTGGGCTGCACTTGTTTGTCCGCAAGTGTTTGTGTCAGAAGCCGATCAAGTGACTGCATGATCGCTCCTTGTCTCCTTATGAGCTTCACAATTTGGTCATTACTCTCTGCATCACTCTCGGGAGCTGCTGTAGATTGATATGCTTTACCACCTTCAGCTTCATAGTCGTTTTCCTCATCGTCAAATTGCATCTGCTGCATCTTTGAGCTAGGTTATGTTGGCATCGATGATTTCAGAGTATTTGTGGTATAACTTCTTTATGGCGTCGAAATATTCCTTCTTGAAATATGCATGGCTCGATGGTACGTTTTCTAGCCTCAGTTGGACACAAGCTGCTCGATCTCTCCCCCAACCTTGCCTTGTGATTCGGCCAGTGGTTCCATGACTTCAAAGCGATGATCAGCTGAATATAAAATTTATGCTTCTGGAATGTGTGTTGGATAGGTGTCCGCTGTCGCCTTGAAGATGTTTCAAGCGACAGTGATTTTGCGTGGATTGTGATATTAGCGCTTGCTAAATCACGTCAGGGTCACCAGAATATTTTTGTGTTTTCTCCCGCTTGAATGTTGGTGGAAATGCGCCTAGGTACAAACCTATGGGCTGTTAAGGCCGTATCAGAACCTCTGCAGCGCTGCACCGACAAGTGTTTCTATTGGCTGAGGCTGGTAAAATGACAAGCAAAGCAGCACCAGAGCAGCGTGCTGCATTTTCATCTCAAACTCTAATTTTGCTGCATATATATG
The DNA here is from genome assembly GCA_949987705.1 of Thereva unica. Lineage (NCBI taxonomy): Eukaryota > Metazoa > Arthropoda > Insecta > Diptera > Therevidae > Thereva > Thereva unica. The sequence goes on from OX465282.1 coordinate 60,824,282, forward strand.
TACATGCAGCACTTTTGACACTTCTTACTTGACAAGTGAATTTAAAGAAAACGCGAGAAATTTTCATCGAGTGAACAACAGGCGGTAGTTTTTTATTAAAAGAATTAGATCATGGAGGGATTATTAACATTTTCAAAAATTTTATTTCGAGGTTTTACTGTCAAACAAAAATTGCGCTGCACGGGTGAAACAACAGGATCTGATACAGACTGCAGCATGCTGCTCTGACGCTGCTGCTGCACGCTGCACATTTTTAGGTTCTGATACAGCCTTTAATTGCAAAAAGTCGCCTAGGTACAAAACCTTTGCTTTGCTGAATAGTGCCCTAGTTCACTACTAGTGGATACATGAAAGGGAAAAATTGGCCTTGGGTGATTCACCGAAAACGCTTCCTTTACTAGTTGAAAATCAACTGATCTTTATTAATATAAATTCGGTTTATATTCTACCTGGCTAATATATTTTTTGTCTTATTTTAATATCTACATCAAAAAATATTTTTCTTTGAGGAAAACTTAAATTTCATACTCAACAAATAATTTCTTACGTTCTAATGACTGATGAGTATGAATTGTGGTAAAAATGCTACATCAACACATACATATTTTGTTCTGTATTCTAAGAAATAAATTTTTACTGCTATGAAATTAAATTGTTTTGTGGGAAAAATTTGATTACATGAATTTGAATATTTTTTGATAATTTAGATTTTGAATGAGATAAAAATATTTATTTGCGTGATCTAAACAGGGGGTCTGGGAGTTCTAAGAAGTTGTACGGGTTGAGAAATACTGACTGTAGGAGATTATTCTACAGTTGAATTGTTTTATTCATAAACGGACTTCTAGATCGTATTGTGTTCGAGGGGGTTGGTATGGGTATGGGAATGGGCAAGACCCTCTCAACTACAGGCCTTGCTGTAAATCTTGGCACTAACACAACTAAGCGCAAACTTAGTCTGAATTTTTGTTGAGCGAAGTAGGCAAGTGGTGGGATTTTTGACATTATTTATGGAATAACATTCATAACTATCATTTTTTTAAAGATTTCTCCTTTTTAGATGAATAAGTAATACTGAATTTATTTATTAAAAAAATCAGTACCTAATCGATTAATTTATTAAATAATTTAGAAATGCATAATATATAGCAAAAAATTCATCAAAAAAGGTGTAAATGTATTTTGTAATTTGAATAGAATGAAAGTCATGAAAAATGTTATATGACATTTTTAGGAGCTACATTATTGTTAGCATTTACTAGACTTATTTAAAAAATGTTTCACGTGAGTGAAATAATAACAATAAAAATTAACAAAATAAAATTCTAATAAAAATATACAACATGCAATATATACATATCCATATACATACATATATAAAAAAAGCAATAAAATTAAATGAACAACAAACAAGAAATAAATAATTCCTTTTACGTGTCTACATAAATAAAAAAATGAACATGCAAATATAAGTATAATTAAAAACTTAAAACAATTTGGCGCCTTCATCATAATCTCAAAATTTTTGATTACATTCTGTAATAAGTAATTCTGACTTATGGTAAAGACGTTTTGCCGCAAACGCACAATTTAAACACTTTAATCACTTCCCTATATAATTTTAAAATAAAAATATTCTTATTAGAAATAAATATTATTTTAAAAATCATTTTCACTGCACAATAATTTCAAATTTTCACATAAATCAGGAATTTTCCTAACACTTTCACTATTTAACTTTAGTTTCACAATTAACCACTATTTATCTTTATTGTGTCACCTTTAAATTATTATATTTAACCGAAAAAACCAATTAGTTTCTTTTACTAACGATAAAAAAAAGTGGGTGTGTGTACTTATGTACACGCATTAGAAGTTTTACTTCTTTGGCGTGATTTTAAGACTAATTTTTAATTTCTACACAAATATTTTATTGGATTCTTTCTATTTTCGTGCGTTGGAAGGTGCAAGCATTATGATGCCGACCCGCTCAAGGCTGTCAGATATACCGTATTCTAATCCTAACTAAAATCACAAACTAGTTGGGTCATTAGGCCTAATTACAATTATCTTAAGATGGGCTTAAGATGCCTCATGTAATTCTCTTAAGACTGGCTAATTTTCTACCAAAACGTAATGAATGTTAAGCTTAATATGCGTCGCAAAGCTGGATCAGCATTTATTTACCTGATAATACTACTGGTACTTCTAAGCCCAACTCACTTCTTTTTTGTTCATTTCCGCCTTAGCTTCTGATTGAGGAATTTCGCTTCCCCTCCACTTTAGTCAGTAGATCAAACGATCGTACCATTATAGTCTAAGACGTTCGTTGCTCTTAGCCGTGCCTTTAGCTGTAGGTTACAGTGCAGCAGTTTGCTCAGCTAATCTCCGGCAATCCAAAAGGACATCGTCTGTGTCCTCTGTCACAATGAGGAATTCCAGGCGTTGCGTAAACTCATTTTGCGGGTATGCTCTCGTAACTCACCTGTGGGTTCATCGATCTTGGGTAGATTCGGCCGTGTTCATAAATGCAAGGTTTGTTTTTTTGCATGCAGACAACCTTACAATCGCTTGCTTGTCAGATTAATCATTTGTGAATTATTCATGGTTGCTTAAATGAACGCATTTCACCATTTTTAAAAAGCTACTGTCTGCCCACTTGAATTTATTTGACAGTTCGTTCTTTTTCTTCGCGAATCCAAACTAGCAAGTACTTTGAAATACATGCATGGGTTGCGATCATTTGCAAATGTACTTGCATTTCAGAACGCTTTGCTTTTTTCAGTTGCAATACTGAACGATATGCTACATGCAAAATTTGAGCAACTTGCATTTACGAACACAGCCTTCATTCTACTTCCTTTACCACTACTGAAATAAACGTCACTTCCAAATTCTGTTCACTTTCCTAGCTTCTTCTTTTAGTTGTTACTCAATTAAATTGAGTGGGTTAGGGTAATTGAAATATGATACGAAGAGTTTCATACTAAGGACATTAATGTATCGGCAAATACAGCATCAACGCTTCCAAAGTTTGAGTGACAACACTCCGAACCTGTCCAAACACCATCGTTGGACGCTTGACATTGGACATTTGTAGTTCGAGTAGCGGCCACACAATGCGTTCTACCATCAAACGTCCTACGTTGGAAAGTGCTCATAGCATCGTTTAGAGCAGGCTTTAGCTGAAAACTAGGATATTTATTTATTTCCCTCTATATCCTCTGGCTAAAAAACTCCTCACCCATGGACATCGTGAGCGGACTTTGGCTACGAATTTTCATATGCCCATATAATAATAGCTAAATGATTGGAGTTGCAATGCTTGCCCTTTATAGCCTCTACCCCTTCGCCTATATCGTCCGCAGGCCGTATCGGAACATCAAAATTGGAAGCGTGCAGTAAGATAAAAATGCAGGGCATGAGATAAAAATGCAGCACGCTGCAATCAAAAGTATTTCAATTGGCTGAGGCTGGTAAAATGACAAGCAAAGCAGCATGCTGCATGTTCATATCATGTCTTAAATTTGCAGTACGCTGCATATTTGAGGTTCTGATAGGGCCTCCAGCACACCCATCGTAGCTACAGGCCTGGAAGCAGCCGGTGCCGATCCTACATTTGCTTGAATGGAGGACATTTCTCGTGTAATAACATAGTGGAGCCAAGTTTCTAAGTTTACTTTTGCAATAAAAAGTTGTAAAATATTGTATTTTATCACTTTTTTCTGCACCTGGATTACCAGTGATTAGTGTTTCCGTGATTGAATTAAAACAATTTCAAAAAATTGAGTGAACCAATATGTTTTAATGGTTTAATTGTGAAAGTGACCAATTTTGTTTACATTCGATATGGTTTTGTCGAGTTATTTTAGGGCAAAAATGTTGAATTTGTGTGGTTATTGAGTTAAAAGTGAATTTAAAGTGATTAAAGCTTGTTAAAGAATAATTTTTAAAAATATTAAAGCAGAAAAATGTGTAGGAATTCAAAATTCAAAGGAGTTGTGTGGTGGTACTTGCACTTATGTTTTAATAACTATTCCGTAATAATTTTTAACCATTTTAAATTCACTTTTAATTTCATTACCACACAAATCCAACATTTTTTCCCTAAATTAACACGAAGAAACTACCATGAATGTAAACAAAACTGGTCACCTTATCAATTTCATTCAATTTATTCACTCGATCACTTACTAACTTATCACCGGTAATGCACGTGCAGTAAAAAATGTTAAAATACAATATTTTGCCACTTTTTACGAGTTAAAAACTTGGCGAGTCTATGATATTACACTAGGAGTTAGAGAAATTGCCTTCCATTCAGTAAAACCCCTCACCCACAAACAGCACACAATAAACACTACGAATCTTCCTTTCCTATGCCCACGAAAAAACAAACATACGCTTAGCTGATGACTCGAACATGAAATTTATTTCCCTCCATAGCATCAGCGTAAAAACCCCCTCACCTATCGACATCGTGAACCGGCATCGGCTGCGAGTTTTCATATGCCCATAGTAATTACGGTATTCAGAAACAAGGTAATGTAAAAGACACGGTATACAGTCTACGGTATTTTAGTGCTGATGTCACGGGGGGACACTTCCCATATAAAATCGAAGCTGTTGTTGTTGTTTCAGCATTACGGCTGACGTCACCAGGCGCCCATTTTTCACGATATTCGAAGCTGCCGTCGCTTTTACATTACCTTCGTTTTCTGTATACCGTGCATAATAATGATAATCCCAGTGCGCATGAAGAATGGAAGTTGAAATGCTTGCCCTCCATTGCCCCCACCCCTTCGCTCATATCACCCGCGTTGCGTTGCGAATTCGTCAAAATTCACTCTCATAATATTTTTCAAAACGCGCCTAAAGAAGTATAACTTCAAAAACTGCTCCGATTCCCGCACTTTTCATATAAATTTGACAGTTCTTCAGAGAACTTTCAGGCAAAGTCACACATATGCAAAAATTTCCAGCAAGGCCTGTAGTTGAGAGGGTCTTAGAATGGGCCGAGCGGGCTAGTCTTGTGTTGCAGGAACAATATTGTCGTGCAGACAGGAGGTTCTGAATTTCAGTGATAATGTATAGAGAGGGCTGCTACATTCCTAAGTTGGCTTAAATAAATGAGTTTGATGGCACGATTTTCCATCTTATCGAAGCAAGGTGGTTTTTGGGGCGACTATCTAGATACACGAATTGTATTCAAGGCCGGGCCGAATGTAAGATTTCTAGATTGTAGCCAGGGCGGCTGGCTGAAGGAGGATTTTCATCTCTTAAGAAATCCAAGGCATTGGGAGGCTTGTGGGGCGATTTGGAATATGTGATCATTCAATCGCAGAACCCCCCTTAGGGGCCATTAAACGATAGGTTTTGCTGTCAGTTTATCACAGTTATTGCTATGACTGACGGAAAACCTACCGCCTAAGGTGATTATTGATGTAATTATCTGAATATTTTGATTTATATTTTGCATGAACGTGTAAAGGGCGCCTTAAAGTTACCCCTAGGATATTAAGAGTTGAGTAAGCCGTTAAGCCACCTCCAGACTCACGCCGTGAATAACCGCGGGCACCCGTGAACGCGATTGTGGATGGTTTTCTCATCTACTTCGCTCCTTGTTTTCCGTTTTCCTTGTGGGTGTGGAGATGTCTTTACATACTCTTCTCCCACGGGTTAAATTAAGTAAAAAATGTCTTTCCACCAAGATATGGCTAAATTCTACACAAAAACATTTATCGTGGTTATGCAAACGCCACAAGTAGAAAATTAGCTCCAGGATTATTTAGGCGTCACCGGCAGCCTACAGCTTTCGAGCCGGGTGGGAGCGACCTGCGAAAAGGTCCATGTTGCTGTGTTCACGCCCGTTAATGCGTGTTGCATTTTGAAAAATCTCACGTGAGATTATGGGTGGAGGGAGAGGGTCGAGCCAAATTTCACGACATCTCACCCAGAGGGGAAAGGGGTCAAAAAATTGCACAAATCACCTCACGTAATTTATGGACGAACCTTAAGCTGAGAACTCATAATCTCTATAATCTCATGTCCGCGTCTTGCGATAAGAAAGAGAAGAGAGAAGAAAATAACGAATGTTGGGCGTCATTAAAATTATCGTTTTCTTTGTATTTATACCATAACTAGCATGAAACCCGCGTGCCTTGCAACGCCTTTAAATAAAAACTGTTTATTATGGGCAATGTTTTCCTTAAAAAAAAAAAGCAAACAAAAAGGTCAGCTGTTATTATCCTTAAAAAGGGTTTATTTTATTGCATTTTTTTAATAAATATGGTAAACAAATTGCTGCGTATATCACCTTTGCACAACAAATCTGCAAGTTTTGAAACAGAGATTGGCATGTTTATGTCATCAATAGAAGTGACATTTTAGGGTTTAACGAACGTTCGTTAAGTTTGTTCGCCTATTTACGTGGGTGCAAGAAATTATGAAGCAAACACAAATGAATATTAAATAAAGTGAATTTCGAGTCATTAATATCTTCGTGATTATAGGGATGCACTGACAAAATTTCAGCCCTTCAGCTTCAGAGGTTTGGGTTAACCCTATTTCATCCCCTTAGGGGATGAATTTCGAGTAATCGCCTCTTAGTGGATGTCAACGTCATTATAGCGATGCACTGTCCAAATTTCAGCCCTATAGCTCCAGTAGTTTGGTAACCCCATTTCACCCCTTTAGGGGATGAATTTCAAAAAATCGCTTCTTAGTGAATGTCCACGTTATTATAGAGATTCACTGTCAAAATTTCAGCCATTTAGCTCCTGCGGTTTGGGTTAACCCCACCCAACTAACAAACTCTCCAGAGCAAAACTCTTTGAAATTGGAAAATTATCTCATAAGACTCTCTTAACACTCTTCGATACCCTCAAGAAAATAGCTCTTGTAATAAGAATTAAATTAACACTCATAGTAGTATTATTATGAGATACTAAGTCTACTAGAGTTACTAAGCCTTTCATTCTCATAATGAGATAATGTTTATACTCTTATATTGAGTGCAAGAAAACCTCTATTCTTATTGTGTCTTTTTTATTAAAGCTTTACTCTCAAAGGCTTTAACTGTCAAAAAATGTCCTTATGAGTGTTATGACACTTATAAGAAAGTTCTTACAAGACTTCAAGTATATCCCTTCTTATATAAATGCTCTTATGAGACGAAAAATGTTAAAACATTTATAAGAAGACTTTTATTAGTGCAAAAAGACTACCATCTCATAACCAGAATTTTGTTCTTATAAAAAAACTTAAACCATCGAGCGGCCATACTTTCGCTTAATATAGAATTTTATACTGAAACGAAATTCCACAAATCAAGCTAATTTACCTAATTGAATATGCGCAAAGTATACAAAGTTATTTCTTTCAGATGATAAATCAATTTAAAATAAATTATTGAGCGATACTAAAGCTTTTATTTTTTTTCTTAAGAAATAAAATTTCAAAAAATATGTTAAAGTTTGATTATTTTTAAGGCGCTTTGATTTTTATCGAGGTAGAATGGTTGTTATTATCGGTAAAGTTTCAATCGCAATAAAATTGCGACTAATATTTTCGTTAAAAATCGAATTCTAAAGTTTATTATCATACATAATAAATATTAAATTCTTAAGTGTTATATTTTTCGAATAGATTTTTATGACAGTTATTTAGAGCAAATAACTCTCATAAAAATTATTTTATTCTAAACAACATCGCCTTTCCATATATTGCTCCCTTTCTAACAGTTCTGTTAGGGAGAGTATAGCTCTTACAGCGCCCTTATAGTTACCCTTGCAAAGAGAGCTAAGGTATTTTTATAAGACAAAAATAACTCTCATAATTGTGCCATTTAATTCTCACAACGCACTCATAAAGCACTTGTAGTGTTCTATAAGAGTAAGTTATGAGAGTGATACTCTTTTAAAAAAGTCGAATATCCTCTCATAAGACACTAGTAGAGTCTTATGAGACGAATTTTGTTACTTGGGCATTTAACCCCCTTAGGGGATAAATTTCAAAAAATCGCTCCTAAGTGGATGTCCACGTTATTATAGTGATGCACTGTCAAAATTAAAGCCCTTAAAGTTCAGCGGTGTGGGTTAACCCCATTTCACCCCCTTAGGGAATGAATTTCGCAAAATCGTTTCTTAGAGGATGTCCACGTCATTAAGGGGATGCACTGTCAAAATTTCAGCCCTATAGCTCCAGCGGTTTGAGTAAACCCCATTTCAACCCCTTAGGGGATGAACTTCGAAAAATCGCTTTATAGTGGATGTCCACGCCGTTATAGAGATGCACTGTCAAAATTTCAGCGCTATAACTTTAGCGGTTTGGATAAACCGCATTTCAACCCCTTAGGGGATGAATTTCGAAAAATCGCTTTTTAATGGATGTCCACGTCATTATAAGGATGCACTGTCAAAATTTCAGCCCTATAGCTCCAGCGGTTTGCGTAAACCCCATTGGACCTCCTTAGGCGATGAACTTCGAAAAATCGCTTTATATTGGATGTCCACGCCATTATAGGGATGCACTGTCAAAATTTCATCCCTATAGCTTTAGCGGTTTGGATAAACCCCATTTCAACCCCTTAGGGGATGAATTTCGAAAAATCGCTTTTTAGTGGATGTTCACGTCATTATAAGGATGCACTGTCAAAATTTCAGCCCTATAGCTCCAGCGGTTTGGGTAAACCCCATTTCACCCCCTTAGGGGATGAATTTCGAAAAATCGCTTCATCATTATAGGGATGACTGTCAAAATTTCAGCCTTATAGCTCCAGCGGTTTTGAGTTGATCCCATTTCACCCCCTTAGGGGATTGAATTTCGAAAAATCGCTTTATAGTGGATGTCCACGCCATTATAGGGATGCACTGTCAAAATTTCAGCCCTATAGCTTTAGCGGTTTGGGTAAACCCCATTTCACCCCCTTAGGGGATGAATTTCGAAAAATCGCTTTATAGTGGATGTCCACATCATTATAGGGATGCACTGTCAAAATTTCAGCCTTATAGCTCCAGCGGTTTAGGTTGTGCGTTGTCTGTCAGTCAGTTAGTTTTTATACAATAGAAGAAAAAAAGTAAAGAAAAAAAAATACCCTTACAACTTATTGAACCCCGGTTCACCCCCTTCAACCCTTTTTTTCTCCATAAAAAGTAGCCTATGTCCGTCTCCAAGGTATAAACTATGTCTGTAGCAAATTTCATCAAAATCGGTCCAGTGGTTTAGGCGTGAAAGCGTAACAGACAGACAGAGTTACTTTCGCATTTATAATATTAGTAAGGATTCATAGTTCTATAAATTTACTAACCCACTCCTACTGCAAAAGAAATACAGCGGCTCAAACGAGTAATCAGACAGTGACAATTTTTAAATAAATCTCATAAAAATATGGCGAAATAACCGATTGAAATTAATAATACGTAGCAATTTTTTTTATTGTGTTTTAACATATCTTTTCATCAAAAAAAATTTTCTTTCAATTATACCAGGGAGACTATACAAGGAGATATAACTCCGTGTTGTCACTTTTCGTTTGATTAATGAGGGCGCCACAGTCACATGTACCCCAAAACACATGGCGGATTATATTCATCCGGTTCATGGCCAAGTTCGTTAACTATTAAAATATTTTATGTTTACGCCTAACTTGAAAAATCAGCTTCTGATTTTTCGTATTTAACCATTTTATGGATTTTCCAATGAATTTTTATTAATTCCCAATGATTTTTTTGCATTTCGGCTGACAATTTTGAAGAAATCGTCGAAATGGGTAAAATTCAGCTAACTTCATGCGGGGCACGTCAGCTTTAGGCGACATCTGTGGCCAAAAATGAACTAGAAGTTTAGTTTGTGCTACGCATCAATTTCCGGTTATTTTCCCCATAAGAGTTATATCTCCTTGTATAGCCTCCATGAATTATACCCTAAGAAAAACTATAAAAAAATTAAGTAATTCAAAATTGATGTCAAACGAATAAGGACACAGACACAGTTGTAGCACTTCTGAAAATAGCTGTTTTTTATAAATAAAATTGAATTTAGTGGCGAGTGTTTTGGCTGTCACTATCGCCTGTAGTCTATTAGGCATAGGCCCCTGTGCTGAATGTCGAGTCGTGATTTGTGACGTTTTAATCGAATTACGATTTTCACTATAGTGGCCTAGAGTGGAAGTACTAAGTGCGAGTTTAGCCCCCTATGCTGCAAGTCGCATTTCGTCTGAAACGCCACTTTCTTCAACTCAAAAAACGTGTCACAAATCACGACTCGACATTCAGCACAGAGGCCATAGATTTTACCAAATTTCTACAAAGCTCAGAGGCAATATTAAGCCATTCTTGTTTAATGACTTCTTTTAATTGTTCAATTATATGGAACGTTCTGGTGTACAGTCTCCTTGCGATTTCTGACCACAGATCTTCTAGTACATTAAGGTCTGCCATTTATAAAATGTAAATTACCCCTGCACTAGACATATAGCCCCAAACCATTGCAGAGCTGCCTCCATGCTTGACTTTAGCCCGAATATTTTTTTGTCCGAATTCAGTATTAGTTTTCCGGCACACCTACATATGTAGGTTCTTCTATCAGGCCGGTGTAAATTAAATTGACTTTCATCAGTAAATAAGACCTAAAAGTGTTCGTTAGAATTATAAAATACAGAGTTGCAAGAAATTTACTGTTTCCCAAAAGCTGTACTCTTTTTAAAAATACTCTTACGCAAATTTAAAGCGAATGTTTTTGTTTTTTGCCTTTATAAAAGGCTTTTTCCTGAGGATTCTTCCGTGTAATAAGGCTGGAATACAATGTGTCGCTGGCGCGTGGTCCTGGCGCAGTAGCGCAAACTGTCAAAAGTAAAAAACGTAGCAAACCCGAAATACGGCTACAATGTGTAGCTACCGCTGACACGTGATGCTGGCGCTGTAGTTTCCTTTTGCCAACTTTCTACTTTTGGTGCGTGCCAGTACACCAGCCAGTTGAGAATTTTGACAAATGATGGCGTTGCAATCAAAAGTACCCCAGAAAAGATGGCCGATTGTAAATGGCCTTTGATAAATTCGCACCATCTTCTAAATTAGATTTATATCAATGTTATTCGTATTTAATAAATTTTTAGATTTACCTGTAAAAAAATATTAATTTCCAATTATTTGACGGCTGAAATCTATAAAGGTCCATAAATTGTGAAAAATTGTAAAATATTTTATAACTGTAACGAAAAAACGTGGGGCGAATATATGATTGATGCAAATGATTTCTCAACCCAGCTACTCTACACTCTTTACTATTGGCTATAGCATGCCCCCACGTTTTTTCGTTTTAAATATTACAAATATTTTCATAGCTATTACAGGCGTTGGAAATATGTTCGGGGTTATAAATCTGTATGGGGCTAGGAGAAATTATTTTATATTCTTTAGTTCGTTTTAAAAACGTGGCATATTAAAAAGTTTTTTTATCTAAATAATCATTTTCTGCTTTTTAGTTTTGCGTGTGAAATTTTGCAATCGAGTTTGAATATCTTGATAATATTATGCGGATAAATGCGGAAAACTGTGAAGACAATGGTAAATCGCCCTCTTAAGACGGCCGCCATGGATCTAACGGTTTATTAAGTATACTATATAGCTTAATGCATTCTCTTTATGATACCCTTTCATTTGATACCCATGTAGAGGGGGCTGTGAAGAAAATGGTAATCCGCCCTCTTGAAATGGTAGCCATGAATCTAACGACGTAGTATATTGTATTCTTCTTATGACACCCTTAAATTTAATATAAATATCGAGGAGGCTGTGATGACAATGGTAATCCGCCCTCTTGAGACGGCCGCCACGGAACTAACGGCTTATTAAGTATACTATATATCTTAATGTATTTATGATGCCCTTTCATTTGATACCCATGTCGAGGGAGTTGGGAAGAAAACGGAATCCGCGCCTTTGAGATGGCCGCAATGGACGATAAATTGAGATTACTATATTGCTTATGGTGTTCTACTTATCATACTCTTTCATTTGATGCCCATGTCGAAGAGGTTCTGAAGAAAATTGTAGCCCGCCCTCTTGAAATGGCCGCCAAGTGGTATATCAGCTGAAAAAAAAACTTTTTATACTTTCCACATATTCAATTAAGTAAAATAAGTTTGATTTATGGAATTTCGTTTTACTACAAAATTCTATATTAAGCGAAGGTATGGCGGGTCGGCGGTTTAAGTTTTTTTATAAGAACAAAACTCTGGTTATGAGATGGTAATCTTTTTGCACTAGTAAAATTCTTCTTATAAATGATTTAACATTTTAAGAAGAAATATACTTGAAGTGTTGTAAGAACTTTCTTATAAGTGCCAGAACACTTTAACATTCATAAGGACATTTTTTTGAGAGTTAAAACCTTTGAGAGTAGTGCTTTAATAAAAAAGACTCAATAAGAATAGAGGTTTTCTTGCACTCAAAATAAGAGTATAAACATTATGAGAATTAAAGACTCAGTAACTCTAGTAGACTTATTATCTCATAATAATACTACTACGAGACTTAGTTTAAATCTTATTACAAGAGTGTTATGTTCTTGACTATCGAAGGGTGTTAAGAGAGTCTTGTGAGACAATTTCACAATTTGCAAGAGTTTTGATCTGGAAAGTTTGTTCGTTGGGTGTATCTAACGACATAGCCTATTGCATTCTACTTATGATGCCCTTTCATTTGATACTCATGTCGAGGGGCTGTGAAGAAAGCGGTAATCCGACCTCTTAAGATGGCCGCCATGGCCCTATATGATATATGGAGTATACTATATGGCTTATGGTGTTCTAATTATCATACCCTTTCATTTGTTGTCCATCTCTCGAGTGTTGTGAAGAGAATGGTAATCCGCCCTCTTGAGGTGGCCGCCATGAATCTAACGGTATATTAGGTATACTATATTGCTTATATTCTGCCTATGATGGGGTTATGAAGAAAACGGTAATCCGCCCTCTTGGGATGGCCGCCATGGACCTATCGATATATTGAGTATACTATATTGCTTATTATATTCTACTTATCATACCCTTTAATTTGATACCCATGACGAAGGGGTTGTGAAGAATATTTTAATCCGCCCTCCTGGGGCGGCCGTCAAAGCTAAAGCTGTGTGCAAAATTTCAGCTGTGTGCAAAATTTCTCGAATGATACGCGTGCACAACGAAATAGGCCGCTAAACATTCCAAGATGCAAGAAATCACTAGCCCAACGTCATGCAAGTACACTAGGTCCTAAATTATTTAACAATCTTCCAAATTATACAAAAAATATTGTTAATGTATTTAATTTTAAAGTAGTATTCAAGATTATGTAATACATACGAAACATTTATTTAATGAATTAATAATGAATTGTGAATTTACGCTTAGCCTTTGAATTATTTTTTTGTTTTGGTTCTGTAATATTAGTTTCTAGAGTATCGATCAACCTAATTTCAATTCAACCTGCGTATATGAGGTAAAATTCAACTCAATCCAGGTAGGAGAGCTGAGTTTGTTTGAGTGGACCCAGTTTCAACTCGACATCCGTTTATGACTGGGTTGAACCCGGGTTGAACCTGGGTTGAACCTAGTCATAAACGGTGTAACACAATTGATATTAAGTCTGTTCCAATAGAAAACCTGGCCTGCGAAAAGTTACATGATGGGTGGGGGAAAATTTAGTCAAAATCCCGAAGAGTGAAGAATGTTTCGTGCAAATCAAGACCACAATCTAAAAATCACTAGTGTCTTCAAAATAATGACATAATACTATTGAAAACATTAAATTATGTATGAAGCTATTATAAATAATAATAATTCTATAAGTTATGATTGTTAAATTATTAGTTAATTAATTCAGTTAGTTAATAAAATTCAAAAAAATGTTCAATGAAAAGAAAAAAATATAGTAACATGTTTTGAGTTCAAATCAAAGTTTAACGCAAGTTAACATCCACCCAAAATTTATTATAACAACCTCAAGCTATAATTTGAATTTATCAGTGTTCACCTTGTTCACCACTTCATCAACGATGTAAGCTACCGTTATCAATTAAGAAATCATCGAATTGCATAGAAAACCTGTACAACGTTGATCACTAAATTCGAAAACTTTAGAAATTAAAAAAAATGAATAACGAGAACAATATTGGGAGAAATAAACTTCACCGAATCACCAAAATAAAACGGATGAGAAAAAAATATGTAGAATTTTATCAATATTTTAAATAAGGTACATACTCACCTGATTTCTAGAGTTGGCCTTGAACTTGGTATAACAATAGGGAGAGAAAAACGGAAGAAGGATTGATTTTTTGATGGTCGAGCCCCAACAACAAAGGGTAGGTTAATACTTTGTTAATGGTCGAATCCCAAAAACAAAGTAAAAAGTGTTAGTAATTTGTTGATGGTCGAGTCCCAACAACAAGGAAAGTTAATAGTTTTGTTAATGGTCGAGCCCCAAAAACAAACGGAATGTTAGTAATTTTGTTGATGGTCGAATCCCAACAACAAAAGGAAAATTTAATAATTTGTTGATGGTCGAGTCCCAACAACAAACGGAATATAGGAAAAGGAAAAGAAAAAAAGGTTGAAGTTCAACCCAACTTACATACCTCGTCGACGATCTGGTCCCAAGAGAGCGATCGCTTCGTGCGCAACAATTTTTATTATCAATTTGCTTGAATTCAATTCAAGTGGGGATAGAAAAGAAAACCGTAACGTGAAGTGATCTTTGCGAATCTTTGTGTGAATATCGTAAATTTGAAGTGAATGTTCGATTATAATAAACTTAAATTAGATTAGTACCTAAATATCGATTATGATGTAATGTCGTGCTGATTAATTTCCAAGAACGCCAGATATGATAATGTTTCATGTTGATTAATTTCCACTGTACCTGAATGACCGTGCTTCCTTTCCCAAGTGGCTCCCATGTGTAATTGAGCATGTTCTTCGTGAATTAGTGTTATCCGTCTGAAATAATAAAGGTGATTCGGTGATTGGACTTTGAGGAGACAAATTCAACGGATAACCAAGAAGAAATTCCTTGCTGTGAAAGAATTGAACAGATATCTAAAATCTTGTAGTAAGGCACCAAATGAAGAAATTATTTTCAGCATATCGTAATCATTTTGGATTGGCATGACAAATAACAGACAAGTTTTTGGCATGTCGAAAGTCATAAGATTTCATGCCATCTGAAAATAGACTGCAGTTTCTTGTTCGAGGGAAGCAAAATTTTCCCCGCTTTTCCAACCGATCATGAGATTCTATGGGAACAGAAATTGGGCGATTTCTTGGTCAAGCGGGATCCCGCATTCTCTATTGGAACAGACCTCGGGCCTCGGTAGTCTAGGAATAAGGCGCCTGACTACTATCCCAGAGGTCCCGGGTTCGAATCCCGGCAACGCCACGGTCCTTCGCTTTTCCCTCTTTCCCACCTACATAACTTTCCTTCTTTCTTTTCTCCTATTTACATTTCCGATTCCTCCTGTCATAGCCTTCCCTAGTCCCTTCCCTGCTCCACCAAGCGCATGTTATCGGTTGTTTGATGAGATTCAGCTCGTTTCAGGAGGCATAACACTCCAGCGAGTTGTTCTCGATGCCCCGATGTCAGAGTCGCGAAGTGGTTGGGAGTAGATGGAATAAAATATTTCGGTTAGGTTGTGGCAGTTCCTTCTTACTTCTTTCTCTCTCTTCTTTTTATCTTCCGACTTGAGCAGCTGTTCGACATTGCACTCTATTCGAAACAAAATAGATTGTCGACAGTACAAAAGGGCTTTCCCTAAGCCTCTAGTCTATCACATAAAAAAGACATAATTATTAAGGTGACCATACGTCCCGGATTGGCAGGGACAGCCCCGGATTTCCACCTTGCGTCCCGGATTTTTCTAGAAGAAATATTTGTCCCGGATTCAGGTTTTTTGTCCCGGATTGTCCCGAATTTTTGAAAAGGTTTTATACAGTTTTGAAAAGGTTTTAAAGGTTTTCATATTTTCTCCAATTTCTCTGATGATTTCTTTCCCTTATATTTTTGAAAGTCAAATTGAATTTTATTCTCTGCCTTCTCTTAAATATGCAGTCCTATTGTAAACTTTCCTGGAATTTTCTTACATCCGTAGTATACGAAGAAAATTCCAGCGAAGTTCAGAATAGGCCTTATGTTTTTGAAAATGAGGGCTTCGCCGGAACAAGTGCGTCGTAGTTGAGTTGACTAAATTTAATCTTTTTAATTTTCAAGAAACACTTCAGTCTGTTTTTTTACTATTTCTCTTTTTTATTTACTTCTACTTATAGTCCAGGCGCTAGAGCAGTTAAAGCTATAACTTTTGGTTTTGACGTGATGTAACAGACTTTTCTGGTGAAATGATATCCTCAACAATATTTAGGGGGTGCGCAAGCATGAAACTCCCAGGAAAACTTTCGGTAGCCCAAAAATTGAAAAATTCACTAAAAATTTCGTTTTTTGACCTTTCTTGTTAAATATCTCTTAACGAAGGCTTCTAGGCGAAAAATTTGTTGAGCATGTTTTGTTCGTTATTAGATTTGCTAAAACTTACCTTAAGGTGGATTTTTGAAATTTGAATTTTTGCATTGCAAAATAGCCGAAAACCGCGAAAAAAAGTACCTCACTTTAAAGTTAGCACAAGGAAAGAAGAAATCATTATCTTCCAATTTAATTTTGGAATTAGATAGTTAAAGGCATGATTAACTTATATCCAAAACCCGATCACGGTCGGTCAAATAGATAAATTTGTTACTGCGCCAAAAGAAAAACTCCCATCTTGGTCCTGATTTTTTTACGTATGCTCTAAGACTCTCTTTACAATATCCAATCATTAAAATTCTGGTTTTTAAATTGTTTTATGGTTTTTAATTTTTTTTAAGATTTTTGGCAAAAAACTGCAACTAAGGCGACGCCAGAAATGCTAGGCGCGTTTCAAATTCGCTCGAAAAAGGACTCTGTTTCTATTGAGCACAACTTTCAATAAAATATTGTTAAACATAATTTTTTAAACAAATTAGAAAAATTACCGAATTTTGTTTGAATTTTTTTTGTTACTATCTCGGACGCGGTGTGGCTCTCTGCATGGAACGTTAAAACATTTAAAATTAATCCAACACTTCAAAATTAAAATCTTCATAACTAGTGGAACAAGACAAAACTAATATAGTCTTGGCCTTAGTCTTGCGAACACGGCTAAACCTTGGTCTTGGTCTTATTCTTGGTTTTTCTTAATGTACAAGTCGAAGACAAGACTTCAAGACCAATATAGAGGTAGGGAAGAGCTTTAATTATCTAGGAACTCGTTGTTATTATCGTATTTCAAAGACGAAATTCGGATACCTCGAAATGTCGAAATCCTCATCCCGGCCCCACCATTTCGTGTTAACCGATTTCCACTGTATTTATATTTCAACTAGAATTATTTTTACACAATTTGAACCGAAAAAATTGTGCATATCAAAATACGGGGCACGCTTTAAACCATTTGAAGCATACAGTGAACTCTCGATTTTACGAATCCCCTTCCCTTCCACCTAACCAGGGAGACTATAGATACAAGGAGGTATAACTCCGTGTTGTCACTTTTCGTTTGATTAATAAGGGCGCCACAGTCACATGTACCCGAAAAACATGGCCGAGTATATTCATCCGGTTGATGGCAAAGTCATTGCTTCATTTTCGGGTAAAATTCAACTAACTTCATGTGGGGCACGTCAACTTTAGGCGACATCTGTGGCAAACAATGAACTAGAAGTTTAGTTTCTGCTGCCCATCCATTTCCGGTTATTTTTCCCATAAGAGTTATATCTCCTGCACCTAACGCTCAGAGACACGATGTGTAGCGTAGGCGCTGGAAACCAGGGCTTCGTTACACATCGTGTATCTGAGCGTTAGGTGGAAGAGGAAACCCTGAATAGTGATAGTTGGACAGTATGAAGAGATCTCGTTAGCCGTCAGGTTTTTGCCAGCCTAAGTTTGTCAGTTTAAGGTTAAGTTAATATTCAGTTTGTGATTTTTATTTGCGAAAAATACCTACTGGATAAGATCCATAGTTCAGAAAAATAGAAAGTTTTATACTCAGTAATTCTGATTAAAAAAATTTGATTCATTTAAAAAAAATACTGATTTTTATTATATCCTTCAATAGTATTTGTTATGTATAATTTTTATTAAAAAAATAAATAAAAAAAATCATATTTAACTTAACAGTCCGACACCCCCCCCCCCCCCCCCCCCACAAGTTCACGTCCCGCATTACAAATAAAAAAATATGGTCACCTTAAATTATTTGAAAACATTTGCAATATATAATTTTTTTAATAATTTATTTCCTTACATTTCCAAAGATACAACATACAAAAAAATCTATAAAATCTTATTTCCTTACATTTCCAAAGATACAACATACTTCAAAAATTGAATAGTAAAACGGAAATGCGTTTTTCATACAAATGACATTTAAATTGCAACTTGGCACAGGCCCTAAGTTGGTACAGGAAAAAGTTGCACGCGGAAACTACAGGAACGACATAATAAATATTATTTTAAAATATAAAGTGTAATTGCATTAGCATTTCTGTAACATTCTCTAACGTTGCACTTATGATTTAAAATTACATTTTTACTAGAATTTTTCAAATAATATATCACATGTAACTGCCCTATCCTCTCGTAACTTCCGGACGGATAAACTGGGCTTTTCACCAACGAGAAAAAATCCCACTATATTTTCTTCCGGCGAATTCAATTGTTTCTGGCATGGCGAAATTTAATGCATTTATTTGTCAAATTGTTTTCACGTCATTTTGTGTGTAGAAAAAAAGAGAAAGGTTCCTAGAAATATAAAAAATTATTTAATGATTTGCTCCCTCGCATATCAAAATTACTTTATTTAACATTTTATACAATTGATATTGTATAATGGCAGAACAAGATGATGATGTTATTTTTGTTGAAACAAATGACGATATAATAGAAATAGTTGACGAGCCATCAAAAACCGAAAAAGGTATAAAAACAATATTTATCATCTATGCTGAAAAAAACAGTACATTTTAATTAGATCCAATGGAATGTCCAATTTGTCTTCAAACGTGTATTCATCCAGCGAGGCTCCCTTGTGGTCACATATTTTGTTTTCTTTGTGTTAAAGTAAGTAAATTTGTTTAAAGAAAAGATGAAAAAGTGAAAGGTTGCTCCAAAATGATAGGGAATTGATTTCGAGATTTTATCATTTACAAAAGTTCATGAACGTGGGTTTCGTAATTCAATAATTCGCTCTTCTTTAAGTTAATTTGTATTGTTGGTGTTCATTTGAGTATAATAACTCATTAATATTCAAATATCCCGTATTATAAAATCAGCATAGTTTTTGTTTCATATAACAGAAATACTTAATAGATAAATAAACTATCTAAATCTTATAATTTACTCAATAATAGGAAAGTGGTTAAGGTGTCAGAGTCGAAGATAGTAAATCATTCCAACACTAGGGAAATAAACATAAAACAACAGCAATATGATTTGAATAATTTTTCTTTGTCCATTCTATTGTTTTTAACATATAGAAAATACTTTCCATATTCTGAATTTATTACACCATTCATTTTTCCTCTCTTCTCTTCTCTATTCTTTTCTCTTCATTTTTGGTTCCCTTTATGTATAGCAATATATAATCGAAAAAAACCTCGGATTCCAGGTAAGTCTCATTATTGAGTAAGGATTAAGTAAGCTATTTTCTGAAACTAGGAAAAGATTCTTTAGAACCAAGTCATGCATTAAGATTATACATATGTACGTATGTACATATATAATTTTTCAATAAAAATGTAGAAACTGCATGAGAATTACGGATTTGTGGCGAATTCTAATGAAACCACTCTCGCAGGATAAAATACTCAAATCATTTAATTTGCTGGGTCCCAAAAAATATCGTAAATAATTTTTTATCCTTTTCAGTTTTGAAAGGAACTTTCGCCAGTGCAATTTGTAGTTCAAAAATCTGATAAGCTACAGCCACGTGAGGAAGTGAAGACTCAATTTTCGAGTCACTTATTGTCTTTAAACTGTTCCGCAGTAGATACATTTTCTTTATTTTCCAATAAATATGCGTGTTGAAATCAAGTTGTAAATTGGCCAGAAACCCAAATTTTGAATAAATGTCAAAGACACACTTCCATATTTGTATAATAGCAAATATGTCTTTATGCGGAATTCGTTATTGGCATCAAATCAACTTACGACGTATTTTCCCTTTGCGTATTCGTTTGTAGATTCTGTGACGTTATTCTTTATTACCACTATCGAAGGATCCAGAGGCTAAGCGAATCTGCGTATTTGAATCGTCGAATCAAATAATTGGAGTTTAAATGGATTCAAACGTAATCGAAAAGCAACCTGCAATTTATATTTTTCATAACATTTTACTGCTGTTTCGCTCTGTCATTAAGAAGATCTTTATTTGCAATTCTATTATATTAATTAGGTACTACCTACAGCACGAAGAAGGCACAATAATAAAAATAACATTACCTGAAAATGCAACATTACGAATGTTGGATTGAATCGGATCGATCCTAATTAAACTCCATATGGCCCGGCTATATTTTTGAAAATGTGTAACCGTTACTATTGCTGAACAACTTGTAGTCAGGCATGTATTCGCAATGTTTTGGCTACAGTGTTGCCCGAAAATTTCACGCGTACAAGTATGACAATGGTTGAAAGGGAAGAAGTGTTTGTAAGTGCAGCATACATTGTTTGCTTATTAAAAAACGAGAGGAATGTGGATTCGACCTTACCTAAATAAAACAGAGGCACATAATAAAATAAGCGATGAGTTAATTCTAGATATGTAGTTACTTGTTCATAAATTTCACTAGAATGACGAAGGGTGACTTTAAATATTTCATCCACCACCATAAGCCTTAACAGTGGTGAGAGGAATTAATCCTGCAGTATGCAAGTTAGAGAAATGGTTGAATATCAGAGATCAGCTAGTGTTGAATATCAGAGTTCTCAGAATGCGGAAGATCCACTAACTTAAACCATTGTAGCTACCGTGATGGCCTATTTGAAAGCGCTACTTCACCTGGTACAGTGTCAAACTATTTTCCTTCACAATATGCGTGCGTTGACATAAAATTTATAAGGTACATAACTAACATGTGTTCTAGGATCTTAAGGATAAAGTATGACGAGCTTATCAGCATACAATCATTTACGATGTCGAACTGGAATAATTTACCCAATTATAAATTGAAGAAAAAATGCAACTTATTGCTGGAACACGGCATGGCCTCAGTCAAGGGGATATTCTCGAACTCTGCGCGTATTTGGGTGCGACTTGGTTCGCCGGATGCTGTGGGTTCATGCATACCGAGTCCAAACAAAGTACACTGCTACACCGCCCAGAGCTATGTCATTTTTAGAGCATACTACATACTCCTAGTCAAAACAAAAATTAAATAGCCAGCAATGTTTAAATATTTTCGCTCTATGATATCAAAAGCAAGGCCAGTAGTTGCAATATGGCACAAGTCCACCCAATTACTGGCTTACGCAGACGACATTGACACCATTGGAAGAACAACAACAGCTATACAAGAAGCTTTTACTCAGATTGGCCACATGGTGGCCTCGTCTGGAAGAACACCTAACATTGGTCCCACGATCAAGGAGCGGAACACGAGTTTGACGTGGTAAAATCATTTACCTACCTTGGGTCAATAGTAGCAGCCGACAATAGCATGGAACCAGAAATACGCGCACGACTGCTAAAAGCCAACAAAGTCTACTATAGTCTGTCAAGGCTCTTTAAATCCAAGTATCTAACCATAACGTCTAAACTTTTTTTCGACTGTTAACCGTCAACGTGAGTAGACGCGCTTCCCGCATTTTTCACTTTTTGGTCTTGTTTCTGTTATTGTTTCTGTGCAATTTATAATTCAAACCCCTATATAAACAAATACCCGGTTTTTCATTCTGTGCCAGTGTCAAGTGACTATAGTGTTTTCCTTCAGGATCTGTGCTAGTTTCATGCATATTTAACGGACTTTCGTGTCATAATTAATTTGGACTTTCAAAATATTAAGCAATTACTCAATATGTATAAATGCATGAGTGCGACTTGTTATGCAGCCGATGCTGTTTCTGCTGACGAAGGCGAATGGATTGCATGTAACGGAATTTGCGATAACTTTTTTCATATATCATGCATCGGACTTACACGCACTACCACCCGACATATTAAAGAAATTAAGAAAGCTTTCAAGTTCTTTTGCCCTGAGTGTAAGTCCATTAATCTTCCGCATTTGTTATTGGCAATTAAATCTAATAACAGCAATGTAATGAGCTTGACTGAAGCTGTAAATAACATGAAAGAAGATTTTGAAGCTTACAAAGTCAAAGCCAATAATGCAGAAAAAAAATCACAACTCTTGCTGGAAAACATCGACGAGCTTTCATGTGCTATAGATCGTATTGACAACAATTGTCGGAATTACTTAAAAAATTATGAATCGGTTAAGTTGAAGCTTGACAACTTATCCACCCCGGCGGATAATGCAGCAACTAAAAATGAATTAATGGATGAGTTAAAAAATATTATAAGGCTGGAAAGCCTTTCTATAAAAACATCCATAAAAAAACTTAATGAAAAGAACTCAGAAGGTAGCTCCTGCGATCACGACTACAGCGAAGTATTTCGTGTAGCTTCAGATTGCCTTGACAAGCTTTCTTTATTCGATGACAAAGTGTTACAGCTTAATGACCACTTAAGAAACCAGTTTAATTATGTCGAATCTGAGCTAGATAGTTTAAAATCCCTGGTTGTCGAAATTAAAACATCGACTCATAATAGGTCCATCGAAAATCCTATTTGGGATAAGGAGGCAATTCCATTCTCGGATGAACTGGTACGAGATCAACTACCCAAGGATACTACCACAATTACCACCGACTGCAGCTTTACGGGAAATTTCGCCCTCGGTGCACCCAATCTGCACACACAAACCTTATCGGTTTCATCGAAGCCATCGCATTCCTTACCACCTCTGTACCTTCCCGAACAAAACATTAGTAAATTTGGTACAACGTGGTCATTGGATGAATGGAATTGCAGGCTGAAAAAGTTAAGTGCGAAAAACACCGTGAATGTCAAGTCGAAAAATGAGCCGAAACAGCAACCTAATAAATCGAGGCGGAGTATTGTAATTAACACTCCCAACACCATGGTACCTCCAAATCAGAGATCAGCTTACCTCCTCAACGGCGCACCGTTCCAAGCAAATCCGTCTTGGGTTAGGAATATGTTCCAGACCGAGTTCTCTATTAAGCTCCTTGGCTGTGAACTCGTCTCGCAAATAAACAATAAGGACAACTTACGGAGCTTCAAAATAACAATGGCCACTAAATATGAATGGCTATTTCTCAACTCTGCCTCGGATGTTTTCAAATGGAATGCTTTAACGCTCCGCCGCTGGAATGATAGATTAAGTAATAAATTTAAGGTAGTTAAAACTAGGATTAATAACACTATTAGCTCCAAAAATAAAAATATTAACATACTAACAAAGCATGAAAAATCCTCTAATATCCACAGTAACATTAACTCTAAAATCATCAAAACCAATACTAACAGCATTCCCACCCTGTCGTCTCTGCACAAACAAATAATAGCGATTTATACCCAAATTTTTCTCGTAGCCATATTATCATTGGCGGCCGTTCTTATTCCGATGTTACCGAGATTCCGATAAACAATCAACCTCCCCTTAACCCTCCACAACCTCATACTCCTACGGTTGTGGCAGAAACACCAATGTTGGCGAGCTCTTCCATCACTGCAACCAAACCAAACTTCTTGGACCCTCTACAGCCTCCGAACGTCAAAAACACCTTAATTTCGGCAGACTCAACCGAGGGTCGGTACCTATTATCTCGTCTCAGAGATCATAGGATTTATGATAATGTAAGGCACTTTCTTGCTTATATGCACAACAAACCTGACTCTACCTGTGTAAATGGTAAGACCAGGACCAGCCTCATTATTTCGATCCAACAAGAAGGTCTCCCCATCGATCGGAATACCCTGCTTAAGCTCTACACTGTTTATCATGAGCAATACCAGATCTCTTCTGAGCAAGTAAGGAAGGATCTCGCCACCTACGCCTCACATATGAGATCGCTACATGTGTCTCAATTGCAGAGGAGCCGGGACGAAATGGCTAGATATTATCGTCCGTAACTAGTCACTTCTCCGACAAAAACTCACATCTCAACTACCCCTGACCCAACTGAGAACATAAGGCTCTTTTACCACAATTGCAGTGGTATGAGAGGCAAACTTAATAACCTTTTCATTGACGCTAAATCTTGCAATTTTAATGTACTCGTAATCACAGAAACGTGGTTAAATGAAACTTTTGTAAACCAGGAGATCTTAGACTCCACCTGGACGATATACAGATGCGATAGAGACTACAACTCTACCAGTCTCTCAAGAGGTGGAGGTGTTCTTATAGCGGTCAAGGACCCCCTGAATAGTGAACTAATCGCAACTAAAAATTCGAATTCCTTTGAACATGTTTTCGTGCGAGTTGAATCGGGCCGGAAACACATATTTTTCGGCACTTTTTACATACCCCCTAACTCTGACGAATCTAAATATGATGAATTACTTCATATATTAGATGATATTAACGAATCTCTCTCCAGTTGCGACGACATATTTATTTTAGGAGACTTTAATCGCCCTAATATATCTTTTATCCCCGACGAGGAAGAAAATTGTTTACTTCCGATTAACGTCACAAATGCTATCGATATAAAGTTTATCGACTCCTTTTATGGAAATGGTCTACACCAAATCATTAGAACTCCGAATTCTCGTGGTAATTGGTTAGATCTAATCTTCACTAACTCACCTGAGGAGCTGAACATCCTGCCTGCTCCGCCTGAGGAAAACCTTTTTACCAACTCTACTCACCATTCTGCATGGATCCTCGAACATAATACCGCAATATCTAATCATCGTATATCATACAATAACTCAATCATTTATGATTATAAAAATGCAGACTCTAACAGCATTGCCTTCGAATTATCCCTAGTAGACTGGGAAAATAGGCTTTCTGGTAATGACATTGACGAAATGGTGTCTTGCTTCAACACTATAATATTCAACGTTATTGACAAACATGTGCCCAGAATTAAAAGAAGGGATAAATTATCGGAACCATGGCTGGATAAGAATGTCCGTTCTCTTCGTAATCAGAGAAATAAATTGTATAAGCTGATTAGAAATAACCCCCATGCAAATGATGAACTGAAATTAGAATACACTAGGCTAGCCTCAGAGTTCAGTCTTAGGTCACGTGAGGCCTATACTACATATCTTAACTCTGTTGGCGATAGCATTATAAGAGATCCCAAAAAATTCTTTCAGTTCGTTAATATGAAACGAAAGACCTTAGGCTATCCAACTACAATGACCAATGGCAGTAAACACTCCTCTTGCCCACAGGAAATTTGTAACATGTTTGCTGACAGGTTTACCGAAGTCTTTTGTCCAAAATCTGATACAACACATACTGACGCAACACACACGCGCACTGTTACTTCAACTTTTATAGACAACATATCCCTATCCGTCGAAGACATCATGACAGGTTTAAACAATCTGGATATCAATAAAGGTCACGGTCCCGACAATCTGCCTCCTTGCTTTCTGCAGTGCTACTCAACTCAAATTCTATATCCCCTCCATCTTATTTTCAACAAATCCTTATCGTTAGGAAAATTTCCTATAACTTGGAAAAAATCCTACCTCATACCAATTCATAAAGCATCTAATAAGCATTCGGTGGACAACTACAGGGGCATCGCAATATTATCAGCAATTCCTAAACTCTTCGAAAAGCTTGTTTACAACAAGATTGCCCAAACAATCGATCCGCTCCTCAATGACCAACAACATGGCTACAGAAAAGGGCGCTCGACAACTACTAACCTTATGACACTAACCTCCGAACTACTATGTGGTATGGTGAACGGTCATCAAATCGATGCTGTCTATACTGACTTCAGTAAGGCCTTTGACCGTGTCGACCACCATATCTTAATAACAAAACTACTAAAATTCGGAATATCTGGGCCTGTCCTAAGATGGATAGAATCATATCTTAACGGAAGAACACAGGCCGTTAGATTTCAAGGATTTCTGTCAAAAGAAATCGAAGTAACTTCCGGAGTCCCCCAGGGTAGTCATCTTGGCCCACTTTTATTTAATATATTCATCTCAGACCTGTCAGAAAAACTAAATAATATACGACATCTCTTTTATGCCGATGACCTCAAAATATATAGTGTCATAAGGTCGAGTGATGACGTAACTCTCCTTCAGTCGAAACTGAATACGTTACATGACTGGTGCTCCACCAATAAACTGCAACTAAACACCAGTAAATGCCACGTAATTACCTTCTCTCGTAAAAAAAGCATACAGTTGCAATACTATTATCTCAACGGCAGGGTATTAGACCGCGTTGATCAAATTGTAGATTTGGGTATTGTCTTGGACAATAAATTAAATTTCAATTTGCACTACGATAATATTATTGCAAGAGCTAGCAAACTTCTAGGCTTTATAAAGAGAAGAGCCAAGGAATTTGACAACCCTCGAGTTACAAAAACCCTTTTCTGTTCGCTAGTCCGCCCGATTTTAGAATACGCATGCCCGATCTGGAATCCTATTTACCAGGTAAGCAGTAACAGGTTTGAGTCAACTCCGCCGTCGCCTGGTCCCAAGTCCAGGGTGTGAAAGGAGGAGGGTTGTCGACCTGCCGAATTGATCGTAAAAACTAGGCAAGAAACCGCATTTTTCAAAGCGGCACCGACAGCAGCGTATCCGTTGCGGGGCCGTCCCGCTCGGACCGCCAGCTAACGGATCAAAGAAGAAAGAAAAGAAAGAACAGGTTTGAGTCAGTGCAAAAGAAATTTCTACTCTTTGCTCTGAGAAATCTATACGACTCGCGTGATTTTCATAGCCTACCACCCTACATGGACAGGCTCAAAGTGTTGGATCTCATGCCTCTGTTTAATAGGCGTAAGTTGCTTATATCATGCTTTACTTTGGACGTCTTGAACGATAGGATCAATGTTCAGTTTCTGTCAGACAGGATTAAAGTTAACGACGATGTCCGTCAGAATAGGCATACGAAAATGCTTAGGGAATATTCTCATCGGACCGAGTATGGAAAGAACGAGCCCGTCAACAGATGTTGTATGATTTTCAATGGCCACAGTTCCTGCTTCTCCCCTGGAATGAGCAAATTATCCTTCAAGAAAAAATGGATATCCTTCCTGTCATCCGAATTATCCTGAACTAACACTATAACTAATGTACCATAAGTTATTAAGATATACCTGTGATAAATTGTTAAATGCAAATGTACTTCTAGCGATTGTATGTATATATTTATAAGTTACTTCCCTGTGTAATATAGTTTAAGCAAGCCTTGTTTGGCGTAAATAAATAAATAAATAAACTTTTACTATATAAGACGATGGTCTTACCGGTTCTCACATATGCATCCGACGTGGGTGCTTAGCAAAAAGCACTCAAACCTCTTGGCCGTTTTCGAGAGGAAAATACTTCGGAGGATTGTTGGCCCCGTATGTGAGGAAGGACGATTCCGGAGACTATCTACGAGCGCTATCGCGACATAGATGTTGTGAAGAAAATAAAGCTCGGTAGGCTCCGGTGGGCAGGGCATCTTGCTCGTATGAGTGAAGATGAGCCTGCTCGGAAAGTTCTCTGCGGTAAGGCCTTTGGGGTGCGACAGCGAGGGAGGCCCAATCTTCGCTGGAAGGATGGCGTAGACCAGGACGCTCAGAGCTTAGAGATGCCAAACTGGATGACATCGGCTCAGAATCGGGACCGGTGGAGAGAACAGTTGCGCGAGGCCAGGACCGGATCCCGGTTGTAGAGCCGTTAAATAAGAAGAAGAAACAAATACGGTTTCGATGTCACGGTCTATGCAAAAGATCTTACCATTATCGTCCCTGGGAAGTTTAACTTGTCCATTACAGAGGTCATAAGAACAGCACTGCGTGAAGTGTAAAGATGGTGTACCATGGGGGGCCTATTAATCAACCCAAATAAGATGTACAGTCCCTTGCCATATTATTAGACTCATGCTTAAAAATGAAGTTTTTCTGGCTCTCGTTCTGGCTTACGTTTGGCTCTCAGATCTTCACCGAGGTCTATTTTTTGTTTTATTCGTTTGACAGAACTTTGAGAAACTCCAACAATCCGCGCTATTTGGTATTGCGACATGTTTCGTGCTTCCAGCATACCGGAAATTCGACCAACTGTTATTGGCGACAAATCAGACACTTTTCCCATTCTGAAATTGTTTTTTTAACATAATATGGCCTCAAAACGTGTAAATATATACTTTGACATGTTGTTTTGTCAACAATAAACTCACCTTATGAAATGGAAAAGAGTTTTACAAGAGAAAACGCTATTGAAACACGTTAAATTGTTGAATTGCACTATCAAACTGAAACTCTGTTTTTTAGGTTACATGTCATTTTCGCGAAAATCGCTGTGAGTCATCGATTACCAACATGATCAGTGTTGCCAAAACGATAAAAGTGCCCGCGATATTCAAAAACCCAAGTTCTACCAACATATCTACAAAAAGTTCATATTAACAACAAGAAATATCAAGTAAAAGTAGATTTGCAGCATGAGTCTAATAATATGGCAAGGGACTGTAATAAGTTTTATTCAAGTAT
Organism: Thereva unica; assembly: GCA_949987705.1. Lineage (NCBI taxonomy): Eukaryota > Metazoa > Arthropoda > Insecta > Diptera > Therevidae > Thereva > Thereva unica. Next base: position 60,853,099 of record OX465282.1, read on the forward strand.
CCACTCAGTTTCTGTTCTAATAATTTAAAGTACAGTGTTTTTGGTTACGTCACAATTTGGATTCTCACTACTACTATGAAATACACTTGGGGAATTTGGATTGTCATATCACGTATGTATACACTGTACACAGAATCAATTTTAAAAACATAGCCACACAAATATTGTGATATTAAAAATTATTTTGAATATTTGTGAGAGTATTAGTTAGGAGCTTATTCAAAAAGGAAGTCTCCTATAATAAGTTATCTAATTAAAACCGTTATGTAATTATTTAATGTGACATAATAAAAAATATAAAAATCTTAAACTATTAAATATAATAATAAATAAGTATTAAATAAACATATTAAATAAAAGAATAACATTAAAATAAAATATGTGCAGTAAAAGTTTTTATTGGCAATATATATATATATATCCCTTATATATTGCTATGAAATGAGGGAAGACGGCAAAAATTAGTCCGACCCCATTTCATATTGGTGACCCCGACATTGGAAGAACAAAGAAATTTTTCAAAAAAAAAAGAAAAAAGAAGAATCAAAAATTTTTATGAAAGAAAATTTATCAAGAAAGAAGTTATGAAGAAAATTTTAAAAATTTTACGAAGAAAGGAAGAAGATTCAAGAAAGAAATCCATTTGTTGAAAATTTTTAAGAAGAGGTTCATTTTTATTGAGGAGATCAAGTATTTATTTTAATTAAATATTTTTCTTTAATTTTAAAATTTAAATTGTACAGAATTTCTTACACTAAAGAAAAGAACATTACACGTACATAATTTAGTAGTGGTGACAATTCAATTTATTTCCTTTTGCAAATATTTTTCCTCAATCTTTTTTTCAGGAAGTGAGAACTTGAATAAAATTTTCGGGAGTTTATTTAAGTTTGAGTGTTAATCGACTCTTTTCGCGAACGTCCACGGTTGTTATTTTAAAGTATCGCGAAGTTTTTAAGTAAAGTCAAAATTTTATTGAACTTCTTTTTACGTGAGTTTTATTTAAAAAAAATTGTGATTAATATGAGTGTCCAAGGTGGTGATAGTGAGAGAATGCACGTTGATAGTGAGAATATCAGTGCATCGGCTGTTAATCTACCAACTTTCTGGTCTCCATGCCCAGAAGCATGGTTTATTTTAACAGAAAGCCAATTTAACTCGAAAGGAATTAGACTGGATGAGACTAAATTCAAACATGTGATACAAGCTCTTCCTTTAGAAATCATAATGAATATATTGGACTTCATTCAAAACCCACCATCGGAGAATAAATACCAAGCATTAAAAACAACATTAATTCAAAGATTTACAGAGTCTGAAGAGAAAAAGTTGGAACAATTATTATGCAATTCTGAGATGGGAGATCGAAAACCATCGGAATTTTATAGATCAATGGAGATACTTGCGGGAACATCTTCGAATTTAGGAAAGGACCTGATTAGAAAACTTTGGATGCGAAAATTACCGCCTAGTATTAACATCGCATTGATGTCCTCTGGCAAACAAAACATTCAAGATATTCTAATTTTAGCAGATAAAATTTTCGAATGTTCCAGATTTCAGTATACTTCATCCATCAATGATTGTTCTTCAAATCCTTTTGTAAACCAAAAATGTATTAATATAAATAACATTGATTATGCTAAGAAGGTTAATGATTTAGAATATAAAATCGAAAATTTAACAGATTTAATTAAGAAACTTACATTTAATAGGAATAATGAGTTTCATCATAGGTCAAGGTCTAGAAGTAGAAGCCGTGATAGATCTAAATACAATAATAATAATAATAATAATAAAAAACCATTTTGTTGGTTTCATTTTAAATTCGGCGACAAAGCTAAAAGATGTATTAAACCTTGCAACTATAATAATCAAAAAAACTAAATATCCCTTCAGCGTGTTTTAAAAATAATACTCCAAAAAAATCTAATAGACTTTTTATTTACGATAAAGAAAATAAACTTAAGTTTTTAATTGATACAGGAGCTGAATTATCAGTAATACCGAATTCATATTGTGGCAAATGTAAGAGAAATCCAAATTTAATTCTTACGGCAGCTAACGGATCAATTATCCATACTTACGGAACAAAACTTCTTAAGATAGACTTTGGATTAAGACGAGATTTAACTTTTCCGTTGATTATAGCAAGCGTCGACAAACTTATTATTGGCGCAGATTTTCTTTCTGGATTCAATTTGTTGGTTGATCTTAAAAATAAGAGAATAATAGATGGTAACACCGAGTTAACAGTTAATGGAATCATGATTAAAACAGATTCTCCTTCACCCAGGCATTGTTCCTTTGATAGTGAATATGGTAATGTTTTATCTAGATTTCCCTCACTAACTCAACCTCCACGCTATGATTTACCTGTACGACATAATATAGTGCATACTATTACCACTAAAGGTCAACTACCATTTTCAAGACCTAGAAGACTTGACACTAATAAATTTAAAATCGCTAAATTAGAATTCGAGCACATGGTAAAATTAGGCTTATGCAGAACTTCTTCATCATCAGTCTCATCAGCACTACACATGGTTCCAAAGAAAGATTCCACTGATTGGCGACCATGCGGAGATTACCGGAGACTAAACTCAATAACAATTCCAGACAGATACCCGATTCCTCACATTCAAAATTTTACGTTAAATTTGAATGGTTGTACCATATTTTCGAAGATTGATTTAGTGAGAGCTTACCATCACATACCTATGGCAGAGGAAGATATCTATAAGACAGCGATAACTACACCTTTCGGTTTATTCGAATTTACTCGAATGCCCTTTGGACTTAGAAATGCTGCTCAAACTTTCCAACGATTTATGGATAGAGTTTTAACTGGTTTGGAATTCGTTTTTGTCTACATTGATGATATATTGGTTGCAAGCAAAAATAAGGAGGAACACAAGAAACACTTAGAGCAGGTGTTCGGCCGTTTAGAAGAATACGGAATAAATATTAACCCAGGGAAATGTCTTTTTGGTGTACATGAAATTGAATTTTTAAGTCACAAAATTACGAAGGACGGGATTCTTCCTTCTGAAAATAGAATTAAATTCATCCAGGATTTCCCTTCACCTACTTCCATTAAGCAGATTCAACAATTCATAGGAATGGTAAATTACTTTCACAGATTCATTCCACGATTAGCAGAGTTGTTAAGCCCCATTCATATACATTTAGTTAGGGAGCTTAAAAAACCTAAGAGTTTAAAAAATTTTGACTGGACGGAAGAATGCAAAGACGCGTTCGCCAAAGTGAAAAAGGCTTTTATTTCGGCAACGTTATTAGTGCATCCAGCGGAGAATCCTACTTTGAAGTTGACGGTTGATGCATCAAACATTGCGATTGGAGCAATGTTGGAACAAATTAACAACAATGAAAGCGAACCTTTAGCGTTTTATTCCAGAAAATTAACCAATGCAGAAATTAAGTATTCTACATTTGATAGAGAGCTTTTGGCAATGTACTCAAGTATTAAACACTTTAGACATTTTTTGGAAGGTCGTGAATTTACAGTATTCACGGATCACAAACCTTTAACATCCGCAATTTGGACCAAAGCGGAGAGAAGTCCAAGACAAGCAAGACAATTAGACTATGTTACCCAATTCACCTCGGATATAAGATACATCAAGGGAGAATCAAATGTAGTAGCTGATACTTTATCACGGGTAACCGTAGAAAATAGCAATTGTGACGCGGTTAGCGAAAAACAAATAGATTTAAGCATTATCGTAGAAGCACAAAAGGATGATACAGAGTTAAAACAGTTGATTGAAAACCCAAATAAAAGTTCGAAATTCATTTTAGTGGAAACAGATGTACCTTTCTTAGAAAGTAAAATCTGGTTAGAATGCTCCACTAGTAGAGATCGTCCATTCGTACCAGAGATATTACGAAGAAGCATATTTGACAAAATCCATAACTTATCACATCCAGGAATACGAGGTACAAGGAAATTAATTACAAGAAGATATTTTTGGCCTAGGATGAATACTGATATTAATTTATGGGCGAAGTCATGTATAACGTGTCAAAAAGCGAAAATTCACAGACATACAAAATCTCCGATACAAAAATTCCAGATACCTATGGGAAGGTTTGAACACATCCATGTAGATTTGGTAGGCCCATTACATCCGGTGGAAGGATTCGTATACTTGTTAACCGTAGTGGATCGATTCACCAGGTGGCCGGAAGTATACCCACTAAAGAGTATCACAGCCAGCATAGTAGTCAAGACATTGTATGAGCAATATTTTCCGAGATTTGGGATTCCATTGACAGTTACTACGGACCAAGGAGGTCAATTTGAAGGAAAACTTTTTAAGGAATTTTCCAAATTATTAGGAACCCATAGGATTCGAACAACAGCGTATCACCCACAATCAAGGGCGTTTCCAGCCAACTAGCTTAGGGGGGTAATTAAAAAAAAAGAAAAAACTGAAATATTTTTTTTATTCCATAAATACAAAACAATCGACATCAAAAAATATAATTTGTATAAAAAGGAATTTATATAATAAATTAAATAAAAAATAGGGGTTTTTATTTATCGCTTTTTACCCCCTACTTTTTGTGGGAGGAAGGGTGCAGAATTGAAAAAAAAGTACAAAACCCCTTTTTTTTGCAGATTTAGATTCTTCTTGAAAAAATATGAAGATTTTATTCTTATCATTTTTTGTGATTCGCCTTAGATGGCGCTGTAATCGGCGGAAATTAATAAATCATAAAAAACGTTTTCCTCCGATTACAGCGCCATCTATGGCGAATCACAAAATATGTTTGCGACAAAATCTTCATATTTTTTTATGAAGATTCTGAATCTGCAATAAAAAATGAGGGTTTCCATTTAAGTTTTTGAAGTTGCACCCCCTACCCCTAACAGGCGGTAGGGGGGCGTGTTTGATATGGCTGGATAGAGTTTGAAAAAATATTTGATACGTGTTTTTTGGTTTTAATTTTTTTTTCAAAACTATTCGAAATAATGGGGTGGTACGGGTGGTCTGAGACACCCTGTATATTGAACAAGAAATGCGATTCGCGCTCTCTTAATGTAACACGATGTAACGATTAACAATTGCTGCGTTTTTTAATCTGTTCTGTTCTTTGCTGGTACAGCTTCCACACAAATTCTTGTCCCCGACAATTACTGAGAACCGTATCCAGGCCAAAGAGAAATTAAATTTAAATGAAATTTCCCTTTTCCCTTATACTTTTTTTAAATTGGCAGTTGACAAATAAAATAAATTCTTTGTTTACTGAATAAAAAACGCGAAAAATTGATAGAGATTTTTATAAAATAGTAAAAGAATTAAAAAGTCCACAGCCGTAATTTATGCAAACAGTTACTTCCTTCTCTTCTCTCTATCTTCCGGCTAGAGCTGCTGTTCGACATTTTCTATACGAAAAAATACATAGATTGTCGACAGTACAAAGGGACTTTCCCTAAGCCTCTAGTCTGTCACATAAAAAAAATAAAATAAAAAAATGAAAATTAAAATGTTCCTTGCGTTTTTTTAATGTTCCAGGATAGAACAGGTTTAAAAAACCCACCTAATATTAAAGAGACTAATAGTATCAACGTATGTCGCGTGTATTTAGAAAAGGGAACCCGTGCAAAGGAAGAAGTTCATCACTTCTCTTTCGGCGCTTGAGCAGTTAACTTCGATTTGTTTACATAGCGTGCCATATTAGCTTAAGTCACGGGTATCGGTCCCTTCCACGACTCTCCAGAAGAAAAAAATCAGTCATAGATCGCCGACTAGATTCACCATACACTTAACTTTTTTGTTTGTAATATTAGTAATTTTTAAGAATAAAAATAAATAAGGGAACGCAAATCTGAGGGGGGGAGGGTAATTACCCAATTACCCCCCTCTGAAACCGCCACTGCCCACAATCAAACGGAATGGTGGAAAGGCTACACAAACAGTTGAAAGCATCTCTTAGAGCTAAAATGTCTAATCCGAATTGGTTGTTGCACATCCCAGCTATATTACTAGGTTTAAGAACAACAGTTAAGGAGGATCTTAATTGTAGTCCGGCTGAATTAGTTTATGGTCAAACACTACGTATCCCCGGAGAATTCTTTGTGAGGGATCCACACCAAGTATCAGATCCAACAGACCTAGTAGAACAATTACGAGATCACATGAGGAACATCGTTCCAACAGATTCTCGGGATCAAAGATGAAATTTCTATGTTCCAAAAGACTTAGAAGATTGCGAATTCGTGTTTTTGAGGACAGATAGAGGTAGGGGATCCTTGCAGGATCCTTATGAAGGTCCTTTTAAAGTTATTAAGAGAAATAAAACAGTTTTCACGATTGACGTCAACGGAAAAATAATGGTAGTATCAATTGATAGATTAAAACCCGCCTTTATTGAAAAAAGGAAAGACACTGAAAAACCAGTAACTAGAAGTTCAAAGAAAAAAGTTTCATTTCGGTTATAAAATTAAAAAAAAAATTTTTTCGTTTTATGTGAGTAATTAAATTTTAAAATAAAGTATGATAGTACATTCATGGACGCTCGCGCTGAAGGGGGAATTATGTAGCAGTCGCTACTTGTATATACGTTTTTCGTTGTAATAAGTTTTATTCAAGTATCCACTCAGTTTCTGTTCTAATAATTTTAAGTACAGTGTTTTTGGTTACGTCACAATTTGGATTCTCACTACTACTATGAAATACACTTGGGGAATTTGGATTGTCATATCACGTATGTATACACTGTACACAGAATCAATTTTAAAAACATAGCCACACAAATATTGTGATATTAAAAATTATTTTGAATATTTGTGAGAGTATTAGGAGCTTATTCAAAAAGGAAGTCTCCTATAATAAGTTATCTAATTAAAACCGTTATGTAATTATTTAATGTGACATAATAAAAAATATAAAAATCTTAAACTATTAAATATAATAATAAATAAGTATTAAATAAACATATTAAATAAAAGAATAACATTAAAATAAAATATGTGAAGAAAAAGTTTTTATTGGCAATATACCTATATATATATATATCCCTTATATATTGCTATGAAATGAGGGAAGACGGCAAAAATTAGTCCGACCCCATTTCATTTGGTACTCAGACACACATTATGTACTGGATATTTAATACAATCGTTAAATCTGTGGTCACTTATGCCGTTATAGTCTGGTGGCCCGAAACTAAACATGTTACGGCGATCTTCAAATGCAGCAAACTGTAACGGCTTGCCTCCATTAGCGGAGGCAGACCTGTCCCACATGGACGATGGGGCAACCATTGGATTGCTCATATTGCATATCTTAATATGGAAGTCCGTCCCCATAAGTGGGTTGCGACTTCAGATCTAATCGAACTGCCCCTATACAGTCAAAGGAAACATGGATATTCTTAACAACATCCCAAATTGGTTAACTGCGGTTCCAAAGAAAATTCAGGGCGATTATCCTGGATGACTCTGAGTAGGACGAACTTGTCCCTCCTGGGGTTCCAAAAAAATCTTCGACGAAATTGACTGAATCGTCAAAGATGAAACATAGTACAGAGGTTGTAGTCGCAAAACCCAACTGCAACCAAGATCTCGATTGCAATGGGTAAGTGGTCCTCTGTTTTCTAGATTAATTTGATTGTCTCAAAAGGCAAAATGCCGACTCTACATGGAAGGCGACGAGACTTCCACGCATATTCTTGCTTGCGCTGATCTGGCTTAGAAGAAGAACCTTTATCAAACAGTTTATGAGCCACGCTCAAGTCGGGTCGGGGCTTCGACTAAAGATCTCCAGGCCTTCGTCCGGAAGGCTGATGGTCTATTCCGTTATTGGGGTACGTGCACAATAGGCCTAACTTAGCCGCAATACTCACCCTTTGGGTTGTGCCCTCATTATTTCAAAAAACAGGCGGTAGGGACCCCTAAACCAGTCCAAAAATCCCAAAAAATTACAGTAACCCTTTTTTATATAGTGGAACAAAGTAACAGGGTACCCCAAAGAAAATTAAGTAAAAAGTTTTTTAAGGACCACCCTAATATGTACATATTCCCAGTAGCGAAGTAGATTTGAAAGTAAAGTATGTACTTCTTTATTTAGTGTTTTCTTAAATACCAAAGACTTATTAGTAATGCAGAGAAGAATGGTTATGGTGACCATGCGTTTGATTTCGCGCAAAAAGCGTGCTCAAAAATTTCGTAGCTCGTCGTTTTCTTTGTTTCGGTCCTTAAAATTTTGTTTCTTTATTTTCTTTGGAGCACCCAAAAAATTACACTAATTACATACATATTTTTAAATTCACGTCTATTTTGCTTCTGTTTTATTAAAATTTAACAAAAAATTATAAATCGCATAATTTTACTACCACCAACCCCGCTCCTTCACCCCTCCATAACTAAACTACATAACAAAAATTTAAAATATAATCACTTTGTATAAATGAGCTCAATAATAAATGTGGAGTAAGTGCTTCTTTAACACATTCTATTGAAGGGTGTTGCAGTTACAATAGTCACACTATTTATTCAATTTTTAGGGGCACCAAATTGGGCATTTTTGGGCTGCAATTTGCAAAATTGATTACTTTTTTGGGAAACACAATTTGGAGAGGAGGAGGGCGCCATGAGCTAAGCTCAGCACATTGCGTCTAATTCACGGCATAGCAAAATCTATACGGACGATTTTGAATATGTTTGGGTAGGTGATGGAGCACTGAAATAAGTACTCATCTGGTAAGGGGTACCTCTTATTTTCTTGGTACTAGATGAGCCCTTATATAACCCATTGCAAGAGAAGGCAGATGGTAAGGTGTAGTCCAGGGGCCGGTTCGTGTATGTCGAAAACGAAAAGTTTTTTCGTTTTGGGTTCGTGTAGGTCGAAAAATTGAAAATTTTCGTCTGAAGCCGACGAAAGGCACTCGAAAGTCTTGGGCTATCGAGTTTTTGCCTTATTACCCAGCAGGAAAAGTAATGGTTGTGGCATCGAAGTTGTAGTCCATCCGAAAAATTCGTTGCATTACTTTTTGCATTACGGAATCGATTACATTTCCATTGTGATGTCCTAGGACGGTAATCGACGAATGACGTGGAATGACGAAATCCCGCACACAGTTGAAAACAAGATCAAACAAGCTCCAAAGGAAATGTGTCAAATGGGCAAACAAAACAGAGAGAAGATAAAAGAATAAATGTTCGAAATATCGATTTAAAGGTTGATTTACTACTTTTTGCATTACATTGTAATACGTGAGGATAACCATACTGATTCTTGCAAGAAAACACCTATTACTGTGTTCAGTAATTACTGATTTTCCTGCTGGGTATGATTAATAATAAATAGTTGTATATTTTTACAGATGTTGTTGTAACATTTTCCGGCCTTCAATATTGTGGTTTCTATCGAGGACACGAACAAATTTCTTTCGACCTATGCGAACGCTAAAATTTTCGTCGACAAAATTTTTCGACTTCAATTTCTTTTCGTTCGATTATCGTTGTTCGCCATACACGAACCGGCCCCAGAATTAGACCCAAACAAGTGAGAATCTGCCCGATTACTCAAGGGAGCTTTCCTGGAGTTTTCATAAATTTTATAGAAAAAAAGAAAACGGGCAATTACCTTCGTCGACATAAAATGCGACATTAGCCGTGTTTTTTTAATCTTCTTATAAATATAATTGTAGTCTGTCTGTGATTTCAAAATAATCGTATTTTTTTAATTTTATATGGTTATTTACATGATTTTAAAACGAAATCACGCATTTTTAAAATTTTTGTCTGTTTGTTCGGGCTAATCTCGGAAACGGCTAATTCGATTGGGATGGGACTTTCACTGAAAGATTCAGTATTTTGGCGAGCATGTTTTAGGCTATTTATATGCACTATATACTAGCTGCACCTGTATGTATGTATGGCTGTATGTATATAGACAAATCTTGAAAACTGATTTTGACGCACTTTTATATAATCGATCAACTTGAAATTTTACCCATATGTATGTATAGTTCGCGTGACAATGCAATCCGACCGCTTTGTAAATAAATCAAGATGGCGGCCGAATTTCCAATTGCGCCCCCGACCCCCGACATTGCTATCAAATGAAAGGGGATGATAAGTACAGTAGAATTACCTATTTGGTGTCATTCCAAATTCAAAATGGCGGCCGGAACAAAATGGCGGCCAAAAACAGATGGCGGATTACTTTTTATTTACATCACGATCGGTATGGGTATCAAATGAAATTATATGACAAGTAGAACACCATTAGCTGGGTGGCGTAATTCCAAATTCAAAATGGCAGCCAACACAAAATGGCGGACTACATTTTTTTACAACGCTTTCGGTATGGATACCAAATAAAAGTGTATAATGAGTAGAGTACAGTAAGCTGGGTGACCTCATTTTAAATATCGGTCACCACAAAATAACCGCAGACATATAATCAATTAAAAGGTAGAAAACTAAAAATATGCTTTTGTTTAAAAATGCACTAAAAAGTAAAAACTTATGTTGAATGAAACCTTTTTTTGCTAAAGCCAGTATATATAATATATGGGGCAGTATAATAAAATAAGAATATAAGTAAAGTCCCACGCTTTTTAACATTTCGAAAGGTAGGTTATTTGGTCAATATGAGATCAGGACAGTAGCACAGATTTCGGAAACTTTACTCACATCAGGAAGAACAGCTCATTCTATGCTTAAGATACCGATCGAAGAAGATCATATGGAAAATCCGGTGTGGAACAAATCTAAAAACCTGCGTGGAAAAAATCTAAAGTTTTACAAGACTGCATGATGGCTGTCTGAGAATGGCAAATAAAGTATCTATTAGCAGAACACCGCGAGATTTAAGATGCAAAAACCAATTATTTTGGGGAGTAAATGTTTTATTGGCATAGATTCCGGGCAAATGTTGCCGGCTGTCCGGACAAATATGTGGGCCGATGATGTTGATGCATGTCTGAAATGATCACTCATTTAGGGACATATTGGAAAACGTCATTTAAAGCAAAAGATGACAGCGCAGTCAGAAAACTCAGAATTCAGTACTATTCTCCTCAACATAGGATCAGGGCCGGCGCGACCGTTTTTGGCGCCCTAGGCGAGGAGAATTATTAGCGCCCTTTGCTATGGACCACATTAAATACATTACACCTTTGACACTAAAATAAATTTCCTTTAACTTTGACACTAAAACAAATTTCCTTTATGTAACATGGCCGTGTTTTTTTAATGAACTGGGTTTTGAGTTCATTAAAAAAACGGCAAGGGAAATTTTGCAAAACTTCAACTGAATCTATCTTCAGAGTATTTAAGCTGAAACGTCAACTGTCGCCGTCGACATTTGTGATTTTCAATATGAAGACACGCATGTGGATATTGATGGATATTGTCTTGGGCCTAGAGAATACGTTTCGCAAATTAATCATTTACATGTAGAATCTACTGATTATTTGGTGTCGCTGTCTGGTGATAAAGCAATTAAAGTGCACGAATTTTAAGGCCCCGTCCGGGAATGAGATTTTCAAATCGAAAATAAGACGATTCGATCTGATTGATCTATTTGGATTCTGCAATCATTTCACATTTCGCACACGAGCCGACCGATTTGCAATCGCAATTGCAAACAGGTTTCACAATTCGGGTGTGTTTCAAGTTCCATCAATTATTGCAATCATTCCATTTTGTCATCATCACATTTGTCCTATATTCCATCATTTTATGTCGGATTGAACAATTGTCCATCAATGATTAGGGTTAATTTCCATCACTGATTTCTGATTACTGATTGTGATGGAACTTGAAACACATCCTTCTTCCCTTTCTATCGACCCAAGCGTGGATTCCCACTTGTGCATACAGGCAAAGTCCCGAAACAGTTGCGAATGCAACTGGAATTGCTAAGTAGGTAATTAAAGAGCTTGTTAAGGAATTTCAATTATCCTGTCAGCTCAAACTCACTTATTTACAAAATTTAACGGACATTTCTCCGCCGACTTGAAGTTGGCCGCAATCTGGAAAACAGGGAAATTTTAAAATTTCCCAGTAACCCCGATAGAGAACCAGATAGACTCCGATAGAACTTGGGTTTTCGTTTTTGTATGGCGAAGAACCAGCCAGTTCATCAAAAAAACACGGCCCATGATAGAATCCGATTGTATTCATCGTTTTATTATCCTTAGAATTGAAACATCCGGAGCGCGTTCAAAAACCTTACTATGGTTAACTATGGTAAACTTTTGTCGTTCAAAAACTCCGTGGTTAACTACAACATAACCACGAGCATAACTTTTTGGCGTTCAAAAACTCCCGTGGTGTAGTTAAATTTTAACCATGCTCGGGAGCATGGTTAGCGATAGTTAAGAAGAAGAAGAATAAAAACAATTTTTTGACATTTGTTTTAATGTTAATAATGAACAAATCAAAGTGGGATTTGTGAGATTATTTTAAATAAATAATTATTGGAAATAATTTGAGGCAAATAGCCGACACTATTTTATGGAAAAATTTTTAAAATTTTCTTTACCACGTAGTTAACCACGGTGCGTTCAAAAACCTCCATGGTTAAACATAAACTTTCGTGGTTAAGTGAAGTGATGTAGCATAACCACAGCTTACCTCGTGGTTTACTATAGCAAGGTTTTTGAACGCGCTCCTGATAGTACTTGAGAGTGCGGCGGTGACGAGCGCGCGCTCAACAGTCAACACAATTTTTTAAGAATTGTCCAAAAAAAAAAAAATAACTCGTAAATAATTGTATCCATTCACGAAGTGACCAGTAAAGAAAAAAGTTGACCCAGTTTAATTATTTTTGGATCTCATAAATTCTATTTTATTACGCCTTCAAAATGGTTAAAAGAATCAGTAAATAAAAAATTTCCATTTTTCTCTGTTTCTCTTTTTTTGCTCTTCATAAATTTTGTTAAAAACTGAAAGCCGGAAATCTTGCGCCCCCCAAAAATCGGCGCCCTAGGCGACCGCCTAGTTCGCCTTAATGGTAGCGCCGGCCCTGCATAGGATATACAATAAAAAATGTTCTGAGATTAATGAGAATGATGACAGTGAGCTGCTGGATGAGCGACATTTATGACGAGTTCGAAAATATCAACTCAACTAAATCGACTCAACACAGTAATGCCACAAACATTGTAATACTTACAAGTGAAACATCTAACATCGTTTATAAACAATCGTTACAGTGGATTGTTTACCAGTGCTGTGCGGACGGTATGACCGGAAACGACAAAACACGAAAACGGGAAGCAGCAACTATCCTTTTTAGGATAAAAGCCGTAGTATCGTCTTAAAATGTTGGCATCTCCAGCCATGTTCGCCATGGGGTAAGTTCAGGGTGCCTACCTGAGAAAGTCAAAATCTACGCGCTCAAGACATATACTGAATAAAATTGGCTAGGAATCTGTTGTGCACGTAGTAAAGTTGGCCGATGGCTAACCTCGAATTTTAAAAAAAATTGTAGGAAACATATTTTTATAGTCAACTCTAAAGTTTTTTATATATCCATAATCATGTCTTGCAGATTTGTTCTTTGTTTCATTATACCCTTTTATTATTCCGGACTAGGCACACATAATTTTGTTTTATTAAAAGGCGTTGCGACGCACGCGGGTTTTTGCTAGTGAACTATAACTTTCATCGAGTTCATTAAAAAACGACAAGGGAAATTTCATGTAGCGCCTACTTCGATGCTTAAAAATTTCAAAATTAAACGGAAGTTAAGTGCTATTTTTTGCACTGTTACACGAAATCCTCGCTAGAAAATAATAAATATGTTTCTAAAAAATCAATTATTGGTTATAAATTTGCTCTCATCACTTTCCTGTTGTTTTTATTTTTAAAAAACGTCTTTCCGACCCCCGAAGTATGCAACATGCCAACCCCTGAAAGTATGCAATATGCAAATTAAGAAATTTTCCAAAACCTCGATAGAAACCCCGATAAAACCTGGGTTTTGAAATTTGTATGGGGAAGAACTATATAGTTCATTCAAAAAACACGGCTATTAGCATTCTCAATAGAACGGGTCTCATTCGATACGGAGGATAATCAGCTTTGGAGAAGTGGTTAGAATTTAGTTGGGGGACTGCTTAGGTAAAGCCACTCTCGGGCTTGGAAAGAAAAAGGCATTTGTAAAAGATGAACAAAATAAAAGCATTTCAATACCGGATCACATATCTACAGGCGCCCATGAATATTTCTTTTTGCAATGTTCCATTTCCCGCTGGGACCCCAGTGGCACTTGTAAGCTTACAGAAGTACTGAAAAGAGCACTTACTAGTAAGGGGTAGGCCTTACTATACCCCTTACAGATGAGCAGTTCGGTAAGTACTTATGTAACTGCTCTAAGGTAAGTAGAAAAGTAAGGCCTTATCTCCTATGACATCGTGTGTAAAAATAAGCACTTCTATAAGGGGTATAGTAAGGCCTACCCCTTACTGGTAAGTGCTTATTTAAGTACTTCTGTAAGCTTATAGGTCCTACTGGGGTGCGCATAGTACACAATTTTTCATCGTCGAATCTTAAAAAAGTTGTATCATACTCTAAATTTTCTTATGTATCCAAAATCAATTTTTGTAGATTTGTTCTTTTTTAATTATACCTTTTTCCTATAACGGACTCTGCACACATAATCTTTATTTATTGAATGGCGTTGCAATGCACGCGGGTTTTTGCTAGTAATGGTGGTTTATGTATGTGCTTCATAAAAGGGTCACTGGGGCCTCGGTAGCCTAGGGAATAAGGCGTATGGCTACCATCCCAAATGTCCCGGGTTCGAATCCCGGCCAGCCCCACGGTCCTTCGCCTTTTCCCTCTTTCCCACCTACATAACTTTCCTTCTTTCTTCTTTGCATTCCTGATTCTTCCTGTCATAGCCTTCCTTACCGCTTCCCCGCTCCACCAAAGCGCCTACCATAGTTTGGTTGATGAGATTCAATTCGTTTCAGGAGGCATAACACTCCAGCGAGTTGTTTCTCGATGCCCCGATGTCAAAGACGCGATAGTAATGGTTAGGAGTAGGTGGACTAAAAAAATATCGCGGGGAGGTTGTGGCAGTTCCTTCTTCCCCGACTAGAGCTGCTGTTCGAAATTGCATTCTATACGAAGAAAATAGATTTCGACAATATAAAGGGCCTTTCCTGAGACTCTAGTCTTTCACATAAAAAAACGACTCGGTCGAGAACTAAAGTAGGAATGAATTGATTCGATTACATTATTTTACTCGATTACCTTACCAACTAAATTGTTGTGCTCACTCGCTACTCGACTAAACAGATCTAAGAATGTAGTCGTTTAAATTCTTAATTTCTAATTAGTATTTTTCCAAATCAAAAAACTATCAGCGCCTTTTATAGTAAACTTCCGGTTGAAGAATTCGTTACCAATATTTCAGATATTATTGATAATGTGATGTGAATAAAAATGATATAATATTAAATCAGCAACTTCTAACTCTTTCCATAAATAGGCTAAATTATTAAAAAATACAGTTTACTTCTTGCAGGGAGTGGCGTACAAAAATCGCAGATGTGCCATGTGTCGACGTGAAATACCACCTGAATTTTTAGATCATCCGCAATTGGTTCATGGTATTCAGGATTTATGTAAAACAAAAACCACTGAAGATGGCTATCAATGGTTTTACGAAGGGCGGAATGGTAAGTAATTGTTCTTCTATTTTTACACTTATTTTTTATAAATACATACCCAGGGGGCTGGTGGGAGTATGAAAGTCGAATATGTGAAGAATTAGAGCAAGCATTTAAAGAAAAATTGAAAGAAATTGATACACTTATTTGCGGAAGTCTATATACAATCCAATTTGATGAAATGGTTCAGTTTCCAAAAGATTTTGTACGCAGAAAAAGACGAATTAAACGCGAAAAAGTGGCCTTAGTCCAAAGAAAAGGAATTGCTGGTTTATCAGCTTAATTTTTAATTGACGTCTTTTCTAATATAATTTTTTATGTATGAAAAAGAAATAAAAAGAAATAACGTTTTCCTCGAAAATATTCGATTTGTAAACGGTATATATGTTTACTATACATAAGCACTGGATGTTCTTAAAAAAATCATATATTTTTGAAATGTGAATTACAAAAGTTTTATTTAAATCAATGTTTTATACCCCTATATTGATCATTAAGATAATAAAATTGAAAAGATTTATTAATAAGGATCAGCTCTTAATTTATTTGTCCTTAATATTTAAGCGTGATTTTTAAAGATGTTTCTTTTTATTTTGTGTTTCGGTATTCGATTCTTAAAATAACTCGGAAAGTAACTCAGATCAGATAGACCATCGTTTCTCAAACTTTTTAGGGTTGCGGTCCCCTTGAAAAGGCAAAAAATGAGGTAACAAATTTATTTTGAATCCTCACTATAATAGGTCTGTATATTAGTTTTCAGAACAGGACAGAGCAGAACAGAATAGAAGAGAATGGAACAGTAAGCCACTAAACCTCGAGACACTTTGGAACAACTTAGATCAGAAAATCTAATGAGCGTTTTTTTGTACTTTTTTGTTCTATATTTTATAAAATGTTGTCCAAAAGTGATCTAAAAAATCTAGAACAAGAAAGTAAAACTTAGAACAATTTAGAACAACTTAAAACATCTAACTAGAATACGTTCGGACAAAAAATAACAAGTTTTAAACCTAATGAGCCCCAAACCCTGTGGTGGTAGCAGAAGTTGTTTCAATCGACCTCTTCATACAAAAATTCAAGTATGTATTATAAAAATGTTTGTATGAAGAGATCTATTCAAACAACTTACGTGCTACCACCCCTGTACTTTTCTGTTCTAGGTCGTTCTAAGACTGACTAAATAAAGAAACCTAAAATTGTTTGAAAGATAACAATCTAAGCATTTGGAACAATTTGCTCGATAAGAAACAAAAAATTGTGCGTGATGGAGGCGGCAGGTAAAACAAACATGTTTGGTCGGGCTGCATCGTTCGTCTACGGGGGTCGTAAAATTGAGTTAGAGCAGGTACACATTGGGCAGTTTGAATAAAGCATCTTAAGAATGAAAGAGTTCCTATTAGGTGCACACATGCAAACGCACGCTTTTGACCAATCGAACACTTCGAAATTTTCGTAAGAGCGCGGGTTTTACGGGCGCTTTAACATACATTCACCGATATCTTGTTTTACATTCTAACGCACGCTTTCATACAGAAGGAGCGTATTTGCTGGAAAAAAATGAAAAGCGAGCATATTGATTACGTTAAATGGCGAGCTAAAACACTTGGTGTGTACACTACCTTAATGCTTAATGTGTACTTGGCTTTATTACTGGGAAACCCGTGGATAAATTCTTGGATTCTTGGAATTGTTTTGGACAGATTGCGACCCCCTTATATCTAATGGCGACCCGCGTTGAGAAACAATGAGATAGATTATTGAAAAAATTACTTAACAGATTGTAAAGTCCTAAGCAGTATTATTTTCGAATGATATACATTAGGGTGGTCCTTATTTTTTAACCTACTAATTTTTTACTGCGCACCCCATAATTTTATTTCTTTATATAAAAAACGGAAATGAGCCAACTTTAAAATCGATCGGTTAATATTAACACGTGCCGCAGTGAGGTTAACCGTGGAGCAGCCGCGTCTCTCAGTACAAAAACAGCGCGATGAGATATCAGTGTTCTATCCCTCAGGCAAAGATATTTTTGTAATTAAATATTAAATAATTAGTCAAAATCATTATTTTATTGCTCTTTTACAATACAAAAATAAAAGAGTAAGTAATAACAAATGAACAATTATAAGAGACGGAGTTGTAGTCTTCTAATGGCATACATTGTTATATACCGGGTGTTTTTTTTAAAACTTGACACGCAATTCTTGAACAAAGGAGGGGTGACAGAGGGAAACCTGTTATACAAAAGATGTCTGATATGGAGGGGGACATCGATTGGGTATAGTGCGCACCCCCTCTCTTCCACCCCCTGACCCGGGGGGGGGGGGGTAACTTTTTTTTTAAATGGCAACCCCTATTTTTTATGCAAGATTCAGATTCCTGGGATGAAAATAAACATCTTTTATCCCAAGCATTTTTTTCTATCATTTGTTTTTACTCCGGAAACTTTGATTGAAATTCGTCATTAAGGGGAGCTTTCGGTGGATTTTTTTCAAAAAATCCAATTTTTTTTTTGTTACTTTGAACATCTAAGAATACAGCAAACTCTTGAAACTATATTTGAAACTAATTTAAAATTGGAAGATATTCCAAGTTTCTTTTCGAAGGACCTCCCAACAGAATTCGTCAAAGCATTTTGAAAAGTGCGGCCTGTCCCCTGCATTTCTGCTAATCGACATTATTTACTGGAAGAACAATCAAGAATATAGAGATGGAAAGGGAATAATAGAATCACTGAAAGTAGTGAAAGATACTGTAGAGCGCGGAAGCTTAAGGAAGATTTCAACAACAAAATAACAAAAAATGAAGAACAGAAATAATTTTTACTATAAGTACGTCAACGATTTTTTTTCTTAAAAACATTGAAGTACTTGGACAATCAAATGTATTATAGATATTTACATAAACTCTTTTTCAGACAGTACAAGATTATCGCCATAAGTACCTTGAGCACAGCCGAAAAAGTCTGATTAAACCATATAACGAAAATGTGCATATATTACAAAACTGCACTCTTTACAGATAAACTTACGTTGGTCTATAACTTTTGGGCTATATGACATAATTAATGACATTCTTCATAGGCCATTCGTACACGAGGGATCATGGTTCTGGAACCAAAAGCTTTGCTCCAAGTTTCCTGAAAATACACGGAGCAATAGCAAAGCAAGCAGCTTTTGTGTTGCTACGTAATGATTATTTGTATTAGTGAGATGTCAAATTTTTTATTCTGGTCGGCTGTTTATTTAAATCGTTCATTTTCTTATAATCAATTGAGCCGTTTATTTTGAAAGTGGTATAAGTCACTTTGTTTTTAAATCGATAAATTTAATGATTTGCGTTTTAATACGTTTGAAAATGTCGATTCTAACGTTCGAGAAGGTTTTCTTGTATTTGTTATGTTAGGATAAATACATTTTTCTCAGTATCAATATATTTCTCAGTATAAATAATTTCATATGGTCATTGAAAAATTACCACTTTTCATTACGGAAAATGACTTATGCCACTTTCAAAATAAACGGCTCTATTAGTTATTATAATGAAAATAGTAAAATTATCATGGATGAAAATAGTGTGTTTGTTGTGTTGATTTTGGACTGTTTGAAAGTTTATTATTATTAACACCATAGCAACGTATTAATATCTTATTTGTGTGAGTGCGTGCTTTCCGTGTTCGCAGGTCAAAAGCAGGAGCACAAAAGTCCACCGAAGCACGAAACTCTCCACTTATTACATCTCCGCACGCCTCCCTTGCCCAAAACAAGCTTTTGCTCCGGAACCATGATCCCTCGTGTACGAAGGGCCATAAAGGTATTAGACTAAGTGCCCGCGAACAAAATATGTGTCCGACAAAATTTGTTTACCGATTTCGCCGTCCGACGAGTCAAAGTCGTCTATTTCATGAAGGAAAAAAATATATACATAACCTCTTTTTTCTTCTTTTTTTTCTTTTTATAATAAAAAAATCAACATTCCATATACGTTTTCCGACAAAAAAACCTTGTCTTTAGCACTAAGCATTCAGTTTTCTGTCTTTTTTCGACCCCCGAGCTCTGCTTCAGAGTCAACTGTTATATCGGCATCCAATGCATCAAGAACAGGAACGCTTCAACCCTCCACTTTTTCCAGTGATTCTGAAGATACACAGACGATGTATGAGCAACAGTGAGCAAAATATAATATTAACTTTTAAACTATAGTTCTGCGTTCCTTCCTTCCTTATACGGCTGAGGTATGAAATGAATACGAGATAATATATTTGTTTTATATGTTCCCAGATGTGCAAATGACCGTTCGCTGGAAGAGTCGCAAGCTGCTACTGGAAGTACAGCAAACGTTAATATTGATTTTGATGGTGGATCTTCCATACAGAGTTTCGAGAGTGAAGGCAATGGCAAACAATGTTTTTTTTTTGCACTAAAATCTGTATCCGCCGGAATTTCAACATTTTTTTACCGTTAAATAAAAAACAAACATGTGTTTTTACAAAATATTCAACGGTAGGCGACGGTACTAAATGACTTATACCATGTTCGCACTGAGCCGAAATTAAGTGATTTCGGAAAGTGATTTTGAAATTATGTAGAACCGTTCGCACTGGATTGAAATGATTTCGTTTGACAATTTTTTCTAGCACTACTCATGTCTTAGTTTTTCCTGCCCGAATTTCACTAGCAATTCCTCTTATAACAAAGCCCATAGCTTATTTATTTTATATATCTTGGGTTTTTGTATTTTGAAGAATGTTAAAATGTGCAAATTCAAAATTGTGTTATAAAAATGTGTCAAACTGACGTGCTGTCAGCTGCTGACAGACGTGCTGAATTGAGCTGATTTTTAGGTTTGAGTATTGGCTTCGACATGATTTCGTTCGTCATTTTACTCCATTAAAACCAATGATTGAGTCATTTTTGCCTTCAGCGCTTATGACGAAAGATAAAAAAATTAACGTTTCTTTCAAAATTTGATTTGATTATAATGTTAATATCACTTTGTTTCTATTTTTTTATAATGAAATACTATTCTAACTATTTTTAGTCCAAAATGCCCTTTGAAAATTTCGACTTCGGCCGAAAATTTCAGGTTTCGTGCTTCGTGCCCGTGATGACTTTTCATCAGAAGGGTACGAAGATTCTAATATCACAATATCAAGTGATTTGACGGAGACCGTTTTTCCATAGAAAGTTTGCGGGGTCCTTTGATTCGTTATTTTTGACAGTTTTCAGTTTAAGGACAGCGACTGCTCTACCAAAACAAACGTCGGCGTTGCTTGCTTTCCTGATTGATGTAAACAATAAAATTGTAAGATTTACGCTGACGATCACAGCAGGCTAAATTTTTTAAAACATGATTCTTGCTACATGATCGAACTATCAAGTATTATACAACGTCCACTCTTCACAGAATTGAATTTTTTAATTTACACCAGACTATACCATCGGCTCACTCTCACAGCATTCGTTTTCGCATACATTACACTTCGTTCATCTTGCCAGTACAACAATTCTCCACAGTCAGTATTGCCTATATCTAATGCCGGATCCACGCGTTTGTCAAGGCTTGGCAAGCGTTCGCAAATAAGAGTTGAACAGGGTGGTCACCTTCTAGAAAACCGGCACCTCTACGGTCCGTGGGCCCGCTGTTTGACGATGGATTTTAATGAAGCATCCCCACTGACATATAGTAATGGACTGCTAAATGATCAAAATCCCATACAAAAAATGGCACAAAAAACTATTCCTGCCTCGCTCCCACGTTAAATCCCAATGAACTGTAATCGTCAGCGATATAAACATAATTAGAAAAAAAATAGACAGGTATAGTTTTCGTTCTTCTGTCTCACTCTTGAGCTATTTTGAAAAGTTCGTTAAACAGGGGAAATAACCGTCACGGTTTTGGAATAAATACATTTATTTAATGAAAAAACTGCTAATAAATAAAAATGAGTGATGGAAATTTATTTCCGTTAATTATAACAAACATGTTATCACTTATTTTCTCCTAAATTCGAAGAAAAATTTTTTGTTTGCATAAAAAAGGTTTTCTATTTCTGGAGAAAAATTGTGCCATTCAGCATCGTCAATCAGCAGTCCATTACTATATGTCAGTGAGCATCCCAAAATAAAACGAATACAATTTTTCGACATCTCGCTTAGCTTTAAAGATATTGACACTTGAAGTTTGACGTTTTGATGCATTTCTCATAGGTTTTTATTGGCCGTGTTTTTTTAATGAACTGGCTGGAGTAGGTTATAGGGCGATTGGGCATGTGAAAATTTTGCCCACCGTGGGAACTAGGTCACGGGCATTGACCTTGAGACTGGTAGCAAATCTGTGTCAAAATCGTAGGTCAGTAATCTGAGAACAAAAGCCCTGTTTAACAAATCTGACTAAAAACAATACATTGTTTGCCGATGAATAATCTCGACAGTAATCTGTGGACAAAAGACACTCCATGTGGAGTACGTCCGCATGCGGTAATTCTTTAGATTACAAAAGAATCGTATTCGAATTGCAATATTTTATCAATTGCAATTCAATGAGCTCACACTACTCGCTACATAATAAAGCGTCTGGTAAAAACATTGTTACACAAAACGAGTTCATGAATTTTATTAACAATAGCCCCAAATAAATTCATTATGAAAGGAAGCGTTCTTTTTCATTCGATATTTTTTTCTGTGAATATTAAAAGCAGAATAACGTGATGAAATGCTGTGTACACAAAACAGAATAACATGATGAAATGCTGTGTACACAAACGAGTTCAAGACTCCCATCCCATTAAAAATAGCCCCAAATAATTTCATTGTGATTGATAAGAAGAATCGTTGTTATTCAATAAGTAAATTAAAGCATACGCCTGCTGTACGAAAATAAAAAAAACCCAAATCACATGTAGCTTTTATCGCCGTAAGAAAAACAAGATCATTTTTTTTAATCTTTTATATTACGTCTTTTATATTAATCCAGGTGTTATGTTTTGATGAAAAACCAAGCCATTTTACTAAAACGTGACTTCCGCGTCTTTTTATAACCTTTTCTACTAAATAGACATCCGGATTCTTCACTGGCGCTAGTTCCAGCTCATAAAAGTGGCCTTGAATTATATTTCCCTGATAATCTTCGAGTATATAGGTGGTGGGGTAAATGGTCTTAACTTTTTTAATTTTAAATATTTCAGCGGACCAATTAGGTGTGTACCCCTTTTCAAATACATGTTTATGTCTACTTATACGAACAAAATCACCCATTTTATATTTCGGCCTTGATTTTATTTTAAGATATTTGTACACTGTGAATAGTAAACGTTTTTCGTTACGTGGTCCAACATCTATAGGTCTCATTTTAATGGTACGATGTGTTGTTGTATTGTAGTCATCTGTTAACTTGGTTAACATACTAATCCAGTGATAATTGCCGTTCATACTGAATTCCTTCCACATCATATTTTTTAACGTTCTGTTGAATCTTTCCACAATTGAAGCTTTCAAAGTACTGTAAGTGGAATAATGGTTGATGTCGTATTTTTGCAACAGCTGACGAAATGGTTTATTAAAAAATTCCTTTCCGTCATCAGTTTGTAAATGCTTTGGTATGCGTCCTGTGTTAAAGATAGACTGCATTGCTTTAACCACTTCTAGAGCTTTTTTACTTTTAAGCGGTAGGGTCCATGCATATTTTGAAAATGTATCAATCACAGTAAGAAGAAACCGAAAACCTTGATTTTCTGATGAGTAAGAACCCATTTCGACCAAGTCTGCCTGCCACAAATCATCTATACCTTTGGTAATGACATGTCGACGTTTAAAATTTTTTCGCACTGGTTTATGCAGTTCATTGATTATCTGCCTTCTGCTCATTGTACGGAATGTATAAATACCTGCAGTTGAATAACCAGTTTATATACAAAACAAGAATGATCAGGTTTAATCATCCGTTTACAATGATGGTTGCGGGGCCTTCGGGATGCGGGAAAACAACATTTATAAAAAAAATTTCTTAATACTAATAAGGTATTTATATATCCACAAATTAGAAAAATTATATGGTGTAATGCAAAACACGGTGCACTGCCAACAGATCAGCGCGGGGTAAGATTAAATGCAAAACAAAGTGTGAAAGAGAGAAGAATTGCACATGATACGTTTTTCATTTAAATGCGGGAAAATTAAATGGATTTTGTAATATCAGATTTTTATTAATCATTAAATTAATTATTCATTATTGTGCCTTCGAGCTCCTATATAAACAGAGAAACAAAAGCAATATGCAACGTGCGTGCTTGGCATAGCTTAGAAAACATTGTTGAAAAATGGCTAAATTTAGCATCATTAGAGATATAATAACCCACAACAAACGTTTCAATGTGAGGGGTCGCAAAATTGAATTTAAAATCAATGACACGCCAAGGAATGTAGAACCTTTAACATGGTTTAAGAGCAGCATTGAAGACATTATTCAGCATGTGATGACGGCGATCCAACCAAATGACTACGTTGGTATTACTTTTTGCGGTGCCAGCTTTAGGGAAAGAGGCCCTGGATGGATAAATTATAAGTTGGCATCTGATGTAAAAACTAGTGACATCTGGGAAATGGTTGCGAAAATCTTCCAGAGCAATTCAGAAGGAGCAAGCACTGACACATTTTGTTTGGAAGTAACATCAGTCCATTTGCCTCAAGGCAGCGGAAAAGATCACGGAGGAAAAAGAGCGGACACCCCATAATAAAACACTCGAGTAGCATATATAAAGCTTTAAAATAAATAAATTTAAATAGTTTGATATTTTCCTTTGAGTAGTTAAAGTTATGAGTTCCGATAGAGTTGTTTTAGATGTACAATTTGTCAGTGGAATTAACGGACAGCTATTTGCTAAGGAGCTGTCCGTCTTGCATCACGGGTCGCTTATACCAAGTTTATACTATTTTATGCCTCCATACCCGTATAATGAACTACCGTCAAAAGCTCGTTGGCAAAATGATTTCAACTTTAGAAAAATAAATGGATTAAGATGGAACGGCGGCATTATTAATTACAACGAATTACCCAAGATACTGTCGAATTATTCAAATGCAACAATTTACGTGAAAGGACTAGAAAAGGAGAAATTTATTCAGAAATACCTTCCGGAAGCGAAAATAAACCAATTGGAAATACCAAAACTAGCCAACTTGGAAAATTTTGGAGCTTTCTGCACGATACATGGAAAATCACCTACTCTAAGATGTGCCGTACAAAATTGTTTTAATATTTATTTGTACATGCTAGTGAATAAATGTTTTAAATAAAAGAATTTTTTAGTTGTATTTTATTTATTTATTTGCAGTCAAAATTTATCGTATCAAAAACAAGATTTGCAATACAATACAAAGGTATTTCATAAAAAAGTCGAGAATAATTTAAGTGTACATAAGATGTTCGACTTGGAATAAAAAAATCTTCACATGCTAATGTTAATACACTTTTTTCTTTACATTTTTCAATGTACTTCTTATAATATTCTTTCACGCTCTCTGAAGCATTGTTATTGTGGTACATAACGATGTTTAAAAATTTCAGCATTTCAAATAATTTACAAAGTTCCGCTTGCCTTAGAGTTATGCTGCCACTGCCAATGGGGATTTTGTACTCCTTCGTCTGATTTGCTGAAGATGAATTTTCCATTTTCGTTTTTAAAGCGCCAAGATAGTTGTAAATAGATGTCCATTCGGGATAGGATGCTGATATTGGGATGAGTCCATGACGCTGAAATACTATTTTCGCCTCGAACGATGTTGGGTCAAAGCCGAGTATTATCTTCCGGTTATGGCAGTCGTCCAAATGGTACGTGTAATTTAATAAGAGATTTTCACCGACAACTTCTGCTTCGCATTTGGACAGCTTCTTTTTTCCGTTAACACCAAGTTTTCTTTGTCTCTTACGTGATGACTCCATGTTACTCAAATTAAGCTTGCGCACTGAAGAGCGATATTTTGTGTTCAGGGTTTTATAATGCTGATCTCAGGTTTGCAGGATTGGTTACAAAAATTTCCACCACCCTGTGCAAAATTCTTTAGGTATAAATTAATTATTTTGTTGTCATTCCAATCTAAGTCGCTCGAGGAGAACTGTTTTAAAAAGGTCTTCAGACTCCTCTCCCTGCATCGGGAATATAGAAACACGCAGCAATAATGTCCACAAGTTGATGAATATTGTCCTTGCAATCGTTTTTTATTATTTAAAAACGAGATTGAATTATCTAATAAAAATTTTTTAAAGTAGAAATTGGTGGGGTATCTTCCAAATGAGTCAAAGTACTCAGCCGGGCCTTGTTTCGGGAAATAAAATGCAACCCAATGAGTTCCACCTTTATGGGCAGGATCCGTATTAGCTATGACGCATGCTGGTTTTTTTATTTTTTGTGGTAAATGATTGCATGGAAAGACTCCTCTAAAAAACTTGTTTGTTACGCGATTGTTTGTCAATGCAGTTGCAAGCTCAATCGTGTTCATTCTTGTTCATAGGTAAATGCTGCTTCTACGTCAATAACCCTGGTGAGTGATGTAACATAGTTATTTATAAACTCCTTAGTTGATGCCCCGCGAACAAAAATTGTACTAAATTTCGCCAGCGTTTTTATAAGATCTTCGTCTAGATGTTTAAGTTCAAGGTTGCCAAATTTACTTAATTGGTGCTGCTGTTCAACACATCCTGTTGTACTAGCTGAAGGATATTTAAACACAATTTCTTTTGTAAATATTTTATTCTGCTCTGTGAATCCAGTTAAAGAGACTTTTTTAAAGAAAGTCAATTCACTCCCGGATGAGTATTCGACATTTATCAAACAGGTCATTGTAACGGTAATAAAACAAACCTCGAAATAACACATGACACAGTTATAACTCCCCTTTATATAGGTTTAAAAGTTGGTGTAAACATTTCGATCTTTGTCTATTTCAATGCTCCCATCATACTCTGCATATACCACACATGTCACACTATTTTTTAACGCGTCTCTAAATTTTCCTTCGACTCGTACTGTTCCCTGATTTAGTAAATTGCCGCAAGTTGTGTTATATGAATTGTCTGTTGTTAAATCGAAAGCGAGAAGAAAACATCCCTTGTCAAATAATTTCTTGGATATTTGATGACCTTTATCGAAGTAATGAATACCTGTTCCTCTGAATAACGTGTTGTATCCGCGTGTACTAATAGGATTATCCTTTGAGTAGTCAAATTCGAGAGGTTGATTTGGTATCTGCACACCATTCACGGATAAATTGAATCTGGTAATGTTGTTATGTTTAAAGTTGAAGGGGTTCTTTGTTCTTCTGCCAGTGTAAGCATCATTGTCCACCATACCAAAAATTATTAAGTTCGGTAACTGTCCGATGACGATATTATCCAGTGAAAGTGTGAATGTGTTTGCTGGAATAGTGTAACTTTTAACTTCAACTCGCTTGTATGGGTATATGGCGTTTGATCGCTGTAAAACTGTCTCATGTGCTAATAAAATATTCGGATTAACTGTCACGTGATTCATGTACATGGTTGCATCTAAGATTTTTAATTGTGGTGAGTCGGTACCGTCCTTGGATAAAATATAAAATTCTGGTTTTTCAAGCGATAAAACTACACGTAAATCGACACCGTTTAATAGCAGCTTATCCTGATTAAGCAAGTCAGTATGGATTTTCCCCATCAATTCAACAACATTACTTTTATTGAAGAGTTTCTGACGATCTAAATAGCCTTGATGTAATTCAGCGACGGGTTTATCGATATCTGCAATTTCCGCGTCATCTTTGTCAAGATACCAGCCAACCAACTCCAAATGGGTAGATGCCGCATCTTTGCCGTAATTTAATAAATTTTCAATATAAGCCCGATAATTGTAATTGTGGTCGGTTTGAGCAATTGGTTTTCCATTCAAATATACAGTGCACTGGCGAAATATGGAGTGTAAAATATTGTTTATTAAACCTGGAGCATCACCATCATCTGGATATAGTTCTTCTTTTCCGTCTTTTATTTTAATTAACTGCAATTTTAAGCGAAGATAGATGCTAGATAAGTCACGGTATGTATCTCCATGACCCAAAGTTACAAACTCTAGAACGGAAGAGTTGTCGAGCGAGGCTATTGGCTTATATGCTACTTCTTCTGTTTTCAAAATATTGCTCTGAACTGGCGGTGTTGAAAAAAGATCTAATTCCGATTTCATGCATTCTTTGTACGACATTATGATTATTTATCAAATATGTCCAGTATACGTTTACGCATCTTTCGTTTTGTTTTCAAAACTCTTGCTTTTATTCCTTTTCTTTGATTTTTAGTTTTACAATTTCTCGACCGTTTAGGTGTTTTTCCACGTCTTTTGCGTTTAAGAACTGGTTTTATATGCAAGGTTGTAAACGGATTCGGTCTTTTTATACCTGCACCGCTCATACCGCCAAACAGTTTATTTATGCCTTTCTGAGCTAAATCCTGGGCGGCAAGTTTACCGTAATTGACGCAAGTTTATATTTTTCTCAGAGCAATCTTTGATAGTCTCTAGTGCACCTCTTGGTAATCGCTGCGTCAATTCCATAATTGCTGTATCAAGAGAATTAATTTTTTCCATTATTGACACGTGCTCTTGATGTAATCCCACTGTGTCAAATGACTCTTTTATTTCTGCCAACAATGCATCGGGATTCCGCTTGTTTTCAGGTGTTTGGAGGAATATATCTGTGATGAAGTTTGACAGATTATCTATGTTTGTATTAATTGGTACTGGTGTAGATAAATAGTCGCCTGAGCTTTGTTTTTCATATGGGACCTGCAAAATTTCACTGTTTTTAGTTATTTTCCGTTGCTCGGGTGCCTTTGCTTTGAGTGAATCTTTCTTTAGTCTATTCAATATTTCAAAAATTGTATTTTTAATTTCAATAATTCGCTTATGTTTTTCTTCCTCGCTAAGTTGTTTATCGTCAAAGTGTAAATTGGCTAAAAGCAATGTCATGAGATCTTTAACATTCAAGTGTGAGGGTAGTGGTTTTTTTATTTTTATCGTAACACCCAATTCCTCTAAGCGGAGTTCGAATACACCATGCTCCTTTTCATTACCTTTTTTCTCTTTATTTTCAGCTGTTTTTATGCTAGCCGTTGGATGTGTATAGTTGTCTATTGTACTCTTCAAAACAGGATGTTTTCTATTCTTCCTAGGAACTTGACCAAATACATCATCGACAAAATCTTCAATTGATTCATAGTTCTTATATTTTAAAACAACGTTTTCTGAAGTCTTTTTTCCTTGATATATGTGCAATATGTATTCGTCTGGCTCTTGCTTATACTTTATTTCAGGGATAACTTCATTAAAGTGGTCATCTTCTAACCGCTTCCACATTTTCGATTTAACATCATTCAAGTACATGGTATACCATGAAGGTGTAATTGCATTATAAAATGTTAGTAAAAATGCTGAGAGATTTATTTGACCAGATCGGTAACTAGCTTGTTCAAGATTTTCTGGCGTCCATTCAAGTTTTACATTTTCATTTATTTTGATGCTAAGTATTTTAAAATCCTTTTGATGCTGCTTTCTAGCTTCCTTTAACTGGTCGTCTTCACGCTTCATTCTTTTACGCACATTTCCCCCATTTTTGATTTCACGTTTTGTTATTTCAAAATTTGGTAATGAAATTTCAGTTATTCCAACACGCCAGTTTCCATTAAACTTGCATGGTTTAGCAAGTGCATTTGTAAAAGCCGATAGCGTATTTTCCGGGTAAAATTGCATAGAGTTATTACTTAAAAGACATACGTAAAAATCATTTTCTTTTATTTCCACTGGCATTGTTTACAGTCTTTCCCAAGCAATGTCCGACGTACTTGTAGTTCTATCCTTTTTAGTCTTCAGACGCTCACTCTGTCTAACACCGAGCTTACGTAAAGGAAATGAAAGCATATATTGACCAGATTCTAGCGGAGAGGGTATTAATATAGACTGTTTCTGGCTCGCTTTTTGTTTTTCACTTTGTTCTAATTCTTCTATATGTTCGCTAGCTTCATCGGCAGTCATAGCCGTAGGTACAGTATACTGCGTTACACCATCCTCAGCTGTGATTATTTTATAATCTTTTTCACGTGCATTGGGTGCAGATGTTGTTCTTAGTAATTTTGGTGGGGGCCTTAGAGTTTTTGCTATTCCGCTAGCTGATAATCGTCTTTTAGCGGCTGGTGATAAAGATCTTCTTGGCGGGGTTATGTTATGTGCTTCTTCAAAGACTTCTTCATCGGTTAGGAAATCCTTTGCTGGTGGTGGTGAAGTCTGTGTTAACACATCATCTTTAAAAATAATTTTCGTTTGTGTGGTACTATCTCTTAAACTTTTTTGTTTGACATTATGTTCACGTGGCAAGTATAAATTTGTTTCTTTATCAAGAGTTCGTTTGGATTTCCGATTGTGATTTAAAAATGAAATTAGTTGGTTTCGATAGCTATACCATTTTTCGGAATCATTCATGTCTTTATTCTGTAGTATTTTATTCATTGCTCTATCAAAAATGGACTGATTTGCAGTCATTTCAATTTCATCTTTAAGCCTGTTGTAAACCTCTGGCGACAGAAGTAGCATCTTGTTAAGTCCGTTATTTCTATGCATATTTTTCAATTAATGAGCCGATAACTCCTGATAGTACACTTCCTAATAAAACTGGTAAAAAACCTCCTCGTTGCACTAGTATTTTACGCTGTTTAGCAACAGATCTCTTTGCGCAAATCAATTTACGCATGTCCTTTTTATACCTACACAGTGAGTTGTAGATATTTCCATGCGGCATGTGGTTACCTTTTAAGGTGTTGAGTGTAATTTCACAAAGAGTTTTTATAACCTCAGGGTCGGCATTTTGTATGATAGACTTTCTTAGATTTGGTTTAGCCTTCTTAAGGACATATAGCATATGCTTGTTGTCCCTTAATCGTTTCATTCGTGACGCCATTCTTACCATTCAAAGAATTTTGTGGACAAAAACAGGTTACAAAGTGTTTATTAAATATATCAGTACGAAACCTTAAGACGTCGTTAATGTCCTGAGTTAAATCAATTAGCAAATACCCGTAAGGCATTTGAGTTATCTCTTTATATATTCTAACAAGCTCTAAACTATTTTCTGGGTAAATTTGTCGGGCCAGATGTGTAAATTGACTTTTATCCCGGGGGTTTTTAAATACAACAAGATATTTACAATTGAGCGATATATCACGACTGAATTTTCCTTGATGGAATACGTTTTGTGTCACAAGAATTACTGAGAAATTACGATGATGAGACCCCTTAGTGAAGAGTTCACAAACTTCTTTACTATATGCATTTAACATCATGTCATCTATAACAATCAACGTTGGCTCGTTTACGTGATTTACAAACTCCTCCGGTATAGCATTTAAATATTCGATGTTTTTTAGTTTGATATCCGCTGGCAGTGCATCGGGTTCTGCATTACACCATATAATTTTTTGAATTTGCGGTTGTATAAACAGTTCATTATTATTAAGGAGATTTTTTATGAATGTCGTTTTTCCACAACCTGAAGGCCCCGCCACTATCATCGTAAATGGATGATTAAACTTGATCATTCTTGCAGAGTATATATAAACAGTTAACCATTCGCTGATATTTATACATTCACTACAATGAGTCGAAGACAGATAATTAACGAACTGCATAAACCAGCGCGGAAAATTTTTAAACGTCGACATGTCATTACCAAAGGTATAGATGATTTATGGCAGGCAGACTTGGTCGAAATGGGCTCTTACTCATCAGAAAATCAAGGTTTTCGTTTTCTTCTTACTGTGATTGATACATTTTCAAAATATGCATGGGCCTTACCGCTTAAAAGTAAAAAAGCTCTAGAAGTGGTTAAAGCAATGCAGTCTATCTTTAACACAGGACGCATACCAAAGCATTTACAAACTGATGACGGAAAGGAATTTTTTAATAAACCATTTCGTCAGCTGTTGCAAAAATACGACATCAACCATTATTCCACTTACAGTACTTTGAAAGCTTCAATTGTGGAAAGATTCAACAGAACGTTAAAAAATATGATGTGGAAGGAATTCAGTATGAACGGCAATTATCACTGGATTAGTATGTTAACCAAGTTAACAGATGACTACAATACAACAACACATCGTACCATTAAAATGAGACCTATAGATGTTGGACCACGTAACGAAAAACGTTTACTATTCACAGTGTACAAATATCTTAAAATAAAATCAAGGCCGAAATATAAAATGGGTGATTTTGTTCGTATAAGTAGACATAAACATGTATTTGAAAAGGGGTACACACCTAATTGGTCCGCTGAAATATTTAAAATTAAAAAAGTTAAGACCATTTACCCCACCACCTATATACTCGAAGATTATCAGGGAAATATAATTCAAGGCCACTTTTATGAGCTGGAACTAGCGCCAGTGAAGAATCCGGATGTCTATTTAGTAGAAAAGGTTATAAAAAGACGCGGAAGTCACGTTTTAGTAAAATGGCTTGGTTTTTCATCAAAACATAACACCTGGATTAATATAAAAGACGTAATATAAAAGATTAAAAAAAATGATCTTGTTTTTCTTACGGCGATAAAAGCTACATGTGATTTGGGTTTTTTTTATTTTCGTACAGCAGGCGTATGCTTTAATTTACTTATTGAATAACAACGATTCTTCTTATCAATCACAATGAAATTATTTGGGGCTATTTTTAATGGGATGGGAGTCTTGAACTCGTTTGTGTACACAGCATTTCATCATGTTATTCTGTTTTGTGTACACAGCATTTCATCACGTTATTCTGCTTTTAATATTCACAGAAAAAAATATCGAATGAAAAAGAACGCTTCCTTTCATAATGAATTTATTTGGGGCTATTGTTAATAAAATTCATGAACTCGTTTTGTGTAACAATGTTTTTACCAGACGCTTTATTATGTAGCGAGTAGTGTGAGCTCATTGAATTGCAATTGATAAAATATTGCAATTCGAATACGATTCTTTTGTAATCTAAAGAATTACCGCATGCGGACGTACTCCACATGGAGTGTCTTTTGTCCACAGATTACTGTCGAGATTATTCATCGGCAAACAATGTATTGTTTTTAGTCAGATTTGTTAAACAGGGCTTTTGTTCTCAGATTACTGACCTACGATTTTGACACAGATTTGCTACCAGTCTCAAGGTCAATGCCCGTGACCTAGTTCCCACGGTGGGCAAAATTTTCACATGCCCAATCGCCCTATAACCTACTGGCTGGTTCTTCGCCATACAAAATCGAAAACCCAAGTTCTATCGGGGTCTATCTGGTTCTCTATCGGGGTTACTGGGAAATTTTAAAATTTCCCTGTTTTCCATATTGCGGGCAACTTCAATTCGAAAGGAGAAATGTTATTGAAATTTTGAAAATAAATAAATTTGAATAAAGGATATCATCACTCTCCGCAAAACTCGCAGAGGTTTCAATGTATCTTTCTCTCGTATAATTTACTATATTACCAAGGATGACAATGTTTTCAATGTAGTACAAACATCTACTAATTTTGCCTAATTTTAATCCGTATTTCTCGAAACTTGTACTTAAGGGTACAATACAAAATATTCCGAAAATAAATTTATAAAATCTTAAGTGAATAGGGGATGGTTGCATTGTTCAATTCCGATTTTTCATTTAAACTATATACAACCGCAACTGAACTTGGGAAAATATTAATTATCATAAAGAACAAAATTGCTAATCATTGTCAATATTTTAATATCTATTAGGTTGACCACATAGTTTCTGAAGAGCGCGCATGACGTGCTATTATTTATAAATGCATTAATATGCCTGATCCGGAATAAATGAGCTTTTACGGTGGAGGGGGTAAATTTTTCTGTTCCCGATCAATTTGGGATTGGGGCATGCGCACTGCGGTTTTCCTCGAATTGGGTTTGTGTGCGTGCAAATTTTGTCTTGCGCACTTCACATATTTCCGTTGTTAGGCAAAACTGAATTTTTTGGCGGGTGAATTTTGCGAAGTTTCCATGCAATTCAAAAATTAGTGAGGTTATGGGTGAATATTTGATCTTGCGCACTTCTCATATTTCCCTTGTGAGCTCCAACTGAATTTCATGGCGGGTGAAGTTTGAATAAATTCAAAAATAAGTGAGGTTATGCGAAATTAGTTTTATGCGAAGTTTGCATATTTTTCAGAAATAAGTGAGGTTATTCGATGGATGATGATGTTCTCACACATTCAAACTTAAAAAAATGTGATTGTGTGAAGTTGTTTACAAACAAAGTAAGAATTGTTTTGTAAACCGGGGCTCCAATGGCAAACACTTATGATATGCATGAATTATTAAATGAAATCACTCATTGAAGATAGTTTTAGTTTTTGGTAGCATTATAACTAATGTTACCTCAATTAACTATATGTAAATAAACAGTAGTTTTACTATCATTAAAATTAGCAGCAGTAAGAGATATCTGAAAAAGGTAGATACTTGCACTTTCACCACTTTATTTATAAGTGGTGACCGTGGCAGATTTAAAATTCGAAACCTTTACGCGGTGGATTAGTCACAATCACGCTTTACCACAAAAAAAAAACGGTGTGATTATTCGATTATTATGCACTAATGACCTGAAAAAAGCATAACATAAAAGGATGGCATGTCTACATCCCCGCATAAATCTCTGAACATTATCATGAACAACCACTATTTTAAACTGAATCCGCACATTTTAAAACTGCACAAAACAGCTCTTTTTTCAATTTCACTACAAATAAATTGTATTTATAACCTTTTTCCTTAAAAATCTGGCGATCTAAAAGTAATTTTTCATATCCAAAAATTAATTTTGACGTTTGCATAATATTTTAAAATAAACAGTTTTAGTATACATATTCCATTAAGTTTGTGTGGGTAAAGCTCACAATTTTGTATGGCATACCGTTTATACGTAAAATGAGTTTATCCCTAAATCCCAAATAAAATAAGGTCTAGTATAAATCGGCATAATGACCGCATTACATCATTTTTGCAATAGATTCTACATGATCTAAATGATTAATTTGTGAAACAATATCCTTCAATATTCACATGCGTGTCTTCATATTGAAAATTACAAATGTCGATGGCGACAGTTGACGTTTAAGCTTAGATACTCTGAAGATAGATTCAGTTGAGGTTTGCAGAATTTCCCTTGCCGTTTTTTTAATGAACTCAAAAATTCTCAAAACCCAGTTCATTAAAAAAACACGGCCATTATATCAAGATTGCGATTTCCGTGGCGCCGATATTTTAATCATGAGTTTCGATACACTGCACCCTAAAATAAGACGAAAATATAAAATAATTTTTTCGACATCTCGCTTCATTTTTGAGATATCAATACTTAAAGTTGTAGGTTTATTATTTTTTTACACTTCCAAGCTTTATACAATGAAAGTTTTAGTCTACAAACTTGCGACTGGTGTGCTTTACTGCATTATCGCTCCTTATAATGGGCTAAACCTAACTTCCAGCTAAGAATATACACTTTTTTCATAATTAATCTATATAGATATAACTGGAGTGTCAGTGTGTGATTTCAAAATAATTATGTTTTTCCAAGTTCATATAGTTATTTACATCATATTAAAAAAAAAATCACGCATTTTTAAAATTTTTGTCTCTCTGTATGTCTGTCGTTCTGTTTTTTCGGACTAATCTCGGAAACGGCAAATCCGATTGGGAAGGGACTTTCACTGGAAATTTCAGTATTTTTGCGAGCATGTTTTAGGCTGGTCGTCCACTGGAAGCGTATTCGAGTGGCTTCGCGCTACGGCCATACATATGAGCGGCTACAAGCGGCTCATTTGTATGGCCGAAGCGCGAAGCCGCTCGAATACGCTTCCAGTGGACGACCAGCCTTAGGCTATTTGTATATCCTTTATATTAGGTGCATCTGTGTGTATGCTATGCATGTGTGTTTGTGTTTAGACAAATCTTGCAACTCGAGTTTGACCCATTTCTATATAACCGATAAACTTGTAATTTTGCACATATGTATGTATAGTTCGCGTGACAATGAAATCTGACCATTTTGTAAAAAAAATCATGATGGCGGTTCCAAGATGGCGGCCGAATTTCCCAATTGCGACTTCGACCCCCGACATGGGTATCAAATGAAAGGGGATGATAAGTACAGTAGAATCACCTATTTGATGTCATTCCAAATTCAAAATGGCGACCAACACAAAATGGCGGATTAACTTTTTCTTTGCAACCCACTCGATATGGGAAAGGATATGCCAAGTAGAATACTATTACCTGAGTGGCATCATTCCAATCTATCTATATAAATATAAATGCGTATCGATCTATCTATATAAATATAATTGGAATGTCTGTGATTTCAAAAACTATTTTTAAATTTTTTGTCAATGGGATGGGATTTTCACTGGAAGATACAGTTCTTTGCGGCCATATTTTAGGCGGATACGACTATCAGATCCGATTTTCGGTACCGACTATTGTGTCCGCTAGACCAAAAACTTCAACCGATTGAACTTTTTTTGCCATTCGAATTGTAGACCTCACAGACCTTTATCTACATAAATATCTAGGTTTTTCTAAAAATATCTTGGTCGTACTATAGGAAACCCTTCACCTAGGGAACAGTGGATATTTAAATAGAGCTCTTACAATTGCAATGATAAAAAAAAGTTTGTACTCTATCAGGGGTATATTTTCCCCGATTATCTATCAGTTTTTCAGTCTGATCCGATAATAGAATAAGGTTCCGAAAGGCAGACATGGATATTTATTATTTATCGTGCAAATGCTACATCTCCTGAAGCTTTGATTCTTTTAAAAATGACCTCTACTTTTTGAATTTCGTCGCTCAGGCTATGAAGGATATTTATTGATTGTAATAAGAGGAACGTAGTCTTTCTGATCGTTTGTAGGGTCTTCTTTTTCACTCGATAAAAAAAAATATTTTGCTGATGGAGACGGACGAGCCGTAATTGGGTGTACATACAGCTCCACAATGAAGGAAATTTATTAATTGGCCAGGAGACAAATTTTGTAGGAATATAGAAATATTCATCTGAGCATTTTGTAAATAAATCTAGATGACGGCCGCACTTCGCAATTGTGCTCGCCATCCCCGAAATGGGTATCAAATGAAAGGGATTGATAATTTGAATACAATTAGCTATTTGGTGCCATTCCAAATTCAAAATGGTGGCCGACACAAAATAGTAATTTACCTATGATATGATGTGTAGGGAGGGGTCCGTCATTAGTTCAACTTCACACACTGTCAAGGATGGAAAGGTGTTGAATTTGAAAGGAAAATGCCGGAAAGGCATCTCTCGATCCACTTCCGTAGAAGTAAGTCGACTCCAATAGCATTGAGTTTAGCTAACAGGGCTGTGTGCCAAACTCTATCGAAGCCTTGGAGATATAGACTCACCAGATCCATGCAGACTACGGCTAAGGTGTTCTGTAACACAAACTAAAACATCGCCAGTGGATCTTTTTAGTCGGAAGCCATACTGCCTGTCTTTTGTTAGTAGGTTGGATTCTAGATATCCCATAAGTTTTTTGTTGATCATCGTCTGCATGGTTTTGGAGAGAATAGAAGTAATTGCGGTAAGACCTATGGGGTGCGACAGCGAGGGAGGCCTAACCTTCGCTGGAAGGATGGCGTGGACCGGGACGCTTAGAGTTTAGGGATGCCAAACTGGATGACATCGACTCAGAATCGGGACCGGTGGAGAGAACAGTTGCGCGAGGCCAGGACCGGATCCCGGTTGTAGAGCCGTTATAGAAGAAGAAGTAATTGCTATTGAGTGGTAGTTGGAGGGAACGCTGGAGTCACCTTTTTTCGGTATGGGCTGAACATGGGCAAGTTTCCAAGAGTCGAGATAAACTCCGGAGAAGTATGATAGGGCAAAAAGTTTGCGCAGAAGTTTTGCCAAAGGTGAGGCGCATTAAGGTATATTATTGGGTCCAGTAGATTTATTGGCAGCGAGCTGCTTGCTAGCATAAAAATTGTCCGTACATTATTCATAGGAAACTTCAAGCTTTCTTATTCTGGGAAAAAAAAAACATTAGTTGACTATGTATTTTTTGGAGAACAAGGTGGTTGATAGGTGACTTTTTTGTTAAAAAAAACAAAATTTTGATTTTTACGACTTATAACTCTTAAAGTTGGTACGATGGTACCGTCGCTTTTACAATTTTAGGTAGGTGGGAGTATTCTATTCGTACACTGATACCTTATCCATGAAAATATGTTATGGCGTTACAAAAATACAGGATTATATTAGTCATTTTGTCCGAATAAATAGAAATAGCATTATTAAGACCATAGCCACAGTTACGGGATGTAACAACTACATATACAGAAATTCAATACTCATTACAGCCGATAATCTGAGATACTTTCCTTTTGCGCCGGGCCTGGGGCAATTTTGACCCACCTCCTTTCGTTTTTCTAACTCGAAGTCAGTAATGCTTTTACTGGAATCGAGAAGTGAACCGAAATTGTCGTGTTAATACAACACCAGTAAGCTCGCAACTAAGAGGCGCCATACGTCGCACAGTAGGGCTCGCTTAGAAGGTTCTGCTCAAAACTCAATTTTCAAAATGTGGAAATTTTTCAAAAAAATTGTATCGTAGGAGTTCTAATAATGTCAGATCACGTGTAAAAATATTAAGTCGCTGACTGCTGTGAGTTATCGAGCGCATGAGCATAAAGTTCATAGTTTAGGCAAGATAATACTTCTGCGAAAAAGGGATGCCAGTTTATGCGCGATATAAAAACATTAATTTCTAACGTTTAACGATAAAATCTATGGAAGTGTATTATGTCGGTGATCAAGCAAGGTATGTTGATTCTTATATAATTTTGTATTATAAGTTCATTGGTTTATGATACAGGGCTTAAAATTTGTGGTAGTGTGTATTTTTTGTAGAGGTTTTTTTAAATGACATTTTCTCTAAAATGCGCAAAGTTCTATTTTTGAACTTTTTTTTATTATAAACAGAAGGCTTTGTATATTAGTTAATCGAAAAAATTAGCAATAGAAGAGGAGGGCTGTAGTGTGTGAAGCGAGCCGAGTTGGCTAGTCTTGTGCTGCGGGAAAAAAGTTGCCGTATAGGCAGGAGGTTTCTAATTCCAGTGGAACAGTCGCTATGGTAATAGCGTTAAAACTTGCTGAGAGCTGCTACATTCCTACGGTGACTTAAAAAGTCGATCGTGGAGCAAAGGGTGCTATCGCCAATGAGTTTGATGGCGCAGGTTTGCACCTTGTCCAGCCAAGCCAAGGTGGTTTTTGGGGCGCCAGCCCAGATATATGAGTTGTATTCGAGGCGAGGCCGAATGTAGGATTTGTAGATTGTAGCTGGTGCATCTGGCTGGAGGAGGAACTTCCATTGATACGCTTGTTTGGCGACTTGGTATATGTCATAATTCCATCGCAGATCAGAAGATAGTCACGTCCAGGTTGTTAAGAGATGGATCAACTGTTACATTATCCTTGCCTACTGAAATAGGGGGAAGGTTTGTGAGATAGTACTTTGTTTTATGCCGTGGTTAACTTGCCTAGCTCAGTTAACTTGGGCCTAAACGCGCCTAAAGACATTGGTTCCCGTAAAAAAAAAGTTGAAGCTCCTCGTTTATATTATTATTTCTTCTAACAATTACATTTGCATTTTATAGGTCGATTTTTTCATTGGTGTATGAATAATTCAAGCCTTAGGGCGTTTTGAAATTTTTTGGTTAGAGTTTTACATATTCAGCCTTATTATGGTTGTTGTTGTTGTTGTTGTTGTTTTAAATTTTACTAGCATAGGGCTAGTGGACCACAAAGGTCTCTTACTGGTCCCAGCCGTGAGGCTATATAGACCACGAATCAATGCTATAAACAACTTAAAATGGCCTCATGATTTCTTTGTTTGTTAACTGTCCCGTAGCAGTGTGGCCAAAAAGCATCAGGGATTACGTTGTGGATCAAATGATATTAATTTTTAATGCAAACCATGATAGTTGAGGTCCAATCCAGGCTATATTGCCAATTCTAGATTTTATTCCTCCAATGATTATTGAGGTCTATCAGGCTATACTGCCATTTTAGATTGTAACCTCATGATTCAATTGCACACAACAGATATTTTAATGACACAGTTATTTCCACGTGTAAGATCAATGCTGAGGAAATAGCGGTCACTTCAGGAATCCATGCTGCACTAAGATTATCTCGAAAATTCTTGATAATCCCTGTGTTAATTTCTTGGTTGATGATTAAAAATGATACTTTGCTTGGAACTTAACAGATCACTCTGCTGATTTTAACTATATTCGTCTGATTATAAAAATTTGATGAAACACGTTGATTCGTTCATTGTTCGAACATAAAGAATGATTCATAGGATTTAGAAAAACTAATTTGTTGGTTTATAAAAGTCACTTGATTCTGTTCGAAAACAGAATTAAATCAGAAACCACAAAGGTTTTTCTTTTTAGAACTCTGATTAACAGTAAGCTTGACACGATACTGTTATCTAATCACTAAGATTAGAAGTTGGGGGCCAGTCGCAAGAAGATGCGACCGACCCAGTCGGAAACGAAAACCGAACTGCTTATTATGGTTGTCGAATCATCCAATTCTCCTTGGCGAATGACGGGGCTAAGAGGAACGTTGTGAAATGAAACACATTTCCATTTGACAATTGAGTTTGACATATTTAACAGTGCGGCGTAAGGCGTTAGAATATGTAAAAATAAATAATTAAAAGGGGCCTCGCTTCCTCATGAACTTTGCGGACGTGGCACCTCTCATCATCCCCCCGTCATCACCAAAGTTCGTGAGCAATATTCCTGGAAGCGGACCGTCTATACAGGCCCCATAAGTTAATTTGTGGCCTCGCATTTTTGTAACCCTACAACCTATTTTCATGAACAAGGTATCAGTGTACGCAGAATACTTTCATCCTACAAATTTCCAGAGTTATGAGTCGTCAAAGTCAAAATTTTGGGTTTTCACCTTCAACAACCTTTTCTGCACTCAACTACAAAGTTAATCTATACTTTTTTTTATCCAAAACTAGAAAGATTGAAGTATTTCCTATGATTAATATGCTGACAATTTTTATGCTACGGCTTTTATTTTTGAAGATATAAGCAATTTTAATGTTTAAATTGACCTTATTTGGTACTTTTCCAAATAAGCTTAGGTGAAAAGGTACCGAAATAAAGCCAATTTTGCATTACAGCTGCTTATAACTTCAAAAGTAAACGCCGGAGCATAAAAATTGTCTGGTCATTATTCAACCTTAACCTTTAATAATTAACAAACACTTTTTTATTTTAGGCTGGTGGCAATATGATGAAAGAACAAGTCAGGATATAGAAGAGGCCTACAAGAAGGGGGAAAAATCTTGCACTATATTAGTAGCAGGATATGTCTACGTTGTTGATTTTGAAGGCATGCTTCAGCAACGACAAAACGATCCCTCAAGAAGGAGACATGTTAAACGAGATTTAGCGTCAATCCCGAAAAAGGGTGTCGCAGGTCTTCGAATCGAGGGAAATACAGTTGCAGCAGAACCAGAATCACTTAATGAACAAATTCAAATTCACCGTCAAAATTCTAGTAATTTTATATCAACAATTGCTGCTACTGATGCTGCAATTCGAATAGCAACAGACATAATTGATTCAACTTTAGCACATGCTGATGAAATAAATAGACTGGAGGAGGGAGAACAGAGCAGTAGTCAAACTACTAGGGAATTTTTAGACGAAGCTGAAGAACTACTTGATGCCACACAAAGCGGCAGCGGCAGCGTTATATCTATAGAACATTCTGATATATTTTCTCAAACTTTAGATGATTTTCGCTCATTAACTCTGCGAAATATAGTCGATTCAAGTGACAGTGAGGATGACAATGAT
Source organism: Thereva unica (assembly GCA_949987705.1). Taxonomy (NCBI): domain Eukaryota; kingdom Metazoa; phylum Arthropoda; class Insecta; order Diptera; family Therevidae; genus Thereva; species Thereva unica. The sequence continues at coordinate 60,894,738 of OX465282.1, forward strand.
CAAATTATTTTATAATCACTGCAATTTATCAATCAACTGTTATTTTGCGACTTCCTATTCGATTGATGCAGGCTCAATGCAACCGTTATAATAATTGAACGATGGGAATTGTAGCTTAGCATGTGTGTGAAACTATAGGCGTTTGATTTCTAAATTTTTGTATAGCTAATGGCTGTGTTCAAATTATTACAAAAGAAAAAAAGATTACTTAATAAAGATTACAGTTTCGTTTCAGGTCTACGGCATTTAAGAGAGATATTTTTCTTTATACTCGTATACAATATATTCAGAAACCTGAACATTATAGTGGTAAAAATAATTCAAAATAAGTTAAAACAAAATAATGTATTGATTTGTCGAATTTAATCATTAAACGATAATCGACTATGCTGCCTATTTTAAGATGTACTTTGTAAAGACACTATATTATAATTTGTGGTAAAAGATATCATGTTCTGAGTATTTTTGATAAGATTTGTTTCGGATTCAAGTCAATATATATGTATATATATATTGAACAAATTAAGATTACTGAAAATTGTATTTTAGAGCATTGTTGTAAGCAAAATTAATGAGCATCGCAATGAGTAGTTCAACATATATAACGATAACAGTGTGGTTAATTATGTTATAATACATATTTTTCTTTCAATCCATAAATAGTAATATTCAATTTATAATTATATAAAAGTAAAACCTATAAACCTGAACATTTTTTGTTTATACTTTTTCTAAACTGTTGCCTTAATGACTCGTTTTACATTTAAGAAAAATAGTTTATTAAATTTTCATTTGTATTGTAGGATTTAAAAAAAATGTACATTCGTCTGTATAAGTGAAAGAAAATTAAGATAATCGGTATTACTTTATAGCATTTTGCAATTATGTACTTGTTTGTAATTGTAATTATACAGTTAATATATTTTGTTAGAAATTAAATTGTTATTTTATTAATATTTAATTAATCATTTAAAAGTTATTACATTTATTACACAATCATCAAGTTATGCTCATATTTAAGCAAGCAAAGGTATTGATTCGAAGATCATCCCCAGTGAGCAGGGTAAAGATAAGTTTATACAGAGTGTCAGAGTGTATCCGTTAAGTTTACAAAGCGGCTGGCTGTGGATAGGTTTTGGATAGACGAATAAAAAATCGTATGGGAGGGGGGAATCGTGACGGTCGGCGCTTGACTTCGTTGACCTATTGGGAACTAGTTTTACCCACATGTTATATGTAAGCCACCATAGGAATGTAGTAGCCCTGACAAAGTTGTATCGTTATCATGGCAACTGGTCCGTCTAAATAAACGATCTCCCACCTCTACGGCAATCTTACATCATCTACTAAAAACTGTCGGCTCATACTCTCAACCTGCAGCCTCCCTTTTCACGCATTCTATTAACTACGGAGTTGATTGTTAATAGATCAACTCAACTGTGGAATAACCTTTCACAGTCAGTATTTCCGAAACTCACAATATGTAAGAGTTCAAATGAAAGGTTCATCGCCACCGTCTGCAACACTGCAACTATCGCTTTAGGTCGGAGGCTGGGGCGTCTGCCTACTACCCCAGAGGTCTCAGGTTCCAATCCCGGCAGCCCCACCGTCCTTCGCCTTTTCCACTTTCCACCTACATAACATTTCCTTCCCTATTTACATTCCTGATTTCTCCTGTCATAGCCTTCTCCAGCCCTTCTCCCCTTCACCAAAGCGCATGTCATCGGTCAGTTGATAAGATTCAACTCGTTTCAGGAGGCATAAAACCATAGAAATATAAACTAATACGGAACGGCTGTGTCATGAGCAACCACACTAAAGGTAGCTTAAAAGGACAGCAATAGTGTGGGAGAGACAAATTGCCGAATTGGACGTAGCAAGTGCAAAATTGGGTTTGATAATGCAAAAGATGCCAACGACTTCATTGAAAACTGCCCTCTAGACCCAATATACAGAGCATTTATATGTACCTCTAGGACTGATGGCCACCCCAGTCTTGATCCATGGTGTTGATGAGGATCTTAAGGAGGAGGAATTACTAGAGGCGCTTAGAGTCTGCAATCCCTCAGTAGTCTTCAAAAAAGTTTTCAGAATAACGTGGAAGAGGAAAGTCGAGGGTAAGATTCTTACTAAAGCAACCAATAAACTCAAAATTTACATAGGGGGAAAGGTAATCCCTGAGAAGATAAATCTGTATTATTCTACATTTATTGTGAATAAATTCGTACACACCCCAATGAGATGCTTCAGGTGCCAACGTTTTGGTCATTTAAGCCGTTTTTGTAAAGCAAAGTGGGAACGCTGCGGAAAATGCGGAGGGAGAAATTGCATGGAGGGGAATCAGTGCAATAAAGTGCCCAATTGTGCCAACTGCAATGGTAACCACGGTGCTTTTGACAAGGCATGTCCGATTTGGTTAAGAGAAAAAGAAATGGTGAATATAATGAGACGAGGCAACTACTCAAAGAAAGATGCTTGGAGGATTTTCAAAGCAAAAAACAGAATCCCAGCAGACCAACACATCAAGGATAAAATTGATCTACGAAGCAACGTCTCTCAAACTATAAATAAAAATTCAGATGAAACAAAACGAAACCAGAACGACTTGTCAACAAAAGTGAAATCAAACCGACCCATGCCAACTAATGGAAAAGAAAAGAATAGAGAAAAGCGAACCGCAAATTTGTCAATACCTACCAATAAACCTAAATCCAGCAGAACTCCCAGTGTGTCAGAGAGTAGAGGGCAGTTTTCAGCAGATGACACATCCTTTAATCTAGATGATACGGATTCCCCTCAAAATGAATTTTTAATCGACGCACTCAGTAAGGAGATCTCTCTCACAGGGCGTGTCAGCAGTGGTACAAATCCCCATGATAGTAGAAGTACTACTTGAAGAAGAGTACCATATTCAATCTAGATCTCCTAACGTTGTATTCGTGAAATCTATCTGTTTTAAATCTATAAAGTGCTGCATACAGGTTCGCAACGTAATTCAGTAACAGGGGATGTTTCCTCTAATTCCTCGTTTTTCGTAGACCTAGGATCGAAATTCCTGATTCATAGGTGCCCACCGATCTATTAGCTTCCTAGTTCTCAAATTTTTGAGAAATTTAGATCTATGACAATAACAATAAAACTAATTGTTAATTTTGAATTATATAATTAATCATTTGATCAATGACAATAACTAATTTCTAATTGTTAGCTTATGAACTTATAAACGTAGGCCTTAGTGCCTTCTAAACTTCAGACGAACTTTACTTAAACAAACTGAAGACCATCCCCTTACTGATCTGGCCCATCAGTCTGGGATTAACGACTACAGAGAGAGAGTGTTTTTCTTCATCACAAGAAAAGAACTAAGGCCAATTAAAAAAGTTGTTCATCAAAGATTCATGGTCAATATAGCGTCAAAGCTCGATCACTAAGGGACTCGTTGGGGTACACTAGCCTTGGCTAGTCAATTGAAAACAACAACAACAGCATGTATCGTTTGTAGAAAAGTGTGTAGTAATTGTGTAAAAAGCCATTTCAAAGGATTGCTTTAACATTACCAAAGTTAGGCAAGTGGAGTGTTAGAAATCTAACATAGACCATGTTTACGCGAAGTCTCTAAAACTGTTTACAACAACCTTAACACTGTTTTTCATACGCGTAAACGCCCCTTAATACTGCTTTCGTTAGTGGTGTTAAGCTTAAATAAATGTGTTAAGGTAACAACTTTATTAAGGAAAACTGAGTTAAGTAGTAGGCGTAAACAGTTGTTTGACAGTTTTAGTAAGAACATTAAGGAAACTGTGATTTTAAATTAAACGAAAGGAAATGATAAAATTTAGTTTAGTTAAACTTCTTAGTCCAGTGCAATTAGTAAATCAAATTGCATTTCATGATGTACAAAATTTTTTTTTTTTTGAACTTGTTCGGGTACATCTGACAATGTTAAAACCAAGTTTGTGGGGTCACCGTGTGATGGGAAAAGCCGCCATCTTGAAAAAGAGGTAGAGGTCGTTTATACCAAATAACTCGGTTGTGTGCAATGATAGCTGAAAATGATCAATACAAAGTCATTAGAGAATAAAATTATCTACAACATGAGCCCTTAACGAGGTCTGTAAGTTAATTTGGCTCAAAGTTATGGCCGCTCAAAGTTCGAACTTGTTCGGGTGGTTGAGGTTGAATGCAGTTTTTTGCGATTAACTCGTAAGATATTAATTTGGGTGGGTTAATGCCGATTACCAAACTTATAGTGCTAGTGATTACCTTTAGAATAAGCCCTTAGTCATCGTTCTCAGTCACTCTTTAATTTTGATCGAGTTCAGACGTAATTTACGAGTGATTAGTAATCTCTACTGTAATCCTCTCAGCATGTCTCAAACCTGTGTAAAATGTGACAATGAGCTGTTCGCGGACAGCTCCGTGGTTTGTGCGGTTTGTAAAGACTCTTATCATAAAAGGTGCGCAACCCTTTCGGATAACGAGTGTAAAGCCTTAAAATCTAATCCCAGCATCAGCTGGAACTGTCGCCATTGTGTTCACTTTTCACTCAGTGATCTTGTCTCTAAAGTTTCGGAATTGTCTACGGTCATAAATTCTTTGAAGGATGAAATACTAAATATAAAAGAGTTAATTCCTCCAACTGTGGCTAAGGATTTTGGAATCATCAACGGTTGCTGCAGCAAACAAAATAAGGAAAGTACAAGGTCAGCGGTATCCATTAAAAGTAAACTCTCTGCTCCTAACGGCCCGCCAAGTTCATCGCCCCGATGTACATACTCATCAACTGTTATGACGTCAAATCCATCTTCGTCATCTTCTGTTCTCAGCGCACCAGCAACAGAGGTGACGTCACACGCTCCCACAACAAATCAGTCCGATGTCAACAATGTAGCTCCAGCCTTAATCAATCCTACCGATAACAGCAGCTGGACGGTCGTGAAGAAGAAAAAAAAGAACCGCAATACAAAAAAAATTGTTGGTTGTGATAATTCCTCTGATTTATGTGCTGTCGTAACCCATAAATGGTTCCATGTCTCCCGTCTTGATGTAAAAACGTCTGAAGACGAAATTAAAAAATTTGTTTCTACAAAATTTAGCATACCGGATATGGATGTAGTATGCAAACGGTTAACAAAAAAGGATGCAGTAATTGAGGAGCTCACATTCGTTTCTTTTAAGCTTGGTATCCCAGCAATGGACGCGAACAAACTTTTAAATGCTTCATCTTGGCCTAGAGGTGTTGCAATTAAACCTTTTATTTTTCATTTAAAAAACGGGGCGCTCGCCCCAAACACAGCAAAGTCTTAAACAAATGTGTAAATCCTGCTAATTTTGCTATTTACTATCAAAACATTAGAGGAATGTGTTCGAAAGTGAATGACATATGCTTAAATATTATCGAAGGCGATTATGACATTATTGTGCTCTCTGAAACGTGGCTTACTACTAAGGTATCTTCTTCTGAATTCTTTAATGAATCTTCCTATATTGTTTATAGAAAAGATAGATGTCCGTTAGCCACTGGTCTCTCGAAGGGTGGAGGTGTGCTAATTGCTATAAAAAATGGCTTAAGATCGAGACGAATCACTCTTCCTAATGATGGACCGTTAATAGAACAACTTGGTGTGTCGGTTATTGTTCCTGATATTGGCACATGCTATATTTTTGCCAGCTATATTCCACCTGTTTCTTCTTTTGAAATATATAACTGTCACGCCGAAAACATCTCATTAGTTGGTGATACCTGTGTTATGGAGAATGATATCTGCATCATTATAGGTGATTTTAACTTATCAAATGTCAGATGGTGCGATTTGGATGATGCTACTGGACTCTGCCCGCTAAACGTTCGTCATGATTCTGAATATGCTATTATCGATTCGGCTAGTAGGCTAAACTTAATCCAAATCAATAATTTATTTAATTTCTTAGGTAAAGTTCTTGACCTTATTTTTACTAATAGTGATCTAAAATACTGTCTTATGGAACCTCAAATTCCGTTATGTAAAATTGATTTATATCACAGACCGGTCCTCATTCACATTAATGCTTATATTTTTACTTCTTTTAAGGAAAGGTCATCAAAGCTGAATTATCGCAAGGCTGATTATCAATCCATAAATGCAGCTCTCGAAACTGTTGACTGGTCAACTTTCCTGGATTGCCAGAGGAGCAGTCTGGACGATGTATATAATGCTTTTTTGTCAATCATTCATGATGCCATCTCGAGATTTGTTCCATTCTGCTCTTCTACAAAACTTAATCATCCGCCCTGGTTTTGTAAGGGCTTATTGCGGTTGAAAAATGCCAAGAATAAAATACATAGGCGTTACATATTGGGGAGAAGGGATGAAGACTATATTATTTTCTCCAGGTTGAGGAGAGAATATAATTACCTGCATAGATTTCTTTTCAACCAATATATTTTATCAATTGAATCAAATATTAAAGTGAACGCAAAGGCCTTTTGGTCCTTTCTGGATACCAAGCGCTCTTCACCAACAATACCTCTGGCCATGAATTATAATGACGTGTCATCTGTCAATCTAGAGGAAAGTGTTGAGCTGTTTGCATCTTTTTTCAGCTCTGTCTACAATAGTAATACCAATCACAGCCAACCTGCTTCATTTAGTAATAATTCTCAGATAGACATCTCGGTCTTATCTCTTAGTTTCAACGAAGTACTACAAGGCCTGTGCAATCTGTCTGATGACGTTTTTTACGGGGATGACTTAATTTGTAATCTCCTTCTAAAAAAATGTGCTATAAATCTGGCTCCACCGCTGATGATCATTTTTAATTACTCTTTAAAACAAGGCAAATTCCTCGATTGTTGGAAATACTCCTTCATCAAACCACTGCATAAATCCGGTGCTCGTGACAACGTTTGTAACTATAGAGGCATCGCCAAACTCTTACCTGTCCCTAAACTATTCGAATCGATTGTAAAGGATGTCATTTACTTTTGTGTTAAGCATACTATTGATGATAGGCAGCATGGTTTTATAAGTGGTAAATCTACTGTCACTAACTTGGTTTTATTTAAAAATCATACCATGAGTATTTTAGAGAATGGTGGTCAGGTAGATGCCATTATGACGGATTTCTCGAAAGCGTTTGATAAAGTAAATCATGATCTTCTTGTGCCTATATTAGAAGCATATGGTTTTCATGGCAGTATGCTGCTATGGTTGGATTCCTATTTGAGAAATCGTAAACAGGCCGTTTTAATACAGTCTACTTTCTCTTCATGTTTCGATGTGCCTTCTGGGGTTCCCCAAGGAAGCCACTTAGGGCCTCTTTTATTTATCCTATTTGTAAATTCTGTCTCAACTCTTTTTAAGCATGCTTCTGTACTCCTTTATGCTGACGATATGAAAATTTTCGCCCCCATACACTCTGAGTCGGACTGTGCTCTACTTCAGGATGAACTAAATGTTCTTCTTGAATGGTCTAAGGGCATTGATCTGGAGCTAAATAAATCCAAATGTAATGCTTTTTCCTATTTTCGCTCAAAAGACCCTATAATCTACCCTTACTCGCTCGAAGGCTGTATACTTACTCGTCCGGCGACTATTAAAGATCTTGGAGTTTACTTTGACCACAAGTTGGACTCTACGGTCCACATAGAAGTGGCGTGCAATAAAGCCAATCAAATGCTTGGTTTTATTAAGAGAAACGCTGGCGCTTTCAAGGATCCCTTTACATTAAAGACTCTTTATGTTTCCTTGGTCAGATCGGTTCTTGAATATGCATCCGTTGTATGGTCTCCATATACGAAAGCGTATGAAAATCGAATCGAAGCTGTCCAGAAAAATTTCTCGAGATATGCTTTACGCAAGTTAAATTGGGTTTCGCAGGTTCCAACTTACAGAGCTAGATGTCAACTTCTTGGACTCCAAACGCTAAAATGCAGACGTATTTTGGCATCTGTTATGTTTGTGCGAGATACTCTTTGTTTTAAAGTTCAGTCTTCTTCTCTTCTCGCTTTGTTCAATATTTATGCACCTGAGACACACCTTAGATCTAGACCCTTGTTGTTTATACCGACGCACAGAACCATGTATGGGCAGAATGAGCCAGTCTCGAGAGCGGCGTCGTGCTTCAACTATGTTTATGATCATCTTGATCTATCAATGGATAGACACATTTTTAAAGAAACTGCAAAGTTGCAATTGCAGTCTGATCCTTGCGATGGTTCCGCTTGATAGCTCTTTTGCGAAAACTTAAATTTATCTTAAGTTAATTATAATTCTTTTGTAAAGTTATTGTCTTTAGTCTGTAAGTTTCATACTGTAGACTGTAAATAAATAAATAAATAAATAAATAAATATAGTTTGCGAGTAATGCAACGCCAAAGTTCGCACTTCACGTGCCTGAAATAATTGATAACGCAATTTTTTTTGAATATCTCCTTAACGGTTGCTCATATGAAAAAGTAGTAAACTGCAGAAATACCGGTATTAAAATATCTTTCAAATGGGCTATTGACCGAAACTCTATGTCGCTTCATGTCCGCGACATAACGGGTGAAAAGTCAACAGCGAAGGTTGTGACACTTCTCGACGAATAACTCGCTTCCAGCCAGTTTCGCGTGTCGGATGAATTAGAATTTTATGTAATCCCCTGAATTATCTATATTTTGGGTTATTTAACTACTTTGGAAAATTATAATAATGGGAAATAGCTAAGAATCATCATTTTCGAGGTTCTAAAAGTAAAGTTTTTGATGAGACTGCCTCAGATGTGAAATGTAAGGTAAAACTTTCTGACGAGACTGTCTTTGGAATCCGGGAAACATAACGTGTGCAAAGAGACTTAAGTGAAGGTCAAGTGAAAGCTGTTTAAGAAAAGGTGGTGCAATCATTTTTAAGAGGAGCAGTGCAAGAAAAGGCAAAGAAAGTGGAAAATTACTAAGAAGTGTTTCGACCGTCAACATGAAGATGAAGGTATTCTCCCACAAAAAAAGTACTCACAGTATTGTTTATATTAAAGATTTATCGAAATAAAAAATATATGATATATTGAAAGGGAGTGCTTTAGTTTTCGCGAAAATGATGATTCTTAGCTACTATTTCCCATTATTATAATTTGTAAGTAGGTACTTTAAAAACTGATATCTGCTGGTGGAAAAATTTTAACGCGCGTAAACGTTCTTAAAACTACTACGGATAGCAGTGACACGAACTAAAGTATTTGCGCGTAAACGCTTTTAAAATTAGTACTGATAACGATGTTATAAGCTTAAATATCTTCGCGTAAACATGGTCATAGTTGCTATATTTCGTTAATATAATAAAAAGGAGTTATATTGACTTCAATTAAGCAAATCGTTCAATATTTTCCTTGGTTGGTTTGTTAACATCCCGCAAAAGCAGGATAGCTTCTTGAGTGAATAGTGGCGTGCTAAGTCAATATTCGGGGTCATAGAGTTTATGCCAGGAACTTTGAAATTTTCGTATTTACTTACATATTTACGCCTGCACTGTCTGACCACCAGCGCCGTAGTGAGGGTCTCGTACAACGCGAGTGCACGAGAAGTTTAAAACAAAAGAGCGTTGTGCCTAAAGGTGAAATTTCATGTGGGCGTCAAGCGTTGAGCGTCAAGTGTTTTCAATGCAACAGAAAGAGAGCGACTATATTTCTTTCTCTGTCTGTTGCATTGTAAAAACTTAACGCTCCACGCTTGACGCTCCCATGAAATCTCTACTTAAAGGTCTTATTCATAGGGGCGTCAAGCGTCGAGCGTCAAGTTTGTACGAAACAGAAAGATATATTTCTGCGCTTGTCTTTACGCCCAATGCCTGACGCTCATCCCATGAAATCGCTACTTAATGCATGTAAATAATAAAATCATAAGCTCTCTAACAAAGCAGCGTTCATTAAAAAAAAGGGTTCTCGAAATCATTTTCTATTAGATACTAATAAGAGCGTTCTAGAAAAAAAAGTTTCCCAGGGACCCTTTCCATAAAAAAGTAGATCCAATTTTATACAATGTTATAAAAACGTTATCGAAGATCTTTTCTAGCTCATACTTTAAAACGAATTCTAAAAAAAAAAGAAATCTTCGGGGGCCCTGGTGCGCCGCACCGCCTGCACATGCCTAGTTACGGCGCTGCTGACCACTACTAGCCCAGTGAACTCAAGCACATCGGGAAATTGTGGTACACTCAATCTGGCTTTTTTTTTTATGTGGTAGTGCTAAGCTCAGGAGTCACCCTTTGTACTACTAGTCCGTCATGTCATTTGTCACGTCATGGTGCAATGTCTAGCAGTAAGCTTAGTACGGGGGAGGGGTGGGGGGAATAGGTTAGGGATTATGAAGGTACGGAAGGGTATTGAAGAAGGTGGTGATGAACCCTGCGTTTGAATTCTTGGATGTTGTAGGAGCTCGGAAATACCGACTGCGAGAGATTATTCCACAGTCGAGTTGTTCTATTTACAAACGAATTCATATCTTGTTGAGTGCGTGAAAAGGGTAGTTGCAGGTGCAGGGAATGGGACGAGTGGGCTAATCTGGTGTTGCGGGTATAAGATTGCCGTGGAGGCAAAAGAGCGTTTAACTCGAAGGAACAGTACTATGATAGTAGCGATAAAATTTTGTCAGTGCTGCTACATTCCTACGGTGGCATAGGGGGTCGATGGTGGAGCAAGCGGTATCGTCATTAATTAACTTAAGGGCCTTTTTTGGACCTTATCTAACCATGCTAAGGTTGTTATTGGAGCGCCGCCCCAAATGAGGGAGTTGTATTCGAGAAGAGGCCGAATGTAGGATTTATAAATAACAACACGGGCCGATGGCTGGAGGAACCTGCACCTCTTAAGAAATCCCAAGCACTGGGATGCTTGTTTGGCGATTTGGAATATATGGTCATTCCATCGCAAGTCTTTGGCTAATGTCACGCCTAAGATGTGTAGGGATGGGTCCGCCATTACTTCCACACCATCCACTGTCAAGGATGGTGATGTGTTGATCTTTTTCTTTGAAATAAGACAGTACTTGGTTTTGGAGGGGTTGAATTCGACACGATTCTTTTTTCCCCACTCTATAATAAGTTCAATGTCGTTATTAATAGAGTTGAACATTATTTCACGATCATCAAGACAGGATCTGGCATATGTCTGTCTTGTATCGAAGCTGTACGAGTAACGTAGAGTACCGTCGTCAGCGAAGCTGAGAAGTGGGTTGGAGGGGATTGAAAGTAGGTCATTTATAAAGATAAGAAATAGGGCCGGTGATAAAATTGACCCCTGGGGGACCCCCGCAGAGATGGGGTGAGATTCAGATTTGACGCTATCCAAAACTACCTTAATTGAACGGCCGGAAAGGAAACTCTCAACCCACTTATAGAGAAGCGAGTCAATTCCAATAGCTTTGAGTTTAGCTAACAAGGCTGAGTGCCATACTCTATCAAAAGCCTTGGAGATATCTAGAGCAACCAGACTAGACTCACCGGATCCATGCAGACTACGGCTGAGGTGTTCGGTAAGGCAAACTAAAAGATCACCAGTGGATCTTTTTTGTCGGAAGCCATACTGTCTGTCGTTTATGAGTAGATTGGATTCTAGATATCCCATAAGCTTTTTGTTAATTATCGTCTCCATGGTTTTGGAGAGAATAGAAGTAATTGCTATTGGGCGGTAGTTGGAGGGATCGCTGGAGTTACCTTTTTTCGGTATTGGCTGCACATGAGCAAGTTTCCAAGAGTCTGGGTAAACTCCGGAAGAGTATGATAGGGCAAAAAGTTTGCGCAGAGGTTTAGCCAAAGGTGAGGCGCATTGTTTTAAGACGATAGGGGGTATATTATCGGGTCCAGTGGATTTGTTGACATCGAGCTCCTTAAGGCACCTGTACACCTCACGAGTCCTGAAGAAAACCCTGTCCATTAAATGAGCGCTGTGCTCGAGGACCGGGGGTAGCGTATCATTTTGGGGTAGAGAAGAATTTGAAGCAAACAGAGATGCTAATAAATCGGCCTTGGATTTTCTGTCTGTTATCACCTTTTCATCGTGGATGAATGAAGGAGTTGTGGAGGTGGTGAAATTCTTCTTGATGGAACTTACCAAGGACCAGAAGTTTTTGTTACCGGAGGTTGCATTAAGGAGTTTACTTCTCAACTTGCTGTCAAATAAATTTTTGACATTCCTGATGGTGACTTTACAGGAATTTCTCAGTTTTATATACTCTACACGGAGAGATTCACTCGGGGAGCTCTTGTAAGCTCGAAAGGCGGCTTCTTTATTTCTGATTGCATTCATACACTCCTGATTAAACCATCTGTTGGGCCTAGCCTTCACAGATTTAGTAGAATGAGGAATGAACAAATGCATTCCTGCCTGTATGATTCTAGTGATATTGATAGCGGCAGAGTTGACGTTTTTATTACGGAAACACTGGTTCCAGTCAGTAGATTGGAAAAAATTAGTAAGCCCCAGCCAATTGGCCTTCCCATAATGCCATACAGTTCTTCTGACTGGTTTGGGAGGGGTGGGAAATTCGAATGGGAAGCTAGCGCTAACTAAGCAGTGGTCCGAATTGCCGAGAGGTGAATCAACTGTGACGGTATATCGTGCTGGATGAGAAGTAAGGAAAAGATCAAGGAGATATCTTCCTTGATCAGCAACATCAGGGACTCTTGTGGGAAGATCCACAATTTGGTGCAAGTTATTGATGCCTGCAAAGAGCTCGACGTCCTTGCCAGAAGCACTGGTGCCGTTTGAGTAAGTCAGCCAGTTTACATTGTGAACATTGAAATCACCCGCAACGATGATTTCACACTCAGGATTGGACGATAAAAATCCCGAGATTTGTTCGGAAATAGTGTCAAATGATGAAGTGGAGGCTTCGTTACTTATGTTAGAGCTTCTGTATAGAAAGCAAAAGAATATGACGTGGTTTCGGATGATGATTTTAATCCAAAGTGAGTTAAAATCTGAAGAAGTGATTTTGCATATTTCATAATGAGCCACGTCATCCCTAACGTAGATGGCAATGCCCCTATGGGGAGAGAGATTATGCACTAAAGTGTACCCCGATATCAGATGTTGACTTAAGTCATTATCGGGTGATATTTGGGTTTCACTAAGTGCGAGGATTGGGGGTTTAAAGTTTAATAAGTGGCACTCAACAAAAGAGAAATTCGCATGAAGTCCACGAATGTTACAGAGGTCAATAACAAAGCTTGACTTGTAACGGGACCTCGGTTGCGCGGGTTCAATCGCCACATTCCTAGAGATATTTCCCGGAATTACATCTGCCGCAACCATCAGAGTCGACGAAATTTGCCTGCGTTAAAGTGTTATGCCTTTTGAAACGAGGCAAATTTCGTCGACCGACAGATTTCGGGTGCGACACTTGCAAGTCCGAGAATCGAGTGAGAGTAGGAAGCAAAGGGAACTTACTTGTGCTGTTCGTCGGTCGCTTGTCTGTAGAAAGGGTGATGAGGCCTTCACTTTACACTGCCGCGCGTATTTTCTTCCACTATTGTTTTGTTGTTGTGGTTTTTTTGTGGGCTCAGACTTTTTTTTTCACTTTTCACAACGAAAAAAATTTTTTTATTATGTATTTAGCGGGGCGTGTTTGACGGACCGGACCAGCACACGTCCGTTCACTTCGCTGCCTACGGCTTACAGCAATTCCGTGTTTAGTCAGAGTCGCGATAGCAACTAGGGGTAGGTGTAATAAGAGTTGGGAGTAGGTGTAATAAAATAAAATCAAGGCTTGATTGTAGCAGTTCCTTTCTTCGCTTCTCCCTCTCCACTATCTTCCGACTAAAAAATATATTGTCAATGGTATAAAGTGCCTCTCCTGCGTCTCAAGTATTTCACATAAAAAAAACTTTCACTCCAAAATGTGTTGCAATGATCGGACGATGGATGGATGTTTTTAGTAAAAATAGTAGAAAATATATAGTAACAAATACATAGATCATAGGAAATATGTAGTACATAGTACACAGTACATGTCATCGGGTTGATACGAAATAGAAATTTTTGCTATTTTAAACATTGTGCAAATATGCAAAAAAGTCATATTATATTCAGCCAAAGTCACGGATCTAAATTTTTAGGGGAATCTACTGGATTCAATTTGAATTTTTTCGGAACATAGTACATAATATGCAGTACATTGTATATAGTACGTAATTGATAATATATAATACATAGTAAATAATATAACATACCAGTAGGGAATGGAAGTACTGGAAAAAGTACTTCTAGAAGTACTTCTGCAGAAGCAGTTCAGTACTTCCACGCAGTATAAAAAAGGCATTACATTAACACGGCGATTTCCTAGGCTGGGAAGTACTTCTTTTCCCCCTTCCATATAATGGGTTGAAGAAGTACTTACTCCACATTTCATTTAGAAGTACTTCCACCCAGTACAAAAAAATTACATTAACATGGACATGGCCTAGGCGGGGAAGTACTTCCCTTTTCCCTTCCATAGAATGTGTTTTGGAAGTACTTACACTACATTTATTATTAAACTCATATATAAAATTATATTGTAAATTTTTGTAATGTACCTAATTTAGTTGGGGTAGGCGTGAAGGGGTGGGGTAGCTTGAAGTAAAATTAAGCGATTTATATTTATATCATAAACATAAATTCAAATTATATGTTTATACATTAAAGATAAAAAACATAATAGCTGAGATAATTAACAAAGAAAACCAGCTACGAAGTTTTTCAACACGCTTTTTGCGCGAAAACAAACGGTTGGTCACCAAACCCATTCTCCTGTGCATTACTTATAAAACATTGCAGAAAACACTAAATAAAAAAGTACTTCCAAATCGACTTCCCAGAGTAATTACTTGCGATTTTCCCTACTGGGATACTACCCCAAATATGTAAGTAAAATACAGATGCCCAGTCGAATAGGCGAAACTCCGAAACGTATTCCATGTTACCGAAAGCGAATCATCCAAGAAAAATATTTAAATATTGCAGCCATGTAGCTGGCTAGAGCATGGCAACTTTTAGTCGAGGTCCAACAAAAGACAGTAGCGATGATGACACGCGCATTTTCGTTGCGCACCCGTTTCTGGGCACTTGTGCCTATGCAGCTGGCAAGAGCATGGAAACTTTTGGTTTAGCTCCACCTACAAACAGCAAAGCATAATTCTATGTGTGCGAGGCAAAATAGCCCACGCTTGGTGGGAGGGATTGGGTTTCAATGTTTCAATGCAGAAGCTGCTCTCAGCATTCATTGCATATTCTCGCAATGCAGACGCCAGTCTCAAAATTCATGTCATATTCTCGCACACCATCGCTGCTGTCTGTTGCTGGACCTCGACTAAAAGTGCCCCAAATATGTAAGTAAAATTTGGTCGAGCTTCAGCAACAGACCGCAGCGATGGTGTGCGAGAGGATGAAATGAATGCTGAGAGCGGCGTCTCCATTGCGAAAATATGAAATGAATGTGTGCGAGAATATGACATGGATTTTGAGAGCGGCGTCTGCGTTGCAAGAATATGAAATGAATGTGTGCGACAATATGACATGAATTTTGAAAGCGGCGTCTACATTGCAGGAATATGATATGAATGCTGAGAGCAGGGGCTGGTTCACGTAACTCGACAACGAAAATTTTTTTTCGTTTCGCGTTCCGTAGCTCGAAAAATTGCAAATTTTCGTTTGTTGACTCGAAAGCTCTTATGTTATCGAACACTTGTAGGTATTATTAAGATTAATATTCCAATTTAAAAGTAGACTTTTATAAGTTATTACATATGTAAATTATTTTTAAAAATTTAATTAAGTTGATGCCTATAAATTGTATAATTTTACAGCGGTTTTTGTTAAGAAAATCGTGTTTCAGTAATGTGGTTTCCTTAAATTTTCTTTCGAGCTACGTGAACGCTCAATTTTTTCGGGACAAATTTTTTTCGTATTCAAATTCGTTTCGAACGATTGTCGTCGTTCGAGCTACGTGAACCGGCCCCAGCTTCTGCATTTCAACATCGCACATAGAATTATACGCTGCTGTTTGTAGATGGAGCTCAACCAAAAGTTTCCATGCTCTAGCCAGCTGCATAGGTACAAGTTTTTTTTTTTTTTTTTTTTATGTGGCAGTGCTAAGCTCAGGAGTCACCCTTTGTACTACTAGTCCGTCATGTCATTTGTCACGTCATGGTGCAATGTCTAGCAGTAAGCTTAGTACGGGAGGGAGGGAGGGGGAATAGGGTAAGGATTATAAAGGTACGGGGGGGTATTGAAGAAGGTGGTGATGAACCCTGCGTTTGAACTCTTGGATGTTGTAGGAGCTCGGATAGGATTGCCGCGGAGGCAGGAGAGCGTTTAGCTCGGAGGAACAGTCACTATGATAGTAGCGATAAAATTTGGTCAGTGCTGCTACATTCCTACGGTGGTTCAAGGGGTCGATGGTGGAGCAAGCGGTATCGTCATTAATTAGTGCCCAAAAACGGGTGCGGAACAAAAGTGCGCGACTTATATATGTATGCTTGGGATTTACTTTTACAAATAAAAATTACTCAAATTGATTAATATTTAATTTATTTGGCAAAATTTAATAAATCCGGAACGATCTCTTTAGAGTCGTCTTTGTATGTTGAATTCCGTCTTAAGACTGACTTATACTATACATTTCTTAAAATTACTTCGATTACCAATTTAGCTGTTCTAAGCAAATTTGAAAATTATATTATTTGGCAGGAAATGCTTTTATCAGCATTTCCTGTTTTTTGGAAATTGAAAATTGTTGGCAGGAAATGCTTTTATAAGCATTTCCTGTTTTGTTTGGATTTGTTGTAATTCGATTCTTATGTTTCCGGAGGAGCGCTGACGGGCTCGTTCTCGCCAGTAATTTTTGTTAAATTTAAGTTTTTTATCAATTCTTCAAATTCTAAATTTATTGACTGGGGGGAAGGATTTCCCGAAGCAGCTAATGTAACTCGCGTGTCACCATCGCTGCTGTCTGTTGCCACAAGTGCCCAGACACGGATGTGCAACAAAAGTGCGCGTGTCGCGAATTCTTTGTTTTACCCCCGGCGAAAAATTGCCAATCGTGCCTAAAAAAGTTAATACTTCAAAAACTCTCCCGAACCCTCATATCTCTTAACCTTTTCTATTCCCGGTACTACATAGACTAGACATTGCACCATGACGTGACTCTGAAAGTACAAAGAGCTGAGTTTAGTTCAGTTTTAAACTCAGCTCTTTTTACTATCAGACCCATAATATCTGTAACTGTAACTCGAGTGGAAACGTATAGAGTCGAATTTTCGTTAAATATTTAATGCGACTGCATCTATACAACAATTTAAACTCAACAACTCGACTGGACTGCAATGGAAACTCGGTAATTAAGAGAAACCTATGGCAAGTTGTTATACTCGATATGGTCACAACAAAAGGCGGAGGGGCAAAGAACTACGAAGACATTTTAAAAGCAGGGATGATTAAGAGCAAAAGTCGGATGGAAGTTGAAGATGGAGAAGAAAGCCACGACATTTCAGACTTTACAAGTCACGTAATTTTTCGATATATAAATACAAGTCAGTCTTTAAACATAACCTCAACTTTAATATCTGGGAAACTATATTTCTAGTATATATACAATAAATATATGTATCAGTTTCAAAAGTCTTAAAACTGGAGAAGTTTTTTTTTTAATATTTTAATATACATACATGTATCATTTACATTTCTAACAATTTCAATTGATTTAAAAAACCAATATTTGGTTGTACGCATGCACGTTTTAACTTAACTAATTTATAAGCCTTATCAAATGAAAACTTTTTAACTAATATTAAATAACCAATAACGACAGCAGTCGATCTTGAAATGCCAGCATTACAATGTACTAAAACCCGTCCGTTCCTGCTAAGAGCATCCGATATAAATGCATTTGATGTTTCAATAACAGTCTTTAAATCAGAGTCTGGCAAATCAAAACATGGCAGAAATTTCGATTTTACGTTATCGCATTCCGAACTCGGGCATTCAACACCAATACTTAAAATATGAGTGATGCCATATTTATTAATATTTTCCTGATCAACGCAATCCTGCGAACCTAAAAATATTTCGCCTTCAAGAATTTCAGCAGGAATTTTATCAGGTTTTGTATCAATAACGAAACCACATACTTTTTTAGGCTTTTGAATTATCCCACTACTGCATTCTGTATATTGACTACCGTCAGCATGGGTGATCAATGTTGTGGTAGGTTTTAGATGTTGTCGTTTATGCTGAAGCTCCTTCAGTAGACTCATCGTTTTCACTTTTGGATTGATCTTTAAACAGAAAATCGTCTTCGTTATAATGAACTTTGCAAAGATATAAACCAAATCCTGGCAGTACAACAGCCCGCGGGTGCCACGAGTTTTTAGATGGAATAGTTAACATTTCAGAAACATCTTTGATTGATATCATTCCAGATGCCGCTGCTACTAGTGTTCCTACCATACGACGAACCTTAAAAAAGAAAGAAATGATTAAAACCTGTAACATATTGTCACGATAAATAAAGGTTAGTAATAAAAAATATTAAAGCAAAAATTATGAAATACTGTATATTTTTCAACATCTTGCAATTTTTCTAGATACCAAATTATCAATATTTTTCTTTTACAGCAAATATACACTAACAATATTGCTTCAGGATTTTTTCAACTCTCATAAAATTACTAATTTACATTGATGTATATGTAATGAAAGATTTCCGTTTACCAAATGTTTTCCTACTAATCAAATAAGGTGCTGCCATTCTCTTAACCGTTGAACGAATTAAGTGACACTCACTACACCTAGTACACCTACAGAAAAACAAGAAATGTAGCCATTCGTTGCATATGTACATATATATTTATTGATATTTATATTTAAAAAAATCTTGGCGCTGCAGTAAGCTATATTGGTATTTTGCTAAATTTCCAGCGAATTATTTTCTGCAAACCGGGTTTAGAATTTTTGCTTACAGTTCAGCCAGTTAGATGACTGGGATGGGGCTTGTAAAATATGACTGACTTTCCATGCGAGTTCAACCCGAGTTATATGTCATGTAAACCGACATAATTAAGAATTTTCATTAAAGATTTTCAACTCAGCGAAAATAGGTAGGTTGAACTGAGTTCACTCGCACAACTAAAAACAGCAAACTAACAAAGCTACAAAAAGTGAAAATGTCACTTAGAAACGCTAGGGTTAAGTGGTTGAGTTGAAGTGTTATTTCAACTCAACCACAACTCAACTCGACTCCTATGGAAAGTCGCAGTTGAACCCGAATTATTCGCCGTGGAAGCAGACCCAGTTCAGTTCAAAGTTTATTCCGATTAAAATATAAAGATTACAAACTATACATCATTATCTTACTACTAGACCTTAAGTCGACTGTATCCAGGTGAAATATGTACATGATAGATTTTTACTTGTAAGAGGTATTAGTAATTGCTTATAGCTATAAACCTGACTTATACCTAAGGAGCCAAGTGAATAGTTTGGCTCAGAGCCTCTTTATCGGAAGGTATCAACAGTTAGGGGTGACCAGCGTGAGGGTGCATGCCCGTGCATAAGAGCCATATACACCTCCCGTGGACGCTAGGGGTTATAGTTGTATGACGAGCAGCGACCGCCCCGCGTTCATGTCAGGTCATGCAGCCTGCAAAACTAGGGGTAAGAGGTTGCCAGACGTACAGCTATTTGATTAATATTGCGTTTAGAACAAGGGTCATGTTAATGCGAGAATACATTCGGCTCTCTTAATGAGAGCAGTTGGGAGCGCCCGCTATTTACATTTCATATTGCTTAGAATAACATAGGCCTATTCTTTACTTGTAGGAAATATGTTTATTAGCGGTGGCTAGTATCTGTCATCAGTATGGTTAATCGAGATTAATCAATTGAGAAGTGCTAGCTGTGCTTATTTATGCTTATGTTCTGTAGTTGCCTACGGAGCAGAGCTGGGGAAGCAGACCCACAGTTAAGAGTTTTCGTAAAAGATTTTCAACTCTGCTCAAATCAACGAAAGTAGATAGTTTGAACTGAGTGCACACATCCAAGTAAAAACGGCACACCGTCAAAGGTACAAAGAGTAAAAAATTTGGGCCTCGCTTGGACATCTGCGAGAGTCTTTAAATTCAATAAATACTTTTAAAGGAAAATCTATAATAAAATTAACTTGTGCACAGACTGAAAACTCAGAAATGGAATCGCATAGAGTTAAGTCGTTGAGTTGTAGTGCCATTTGAACTCATCCACAACTCAACTCCCATAGAAACTCGGTATATGAGGCGCATAAGCGATCCGCATTCGCACATTGTATGCTATGGATCGTTATCCAAAGTAGTACAAATAATTATTAGTTTTATTTTTTCGGCGGGTTGCTTATCCGTCAGCTTGCTGTGGAAGTTGGGCGGTACACCTGGGGGATATGCTGGAATGAAATTCAAAAGCCATGAAATTTGGATATAAGAAAATGGTATCCCCCAATGCGAATTCTAATTAAATTTGTCTATCATCGGATTTCAGTCCGTGACTAAAGCCATTGACGAATGCGCTGAAGTTATTTGTTTGTTTTAAAATATTCTAAAAAATTCTTGAAACCGAAAATAATTTCGTTTCGAATATTTATCAGATAATACCTTCAATACGTTGCGATCGCATTCAGCGATATAAAAACTAAATCGAATCGCAAGTGGTTTCGTTTCGCTTCGCATTTCGAATCGTATTCCAGGATAACCCCCTGGCTGGCGAATTTATAAACGAAGGTGAGCTGTATGCGTTGCGTGTCCGTGTTTGCTGTTCGCAAACATTAATAATTTACCTCAAATTGTAACCAAGGAATTCATCTTCTTGACCTACCGTCAATGTTCACTTACTTCTCGGCAACTCGGATAACTTCCTAGTAAGTGGTAATTTCCCATCTAGATTATTTACCTAGCCCAACACATATCCCAAACGAACTGTATGGCACTGTAGGAAAATCAACTGGCTTGGTCTTTGGCCTTTCCTCCAAGCCATCGAGGTTTGTATTAACCCTATTAAGAAGAAAGTCAACTCTGTCGCTCTCTGTGTCACTGCTGTACAGGCGCGAATGCATTTTTTCATTCCTCACTCTACCAAGTCAATAAAGTTGAAGACGATTAGGATGTATAATATAATATGCCTATCTGAAGGAGTTAAGTTGAGAAAATCCTGTATGAATTATTTAGGAGAGAAGTAAGGTCTTCAATGCTACCGGTGGCAAATTTTCTATATAAGATAAAGAGAATAGCTCCATATGATAGGAACATCGTATGCCATTACCTATATGGCTTCACCAAACAGTACGGATATAGACCAAAAAGATCTACTGGTGACCTCCTTGTTTTGCCTAACAGAGCATCTCAACCAAAGAATACATCGATTTGCTGAATCTCAGCAGAAATAACCTGGAGCAAAAATAATCGGCAATTTAGGTTCTTTGAGACTTTTTGACAGATCTTTTCTGCTCCTATTTGCCTTGGTCTGTGTTTTTGAGCCTGTTCTGGATTGAGAATTCTCACTTTTTCTGTTCCAGCAAATTTGTAGAAGCAGGCGGAGGGCCAAATTCTTCTTCTTTTTTCTCTTTTGACAATTGTCAAATCGGAAAATTTATTTATGAATGATTTAATCGGAAAATACTTGGAAATATTAAAAAATAAACATTAGTTTGTATAGAAATAACATGTCGATGCTATTCAATTGTTTGGGTACGCAAGTGCAATAACAGTTTTTTACAGCATTTATTGCTTTTTTTTATATATGAAAAAACCAAGCTTAGGTGTAACCCTTTATACTACCAGTCCGTCATGTCGTTCAGCTCATGGTGTAATGTCTAGTAGTAAGCTTGGTTTGAAGAATAGAGGAGAATAGGAAAGGTTAGAGGGGGTCTGGAGGGTGTAGAAGAATATGACGATGAACCTCACGTTTGAACTCTAAGGTGTTGTACGAGTTCGGAAATACTGACTGCGGGAGATTATTCCCGTTCTGTTTCCCGTTGTTCTATTCATAAACGAACTTCTAAACCGTATTGTGCGTGAACGAGGGGGCTGTAGGGTATGGGGGTGAGCCGAGCGGGCTAGTCTTGTGTTGCGGGAAAAGTATTGCCGTGCAGGCAGGAGGTCCTGAATTTCAGTGGAACAGTCGCCATGGTAATAGCGATAAAGTATGGAGAGGGCTGCTACATTCCTACGGTAGCTTAAGGTGTCTATGGAGGCGCGAAAGGTGCCATCACCAATGAGTTTGAGGGCACGATTTTGCACCTTGACGAGACAAGCCAAGGTGGTTTTTGGGGCGCCTGCCCAGATATGCGAGTTGTATTCGAGGCGCGGCCGAATGTAGGATTTGTATATTGTAGCCAATGCGGCTGGCTGGAGGAGGAACTTGCATCTCTTGAGAAATCCAAGGCATTGGGAGGCTTGTTTGGCGATTTGGAATATGTGATCATTCCATCGCAGATGCTCCGTTAAAGTTACCCCTAGGATGTTGAGAGTTGAGTCAGCCGTTAGATTCTCTTTATCCACTGAGATAGGAGGAAGATCGGTACAATTTTTGTTGGAGATCGGACAGTGCTTCGTTTTTTGTGGCATTAAATTCGACGCTTGGGAGCATCCGAAAATTGCGAGGGGTGTCGTATCATTTTGTCGTGCAGTGTAAAGAGAAATTCTGGGTTAGTGGGTTGTACGCAATTTATAATTATACATACGGCTGCCATCCGTCCGGGTTTCCCGGATTTGTCTTAGTTTGGAGGGGGTCCGGGGACATTTTTTGTGTCAGGGGTGACCCGATCAAGTGAACGATACTCAATAAATTAAAACAAATATTACTTGACACCCTCAGAGCAAAAGCGGGCTAAAATAACAAAGAGAGCGAAAACGGTTCGGGGTTTTTTTTTAGCGCAAAAGAGGAATATCTTCGTATTCTTAGAGTAAAAATGGTATAACTATACTTCAGCGCAAAAACGGTGTATCAAAAAACCGAGAGCAAAAGCGGGTTAACTTTTTACTCCGCTTTTGCTCTTAATGAAAACTTATACCGCTTTTGCGCAGAACAAAAATTTAAATCGCTTTTGCTCTCAATAAACGCGTCAAATTTGTTTTCATCACACTAGGGTTGAAAACGCTGCTTTAGATTTTATTTTTTGAATTCTGCTTTTACTCCCTTGTAACGTAATATAGAAACTTCGCCGTCGCCTGGTCCCAAACCCAGGGTGTGAAAGGAGGCGGGTACTCGATCTGCTGAATTGACCAGAATCGGGAAACCGAAGAAACAGCGCAAGAGACCGTATTTTTCGAAGCGGCACCGAGAGCAGCGTATCCATTGCTGGGACGTCCCGCTCGGACCGAAAATACTGTGGAAGAACCCTTTCACGCCAACTAACTATTCCTATTGAAACCCACCTGTTTTGCTATCTAAAGCGCCGACAAGGATATAGTTTATTACTATAAGAAAGATTAACGGCGAAAGTAAACATCCTTGTCGTACTCCTGAGTTCATCTCAAAGGTTTCGGTTAATTTTAATTATATTAACACATTTTTGCTATTTTTGAAATTTTCGTTTTTGAATACCTCCGGTTACCCGATCACCTTTAAATTTTGCACACAGCTTCAGCTCCGATAACAATGCAATATGGTATACTCATTACACCGTTATATCCATCTCCAGAGGACGGCTTACTGTTTTCTTCACGGAACAAATTTTGCAATCGATGCTTCAAATACTTCCGGATATCCTATCATTCTGAAATTTTGCACACAGCTATAGCTCCGAAGACAATGCAATATGGTATATACCTTTTTTTTTATGTGAAAGACTAGAGTCTCAGGGAAGACCCTTTATACTGTCGACAATCTATTTTCTTCATATAGAGTGCAATGTCGAACAGCAGCTCTAGTCCGGAAGGAAGGAGCTGCCACAACCTACCCGCGATATTTTTCAGTCCACCTACTTCCAACCATTACTATTGCGACTTTGGCATCGGGGCATCGAGAAACAGCTCGCTGGAGTGTTATGCCTCCTGAAACGAGTAGAATTTCATCAACCAACCGATGATATGCGCTTTGGCGGAGCGGGGAAGGGCTAAGGAAGGCTACGACAAGAGGAATCAGGAATGTAAAGAGGGAAGAAGAAAGAAGGAAAGTTATGTAGGTGGGAAATTGGAAAAGGCGAAGGACCGTGGGGCTTGGCCGGGAATCGAACCCGGGACCTCTCGGATAGTAGCTAGACGCCTTACTCCCTAGGCTACCGAGGCCCCCAATTTAGATCCAAGGAGGCCGTCTCAGGAGGGCGGGTTGAAATATTCTTCACAACCCCTTCGACATTGTTATCAAATGAAAGGATATGACAAGTATAACACCATAACCAATATAGTATACTCAATTTATCGTTTGGTCCATCGCGGCCATCTCAAGAGGGCGGATTAACATTTTCTTCACAACCCCCTCGACATGGGTATCAAATGAAAGGGCATCATAAGTCGAATGCAATGAGCTTTGTCTTTAGAT
The DNA here is from genome assembly GCA_949987705.1 of Thereva unica. Taxonomy (NCBI): domain Eukaryota; kingdom Metazoa; phylum Arthropoda; class Insecta; order Diptera; family Therevidae; genus Thereva; species Thereva unica. The sequence goes on from OX465282.1 coordinate 60,919,233, forward strand.
CCATGGCGGTCTGCTCAGGAATGCCGGTTACCATTCTCTTCAGAACCCTTTCGACATGGATATCAAATGAAAGCGTATGATATAGTATGCTCAATATATTGTTTGGTCCATGGCGACCATCTCAACGGGGCGGATTACCATTTTGTTCACAACACCCGAAACATGACATTCACATAAAATGGTGTAATAAGTAAAACACCATAAGCAATAAAGGTACTCAATTTATCGTTTGGTCCATGGCGGCCATCTCAAGAGAGCGGATTACCATTTTCTTTACAACCCCTTCGACATGGGTATCAAATGAAAGAGTATGATAAATAGAACACCATAAGCAATATAGTATACTCAATATATCGTTTGGTACATGGCGGTCATCTCAAGAGTGCGGATTACCATTTTCTTCACAACCCCTTCGAGATGAGTATCAAATGAGAGAGTATCATAAGTAGAAGACCATATGCAATATAGTACACTCAATATATCGTTTGGTCCATGGCGGCCATCTCAAGAGGGCGGATTAACATTTTCTTCACAACCCCCTCGACATGGGTATTACATGAAAGGGCATCATAAGTCGAATGCAATATGCTATGTCTTTAGATCCACGGCGGCCTCCTCAGGGGGGTGGGTTAACATTCTCTTCAGAATTCTTTCGACATGGGTACCAAATGAAAGCGTATGATAAGTAGAAGAGACTATTAGTAATATAGTATACTCAATATATCGTTTGGTCCATGGCGGCCATCTCAAGAGGGCGGTTTAACATTTTCTTCACAACCCCTTCGACATGGGTATGACAAGTAGAATATCATAAGCAATATAGAATACTCAATATTGCGTTTGGTCCATGGCGGCCATCTCAAGAGGGCGGATTAACATTATCTTCACAACAAGCGCAACGGGGGACTACAGGAAAGGGTGTGATAAGTAGAATACAATAAGATAATGGCGTCATTATAAATTTAACTTGGCGGCTAACATAAACTGGTGGATTGCCTAACTTTACAACAACCTCGAAATGGGAATCAAATGAAAGGACATGCCATGTAGAACAAAATAAGCTATGTGACATAATTCAAAATTTAATATGCACACCAGTTACATAATGGAAATTAATACGGTAAATTATTTAAAGTAAAATGAAAGATAAAAGTTTCAGATAATGAAATATAATTTATAGATGTTATTTTAAACGAAAAAACGGGGGGTCATGCTATAGACAATAGTAGGAGTGTAGAGTAGCTGGGTTGAGAAGTCATTCGCATCAATCATGTATGCGCCCCACGTTTTTTCGTTTAAAATCTTACAAATATTTTCAAAGCTATTACAAAATCACAATCACAAATTTTCAGGAGACATTATTTTTTCTTTTTAGCTCGTTATAAAAACGTGCTATATTAAAAAGTTTTTTTTTATCTAATAATTATTTTCCGTTCAGTCATGTCTTTATTGTGTAGTTAGATATTGGCCTTTAATTATTAAAAAAATTCAATTTTATTTAATATTTGGATTTCACAATTTCAGTTTCAAAATGAGTGCTCTTTTCATTTTAATATTATTAAGTTTCTTTTTTGACAATAATATCTCCAATTCTTCAGTTTTATGTTTGCAATTCTGAATTTTTGAACAAATTTAAATTTTTTTTACAAAATACAAAAATTTCTAAGTAAAAAAAGTAAATTGAAAAAAATCATAAATTGCAAACATTATAAAAATTGAAGTTAGTAATAAAGATAAAAGATGTGAAAAATTTACATATGTCAGAAATGTAAAAACCCCCAAATATGTAGTCAAAATGGGAAAATGGCAAAAACATAAAACTTATCATAAACAATTACAAAGACTTTACACATTCAAAGTCAAATCTTACAAACACGAAAATTCCAAAAATCCCAATATTATGAATAGAGTTGCATTGTATTTCTAGGAAAATGAAGAAAATGTGGTCTAAAAATAGATTTCGAAGTAATAATGTGAGCGACGGAGGTATAAATAAAAACTGAGGGCAAAAGCGGTTTAAGTTTTCGTAGAGGGCAAAAACGGTTTAGAGAGTTAATCCGCTTTTGCTCTAAGACTTTTGCCGTTCCGTTCTTGCTCTGAATAATAGTTGAACCATTTTTGCGCTGAAATATTTTTATTCCTCTTTTGCTGCAACATCAAATATAACCCGCTTTTGCTCTGAGGGTGACACTTAAAAATTGACTTGTAATACGCATCCAAGCAAATTTCGGCGTGGCAAAAATGCTCTCAGTCAATGTCTGCCCAGACATTAGCCCCAGATTTGATCTGCATACCCAAAAATTTTCCGGAAAACGGACATACTAAATTTGGGCACTACTTCCACCCATGATTAACTTTTTTTTAATTTCTTGTGTCATTTGAGTTTTTGATTTTTCTATTTCCGGTATTTCTTCTTCCCTATACTGGCTTTTTTTTGCTTTGTGTATGCTCTACATCGTTTATGACTGCGTTCAACCCAGTCATAATAAACGGAGTTCGAGTTGAAACTGAGTCCACTCAACCCAACTCAGATATCCTACCTTGGCCGAGTTGAGTTTTCGTTTCATATGCGGTGGTTGAAAGTCTCTTTGTACTGTCGACAATCTATTTTTTTTTGTCGTATACACTGTCGAACAACAGCTCTAGCCGGAAGATAGAGAGAAGAGAGGAAGCCCGTTAGTTGTGTGCGTACATATCAGGGCAGTCATCTAGGCCCACTCTTGTTTAATATATTTATCTCTGATTTATCCGACAAACTAAAGGATATTCCACATCTCTTTTACGCAGACAATTTAAAAATATACAACATCATAAGGTCCCAAAGTGATGTATCGTTCTTTCAATCAAAACTGAATGCTCTGCAAGACTGGTGCACAACAAATAAACTACATCTCAAGATCGCTAAATGTCACTCAATCACCTTCTCACGAAAAAAAATACATATACAGCTTCGGCAGTATTATCTGAACGACAAGATCCTTGACCATGTGGATCAAATTAGGGATTTAGGTGTTGTTCTAGACAACAAGTTAAATTTTAATTTGCATTATGACAACATTACTGCCAGAGCCAACAAGCTGTTAGGATTTATTAAGAGAAGAGCTAAAGAATTTGGCAATGTTTGGGTTACTAAAACTCTTTTCTGTTCCCTTGTCCGCCCAATCCTGGAATAAGCTTGCCCGATATGGGATCCCATATTCCAGGTAAGTAGCAACAGGATTGAATCAATACAAAATAAATTTCTTCTTTTCGCACTACGTCATCTCCATGACCCGCTCGATTATCTTAGCCTACCACCCTACACGAATAGGCTCAAAGCATTACATCTCTTACCACTGTCATGTAGGAGAAAGTTGCTTATCTCATGCCTCACCTTGGACGTTTTAAACAGCAACCTCAAAGTACAGTTTCTATCTGATAGAATTAAGTTCAATGACGATGTCCGACAGACGAGACACATGAAATTGCTTAAGGAATATTCACATCGCACCGAGTATGCCAAAAACGAACCTGTTAACAGATGTTGTGTGGTCTTCAATACCTACAAATCCTGTTTTCCCCCTCCATAAGTAAACAGTCCTTTAAAAGAAAATTGATATCCCTATTGTCATCTTAGTCCTGTACTAATCAATACAGCTTAAGTTATATTTATGTACTATAATATGGGCAATGATGTAAATTAGTTTAAGTGTGCCTTGTTTTGGCTTATTAATAAAAAAATGAACATCACTGCTGAACAAAACTCAACGCATACTTCGTGAACTCGGCGAGACAAAGCCAGATTCTCTCTTTCAGTGGCGGTTCCTCTTTGGAAGCAAAGGAGACACTGCTTCCCTTGACCAAATAGACAACTTCCTAAAAAAAAATTTAAATATGTATATCAAGATTAATCACAAGAAAAACCTTAATATATTTCCTCCTCTGGAAACACTAAAGCTGGAGATATTACAGCTTCCCCATGTTGTGTTACGAAAAAATTCGATTTTTTTCACTTTTTGAAGTTTAAAAAAGTTTTCTTATTCATCATCATAAAATAATACTACATTTTAAAAGAGAAAAGCCCTCATACGATGCTATGCACAATAATTAAAGGGCAATTTATTTTCAAAATTGAAGTCAATTTTTGGGATTTCTATAAGATATTTTGACCCAAAATTCTAACCAATTAGTGTTTATGGGCCTTTATCTACTAACAGGAAAATCATGGTCCAAGCATTTTTTTTTACTTTGACTATATAAATGAATAGTTTTATTCATTAAAACGCATAATATATAACCTGTTATTTAAGGAGACAAGCTTAATCAATATTTAGAATCAGAATCATTTCATAAATTCGGTTTAAAAGCCACTAAAAACAGTCCTCTGTTATGTCCTAATTCAGGATCGAGTATGATTCGGTTCGGTTTTTATTAGTTCTATTTAAAAATGTAAAATCTTATAACTCTATAAACATAAAGAATATTGAATGCATGTGAACAAAAAACAATTATAATTTTAGAGAATTTTTTAGTACTAAAAACTAGTGTTTGAATTTTGTCCATTACATTTTTGAACAGTCCTCTGTCACAATTTGAATATCGCGCCACAAAAATATTAGACACTATTGTGCTTACATTTCCCTTGAAACTGAACGTTAACAGTGTGAAGTTTGTTCGGTCGCCATGCTAAACAAGTCGCCGCCATTTTGCGCAGTGACAACTCCGCGTCTGTGTGGTAGCCACGTCTCTGTAGTGTTAAGTGAACAGTCCTCTGGTAAGTCTATTTTACGGTGTTTTATGTGTTATAATTATATTTATTTAACAAAAAAATTGCTCAGTGTGATAATTTATAGTTGTTTCTGTTTTATGAAGTAATATTTAAACTGATACGTGGTATGACATTTTTTACGTAAAAATAACAGTCCTCTGTGCAACAGTCCTCTGGAAATTTATAACACAGAGGACTGAAATTTATAATACAGAGGACAAAATTGCCTATAATTCGAAAAATAAGGGAAAATTACAATGGTTTCTTGTTTATATATATTTATATTATAACTATCTATCGACTTAACATACTACATTTTTAATTTTCTAGAAAAATAGGGTTGGGACAACTGTCAATAGACAAGTTTCCAGTTAGTAGAGAAAGGCCCATATATAGTATAAGTCGACTGAAAAATCCGAAACTATAAACAAAAAACTAAAATTTATGTGTACAGATAAAAATTTCATATTGTAACCGCTGATAGCCAATTTTATAACGAACAGCCTCTTTTTTTGCTTTTTTCGGATCTACACTGACCGAGATAAACGCATCTAATATTTAAATAGAACGACCACAATGATAAAATTTTCGCAAATTCCAATTCACAAAATCCGATAACTTACGGGATTGGTTGCTAGAGCTAGAAAATGGCCATTTCGTATAGTATTCGATGTAACTAACATGTTCCAAACAAAATTTTTTAGACTGCAAACAATTCTTTATGTTTTGCTTATCTGACTCCACTATATGTTATTTTTCAGTTTTTTTATTTAAAGGTTTCGATACTTTTACTTTTATCGTTCGCCTTGCGCATTGCTTCCCTTATCCTGAATCCTATGAACCGCCACTGCTCTCTTTACGATAAAGTATGCAGAAAGGAAAGAAAATTGAATCAGCTGTTTTCTTTCATAAATCAAAAAAAAAACGAGTAGATATGCACCAATACATTAAGTTTATCCCCATATAAACTCATAAAAGTTTCCGCTGTTTAATTGTGTGCAAACGAGTATAAAAATGTTACTACAGAGGCCCCCAAGTGTGATAAGTGATATTTGTTTTGTTTGTTTACCATCCGTGAAGTCCGCCTTTGGCGTTAGTTTTTTCTTCGGTGTTTTTGCTTGCATAGGAATAAAAAATTATTTCGTTCTGAGGTTTTCACACAAAAATTCGAGGTTATTCTTTGAATTCCGGTCAACTCTATTTCAACCCAAAGTGAACTCAACTCGACATCATATTCGGTGGTCGAAATTTAAACTCAACCTCGACTTAACTTTTCAACCTAGTCATAAACGGGGTAATTCTAGATATCTTTGCCCTAAGTTTCCCGACTTTCTGTCCTATCCAAGGTCGTGTCGTAAGGTTTCATAGTACTTGATGTCATAAAGGATTGGTAGCCCTTCGCTGGTAGCCGAATATATACTTGGTTATCGATTCGAAACGGCGCGTCGCGACGGTTGGATTTTAACTCGGCAAAAAAACATATGGCTAAATTTAAAAAAAATGGGATCCGGGGGAAAAACTAACCCAAATGTCCGGGTTTTTTGTAGTTGTTGTTCGGCCTCGGCATTTTAGGCGATGGCAGGCCTGAACAATGATGTCGTAGTGGGATTTGATTGAGGGATTGTGACGTTAGTTGATGGCGAACGTGCAGCCGTGGAAATGTGGCCTTCCTAAGGTATATGTCAAATAAATGTAGGGAATATTTACGGGATATTTGATTTGGGGGGTATAGATCCTAGTAACAGTTTGTAGTTTGAGTTTAGTAACAAATGGTAATAACAATTAGAATTAAACAAGGGCGACGTCTAAGTTTTCGCACACAACCCTATTGGATTTTAACTAAACCAAACAAGTACTTTTTATCTAGATGATCGAAATTATATACGGACCTGATTGTGTAAAAAAGATTTTCCAGTTATAGTTATGTCCCAGTAATTGTACAATTGCGATGATCTGTTGTAGTCAAATGAATTTGTAACTGGATTCGTTGAACTCACTTTGATGTGATCAATTGTCCTAACAGTGAACATTGCCTTTGCCTGTAATTAATACAAATACGGTGATTTTGTATTATATTTACATTTAATTTTGTCTAAACGTAAAGAAAATGATTTGTTTGTAAAAGAAGAAAAAGAAGCAAATGAATTTGAACGAATGTTTCCAGAATTTGTTTGTCGAATGTTGTCAGATTTATTGCTTGTAATAATTTATTGATCAAAGATACTGTATAGCAATGTCCGACCGAAGTTTTAGGTCGAAGCCGGCTATTCCGCTTTTGCCTTAACCTTCGGCCACACGTTCAATCATACTCAGAAATCTTGGTATACCGACTGAAAAGTATACATAATATTGAAAATTCTTTACTATGTATTATCTTGTTTTATAGTCAAAGTGCTGATAATGATTGCAATATTTATTTTATAATAAATAAATAAGTTGCGGCTTTCCAAACTAAGTTTTGTTTTTTAAAAATACCCTTACGTTTCAATGTCACATTGACATCACACTTTCAATTCTTTTCGTTTACAGCGACGGGTCAGGCGGGATATAAAAACTTCAGCTTCGGCTCGTTTGGCCAAAGCCGAATGTCGCATGCCAAAGCCGAAAGCCAAGTTGACCGAAACTGAACCTTCGGTCGGACACTACTATATGGTGGCTAATTATTAAATTTTCCTGCTTTTGTTTAATTTTATACAATAGGAAAAGCGAAGAATAATTTGAAAGACAAACTAGTAATTTCAAACATACCAAAAAGGCCTGAAGCAGTGCTATTATTCTCCTTCATTTTATGGTAAATCAGGGAGATCTTCTCAAGTTATACGAGAATATGGGCTAAATTAAATTTTATATCAATTATACATGCATTTTTATAAATATACTACTATATGGCATGGTGGTAAGAGCTACGGGGATAGCCAGAATATGTAGTAATATTTCGATATACAGGACCGTGCCTGATAAGGGCAATTAGAGCTAGTGATTACCCACTACAAAAAAAAACTCAGTGATTTGGGTTTGATTATTTCTGATATCTTAAATTTAAGCAAATTTAGGTTATGATGGGACAGCACGAAGTAGAGATTCAAAAAATAAAATTCCTAAAATTAAGAGTATTATGTATAACAAGTGGCAACTGCCGTGCATACATCTAATATATATATGTACTTAAAAATCGCACTTACCTGTTTTTCATTGTTCTTCGAAGATTTCATAAAAGTTCTAAAATCATGCCTTCCTTCAAAGAATTTTGCTGCTTCTTTGAGTTTATCAATTTCAAAATTACTATTTCTGTTGAAAGTATTTTTAAATTTTACAAAATTTATTTTTATAACATTGTATATAATCTTACTGAATAAAGAAGCAACGTTGAGATTCTTCAATCGGAATAAAAGAAGTAAAATTCTGAAATCTTTGGTTATCCTTGCTTATTAACGATTCCTTTGACACTGCTAATCTATAGAGATATGTTCGTGCCTTGGCACTAAAACGGCAATGAAATGTATCAGGAACATGAATTGTTTTTATAACTCGTATAGCAAGTCCTCGTCTAGCAAGTTCTCTGTTTACAATTCGGGTTACACCTGTTGATGAATACCAAGTTCCGCTAGGTTTTTCTAAATCAACATGTACAGATGAATCTAGAGCGTGTACACCGGAATCTGTTCTACAAATAAATGAAATAAAACTAAAAAATCGAAAATTTAATTATAAATTGGTACTGATAATGAAAAATACATTTTAGAAAAACTAAAAAGTACGCTTTTATTTTAAATTTTTTACTTTTTAGTTCATTTTAAATAGTCCAGTAGAAATAGGTGTAAAAATGAGAACATAAATAAATAATTCGTTACCGCAATCTGCCAGCGGAGCACTATTCAACAAGTTCTTGTAAAAGAGGGAAAAATAAATCGAGCCGATGGCGGTTATCCGGGTGGAATTGGGGGTTTTTAGGGGTTGAAGACTGTTTTTCGCGATTTTGGGCTAAACTGTGTATCCTATTGAAAAAGTTAAATGTAAAAGTTGTAGGAAATAAAAAGAAAAGGGCATTTTTTGCACCTTATCTAAACATCACAAGGTGGATATCGAAACGCCGCACAGTGGGACCAAATCCAAAAAATCTGGCCAAAAGTCAGAAAATCAAGTAATTGATTCAAAAATCCGTATTCGGGAGTTTTGGGGTATGTCATTTTCATGATTTTTGGGGCCGCTGATTACGAATTTCATGTCAAATTTTTAAAAAAATCTAGTTCTTCATCCCTTATTGGCCACCCCTTTATGTAAAATAATATACTTTTTATAACATAATCGAGATATATGTCATTTTCATACTCACATGCTATAAAAACCAAAAAATTCATAAATCATTAAGGGGCAGCTTGCAAAGCCTAAGCGAAGCTGACAAGTGGGTTGGAAGAGACTGAAAGTAGGTCATTTATAAAAATAAGAAATAAGGCACGTGATAAAATTGATCCCTGGGGGACCCTCGCAGAGAACGGGTGGGATTCGGATTTGACGGCATCCAATACTATCTTGATTAAACGGCCGGAAAGGAAACTCTCAATCCACTTCTGTAGAAATGGGTCGACTCCAATAGCTTTGAGTTTAGCTAACAGGGCTAAGTTCTAAACTCTATCGAAAGCCTTGGAGATATCCAGAGCAACCAAACTATACTCACCAGAGGCATGCAGATTTCAGTTGAGATGTTCTGTAAGACAGATTAAAAGATCGCTAGTGGATCTTTTTTGCCGTAAACCATACTGCCTGTCGTTTATGAGTAGGTAGGATTCTAGATATCCCATAAGTTTTTTGTTGATTATCGCCTCCATGGTTTTGGAGAGAATAGAAGCACCTTTATACTTCTCGAGTCCTGAAGAATACCCTGTCTGTTGAATGGGCGTTGTGCTCGAAAACAGGGGGTAACATACCATTTTCGGGTAAAGAAGAATTTGAAGCGAACAGAGATGCTAATAAATCGGCCTTGGATTTGCTGTCTGTTATCATGTTCTCATTGTGGATAAAGGACGTGGTTGTAGTTGTAGTATATTTCTTCTTGATGGAACTTACTAAGGACCAGAAGTTTTTGCTACCAGCAGTTGCATTAAGGAGGTTATTTCTCAATTTTTGTCAAATAAGGTTTTGACCAGGGATCGTAACTGTTATAACTTATATCGAAAAAATCAGAAAATAATCATTATTTTGAAACTTATATGATATAAAACAACAGTAACAGTTAAATTTTACCAAAAATATTTAAAGTTATTTTTAACTATTATCTTTGACTAGTATTGTTTTAAATCTTTTAAAATTGTTATTAAAGATTTTTTTCTTTTTTTGTTCGAAATAATAATTAAAATTGACTTTTATTTTTAAAATCAAAAATAACTGTTAAAAAAGACTTTTATTTTTTTCGGTCTTGCATAAAAGTCTTTCTAAGATTTTTATTTTTCCAGTTTTTTCTATAAAAGTCTTTGAAGACTTTTATTTTTAAAATATAAAAATAAAAGTCTTTTGCTGAAAACAGATAAATAGTCCATTCAAACCGTTAAGAAAATCGAACCCTAAAGGTTTTTGGGGTCGCTGATCACAAAAATCGGGGTCCTGCGGTCCTAAAACTTGGGCGTCACCCTTAAAAATGCAAAAAACACCCCTTTTTAGGGGTTTTTCGCGATTATTTCGATAATAATGAAAACTAATGCAATGAAATACACTTTTTTTAATATTTATTTGCGAAGGTGGTTGATTTGTACTAAATCAACGCGAACTTTATGATAAGGGGTGATCCTAAAGGGTTGAAACCACCCCTAAATCGGCTACAAATATAAAAAATTGTAAAAAATTTTTTCTTCGAGTATATGCTTCAAATACGATTGTGGGCGTACTGTCAGGCAAAACTAAATTATTTTCAACCCTTAAGGGGTTAAAACTACCCCCACAATTATAAAAATCAACTTTATATAAAAAAAATTAGAAAAATTTTTTGTTTTTTGCTTTTTGCTTGAAATTTGGTTCAAAAGGTATTATCAGCCATAAATTTATTATTTTAAACCCTTAAGGGGGTGAAACTACCCCTGCATTAAAATTGTAATTGAAAAAAATTGACATTTATTGTTTTGCATTAAAATTTTATTTTCCATTTTTATTCATTGAAACATTTGGAAAATTTCACTTTAAACCCTTTTTTAAAGGGGTTAAACCACCCCTAAACCGAAGCAAATTAAAAAATACATGGAGAAATATTTCTTTTCGTGGAATTTTTAAATAAAGTCAAAATGCAGGATAAAAACGACAATCACACAATAATTGGAAATATGTAGGTACCCTAATGTATTTGAGTTACTTCTGAATAATGGGGTGTTCCGTTTTTTACAATGACATTTAGCAGGTCAGTCTTTTGCTGAAAACAAATAAAATAGCTATCGTAGTTCGAAAATTACACTATAAAAACAATTGTGATATTGTGCTTAAAGCCTAGCACGTTGATCAGGCTATAGAAATTCTAACTAAAACTATGTAAAAAATGATTTATTAGGTGGATAAATTGGTGCGGCTGATTTTATATTTTTGAATTTTTTGGCTCCCTGTTTAATTTCTACTTAAATTAGTAGTTTGGTAACCCCATTTCACTCCGTTAGGGGATGAATTTCGAAAAATCGATTCTTAGTGAATGTCCACGTCATTATAGAGATGCACTGTCAAAATTAAAGCCCTTCAGCTCCAGCGGTTTGGGTTACCCCATTTAACCCCCTTAGGGGATTAATTTCAAAAAATCGCTTCTTAGTGGATGTCCACGTCATTAAAGGGATGCACTGTCAAAATTTCAGCCCTATAGCTCCAGCGGTTTGGGTAAGCCCTATTTCACCCCCTTAGGGGATGAATTTCGAAAAATCGCTTTATAGTGAATGTCCACGTCATTAAAGGGATGCACTGTCAAAATTTCAACTCTATAGCTCCAGCGGTTTGGAAAAACCCCATTTCACCCCTTTAGGGGATGAATTTCGAAAAATCGCTTCTTAGTGGATGTCCACGTCATTAAAGGGATGCACTGTCAAAATTTCAGCCCTATAGCTCCAGCGGTTTGGGTAAACCCTATTTCACCCCCTTAGGGGATGAACTTCGAAAAATCGCTTTATAGTGGATGTCCACGCCATTATAGGGATGCACTGTCAAAATTTCAGCCCTATAGCTCCAGCGGTTTGGGTAAACCCCATTTCACCCCCTTAGGGGATGAATTTCGAAAAATCGCTTTAATAGTGGATGTCCACGCCATTATAAGGATGCACTGTCAAAATTTCAGCCCTGTAGCTTTAACGGTTTGGAGAAACCCCATTTCACCCCCTTAGGGGATGAATTTCGAAAAATCGTTTTTTAGTGGATGTCGACGTCATTAAAGGGATGCACTGTCAAAATTTCAGCCCTATAAGCTCCAGCGGTTTGGGTAAACCCCATTTCACCCCCTTAGGGGATGAATTTCGAAAAATCGCTTTAATAGTGGATGTCCACGCCATTATAAGGATGCACTGTCAAAATTTCAGCCCTGTAGCTTTAACGGTTTGGAGAAACCCCATTTCACCCCCTTAGGGGATGAATTTCGAAAAATCGTTTTTTAGTGGATGTCGACGTCATTAAAGGGATGCACTGTCAAAATTTCAGCCCTATAAGCTCCAGCGGTTTGGGTAAACCCCATTTCACCCCCTTAGGGGATGAATTTCGAAAAAATCGCTTTATAGTGGATGTCCACGCCATTATAGGGCTGCACTGTCAAAATTTCAGCCCTGTAGCTCCAACGGTTTGGATAAACCCCATTTGAACCCCTTAGGGGATGAATTTCGAAAAATCGCTTCTAAGTGGATGTCTACGTCATTATAGGGATGCACTGTCAAAATTTCAGCCTTATAGCTCCAGCGGTTTTGAGTTGACCCTATTTCACCCCCTTGAGTTGATCGTGTGGACCGAAAGGGTCGAACCCACATCCCAACTAGTTTCTATTTGTAGCCGATTTAGGGGTGGTTTCAACCCTTTAGGATCACCCCTTATCATAAAGTTCGCGTTGATTTAGTACAAATCAACCACCTTCGCAAATAAATATTAAAAAAAGTGTATTTCATTGCATTACTGCCGGGGCCCAATGATTCCGTCAACGTGATTTTCCCCTACCACTGTCGGTGAGAGCTCGCCCAATGAAACCGTCACCGTCAAAGTAGCTTTTGCTTGACAAATGTCATTGTCTACTTGTGATTGAATTAACTGTTTGATTATTTTGTATTTGTTTCAAATTAAATTATATAAAAGTAATATCTTCTTCTTCTTCGAGTACATTTTTCCGCACTTTCTGTTAAAGAAAATTGTGGGCGGGTTTATAGCACCAACATAAATGTAAAAGCTTTCTTGTTTAATTAGGGTTTACTTTTTTTAACAGATGGCAGGCAAATCAAAAAAATGAGCGAAAAAATGAGAGCGCTTTTGCTTGTGGAGGGGTAGACCAGCAAAATTAAAATTAAATCCAAGTCACCGTCACCATCAAAAGCAACAACAATTTATATGGAAAATCACGTTGACGGTTTCATTGGGCCCCGGCAGTTAGTTTTCATTATTATCGAAATAATCGCGAAAAACCCCTAAAAAGGGGTGTTTTTTGCATTTTTAAGGATGACGCCCATGTTTTAGGACCGCAGGACCCCGATTTTCGTGATCAGCGACCCCAAAAACCTTTAGGGTTCGATTTTCTTAACGGTTTGAATGGACTATTTATCTGTTTTCAGCAAAAGACTTTTATTTTTATATTTTAAAAATAAAAGTCTTCAAAGACTTTTATAGAAAAACTGGAAAAATAAAAATCTTAAAAAGACTTTTATGCAAGACAGTCTTTTTTAACAGTTATTTTTGATTTTAAAAATAAAAGTCTTCCCATAAGAGTTTTGGAAGACTTTAAAAATAAAAAAACAAAAATAAGAGTTTTTAATGACCTAAAACTTTTTTAGTTAAATATAACTGTTATTGTTTATTTAAAAAATTTAAATTAATTTTAACTATTAAACTTGACTTTTATAATAAAAGTCTACAATTTAAAAGTAACCCCACCACCGCGTAGAACTCGCTACTCTGAGTATCCAGTATAAATTTTATGCAGATCAGACAACATTTACTATTTGATTTTTTAAGTCAAAAATACAAATATAACAGTTATTTACGATCCCTGGTTTTGACTTTCCTGATGGTGGCTTTACAGGAATTTCTTAGTTGTATGTACTTTAATCTTGTACTCTTGTACGCTCGGATGGCGGCTTCTTTAGTTTTGATTGTGTTAATAATATACTCCCGATTAAACCAACTGTTGGGCCTTGGCTTGACAGATTTGATAGAGTGGGGAATGAAAAAAAGCAGAGGCTTCGTTACTCCTGTTAGGACTTCTGTATATGAAGCTGGCGTGGCTTCTGAAGATGATTTTAATCCAAAGATAGTTAAAATATGAAGACGTGCTTGAATATATTTTATAATTCGCCACGTCATCCCTAACATATATGGCATAGGAGAAATTGTGCACTAAAGTGTACCCGACACCTGGTTATGACATAAGTGATATTTGGATTTCACAAGGTGCGAAGATTGGCGGTTTGGAATTATTTAAGTGGCACCCAACAAAAGAGAAATTCGTATGAAGTCCACGAATGTTACAGAAGTCAATAACAAAGCTTGACTTGTAATGGGACCTCGGTCGCGCGGGCTCAATCATCACATTCTCAGGGATATTTCCCGGCATTACATTTGCCGCAACCATCAGAGTTAATAAATAAAACTTGTCCTCGACAAAGTGTTATGCCTTTTGAGATCGAGCAAATTTCATCGGCCGCGACACTTGCAGGTCCGAGATTTGAGTGAGGGTAGGGAGCCAGGGTACTTACTTGTGCTGTTCGTCGGTCTCGGTAGGGTGATTAAGCCTTCGCGTTAGACTGCGGCGCCTGGTTTTTTATTATATTTTTTTTTGTGGTTTTTATCTGTTTTCTGTCAGCTTCAACCTCCAGGTTTACCCTGAAACCTATATAACGGTGGTCTGGAAATTCTCCGTGTTTGGGAATAAGAAGGTCGGGGTGTTGCCCCGTTACACACCGCTAGGTTTGAATTAATGATATGATCGAATAGTAACTCTGCTCAACTTTTCGTGCCTTTGGCGGTAGCGTACATTCCAGCCCACATTTGTTTAGTATACGTGCTAGGTGCAGCGCGTGCATACTAAATTATTTGTACTCAGGTTTTAATAGACAAAAATTATCAATACTTTTGTTAAATTGTTAAAATATACGTGCAAACATAAAAGATTTATATGACGAAGTTTTTAAAAAAATAATGTATTACTTTTATTAGAAACTTGGATGAAAAATGAATATGATGGCACCGCTAATGTTCTAACATATCATACAGACATACCAAAAACGCTATCGCTTAGGCACGATAAATCAACATGAAATGTGTGTAGACAGATGTATGGCAGAAAATGCACAAATGAATTTGATGGTAGTTATGTATGTATCGCCGCATAAAAATTTACCCGAATTAATGGAATTTATACAGTACAATTTCTACCTTTGAAGGTTCAATTTTACTAGGTCGAAGCTTCATGATTTTGAAGTCGATTTCAATATTAATTCTTCCTCAGAAACGCCGCGGCCGAACTTTGTGGATGAAGGGGAAAGTGGGAATTATGAGAGGTACCACCCCACTTCTCCCTTCATCCACAAAGTTCGTGAGGAACGTTCCTGGGAGGGAAACGAAGCGACATATGGAATTTCACTTGATGCAGTTTTGACGCTATTTTTAAACCAGTTTCAATCGAAATATTTCTGTTTGCATCGTTTTTAGGTTTTAATATAAATAGGAATTTATAAATATCGATATTTTCAAATGGGGCTTGTATCAAGTCCTGGGTTTCCCGATCCCCGACATGAGTATATGAAATTTTGCATAGTTCGCGTGACAATACAATCGGAAGATTTTGTAAAAAAAACAAGATGGCGGTTGATTTTTGCAATTGTGTTTCCCGACCCCCACCGTAAGTATCAAATGAAAGAGAAGGAAAGAGAAGAGAACGGTTATCAAATTGATAACACTGCGTTACACGATTTTGGTACCCTCTTAACTGCTAGCTGGAATAAAGAGGTAATGAGTCATAGATTAAATGTTCCAAACATATGTGGTATCCATCATGTCTAGTTTTCGAGGTTCGTGTCAATCACTTAATTAAATAAATGTAATATTAAGTTCATGTAAATGCCGCTTTTTATCAAACGGACGTCACATGGAAAAAAATTAAAGCGATAATATTTCGTTTCGAATGCTTATTGTGTTAATTCTGAAGAGCCCTAATTTTAAAAATATTAAATAACCATTAAAAACGGTCGAAATCCTCTGAAAAATTGTTGAAAACTCGCAAAACTTTAAATTTTTAATATAATGTGACACATTCTTACAGAAGAAAAATGAGGCGTGATAAAAAAAGAATTTGTATGTATATTTAATAAACGATAAGTATAAATAAAAATAATACTGATTTTTATTATATCCTTAAATAATATTTGTTATGTGCAATTTTTATTAAAAAAAATAATCAAAAAAATCATATTTAAGTTATTTAACTTAACCACCACCCCACCAAAAATTCCGTAGATTTTGATGAAACTACTTTTTGCGCCGAAAACAGTTTCTCACGTTTTAAAAAAAACTACACTTGGTACAAAAAAAAGTTTATATAACGTTTGTATAACTTTATAAAAAAAACTGTATTTTGCAAAAACTATTTATTATTTTGCAAATTATCAAAAACGCTTTTATTAAACTCACCAAGGAGCCAGGCGCGGATCCGGGGGGGGGGGGGTCACGGGGGTCATGACCCCCCCAAAACAGCCCGCATTTCAAAAAATAGAGCTGAAACAATATTTTGCAAACCGAAAACCAAAAAAAAAATTAAATATCTTGGATGTGAAGTATCACGTCCGTATTTTAACGTGACAACGTCTATTAATTTGAACGTGAGAACGTCTGTTATTACGTTTTGTATTATTTTCTCAATTAATAAATTATATATTTCGAAGCAATTTTTTTTTGTGTGCGGGACATTTTCACACGCGCGTCCTATCTTAAACCGATTTAATAGACGTTGTCACGTCAATAAGGTGAAAGAATGTATTTTTCCCGTGTAGAGGATAAATTAACGAAAATTTTGAGCCATTAACCATCCCCCTAACATGTATGGGGGCGGAGATATGATTTTTTTGTGTGCGGGACATTGTCCGGGACATTTTCACACGCGCGTCCTATCTTAAACCGATTTAATAGACGTTGTCACGTCATTAAGGTGAATGAATGTATTTTTCCCGTGTAGAGGATAAATTAACGAAAATTTTGAGCCATTAACCACCGCCCTAACATGTATGGGGGCGGAGATATGATTTTTTTGTGTGCGGGACATTGTGCGGGACATTTTTACACGCGCGAATAATAGTCTTGCAATACTTTGCAAGACAAGAAACAACAACGAGTAGAAATAAAAAACTTCGGTTAACGAAATATTTACTTTATTTAAAATTTATAAATTTCAACCTCCGTTGACGAATGCTCAGTAAGAACTGATTTTCTTATAAAATGGAAATTATAATTCCTAAAGTTAAAATTGTTGACATAGTAAAAAGAGTTTTTTATTACAAGTTTTGAACAAAGCTAATTACTGCTGAATTAAGAAAATTATGAAATATAAAACCGAGTTAACAAAGAAAAATGTGGGAATAATTGAATTTTATTTTATGTCTACATAAACTGTTTATCATGGAAAATTATGAATTTTGATTTATGCATTCCTGGAATTTTGCTAGCTGCTGAAGATGACCTGGATAGAGTTCAGCATCGGGTTCCACGACTTGTTGGGAAACATGTGGATTTTGATGATTGTGCACATGATTTGGTTAAGCATGTAACTCCTCCCCCCTTAAGTGTGCAGCGAGGGCCAGAAGAGCTGCATGTTTGTGGTGGTCCCTGTGGGTTCGGTAGGGGGTTCCCCTGCTGTTATGGTTTTACAAATGACCGGTGTTTTGATGGTTCTCCGCGTCTGAATATGTACAAGGGCTACATAGGCTGTCGTTGCGGTTACGATGACTCCAATGAAAGCCAAGATCACTAGGATGTAATTCTCTTTCGTTTTCGTCTTTACCTCCAATAGTTCTATTGCTTCTCTGTTGTTAATGTGGAGAGAGCTCAGTTTCTGCAATTTGAGATCGTCCGTCGATGGTGTATAAGTTATATTGCTTATTATTGCAGGGTAAATGGTGATATCGTCCCAGAAGCTTCGTATGGTGTCCTGGTAAGTGATGTCGTCTATCTGTAGGCTGCAGTTTTCGTAACGTATTAGGTGAGTACCGCGAAGTTTGATGTGAGTTGATTCGCATGATGACTTTATTAAAGTTTCGGGAATATTCATCAAGAGGATGTATCCTGGTTCTGGTTGTATAATTTCAGCAATTGGTGTCCTCGTAACTAGGTTGCAACTTGCTGGCTCGTTTTTTAGTAATCGACCTATGCAACTGGACTGATTGGCTTCTTCCTGATGGTTGGATTCTTTGCAGAGATATGTGTCCTCTATTTTAGGGCATGCTTCTTCGAGATATTGAATCTTTTTTGGGTTTTGGAGTATGTAGGGTTTCGTGGATATTTTTTCGGTTTCGTTTATTGGAAGGGGAATGATGTGGAATAAGGAATATTTCTCTGGGGAAAATATGGGTATTTGTATGTTGAATATGATATTGGAATCGTTGTAGTAAGCTCGTAAACCAAGAATTTCATATATATGTTCGACAGATTTAATGTGAATTGATTGTTTTTTTAGATGTTGGTATATTTCAGAAACCTCTTCGGAATTTAGAATTTGTTTGGATATGATGTTTAGTCGAGCTAAAACTATTGCCTCCGCCAGTTGGCCAAGGTGATTATTTATTATGTCTATATTAAAATTTAACTGATTTATATACTGCAATTGCCTGATTGCGCTTCTACCGGTGTTAAGTTCATTCTCGAAATTTCTCCCATAGGATTTTAGGTAGCGTTCCATTGTTTCTTGCTGAGAATTTATGTGGTTAGTTATATTTTCGAACCGTTCGAAAATTCTGTTGTTTATGATGATTTGTTTATTTAATTCCCCTTTTAGGGTTGCTTGATTTAAAGTTACTTCTTGTATTTCTTTATTTAATTCAAACGCGTCATTTGCATCCATGTTGCCCGTAATACTCTTAATCACAGTACCCAATCCATTTATTAATCCTCTCTTATTTCTAAAGCTTGGTTTCAATGTTTCTAATTTATGCCTAAGGTCCTGTAACTTAATTTCCGTTATATTTACCGTTGCTTGTATATCCGGCAGGTTGTGAAGTGCCGTTAAAGCGTCAGTTAGTCCGTTGATTGTCTTTTCGTATGTCTCCATCCTAATTATGTGTAGTATGTTACTGTATGTCTTAATTGTTCTTGCGGTACCTAATTTCATTGTAAGTGCTTTGTTCGAAGTCAGGTCTGTCACTTCCAGTTTCTGTCCATTAGTGGCTAGCGTCCTGAAATTTAAGTTTATTTTTGATCTTAGATTTGTGTATTTTTTGATTCTTTTCGGTAATTATTGCTATATCTTTATCAATCTTAACTTTATGTTTACTAAACCTAGGGGTCAACTTATTACGCCTATTTTCCTTTCTATAAACTACGTTTCCCTCAGGTGTCCCTTGTGGGTCTACTCTATATTTGTTCAGTTTCTCTATATTTTTTTGTACCTGACTTTCTACTTGTTTTTTAACCTTTTCAAATAAATTTTCTTTAAACTCATTTAGTTTACGTAAATATTCATGATTGTTATTAAATCTAATACTATTTCCTAAGTTATAGGGTCTTCCATAAAAGAGTTCAAACGGCGTTATCTTAGTGGCTGAATGTATGGAGTTGTTGTAAGTCGTCATAGTCTCATTAAGTATGTCTTCATGTTCTTTGTTCTTCTTTTGATTGAATATGATACGGTATATTTCGGTTAAAGTCGAGTGCATCCTCTCCACGGGTGCGTTACTGGTTGTTTGCTGGAATGAAGTTATGTGGTGTGTGATATTGTATTGATCACAAAAGTCTTTGAAAATTAAAGAATTGAATTCAGCCCCTTGATCTGAAATTATTTTTTGTGGTATGCCGTGAAGGCTGATGAAGTGTTGAAGACACTTGACCATTGTTATGCTATTTCTTGCTAGAACGGTGTATGCTGCACCGAATTTGGAGAATTTGTCCATAATGGTGAGAATTTGGTTATTGTTGATAGAATATATATCAATATGTAGGATATCCAAAGGCTTCTCTGGGGTTTCAGTGACTTGAAATTTTAATTTTGGCGGTTTCCTATCATATTTCATTAAATGGCAGGTTTCGCAGTTATCGATAATTTTTGTTATTTTATCTTTCATAGTAGGGAAGTAGACTTCTCTTTTTAAGTGTAGCAAGGTTTCATTTATGCCCCTGTGGTTGCTTTTGGTATGGTAGTCTTTAATTATAACGTCTTGTTGGTCTTCTTCAATGACGTCTTTGACATACTCTTTGCATCTAATTAATCTAAACATTTCCCCTCTCGCGAAGTGTTTAGAGTATACTTCTTGCACTGTCCCGAAAATAGCGTCGTCGGTGAAAATTGCGATTAATTTATTCGGAGGAAGGTATTTCTTGAAAATTTCTAGAATATTGTCTTCATTGAAAGAAGGCAATCTAATGGTTTTCCTTTGTTTGTTCCTGAAAGGGGTTTCGGTCGAAATGGGGGGTTTTTTATCCGATAACTGAAGGACTAGCTGGATGTTGAATTCATTCAAGGGTCTTTCTGCTATAGGTATACCGTCATCAAGGTCTTCCTCAGCAGAGTGCACTGTTGATACTTGCATACTTGGGGAGAATGTTTTTGATTCGCTGGAATGGATTTCTATTTTTTCTTTCGCGTCATTGATACGTATTCGGCTCAATGCATCTGCGTTGCTGTTTTGGGAGCCTTTTTTGTAAACGATCTGGTAATCGAATTCTTCCAACTTTAGCCGCCACCTGACAAGTTTGGAATTTGGTTCTTTCAAACTCATCAGCCAGGTCAAAGGCTTGTGATCGGTGACTATTTTGAAGCGTCGTCCGAATAGGTAGGGGCGAAAATATTTAGTAGCCCAAACGATTGCCAAGAGTTCTTTTTCAATCGTTGAATAGTTGGTTTCAGAGTCGTTCAGGGTTCTGCTAGCGTAGCATATGGGCTTATCGCTCCCTATTGTGCCTTGCGATAGCACTGCACCAATAGCGAAATTGCTAGCATCGGTAGTCAAGATGAATTCTTTGGAGAAGTCTGGATACTGTAAAATAGGGTCGTTCATGAGAATATCTTTACATGTTTCGAAGGCTTTAGTATACCTGTCATTGAAGTCAATGGTTTTCCCCTTTTTAAGACATTCCGTCATAGGTTTTGTGATCTTTGCGAAATCCCTAATAAATTTTCGATAATACCCTAATAATCCCAAAAACGATTTGATTTCTTTAGGTGTCCGCGGGATGGGGAAATTCTTTATGGCCATTATCTTATCGGGATTTGGTTTGACTCCCTCTGTAGTCACAATATGTCCCAAGAATGAAATTTCCTTATGGAGGAATTCAGATTTGTCCAATTGGACTTTAAGGTTGGCCTTTTGTAATTTCTTGAAGACTGCTCTAAGGTTTTCGCAGTGTTCTTGTAACGATGTAGAAAAAACGATGATGTCGTCTAAGTATACCAGACAAATTTTCCCTATGACATCGCCCAGCACGTTGTCCATTACTCGCTGGAACGTTGAGGGAGCATTTTTTAATCCGAATGGCATTCGGACGTATTCGTAATGCCCACCCTCGACGGTAAATGCTGTTTTTTGGATGTCTCGCGGATCCATTTCTATTTGATGGAAACCGCTAGCTAAATCTAATGTGGAAAAGTACATGCTTTTACCTAACTTGTCCAGTATTTCGGTAATATTGGGCAATGGGTATTTGTCATCTATTGTCTTTTCGTTAAGCTTACGATAATCTATTACCAGCCTCCATTTCTGCCTGTTGCTGGCATCCGTCTTTTTGGGAACTATCCACACTGGGGAGCTCCACGCGGAATAGCTAGGCTGTATGATACCCTGAGTAAGCATTTCTCGAATTTGTCTATGGACCTCTTCTTTATGGATATAGGGGTAGCGATAAGATTTAACGTAAACAGGTTTTTCATCGGAGGTCACAATTTTATGTTTTATGTTATTTGTGAATGACAATAATTCTCCTTCTCTAAAAAATACGTCATCGAATTCTTTACAGACTCTGAAGAGTTCTCTTCTTTCTTCAATATTTAGGTGGTTAGTTCGTAGGAGCTTTGTAAGGTCGCTTGGAGTCTCTATATTGCTACCTTCATTTTCGAAACTGTACATGTCAACTGTTGAAAATTCGCTAGAGTCAAAGGATTCGACTCTTAAAGGTTGCTCTATTGAGAGTACTTGGTCCTGGTCTAATTCATTCGTAACCTCCATAAGACTATGCCAATCGTTAGAATGGTAAATTCCTTCTGAAACGTACAACCGGGATCCTATTTCTTGTTTGTCAGTATAAATATCGCCATGTTGTATGTCGACTGGGAGTTTTATTATAATTCTAGATCTTGCAGGGATTAAGTGCTCCCCAGAAGAGAAGTTGGGCTTGAAAAGTAGCGGGATCAATGAATTATTCGTGATTAAAAGGTCGTTTTTTAAATCTACTTTGGCGCCAAGTGCCCTAAGGCTGTCGAGTCCTAGTAATCCGTCAAAGTATTCATGGAATTTGAATACAAGGAATCTAGTGTTACCAGGTTGGTAAAATTCAGCGAAGTTAGGAAGTATTACTTCTTGATCCAATCGGTGTTTGTTTAGGACTGTGACTATTACTACGGGTTTTCTTTTAATGAGGTAGTTAGGGTTTATATACTCGGGGCTTATAAAAGAGGAGGAAGCTCCTGTGTCTATTAAAAATTTTAGTGGGGTTTTGTATGGAGATGAGATATTGATATATGGGAGAGTGTGACCATGTATGTTTATTTCTATGTGTTCGATTGGTTCGTCGAGGCTGAAGTTTGAAAATTTTCTTCCTCTGGTTCGGCTTCTTCTATAGGTTCTTGTTGGTTGGTATCGTTAGGGTCTTGTGCGTCTGGGTAGTTGTTGTAATATCTGTCTAAGTTAGTGTAGTAATAGTCTGAATAGTTGTTATCTTGGTAAAAAGGAGGGTCTTGTTCGTTCAGGTAGAATAATTCTTTACTTGTAAAATTTGGTGCCTTATTGAATCCGGGTGGTTGGAACTGTGTTCTCTGTCTCAGGTGCGTATTGCCAGAGCTGGTGTCCATCGGCTCGGGTTTTGGAAAATTCTGCCGATTAAATGGATTAGGTGCTGGAGG
This sequence comes from Thereva unica, assembly GCA_949987705.1. Classification (NCBI taxonomy): domain Eukaryota; kingdom Metazoa; phylum Arthropoda; class Insecta; order Diptera; family Therevidae; genus Thereva; species Thereva unica. Next base: position 60,942,437 of record OX465282.1, read on the forward strand.
TCTGAACTGATTGAATTGATTTCTTGGTGCGAAATTTTGGTTAAATTGTCCGAAATTGGGCTTCGGTTGTGAATTGGGGTAGTTGTGAGATGGCCTGAATGTTTGTTGGGGCGGAGAAAAATCGAACCTGGGATAGGAATACTGGGGTGATTTTATCTGCGGGTTAGAATGAAAGCGTGGTGGAATGAATTGTTTCGCTTGGTGAAACTGTGTTGAAGGAAACCCTGAAAAGCTCGTTTTATTAGCACTTTGATGGGGCGTTGTGGATTTTGCGTAAAAGATATTTTGTTCTTTTATGCAATAGGAGAATGCCTCGGCTAAAGTATTTGGCTGCATCGCCCGGATTGTTGATCCAAGGGGTTCTCTTAACCCTGTTAGGAATATATTAAGGCACATTCCTTGGTATAAATCTCTTTTAGCTATTATCACGTTCGGATCTCTTTCGTGAATTTGGATATTATTATACATGGTAGCTTGTATTTCTATAATTTCGCTATAGAATTTTTCTAAGGGCTTGTTGAGTTGTTTTAGACTGTGTAGATCTTTAATTAGAGAGGTTTCATTCCGTTTGTCAGAATAATGTAAGATTAAATTTTTCTTTATTTGTTCCCACTCTAACGGAGTCCCGTACATGTTCAGAATCTCGTTTGCTTGTCCATCGATTTTGTTTCTGATGGCTCTTAGGAGGATTTTGCCATAAAGAGTGCCATCTACTTGAGTAACTAGCGACAAGATTTCTTCTACATTTTGTATAAAATCATGGAGAAGTCTGGGATTCCCGTCAAACGACGGTAAGTCTTTAACCGCATCAGGGATTCTTAAGGAATTAAAAACACTTGTAGCGACGGCGGATGCGTCATTGTTAATACTATTTGTTGCCATGCTTAATGGCACCCTAACACTATCTGAGTTCACTGAGTCTTCGTCTAAAATATCACTATAATGGGCTATTCCTTCACCTTTAATTAAGTCTGAATTTGAGTTATTCGAGCAACTTGGAGCAAAATTAATATCACTTTCACGATTAGGGTTAACGCTTATGTCTAAACAACTATGGTCGATATTTTCGAGTTGTTCCAAATCACTATTTAATTTTTCAGAACTTAGTCGACTAAACAAATTTGAAATGGTACTTTTAACGGAATATGGTGAAATTTTTGGTTTTGAACTTATTTTTTTATTATTCATGGATAGGAAAAAAAATGAAAAAAAGGAAAAATTCAATATCTACTTACATGAATGCCACAAAAGTGAGGAGAGTCGTCATTGTTATCATAATGGTTCACTGGTGCAAAAAGTTGAAACTTGCCGATCCAAAATTCCCTCGATTTCCTCTCGCTGGGTGGGTGAAATTTTCCAATATTCCCTCGGAATGTGGTGCTTCTTCAATATTCCTTTGAAGTTTTCACTACACTTTCACTCACGGTAAAATAAAAATAACAATTTATTTCACGAGGATCGTCACCGTGATCCTACCGACTGCGCCAATAATAGTCTTGCAATACTTTGCAAGACAAGAAACAACAACGAGTAGAAATAAAAAACTTCGGTTAACGAAATATTTACTTTATTTAAAATTTATAAATTTCAACCTCCGTTGACGAATGCTCAGTAAGAACTGATTTTCTTATAAAATGGAAATTATAATTCCTAAAGTTAAAATTGTTGACATAGTAAAAAGAGTTTTTTATTACAAGTTTTGAACAAAGCTAATTACTGCTGAATTAAGAAAATTATGAAATATAAAACCGAGTTAACAAAGAAAAATGTGGGAATAATTGAATTTTATTTTATGTCTACATAAACTGTTTATCATGGAAAATTATGAATTTTGATTTATGCATTCCTGGAATTTTGCTAGCTGCTGAAGATGACCTGGATAGAGTTCAGCATCGGGTTCCACGACTTGTTGGGAAACATGTGGATTTTGATGATTGTGCACATGATTTGGTTAAGCATGTAACTCGCGTCCTATCTTAAACCGATTTAATAGACGTTGTCACGTCAAAAAACAATCGAACAAAACTTAGTTTTTTCAAACATAAAAACCTGAAACTAACCAAACGACTGAAATTAACTTACTTTTTTGCACTCTGAAAAAATTGGAATCAAAAAATGACTGAATCAACAAAATTGACTAATTTTCTTACACAAGACTGACTTTTTTATTATATTTTCTATATTTGGATTGTAGCTATAATTTATATACTATCATCTAAGGTTAGTCTGACTTTGTTTTTTATTCATTGACAAAATTCGGCTAGTGTTTTTTATTTGGTTATTTTTGTTATTTTTTTCTATCCTGTGACCCCCCCGGAAAAAAATTCTAGATCCGGACTACACATTCCACGAGTTTCAAACTGTTTTTTGGTAAAAGATATGAGCATTTAAAAAACGTAATTTTTAGCGTTTTTTTAATTAACTCCATTATTTGTTTATGTATTGATATCAATCAATATCTGGCCTCATTTTATTAGTATGAAAAAGTTGTCTTCTTCCTCGATTTGCTATAAAACTTTTTTTGCACAAAGTGTAGTTTTTTTACGCGAAAAACTGATTTTGTTCCTTTTTCCCCATTTTTTCCATGGTTGACCTTTCCAATGGCTAGGTTGACTGCGTGGCCTTATTTGCTCACTTGTCCGCCAAATTCTTGATCACGCATACGCCCTATCTGGGATCACGCATACGCCCTATCGGCAAATAAGAAGCAGCAGGACTAGGGTCCGTACAAAAACCCGGTTTTCGAATTTTAACTTTTTAATGAAACCGGCTTAAACCGCAATTTAAATATAGCTGTCGCAGAGCGTTTAATTGGAGGCAGTTGCAATAGATCTCCAAACAATAATAATAATACATTGATTCCTCCAAAGAACTCGCCATCGTTGTTTTCGAGTTGCCTAAGACGGAAATCAATCATACAGAGTATCTGGTACGACACCGTAAGAATTTCGTCGATAATCAGAAGCCGTGTTTTTTTAATGAACTATGTAGGTCTTCTCCATACAAATCTCAAAACCCAGGTTTTATCGGGGTTTCTACCGAGGTTTTGGGAAATTTCTTAATTCGCATATTGCTTACTTTCGGGGGTTGGCATGCTGCATACTTTACTTTCGCGGGTTGGCATGCTGCATACTTTCGGGTGTCGGAAAGACGTAATTTAAAAATAAAAACAACAGGAAAGTGATGAGAGCAAATTTATAACAAATAATTGATTTTTTAGAAACATATTTATTATTTTCTAGCGAGGATTTCGTGTAACAGTGCAAAAAATAACACTTAACTTCCGTTTAATTTCGTCTTTCATCGGCATCGAAATAGGCGCTACATGAAATTTCCCTTGCCGTTTTTTTAATGAACTCAAAGCTCTCAAAACCCAGTTCATTAAAAAACACGGCTAGAGACTCCACCTTTCATTGTTGCATCAGGGTCAGCAATAAATTTCCTGTTGGTGGAGACATTCGTACCCTACTTGATACCTGGGCATACGACCATCCTTCTGAACAGATAGCTGTAACAAGCTATGAAATGTCGAGCCGCTGATAAGCCGTGCTGCTTTTCCCGTTAATGCACGTACTTTTAGTGCGTCCTTTACATAGCATCTATTGATTTGATTTCACGGTAAATTCAATAGAAACTTTTTTCCTAAGCGGCTTCGCTTCGCTTCTGGAATATTCTCAATCTTTCTTCACCACCAGATATATAAGTTTGAATTTATTTTGGTTACTATCGTAAATATTTTTCTTTGACCAGCATTCATAGCTCATGGAGCCAAATGCAATTGGGTTCCGCTAATGTGGTGTGGCACTTTTTCTTCTTCATCTAATTCAATGGGCTCAACGTTCTAATATTTGGAACGCGTTAACTTGATTAAATGCATTTTCCAGCTGCATATCTCATATGGGCACTTCTTTCACTAGGTTGTTGTTGTCTCGCAAGGATTGCTTCTCCACCATTATTGTATTCTCCAATCAGCTCACTCTCGTTAGCGTAAGGCATATACTGCAATAACAAACTATAATAGTAAACGTTTGTAAGTAACCCCAAGGAACATTGCTAAGAATTCAAGTGCTGAAAATTTTGAGTTTTCTTATAGAACTCCTGTGACCAACAGAGTAGGCCGATGCAGGAAATAAATAAAAATTACAAAATTCAATAGGCCAATCGAGCGAGTAATTTTGAAGTCGCAAGACAAAAGAGAATAGGAAATAATAAAAATAATTAATTAAAAATATTATATTGCCTTTGAATTAGTTTGTTGTTTAATGGATAATTAAACTTTAATTTGTTTTAAATAAAAAAAGAATTAACAATTTCCTGTCTTTTTCAATTTGTCGCGTACTATCAAACGCTCGATTAGTAATTTCGCGAAGTGACAACTCCTATATTAATCTTAATCTGCATTTAAATTTCTAGATAGATCTTGTAGCTCTGAAAGCATCAATTAGAATGCTAATTTTACATCTGTTGCTTCACATGAAAAACCCATGTACATTATAATTACAACACATTAATAAATAAGAAGCGGAACAAGTGAGTGAACTAATAAAGTGATAAAAGAAATGGGTCTAGGGAGTATCTCATATAAGACATTTAGTTGCTGAAATGTGTTATTTGGGTGGGTACAAGATACTATATTTTCCAAAGAGTTGAAGTCCTATATAATATTCCTATATTAGTAATGGGGAAAAAGAGTATGGGGAAACAATACTTGAGTAGTATATTCTTATATTGCGACTTATATACGAAGTGAATCTACAATCGAAACTTATATAAGAATGCAAAAAATAACTACTCTTTGTAAGAAGTGTTACCAGATCTTGATTTAGATCGATTTCAGGTGACAGGGTATAATTTAGTGCACAACTTTTCCGCCCATAGGGGATTAGCCATATATATTAGGAATGACGTGGCCTTTCAGAAGGTGTACAGTAGTACATCCTCTGATTTTAATCATCTTTGGATTAAAATAATTATCCATAGCCACGTCATATTTTTCTGTTTTTTATATAGGAGTCCTAATATTAGTAATGAGGCCACCACCTCAGCCTTCGATGCTATTTCTGAACAGATTTCCGGATTTTTATTTTCCCACCCGGAAAGCGAAATCATTGTTGCGGGTGATTTCAACGTTCACAATGTACATTGGCTAAATTACTCAAATGGCACCAGTGTTCCTGGCAAAGACGCCGAGCTCTTTGCGAGCCTCAACAACTTGCACCAAATTGTCAAATGTCCGACGAGAGTCCCTGATATTCCAGGTCAAGGAGCCCATCTCCTTGACCTGTTTCTTACTTCCCACCCGACGCGGTACTCCATCAAAGTTAGCTCACCCCTTGGCAACTCGGACCATAAACTAATTAGCGCTTATTTCCCATATCCATCCTCGACCACAACCACCACAGCTCCTAAAAGAACTGTGTGGCACTATGGGAAAGCCAACTGGTTGGGTCTTATTCGCTTCTTCCAGGCCACTGACTGGGATTTGTGTTTCCGTAGTGCCAATGCGAACTATGCGGCCCTCTGTGTCACCAAAATTATTCGAGCGGGTATGCGCTTGTTCATCCCTCACTCTACCAAATCTGTGAAGCCTAGGCCGAACAAATGGTTCAATGGGGAATGTATGAACGCAATCAAAGCTAAAGAAGCCGCCTATAGAGCATACAGACATTCGCCTAATGAGCCACTTCGTCGTGAGTACGTCAAACTTAGAAACTCCTGTAACTCCATCATCAGGAAAGTCAAATCATCATTTGATGATAGATTGAGAAGTAAGATTCTTAACTCCACTACAGGCAGCAAAAACTTCTGGTCCTTGGTAACTGCCATCAAGAAGAATTTTACTTCCTCCTCAACACCTCCTTTTATTCACAACAAGGAAGTGATAACAGAAAGCAAACCCAAGGCCGACCTATTAGCTTCTCTGTTCGCCGCAAATTCTTCTTTACCCGATGCTGCTATGTCACCCCCCACTCTCGAGAATACCACCCACTCAATGGACGGAGTTCACTTCAGGACTCGCGAGGTGTTTAGGTGTCTCAAAGAACTCGACGCCAACAAATCCACTGGCCCCGACAAAATCCCCCCTATGGTACTTAAAAAATGTGCCTCACCTTTGGCTAAACCTCTGCGCAAACTTTTTGCCCTGTCTTACTTCTCCGGAGTGTATCCCGACTCTTGGAAACTAGCTCATGTTCAGCCAATTCCAAAAAAAGGTGAAGCCAGCGACCCCTTAAACTACCGCCCAATAGCAATTACTTCTGTTCTCTCCAAAATCATGGAGACAATAATCAATAAAAGGCTGATGAAATATCTAGAATCCAACCAAATTATACACGACAGGCAATACGGCTTCAGATCTAAACGGTCTACTGGCGATCTGCTTGTGTGTTTAACCGAGCGTATCAACCAAAGCATTCACAGCTTTGGTGAGTCTAGCCTGGTTGCTCTAGATATATCAAAGGCTTTTGACAGAGTATGGCACCCAGCTCTGTTGAATAAACTCCAAGCTATTGGTATACACTTAGTTCTAAGGAACTGGATTAAGAGCTTTCTTTCATGCCGTTCAATCAAGGTAGTATTGGATGGCGTCGAATCCAACCCCCACGCCATTTCGGCCGGAGTTCCCCAGGGGTCAATTCTTTCACCCGCACTTTTTCTAATCTTCATTAATGATCTGCTCTCAATCCCCTCCAACCCACAACACCTGACGGTACTCTGAATTTCTCTTACTCCTTCGACAATATAAGACAAGCACGTGCCAGACCTTGTCTTTACCACCGTCAACTGATGTCGGCTTCGATCAACCGGGATATCAAATCGATTCTTCATTGGGGCGAAATGAACCGCGTCGAATTCAATGCCACAAAAACGAAGTATTGTCTGATCTCCAATAAAAATTGTACCGACCTTCCTCCTGTCTCGGTGGATGGAGAGAATCTAACGGCAGACTCAACTCTCAACATCCTAGGGATAACTTTAACGGAGCATCTGCGATGGAACGATCACATATTCCAAATCGCCAAACAAGCCTCCCAATGCCTTGGATTTCTCAAGAGATGCACGTTCCTCCTCCACCCAGCCGCATTGGCTACAATATACAAATCCTACATTCGGCCGCGCCTCGAATACAACTCACATATCTGGGCAGGCGCCCCAAAAACCACCTTGGCTTGTCTCGACAAGGTGCAAAATCGTGCCCTCAAACTCATTGGTGATGGCCCCTTTCGCGCCTCCATAGACACCTTGAGCCACCGTAGGAATGTAGCAGCCCTCTCTATACTTTATCGCTATTACCATGGCGACTGTTCCACCGAAATTCAGGACCTCCTGCCTGCACGGCAATACTTTTCCCGCAACACAAGACTAGCCCGCTCGGCTCAACCCCATACCCTACAGCCCCCTCGTTCACGCACAATACGGTTCAGAAGTTCGTTTATGAATAGAACAACTCGATTGTGGAATGATCTCCCGCAGTCGGTATTTCCGAACTCGTACAACATCTTAGAGTTCAAACGTGAGGTTCATCGTCATTTTCTTCTACACCCTCCAGACCCCCTCTAACCTTTCCTATTCTCCTCTATTCTTCAAACCAAGCTACTACTAGACATTGCACCATGAACTGAACGACATGACGGACTGGTAGTACAAAGGGTTACACCTAAGCTTGGTTTTTTCACATTAAAAAAAAAAAAAAAAAAGTCACGACATCAAATTTTGACTGTTATATCAAGATTTCTTATCGTTAATGGAGATCTGGAGTCCTATAACAGCTCTTTTTCGTGTGCGGTTAGATTAGATATAAAAAACGCTTTTTTTATAATAAAAAGTTTAACAATGAATGCGTTTACAGGCATGAAAACAAATAGTTAATCGAAATTTTATTAAAATATACATTATACAGTGAAACGAGAATATATTTTTTTCATATTTCATAAAATTTTCTAATTTATTTATTTATCTAAAGGCGCGTAGTTATTTTTCGAAGTAACGTTATAAATATTAACAGCAAAATTATAATCGTTGTTGAATTCCATGCTACATATTGCAAAAACCGTTTTTGAGATTAAAAAATATATTACTTATAATATATCTAATCACTTTCAATGAATCCCATCTTGATAAAATCAAATTCAAATAGATTTTGTTGTCATTTAATGAATTTATATTATTGCCACCTTTCCTACATAATATAATATAACAATGGTTTGAATTTACTTTTCCCAAAAGAAGACTATTTAATCCCTTAAGTAAATACAACAATCTTATAAAGTTAGTTTTCTGCAATAGCAATATAAGTGTTGTACACCAATTTAAGATTACGATATAAGTACATTATGTGAAATAATATTTCATATCAAGAAATTTTATTCTCGGAGTATAATATAGGATTTCCCATTATAGCGCTATAAGAGCCTAGCGCTACTCCCTGCGAGAACTGTGAGATTAGAATCTGGCTTTATATAGGATCTTAAGTGCCCAATAATTGTTACCTACAAGATCTTGGAGGTACATATACGAATAAAATTGTTTGTTGGGACGCGTGCAACGCCTGGTGTATTTCTAATTGTCATGTTAATGTTGTCTCTAAGTGCAATAAGACGCCTCTTTGTTATTTCTCTTATTGTACATACGCATCTGCATCAATGTTATTTTCATTGGTTTGTGCGGGCTTTGCCTAGTATGGCTCGAACAACATTGCAAATACGAATAGTGCTGAAATTGTATGTAGTCCGGCTGTTCGGTTGGTCATTCTTCGTATAAATTCATTATTTCTGACCTTAAACATCCCCAAATAGTGATTTTCAGTGAAATCGAATCGTAATTGCCAAAATCGTGCCGCGCCGCCATTTTGAATTTTCAAATTTAGACCACAGATTCGTCATTTGATTTTCAATGAAATCGAAACACAATTACAAAATTCCTCCGCCATCTTGATTTTTTTTACAAAATTGTCAGATTGAATTGTCACGGGAACTCATTGTATGTCCAAAGTTTCATAAGAATCGGTAGTTGAAAAATCTGTCGCAAGATTTAACGCAAATGGTATAAATATACGAGGTGAAGCTAAATAAAACCAAACGCTTTAGTTTCGGTGATACCTCCTCACGGGAGCCATATTTCGGTGAACACTTTTTGAGACTTGAGAACAAGTTGATGGGAGAAGTCGGTGGATGTGGACGCAATTCGGAGTACAATTCGGGCGATTTTGCCATTGGGTAATCGACTTGTGGCTGAATTCATTGGTTTTTTCTTCTTCATTTGGGCCATTTTTTCATGATTTCGCCCTTAGTTACATATGTTATATTCACTATTGATCCCTTTTTCCTTTTCAAAATAGTCGAAGCGTAAAATACTTTCACAGCGGGCTTTTGCGCTAGTCACTTTAGACGACTCTCCACCGTTCCGAATCACTCAGCCGACTGCCGATTTGACTCTGGAGTGTAGTGATGGGTCCATGTATCATCCTTTGTAACATCGCATGAAAAAATTCTTTTTATTTCGCCTACACAGCTCCAAACAGCACTCTGAATCATCAACAAGTTGTTGTCTTAGCACAACAGTGAGCAAACGCAAACGCAGTACCATTTACCATGTTATGGACAAATGTTCACCCGAAATAATGAACTTCACTTTACGGTCTTCCAAAACGATTTTGTGCACTCTTTTTTTCTCGAACTACTGTCGTATTTGCGCAACCAGAGCCTTCAGTATCATCGGCGTTTGTGCGGACGCGTGTAAAATTAGCAAACAACTTCTCAATCTGTATCGATATAGCAGGGCCCGAATAACATCTTTCAAGCCAATGAGGCTTGTTACACGGCATAACACTTTCTGCTGTAACAAACCGGTTTGTGCGTGTTATACGAATTTCACGATAAACTGACTGTTCTGCATTTTTTCGTGTAACAATTCTAATGTCTATGTAGTTGTGTGCAATCTGTCAGTTAAGCTAAGTCATTTTCGTAGGCCCCGAGAATGAAATTATGATTGTGTTAGTGTGTTGCTCTGTGCAGTCGAGAATTTTTTGGGATGCACAAGTAACAAACTTCCCCGCGACCCCTTGCCTATAAAACCGGTTTATTGGAATTATTGGAAGTGTTGATGGAAGAAATGTTATGCCGTGTAACTTGCCTCATTGCTTTGCTTGAACAGTATTTTTCCTATTAAAAAGAAATGCTGTATCAATACTCGAGCAAAGCTTTGAAAAGTCACTAAAACCACTGTGATATTTAAAGAAATGGTCGGAATGTCATGAAATTTTGACACAAATCGTTTGAAGACTATGGGCCTGTGTGAATTCGATGACTAAAATTTAGTGTCGATAATACAGTATTTAGTCTTCTGGCGAGGAGACTAAATTGTTTGACAGTTGACTAAATTGAGGATGAATTTATTTCAAAATAGTTCAATACAACGGAAAATAAAGTGAAGAACTAATAGCCTGTTGTCAATAGTGATATTTTCTACATCCATTTATTTAGGTACTTGCTGCATAAAAAGCATAGGCTGTAAAATTATAAAAGTAAAAATTATTGTCAATTGAATTTAGTCATCAAACGAATTCACACAGCAATTTCCTACATTAACGACGAAAACTGCAAAATTTAGTTTAGTCATCAATTTAGTCCCAATTCACACAGGCCCTATATAAAAATGATATGGATTTGCCAATAGTGGCGGCGCCACCTGTAAGCCAAGCGACAAACTTATTGAGTGATGTTATAGATCCATGTCTTGATGTTCTTCTACGTGACTTTTTGTACTTTCGTTTTGAAGATGACTGTTCTGTAGAATAATCTTTATATAATCTTGAAATAACCGGTCCGGATAACTTAATAATGTGATTTTGGGTAGCTAATAGAAGTATTGGTTGGTGGTCAGTCGGGCGTCGTCGAGAGCTGGACCCGCATTAAAATTTTGTCATTGGTACTGCTGATTCCATCTTAGGTAGAAGTCGTAGAGATCGGAACGACTGGTTCGATAATGAATACAAGCTGGTAACTGAACGTTAGAATGCTGCGTGCCGAGCAATGCAGCAGTCCTAATAACGTCTGTGAACTAAAACAGTATAGAGAGCGACGACAGCACCAGGCGCGGGAGTTCTGCCGAAGAGTCCGCAATTCACACCGCGTTGCACATACTGCAAGGACAAAGAAGGGAATACGAACACAGATCCTAAAGGAATCTTGGAGCGATGAGAAGAGCACTTTCATGAATTGCTAAATGACGAGGTAACCGAGGATTCGGAGGCTCCACCTCTGATGATAATGCTATACTGCCGCCAGTAAGCTTAGAAGAAGTTAGCAGAGCCATCAGCCGGCTTAAAAACAACAAGGCCTCAGGTGCAGACGGCATCCCAGGTTTTTTTTATGTGGCAGTTCTAAGCTCAGGAGTCACCCTTTGTACTACTAGTCCGTTATGTCGTTTGTCACGTCATGGTGCAATGTCTAGCAGTAAGCTTAGTACAGGGGGGAAATAGGTTAAGGGTTATGAGGGTTCGGTAGGGGTGTTAAAGAAGATGGCGATGAACCCTGCATTTGAACTCTTGCATGTTTTTTTTTATGAAAAAACCAAGCTTAGGTGTAACCCTTTGTACTACCAATCCGTCATGTCGTTCAGTTCATGGTGCAACGTCTAGTAGTAAGCTTGGTTTGAAGAATAGAGAGGAGAATAGGAAAGGTTAGAGGGGGTCTGGAGGGTGTAGAAGAAAATGACGATGAACCTCACGTTTGAACTCTAAGGTGTTGTACGAGCTCGGAAATACTGACTGCGGGAGATTATTCCCGTTCTGTTTCCCGTTGTTCTATTCATAAACGAACTTCTAAACCGTATTGTGCGTGAACGGGGGGCTGTAGGGTGAGCCGAGCGGGCTAGTCTTGTGTTGCGGGAAAAGTAATGCCGTAAAACGCGGATATAAAAACCGACAAACCCTAATCAGGACTGAATCGGTGCAAAATAAATCTCTTTTTTCTGTCCTAATACCCAGTACACACAAGCACTCTTAATCATGATTATGACGTCAAAATGGCGTAGACCCATACAAAATCTATGGAAATAAAATGCAGTCTACGTCATTCTGACGTCATAATCATGATTACGAGTGCTTGTGTGTACTGGGTATAAGATTATCACCCGAGTGATTATCAAAATCTATCACCCTAGACAGATAAGCACAAGTTTTTGGAGCTCATTCTGCTATCTCGTAGTAGAAAGTTGCTTATTTCTTGCTTTACCTTAGACGTTCTAAGCGACAATATTAAAGTGCAGTTTTTGACATTCAATGAAGAAGTTTGACCCATTAGATATTCCAAACTTCTAAAGGAATATTCAAATCGCACCGAGTATGTAAAGAAACAAACCTACCAAAAGATGTGTGGCTTTCAATTGACCCAGTTCAACTTTATCCCCTACAATCAGTAAACCATGCTATAAAAGGAAAATTATTGCCCCCTTCACTTCCTAACGAAAATCCTCCCTACTCACAATTAAAATTTAAGTTGTCAACATACATTAAATTAATATTTATGTATGTCATAGCTCCTCCATTGGATGTTACTTGATAAAAAACATTGTATCATTTACAGTTGTGCTTTGTTTGGGTAATAAATAAATAAAACAAGTGGGTGGATCTTGTTCTGAGACACCTAAAAAGAAAATAACTGTCCTAAAACCATTTATGTAATTATCTAAATCAGAAATAAAAAATAATTAAAAAAATCAGGATGATTATTAATAAAAACTGGATCACATTAGCCGCTTGTGGAAATCTTTTTGCTATAAAAAGGTGAACCTAATCATCAGAAAACACCTTTTGGATAAAACTAATCCTTTCGACTCTTCAGAAAGCCTTAGTATTATTTCAGAAAACTGAAACATAATTAGAAATGCTTCTACAATTTTCGAAAATAGCATTGATATATCGAATAATTGAATACAATGAATCTAATAGAAACGAACGTCGAGTGTAGTGCCTAGTCCGACATCAATATTCTAGATACTAAAATAAGAGCTGAGAGCCGGCAATCTCAATAGACGAATCTGCCGGAATTTTTGGTTGCCAGCTTTCTGCAAAAATGAAATTAAGCTAACTCATTTTGGCTGCGCTTTAAATTATTTTCGTTTATGCCACTGCAGATAAAAAAAAGGTCCCGCCATAAACGCGGCCGCAGACGATTAAAGTAAAAATTATTCTAAAGAACATTTGGCAATCAAGTTATCCGTATGAAGAATTTTGATACTACATAATAAAGAAATGGAATATGCAATACCCCACTAGTAAAAACAGCGCTCCAAAAGGTCTTTCAAAGCACCTTTTTCAAAACGAGTAGCGTTTCCTCTTGGAAAGATCCATTTTATTTTAGGACGTGTCTAGGGAGCCGCGAAACGGAGATCTAACGTAGATATAACCGAGACGTAAATAAGCTACTGTTTCCCCTTTACGGCTCCGTTAAATCTACGTAAAAACTACTACATCCACATTAGAGTGACGTACTGCGTATTGCTGCTCCATATGCCTTCTCTAAAGCATCGCAAAGTCATGAAGTTCGATATTGTTTGGCGTTCCATGGAAAAATCACTCTAATGTGGATGTAGTAGTTTTTACGTAGATTTAACGGAGCTGTAAAGGGGAAACAGTAGCTTATTTACGTCTCCGCTGCATCTCCGTTATATCTACGTTAGATCTCCGTTTCGCGTCTCCCTAGACACTCCCTTTATTTTAACATTACATGTCCGCAGAAGAAAGCGTTTTAATTAAGCTGATTTGTAACGCCAACAATGCGCTTTAAACGAAGGTAGAAGCAAGGAGTTCTGCTCACAGCTTCGGCTTGATATGGAACTTTTAACTCGAGCTTCAATAGCTCCATCTCAAGCAGAAAAATTAAGAAAGCAAAGGCAGAACTTGCCTACAGAAAGAAAATACCAACGCTGCGAGTAAGCTTCCAAAATCTGCACATAAAAAGTTCTTTGTTTTTGGTTACAAATGTACGGCAAAGAATTCCACGCCTCTATTTGAAGCGGTGATAATATTTCCTACTTGGACCATACAGTACCTAAATGTAAAAGTGGTGTACCCAACCTTAGCCTATTCCACGTCTGTCGTATTTTCTAGCTAAGATACCATAATATTTGTGCATATATTCACTATGATGTATTTATTTACTTGTACTGTCATAATACCTGCTGGATAAATGCACTTCTATTGGATTAATTGGATTTAGTTTTCCTAAAGCGATTTCAAGACTTCCTTGAACAGTCCTCGTATCTGGTGTTGACTCCTGGGTTTTAATTATGGTTTTCTGTAAACCCCTTTAATAAACACATGTGTTATTATTGATGATTATATTTATTTCTTACCTAAACTGTGTCCCTATATAAGATATATTTAGAAGGTATCTCATTTTTAAAAATATAACTACGACTAAACTAACCTCAATTTGGTGACAGCCGTGATTTTAACACTGCAGTAAAGAACTTCATTCCAGATTCAAACCAATTGCTGATACTACACAAGTCAATACATTGATCAATTTAAACTGTCATTTGCAAGGAAAAGACTCGGAGTTAAGTGTCGAATTGAGCATTAACTTGTTAGTCAACGTTGAAATTTTTCATTGGTTAATCAATAAAAATAAAAAATTACATTCCTAGGCACTAAATATATTTATATAAATTTTGTTATTTTTTCAACAAAAAAAAAAGAAAAAAAATAGATTTTAGAACATCAGTTACATTTGCTGTGGCATTACACAATCACACAGCAAGGCGGGAAATTTTTGCATTTTTAGTACTAATTGTCAAAGTGCCTGGGTGGTTGGTTGCCGAATTCTTAAAGGGATTTGAGTTTGTCGCCTATTTAAAATACATATTTCGCAATATAGATAGTGCCAAGTATACTACAAAGTCAATTAATATTTTTCAACTAATTAACGCTGGAAATTCATGCAGGAAAAAATCTGATAAGGAAGCATGGCAAAAGTTCACATTACAAACGTCGTTGTCCTGGACAATCCGAGTAGCTTTTTTAATCCATTTCAATTTGAGCTCACATTTGAATGCATAGAAGAACTTAAGGAAGATTTAGAATGGAAAATGATATATGTAGGATCGGCTGAATCAGAGGAATACGATCAAGTTTTAGATACAATTTACGTAGGACCGGTACCAGAAGGGAGACACATCTTTGTTTTTCAAGCAGATCCCCCAGATGTTACAAGAATACCAGAGCAGGATGCTGTAGGTGTTACAATAGTTCTTTTAACATGTTCATATCGAGGTCAAGAATTTGTTCGTGTGGGTTATTTTATTAACAACGATTACACAGACCCAGAGTTACGAGAGAATCCACCGGCGAAGCCACAGTTTGATAAGCTTACTAGAAATATTTTGGCATCAAAACCCCGCGTTACTAGATTTAAAATAAATTGGGATGAAGAGCAGAATGGAACAAATGGCAATGGCTTGGATGATGAGCCTCAATTTTTCCAAGGAGCGGGAACTTCTACTATGGAACAGGACATGACTGGAAGTAATATTCATGGCGATGAGGATAGTATCGCATTACCGTGCGAGGATAAAATTAATGAAAATTCAAATTCTCTGGCCATGGAGTGCTAGTGTCTGTTATTTTATGTTAGATGTTAAATTTTGTATGCTAAAAGCTACTCGTAATGTTACACGCAGATTTGTTAATAAGCTAATAATAAGAAATACATATTTATACAAGAGGTGTTCTTATTTATAAGCGAATGTAACGTTGCGCACTGGATTTTATATCGCACTGAGGTAACTTTTGCCCTATTTGTCTTAAATATTTCCACCCTTTCAGATTTGCAGCTAAGACATTCTAAGGAATATTAAATTGTATATTATTACAGCAGTTGTTATAATCAGGCTTATTCTCGTTGTTGAGTGACGTGACAAATTTGTCACTTCGACCTTATATTGGTATTCCCATTGCTATACTAACAGATTTCTGGCAAGTAAATCGACTAAATTCGTATTTAATTGTCACAAGGTGGCGTGTGAAGTTACAATTTCCTCGATACGTGTAAAGGCACTGGCAGTTTCATTCTACCACATCCCTCGTAGTCATGTCACTCGCCAACGAGAATACCACCTAATATTTTTCGTGTTTCAATATTGTGGTTTCTATCGAGGACACGAAACATTTCCTTTGGATCTATGCGAACGTTAAAATTTTCGTCGAGAAGGGTACCTAAATTCAAAAACCCATCACTGCCGCATCAATGCAGAATTCAGCTACAGACTTCAAATTGCAGTCTGTAGCTGAATTCCGCAGTGATGCGGTCGTGATGATTTTTTGAATTTACCCAATTATCCTTCAATTTTTTTTCGTGCCGAACATGAACCGGCCCTAGATCACTTGCGAACATCATTTCAACTACATGTGCCGAAGATGGAAAAGTTAAAGCCTAGTTCGGTGATCGGGCAAAATTTTGCCATCCCTTTAAAATGCATGTAAAAAATCCTGGCAAAATTTTGCCAACGCAAGCAGTCCTCTGTTCGGGTAAAAATTTGCCACAATAAACAAGCTTACAAGTTTTTCTGGTAGATGGATTGTCTAGTTGTGGAGTGCCTCCAGAAATTATTTGGTTATTTTTTGTTGGCAAAAAAGTCGAATGCAGCAGTTAAAATTTGTTTTAAAATTAAAATGGACGGGACAATGGACCTTGGCAACTACAGGATATTCTACAGTTGCAGAAAGAAGCATGTCTTAGGGTCTGTTTATGTTGGAGCTGCGATAAACGAGTAGAGCGGCGATACTAGCGGAGCGGAGATAATGCGAAAAAGGTTTTCAATAGGGCTGTTTATATTGGAGCAAAGCGGTGACTCACGCTTGGTCGCGACCAACGACAAGAGCTGCGATAAAGCTTTGGTCAATTTTCTCCGCTAGTATCGTTAGTATGCAAGCAAGATTTGAGATGGATGTTGACTCGTTAATAAGTCAAGTTTTTTGAGGCCCTCATTGCAGGACAAACTCGACAACAACCATCATAACAGATATGTGTTGGACAAGCTATGGATTGAAGTAGCACAACAATTTGAAAGCAAACGTAAGATTGTAAGTAATAAAACTTTTTATTTATTGTTGGAAAAGGCATATACTAATTTTATAATGGATGTTGTTATTTCTCTAATAATTTTGGCCAAGTCTCTAGATATTTTATTGTGTGTGTGGTACAGGGTATTTTCATTTTATTTATTTTAATTTTTCCAGCAAGTATAGTGCGGAGTAAATGGAAAAATTTACGAGACTGTAGGACTTCAGGACATCTCTTCCAAAGCATAAATCTGGTGATGCTGCAAAGGTCAGTGACTACAAAGGTGAATGGAGCCACTTCAAAAAGCTCTTTTTTTAAAGGATCAATTCACCCCACGAAAATCTAGTGGAAATTTTGGGGAAATAAATACTGGACCAATTCTTGATGAGTCCGATGGAGATGATAATGCCAATCAGGAGCCACCGGATTTTTTCACTGAGCAAAATATTTGTGCATCTCCAGAAGATACAAATATTGTTACCTCACCACCTTTTCGAAGTTCTACTACTTCTTCTGTACCATACCAAGTCGACAGTCTTCGAAACTAAGTGTGGGTAGTGAACTAGTACAACTAGAGAAAGAAAAACTACAATATTTACTAAGTAAGGTGGCAAAAAAGAGGAGGATGATGAAGACCTTAGTTTCTTTAAAAGCTTACTACTGCACGTTAGAAAACTTTCGGCTTTTGATAAATTAGAATACCGTATGAAAGTTATGAAAATAACGCAAGAGTTCACGAAACCCATGGAAAGGAACGCTCTCATATATTGTGCAAATTTTGTGGGATGCTGTCTTAAATCTTTATAAAGGTGATGGTATTCATTGATAGGATGGACACTGTATTCGCGCTCCCCAATTTCAAGCAAATGATAATTTGTAGCACTTGAAAAAAGTAAGACTTCTCGTCGGAATCACTCATATTTTCACCTTTCTGTTTGGTCAGATACTGCTTATTACTGATTATTCTCAGCTCCAACGTGAACACCCCATCTGCACAGCACTACTCACAGCTTTTGTCACAGCTCTTGTCGCAGCTCTCTACTCGTTTATCGCAGCTCCAACATAAACAGACCCTTAGGAGTAGGCTTCGTAGTAGTCGATTATAGATAATGTGATAGAATCAAGCCAATCCGCGCTCGATTATGCTCAATCTTTTCTTCTTCTTTGATCCGTTAGCTGGCGGTCCGAGCGGGACGTCCCCGCAACGGATACGCTGCTGTCGGTGCCGCTGGGTCCCGAACTCTATTCACGATTCGCTTCCATTCTTCTCGGTTTTTGGCGGTGTCTCGAGCCTCGGTAACTGATAATCGTTGATTCTTTAAGTCACCCTCGATATTCTTCAACCAGGTTTTCTTCGGTGCCGATCGCTGTATTCTCCAGTTTGCAGGACGGTCTCGCCAGAGAAGTTTACGTGGCAAGCGGTTATCATCCATTCGGCAAACATGTCCAAACCACCGTAGTCGACGTTTTTGCATTTCTTCTTCGATCAGTGTTTGCTGATCGCATCTTTGTCTGACAACCTCGTTTCGAAGGCGATCACGGAGTGAGACACGGAGGATCTGCCTCAAACATCGCATTTGGAAGACCTCGAGCTTTTTAACGTCCGGTTTGAGCAGTGTCCACGTTTCAGATCCATAAAGAAGAATAGGAAGAATCAACGTTCGGTAAAGACGTAGTTTTGTTTTGATGGAGATATTTGCTCGTTTCCATATGCACCATTTGAGCGAGGCGAATGTTGCTGTTGCCTGGCCGATACGGCTGTGAACGTCGGCCGTCGATGCTACTTTCGTTTCCTCAACCAATGATCCCAAATATTTGAACCTTGGAACCTGTTCGATTTGGGTTCCATCGAGGTGAACACTGGCTCTTGATCCATCCGTTGTGAGCACTTTGGTCTTTTCCGCATTGATTTTTAACCCGTATGATTGGGCGATGCGGGAAATATCGTATAAGATGTCCGTTCCTTCGGCATCCGTGTCGGCGAAAACAGCGCTATCGTCGGCGAACATTAAGTCTGTTACGAAGTTGTTGTCGTCGTATTGAACTCCGAGTCGTCCACCGAATGCTTCACGCATAATCGCGTCGATCACAACGTTGAAGAGAAGTGGCGAAGCGACGTCTCCCTGTCGGACACCCGTCTGAATCGGGAACTCCTCGGATAAGTCGCTTCGAATACGAACGCTGCTGGTTGAGCCACCGTACGACGCTTGGAGAAGTTGGATGATTCTCAATGGCACGTGTTCGGTTACCAAGACTCTCCACAAGCTGTTCCAATCGATGCAATCGAAAGCGGATTTGAAATCGATGAAAACGACGACAATTCGTTTGCCGCAACGAATTCTTTCTTCCATTAACTGACGGAGGGCGAATATTTGATCAATGCATCCTCGATGTGGTCTAAATCCCGCTTGTTCCTCCCGGCTCGTTTGCTCTCGATGTTTCTGTAGCCTCGATTGTATTATTTTCGTAAATACTTTACCGACGATCGAAAGAAGGCTAATACCGCGATAATTCTTGCATTCCCGACTGTCGCCTTTTTTCAAAATTGGGACAACGATCGCTTTCTTCCATACCGAAGGGACACGATCCGAATGCCATATGTGTGTTATGAGGACATGAAGTCGTTGTGATAAGACATCACCTCCAGCTTTGATCATCTCGGCGGTTACTTGGTCTATTCCCGGCGCTTTTCCATTTTTCAGCGACTTTATTGCTGTCTTCACCTCGATAATTGTTGGTTCGGTATCGGGAAACTGATTCATCGGCTGTTCGATAATCGGTGGTTTGGGTGCTGGACCTTGCGGCGGATCGTGGTTATACAGCTGGTGGAAGAATGCTCTCCACCGCTCCAGGCGTTCATGGGCAGAAGTCACAAAAGTTCCATCCGATTTTTTGATGTTGTCGTTTGTTGATGTTGTTTTGCCGCCTAACCGGCGGATTGTCTGGTACAGCGTCCGGTACTCGTGCCTCGACGCCGCTTTTTCCATGTCGGCCGCAACGTTATTCCAGTACGCTTCTCGTTCCAATTTCATTTTCTGCCGAACTTCTTTGTTCAATCTTCGGTATTCTTCAAAGTCGACGTGTTTCATGCGCTTCCGCTGATCGACGAGGTCCAGACAGCTGTCCGAGATCCATGGCTGCGTCCGTTTCCGGATAGTTGGACACAACTCCATTGCACACTCCACAATAGACTCCGACAATTGCCTTTCTTCTACATCGATATCGTCCGGTATTGCGAGCGCCGCGAATTTGTTGGATAATGCCATTTGAAACTCTCGCCCGATGGCCGGGTCCCGTAGGCACGCCCAATTTTTCTTGGCTGGTGGTGGCTCCGTTTTCTTCGCTCTTTGCAATCGCATCTGCAATTTCGCTCGAACAAGATAATGGTCCGATCCGCAATCGGGTCCACGCATTGCACGTACGTCTTTAAGCGTCGATCGGAATCTTGTGTTGATCAAAACGTAGTCTAACATCGCCGAGTCTTTGCCGGATGGATTTCGCCAGGTGAGTTGGTGTTTGAGTGGATGGCGGAAAATGCTGTTGCCAACGATCAAGTTGTTTGACGATGCGAATGAAAGCAGGCGTAAGCCGTTGTCATTAATTACTCCGTGTCCGAATTTGCCCATGGTTTCTTCCCAGCCGGTTCGATCTACTCCTGAATGTGCATTGAAATCCCCCGCGAGAATTATTAATTCGGTTTGTTTGAGGTATCATATCCAGCGTCTGTTGAAGCTGATCGTAAAATTCGTCCTTGTTCGTGTCCGTGCTGGTCTCGGTTGGCGCATAAACGGATATGATATGGGTCTTGATCGTTCCACTGATGGTTATAACCGCCAAACGCTCGGATATCGGTTGGAATGCGATAACGCTGCTGGCGGCCCGTCGGTCGACCATAAAGCCGACGCCGGCCTCTCTTTTCTCACCACCGGAATAGTAAAGCATCATCGTTTCGTCGATTGTTGGCGGGACGATTGTCAATATCCCGGATCCGGTAAGCCGTAGTTCCGATAGCGCAGCAATTGATATTTTGCATTTTAACAATTCCATTGCTATGATTTCCTTTTGACCAACGTGATGTCCTGTTCGTACATTCCACGCAGCGAATTTTAATTCCCTTTTCGGTGTGACTAATTTGGGTGTTCGGCCAGTAACCCACTTCTCACCAGCATCCCTGGTCCCCAGTGCTGGCGCATCGGCTGCCCCGGATGCAGTAGCATTATTTCGGCCAGTAACCCACTTCTCACCAGCATCCCTGGTCCCCAGCGCTGGCGCATCGGCTGCCCCGGATGCAGTAGCATTATTTCGTGAATGGTTAGTTCGTGTATCCATGCGGTTTCTTGCCTAGTTTTTTACGGTCAACTCGGCAGGTCGACAACCCTCCTCCTTTCACACCCTGGACTTGGGACCAGACGAAGGCGGAGTTATGCTCAATACAACTCCGAATGAAGTTCTTCACCCTCTTGGTCATAAACGTACATGCGGAGACGGAGGAGAAAGCGGACACGACAAAGGACACTTTCTATTATAAGCTTGAGCACGCATATGACACGACCCCTTCCAATGACATCAAGATGGTGATAGGAGACCTGAATTCCAAAATTGGAAGAGAGAACTGGCACAAACCGACCATTGGAAAGAAAAGTCTCCACGAAACATAGGACGATTACGGACAACGTGTTATCGGTTTTGCGATGAGCAAAAATATGATCGATACTTTCCAAGAAAGGATATTCACAAATACACATGGCAATCTCCCAGCGAAAGATACTGCAACCAAATAGACCATATTCTCACAGACAGAAAGGCATTATAGAATACAGATCAAACAAGAAGGCGAATTGCTTTCAGCAGCTATACATGAACTACTATGCTGCATCGAGGGGCCTCAATGATCTGGGGGTAAGGTGCCTGACTTCTTCCCTCTTTACATTCTTGATTCCTTCTGCCATAGCCTTCTTAGCCCTTCCCTGCTCCACCAAAAGCGCACGTCTTCGGATGGTTCATGAGATTCAACTCGTTTCAGGAGTCATAACACTCCAGCGAGTTGTTTCTCGGATGCCCCGATGTCAAAGTCACGATAGTAATGGTTGGGAGTAGTTGGACTAAAAATATCGCGGGTAGGTTGTAGCAGTTACTTCCCCGACTAGAGCTGCTGTTCGACATTGCAGTCTATACGTAGAAAATAGATTGTCGACAGTATAAAAGGCCTTTCCTGAGACCTCTAATCTTTCACATAAAAAAAGGAGGAACGAAAAAATGCCTGAAGATTGAGAACAAAGCATTATCTGCCCAATACACAAGAAAGAGGACAGATTCAACTGTGGAAACTATAGAGGCATGACCAATATAATTAATGCCAGACTGGAACCTTATGCATAAGCCGCAATAAGTGAGTCCTGGATCCAGCAGAAATAGATCAACAATGGATCAACTTTTTTCAATAAGACAAATCCTCCGAAAATGGTGGGAATGCAACATCGGCGTGTATCAACTTTTCACTTCAAACAAGCATCGACAGGGAAAAAATGCATGGACCTAAACATACCCCTAAAGATAGTGAAGCCGACGAAAATGACAATGTAAAATACAAGGGGTACAGCCAGAATACAAGGAGAATTGACGGAGTCCTTCCCGGTCAAGCAAGGCTTAAAGCATGCTATTTAATCTTTGCCTAGGAGGAGTAATTCGCAAAGTAAACATTGATATGAACGCAACCCTGCTTAACAAATCAAAACAATTGGCTGGATATGCCGACGATATAAACTGTCTTGCCCTGCTTTGTTAATTCAGTCGAGGGTGAAACAGAAGAAATCACAACACCACCTAGTATAGGGGTTATAGCTTCGAACGGTTAAACGAATTTAACTACCTGGGGTCCTCAGTCAGTAAAGACAACGATACAACAAAAAAGAATAAACGCCGCAAACAGAACATACTTCTCACTACTGCCAGTAATGAAATTCAGAGACATCCACAGAAAAACCAAAATTAGAATCTACAAAACCATCATACGTACAGTAGCTATGTAAGGATGTGAAGCATGGAGTATCCCCCAGAAATCCGCAGACAAGATGGGAATAGGAGGAGAGGAAGGTTCTCCGGTGACTGAATAGCTGATAAAAACAAATAGTTTTGAAGTTAAACTTTATAAACGTATCAATCTATTAAAACACATCCCCTAGAAGTAGAAAATATGTTTTGCCTAATGAATTTGGATGTAAAACATTAAATTTAAGCTATTTTGTAAATTTAGATTCAATAAAAACGTGATTTTTGATATATAATATATGTTATTAATTAATTTTCAGCGTTAATACAACAGGAAACATCGTCATTTCTGGTAGATTTGGGATGTGAAGTAACGACAAAAATACTTTTACAGATATAAAAATAGTTTTTTTGTCCGATTTGACATGTAATTGCCCTAATATAACAAATAGAAGTGGGTATAGATTCTTTGAAACGTGGTGACCTTCCGCGCATG
Source organism: Thereva unica (assembly GCA_949987705.1). Classification (NCBI taxonomy): domain Eukaryota; kingdom Metazoa; phylum Arthropoda; class Insecta; order Diptera; family Therevidae; genus Thereva; species Thereva unica. Next base: position 60,965,984 of record OX465282.1, read on the forward strand.
TACTCCTGCAAAACTCTACAAAATGTTTCAATGCTCGGACAAAGCTTTATTTAACTCCTCCTATCAAAATTACTTGCTGCCATTTAATCAGTCTATCCATCCATCCATCCAATGGCGCTACAACCCAAATCGAGCCTTGGCCTCCTCTAGGGCATTTCTCCAAATTTGACGGTCCCTTGCAGCATGTCTCCAGTTCCGGATATTGAGCATTGACTCTGCGTCAGCCGTCACAGAGTCTATCCATCTCCTCCTGGGTCTACCTACCGGCCTACTTCCCGAAATTTCTGATGCCATAAACTGTTTTGGGATGGATTTGGGATTTGGATTGTCCTCCATTCTGATTATGTGGCCGGCTAGTCTCAGTCTGTTGATTTTTATGAAAGTTGAGAGTTGTGGGTCGTCAAAAATTTCATACAACTCGACCTTCCCACGATGTTTACGTCATCCGCATATCCAAGTAATTGTACCGACTGGGTAGCTATTGATGCACTTCGCTGGACTGACGTTTTCCTTATCACCCATTCTAGGGCCAGGTTGAAAAGCATGGGGCCAGTCCATCTCCTTGTCTAAGCCCTTGACGTACTTCGAACTCCTCTGTAACAACATTTTGGATCCGTACTTTCGCCAGTGAGCTATTAGTGGCGCATTTGATTAGTTGTACCAACTTTGAGGGGACTCCTATTTCCGATAAGATCTCGTATAGCCTCTCTCTGTTTATTGAGTCATATGCCTGTTGAAAGTCGACAAATATCTGGTATACATCTACATTCCTTTCCCAGGTTTTCTCCAGCCTTAAGGTCAGCAGTTGGTCCGATGTTGACCTGTTTGTCCTAAAACCAGCTTGATATTCTCCTATAAGGCCTTCCGCTATAGGTTCCAGTTTTTGTTTCACAAGGATTGTGAAGATTTTGTAGCTGGTGCTGAGGAGTGAGATGCCTCTGTAGTTTTTGCAGTTTAATTTATCTCCTTTCTTGTATATTGGACCTATAATCGCTTTCTTCCAGTCCTCTGGTATAACTTCTTCCTCCCAGATGGTGCATATGAGTTCGTGTATTGTTCGTAATAGTTGGGGTCCTCCTTCCTTTAGCAGCTCAGCTGCTATTCCATCGGCGCCAGGCGATTTGTTGCTGTTCTGCCTTTTTGCAGCTTCCCGCACCTCATCCAGTGTTGGTGGTTCTATTGAGATGTTATCTTGGGGAATTACAAATGCCTCTGTCTCTGCATTCTCGTTTCATATGAAGATAGGATTCAATAGGTTCTGAAAATACTCTCTCCACCTTTCCTTTATCCTATCAGGATCTGCCAACAAGTTCCCATCTATGTCCTTGCAGATGTCCGTTCTTGGCTGAAACTTATTGGTGATCTGGCGAGTTCCTTTGTACGCTTGTCTAATTCTCCCTTCATTGAAGTCTTCCTGTATCTGTAAGATTTTCCTATTTAGATATTCCCTCTTCTTCTTTCTGCACAGCTTGTCTTCGATTTTTCTTTTGACGTGACAACGTCTAGTAAAACGATGAACGCCGGCTTCATGCACGAAAAATGTTGATTCATTGTCCCGTTATGTCCCGTTAAGCTCGAGAAAGCATTGATGAAATGATTGCATACTTTTATGAATAAAATTGAATCATTTATATTAAATTATCATTATTTTGTATGGATACAAAAAGGAGTGAAATGAAATATTCATTTTGATTGATAAATTAGCTTTTATTTGCACTAAAGAATTCAAATATGTTTATTACTTATTTACAAGTGTAGTAACAAATTCATTTACAACTTTTATACATGTCTGATATTTAACTTCTTCCAAGAAAAGTAGGAAATAAATGGGAGCGTTTTCAAGTGTAGTGTGTTTAGCGTTCGGCTTGCACCGGCATCTATCTCTCTGACGTTGTCACGTTAAACTATCGTCCGTAAACCCTCTTTATTTTCCTTGAAGACTTCCATCCTTGCTCTTGTTGGCCTTGCGATGTACTCTCGGTGGCTCTGGTTTCTTTCTTCAATTGCGGTTCTACAGTCTTGGTCAAACCAATCAATTCTAGTCTGTTTGGGGGCCCAGCCTAGTTTGACGTGACAACGTCTATTAAAACGATGAACGCCGGCTGCATGCACGAAAAATGTTGACTCATGGTCCCGTTATGTCCCGTTACGCTCGAGAAAACATTAATGAAATGATTGCATACTTTTATGAATAAAATTGAATCATTTATATTAAATTATCATTATTTTGTATGGATACCAAAAGGAGTGAAATGAAATATTCATTTTGATTGATAAATTAGCTTTTATTTGCACTAAAGAATTCAAATATGTTTATTACTTATTTACAAGTAACAATGTGTAGTAACAAATTCATTTACAACTTTTATACATGTCTGATGTTTAACTTCTTCCAAGAAAAGTAGGAAATAAATGGGAGCGTTTCAAGTGTAGTGTGTTTAGCGTTCGGCTTGCACCGGCATCTATCTCTCTGACGTTGTCACGTTAAACTATCGTCCGTAAACCCTCTTTATTTTCCTTGAAGACTTCCATCCTTGCTCTTGTTGGCCTTGCGATGTACTCTCGGTGGCTCTGGTTTCTTTCTTCAATTGCGGTTCTACAGTCTTGGTCAAACCAATCAATTCTAGTCTGTTTGGGGGCCCAGCCTAGTGCCTCTTCTGCTGCCCCCTTTATGCTGCTTTTGACCTGTTCCCATTTGTCGTTGATGCTGGGCTGCTCATCTACCTCTCTCAAGTTTTGTACGACAGCATGTTGGTAGGCATCTCTTATTTCTTCCCGTTTTAGCTTATCTATATCGTATTTTGGTTGAGTTTGCCCTCTATGCATTTTAGTTGCTATCCGGGCTCTCAATTTCACTTTGACCATATTGTGGTCCGAGCCACAGCACGCTCCTCTCATTGTTCTTACGTACAGAATACTCGTGGCCCCTCTTCTTTCAATTAGGACGTGGTCAATTTGATTATTAGTTCCTCCGTCTGGTGACTACCACGTCATCTTATGTATATCTTTGTGCGGGAACATTGTTGAGCTTACTACCATTGCGTTTGAGCTTGCGAAATCGATCAATCGACTACCATTGTCATTGGTAACGTTATGTAAGCTATGCTTTCCTATTACTCCTAGGAACTCCTCTTCTTTTCCTACTTTGGCATTCATATCTCCAAGCACCATTTTAATATCGTTTGACGGTATTAACCTGATGGTGTTTGTTAGCTCTTGGTAGAATTCCTCTTTCTCCTCATCCGTTTTCTCTTCTGTGGGCGCGTGGACGTTTATAAGACTAATGTTATGTAGCCTTGTTTTAATGCGAAGTGTGCATATTCTATTGCTGACTGGTTTGAAGTCCAGAATCAGAGATTTCATTTCCTTCTCTATGATGAATGCTACTCCGAACTCTCTTCTTCCATTTGATGATCCGCTAGAGAGTACCGTGTGGGTTTTTAGATCCATTATACCACTGTGGGTCCAATTTGTTTCCTGAAGGGCTGGCTGTGATCCTTATGCTATATTTTTCTAGTACTAATAAAAGCGAACGCAGAGCGCCCGTTCTGTTGAGCGTCCTGACGATCCATGTTCCAAGATCGTATTCCATATTCCGTTGCCTGAGTCGTCGCCGTTGAGTCCGTCCTGTCCGAGGCCTGCCTTGAGGATTCGTGACGAGTAGGTTTTTACAGTGGAAGGTTGTCAGCCTGCCGCCCAACCTGGAGGGGACACCCGATGTAAAATCTACATCTTCGTGGAGGTTGAGGTAGGATTCGGTAGCATATCGGAAAATCTTAGATCGTGAAGACCTTAGATCGCAGGGGGCGTTACCCAAGATTTATCTCTTTGACGTACCGGCACCATCAAAGGTCCCTGAGGCCGTTGCTACCATTTGACCCCCAATCAGTCACGATTACATATTGCTAAAGGATGGTGCATTTTTCTGGGACTTCAATGATTATTTAAAAAAAATATGAGTGTGCTTAAGACCACACTTTAGAAGTAAAACTTTTGTGCCCAACGGCTAGTAATATGCAATAGATATAGTGGAAAGTCTGTCGGATCTATAGTACGCTTGAGAAAATTCAGGCCAACGATAGATGCAGGAACAATAGTGACGAATATACTGACGGACTTGATACAAATACTATTTGAAAATATCAATATTTATGAATTCTTATTTACATTAAAACCTAAAAGTAACCGAGTAAAAATAGTTTTTATTGGCTATTGAAAAGCATACACGCGGTGCACCTAGTGCATATAAGTGCGCATCCCACACGAGTATGGGATACTACTGCCACAGGCACGAAAATCTAAACATTCGCCTCACGGAAGTAAGCTGGTGACATATGCAAGCGTACATGCATTGCATTCAGAGGTTCATAAAATTGCATGGTTTTTTTCCGTCCCGGCTTTCACAGATAGCCCGAAAATCTAAGTAACGAGTGCATGCAAGGTGCATGTGTTTGTTGTGCATACTTGTGTGTGCTATTTCGAATGCGGCATTACAGAAAAGTTAAAGGTAGTCCGACCTTTGCGTGGCCTGCATTCCATTCATGGAACATTCCGTCAGGTCGCATTTGAATACACACACTTCTATATTTGTCGAAAAAGCTTGAAGGGATTACTGAAAAGACTAAATTATAAGTGAAAACACGTGAGTTCAAAATTTAAACGATTTATTACAAGCGTACGCTACAAAGGCTCATGACGAACTGATCTCTAAAAATCTGAAGGTCACTCATTGAAGCAACGAGAGTACGTAGATGGATTATGATGCAAAACTTCCTTTTACGAAGATGTTAAAGGCTGGCACATAGGGAGTGACATGTCCGAGTTATTTTTCACAATATTATTTATCAACGAATTGAACGCATGTACGCTTGGATATGTCACCAGCTGTATGCATGGTCCGCTTCCGCTACATTCATGATCATTAATAATTGCATCCGCATCGGCATAGACTATTCCAAACCCAAGTATTGTTTTACCAAGCAGTCCCCCAATCACATCCCATGAAGCTTTACCTACGCGAGCCGCTTTACCTACCCGAACGAGAGCCAGTCTACTTGAGTATGGTATTGGCACCATTTATGGCCACCTAGCCATTTCTTCGTCCCATACAATCTTTTAGGGAGCCAATTAGTTTTAAAGGGAGCAAAAAGAAATGCAAAAAAAAATCAACCTTTTTTCAAATTCTTGGCGTAGTTGAACATAATTTATTTTAGCTGATTAAACCGAATTTGAAGCATAAAGTTGAAAAAATATTTTTTTTAAACCTTTATATTTTCAGACGATGTAGGGATAGTTTCAGCCCTTTACTATTATCCCTTATCATAAAATTTGCTTTGTTATAAATCAACCACTTTTGAATATACATAAATATTGCAAAAAATGTATTTTATTGTTTTGATTGTTTTTGATTATAATTAAAATTGTCGCGAAAATCCTTAAAAAAGGGAGTTTTTAAGTATATTTAAAGGTGACATGCATATTTTAAGACTGTGGGACCCCGATTTTCGTAATCAGCGACCCAAAAAACATATCAGGAAAGATTTTCACAACAGTTTAATGTTTTGACATAAACGATTCGTCGATTTGTGCAAGTTAAATTGTAAATTGTAATTTAAAAAGGGGAAAGGTCCAGCACATCTCACCAAAGGGGAATTGGGTGCCAATTTAAAACAAGAGCACCTCACACATTTAATTCACCACTCCCTTTTTTCATTCTAAGCACCCAACCAATGACGAACGGTTTTAACAGCTTCGGTTTTATTAATTGAAGCGTGCAAAAAGTATTTTATATTGGAGACAATAACAAAATAAACGTAAGAAAGATGTATTGTTCATTTCTTCTTTCATTTTTTCATTTTTGTTTACATCGTTCGGCATTTTAAGAAAGTCTCAAGTGTTTATACCGTAACTTCCCGCCAGTGCTACATGTTTGGCCACGCCAAAAAGCAGATCCACTTGCTCAGACTGCGCCGAAAATTCTTGTGGTATATATGCCGCTTCCAACATGTCAGTCAACTCCAAAGTGTCCGCGGTATAAGCCCGGCCAGTGACCAAACCACAAGAAAAATCTCAAATAATTCACCTCTACATAATGGTGAATTTGTATTCCTATAATGAGATAAAGCAAAGTCTGAGCGACAACGTAGCGAACATGCCAGAAAATTTATGCAGTAAGGCAGAGTGTATTTTAACTGTTGCACACACAGCCCCGAGTTTCTTCGCCTCTGTATCCCGTCCACTCCATTTCCCATCGTTATACGAAAGTTCTGACGATTTTTCATGTGTAGGAGCGTTACGCGAATGAAATTGATTCACTCTCATGTAATTTTTTTTAAGCAAACGTCCCTAAAGAAGTTTTACTTCAAAAATTTACAAATTATGAATGAAAACGCTTCTTTTGATATATTTTTTTATTTCAAGGTTTTTGTATTTTACACATTCGCTACAGAAATAATTTATTTAAATTTTTTGTGTCACGGAGTTTGAAAAAATCTAAACATTATACACTGAAGAGCACTTAAAATTAAAAAAAAAATTATTTATTTTGACCCACTGGTACCAACTATCCCTCATTTATTTACATTCGCTTTCAAATCTAAGGGTCTTTATCGTCACCAGTATCATCGCCGTTGTTATCATCGTATTCAATCCGTGTATCTCCACGAGTATTCATGTTACATGTGGTAAAACCAGTTTTGTAGGTTTACTCTCAGTCTACACGGCAGGGAGTTCACCCCGCGTAACTTTCATGTCTTTACAAGGAGATATGAAAGTGTATGTAATGCTTCTTCTTCCCTTTTATAAAATGGTTATTCATATCTGCTTGATATAAGAAGTGACCATATTTATACTTTTGTGTCAAAACTTTTAATTGAATTAATCGTAACGTCCGGCTTTATGTTTTGCAATTCCTTTTGAATGAATTGTAGATGTTCTGTTCTTTTATATTTTTTCAAATAATTAATATGTTTGATTATACAAACACTCGCACTGCCTATATAAACTTATTAGCTCACGGGTTTGCTCTTTTGTCCAATTGTCTGCTATATCTTTTATGTAAATTTTACAAATCATCCCAAAAAAGTTTGTAAAATGTCCACCATTTTATTTTTCACTAAAAACCGAAACCGATATGCAAATTTTCACAAAAAAGTCTTAAAAATGTCCACCATTTCATTTTTTAATAAAAACCGTGGCTGTTATGTTGGAAAAATACGCAAATTTTTACCAAAAAGTTTTTAAAATGTCCACCATTTCATTTTTCACTAAAAACCAAAACTGATATGCAAATTTTTACCAAAAAATCTTAAAAATGTCCACCATTTCATTTTTCACTAAAAACCGAAACTGATTTGCAAATTTTTACCAAAAAATCTTAAAAATGTCCACCATTTTATTTTTCACTAAAAACCGAAACTGATATGCAAATTTTCCCAAAAAAGTCTTAAAAATGTCCACCATTTCATTCATTCAAAAACCGTGGCTGTTATGTTGGAAAAATACGCAAATTTTTACCAAAAAGTTTTTAAAATGTCCACCAATTCATTTTTCACTAAAAACCATAACTGATATGCAAATTTTTACCCAAAAGTCTTAGAAATGTCCACCATTTCATTTTTTAATAAAAACCGTGACTGTTATGTTGAAAAAATACGCAAATTTTTACCAAAAAGTTTTTAAAATGTCCACCATTTTATTTTTCACTGAGAATTGTACACTTTGAAGGGCCATATGCGAATGACAATCCAGTTTTTGTTTTTGTAAATTTCAGAGCCAAGAAAGAAGAAGATTAAAAGTAAAGAAGCACATTGGCATGTGTGTTAGTTTTCACGCCGAAAATTTTTGTAGAAAAAGTAACAACACCTCTTTCTTGCCGCCTCGCCTCTCTCTTCTAAAAAATCGGTTTTACCACAGGGCCAATGTCGCTAGTTACCTCTTCCGCAGCTTCAGTACTAAGCAAAAGGGAGCACTCTAAGCATTCCTAGCCCAACCTCATTAAATTTGTCGTGTTTTCTTATGTTTTTCCCTAGTACTGCTCACCTCATGATAGGAGTCGTGTTCCTTTTCTGCTATTTTCGACTCGCTTTTACTTGGAACTACACCTGGCCTCACAGAGGAGGAGATAACCAGAGCAGTTTCGCAACTAACATGAACTAGGCGAAAGCCAACACTTTGTGTCTATTGTGAATTACATTTACTGTGAAGCTCATAGATGGCTTTTGATTGTTTTAGGCTATTTTTAAACTCTTTTCTTTACTTTCACTTCGGAGCATCAAATCTTGTAACGTTAATTTAACCGCCTTTTACTCAATGCAAATGGATGAAACTTTGCAGGCATACATATTCCCGATGACAATACACGAATATGACATTTTGTTACATTTTTTGTTGTTGATTTTGTTGTTGAGTAACAAAAAACGATTTTTAATAAAAAATGCTTGGAATTATTCGTTCTACTCAATGTAATCTTAAAATTCACTTCCCTTCAATAAAAATTGGTAAAAATTAACAGACATGTGTATTTCCGACGAAAACACACGAAAAAGATTGTTCCAAATTAAACATGGCGGCCTAAAAAATATGATGGATTACATTTTTCTTTACAAGCCACTCGTTCGATATGGGTATCAAATGAAAGGTTATAACAAGTTGAATACAATTAGCGTCATCCTAAATTCAAAATGGCGGTAGAAAAATGGCGGCATAAAAGTGGCGGCCAACACAAAACAGAGGATCAATTTTTCTTTACAACGCGCTCGGCATGGGTATCAAATGGAAGGGAGTGACAATTAGAATACTGTTGTTTGTGTCCCGTCATTTCAATTCAAAATGGCGGCCAACACAAAATGACGGTTTACCCTTTTATTTACTTCGCTCTCGGTATGGATATCAAATGAAAGTGTATTAAAGTGAGTAAGAAAGTAAACTGTATGACGTCGTTTTAAATCAAATATGGCGTTCACTAAAAAATTGGCGGAAGACATAACATAGCTACCAATAGCAAATAAAAATATGATTTAAAAAGATGCAAAAAAATATGTTTCCAGTTTTTAGTTTTTATTGCTCCAGCCAGTATACGCGAGCACACTAAATTTCAAAATGTAAAAAAAAAAAATTGGCAGTTATAGGGACTGCCGATAAAAGTGAAAACTTAGAACTTAGATGTTGAAATTCGATTCTTTTGAAGTAATACAAAATTCTATATTTCTTGAAAGGACTGAATCTTTTTGATTGCAGTATTTTCATTAGGACATTAACCAACTTATTAAAATATGTAGCACAAGTAACTGCGTCTTCATTAACAAGTGTACTTTTTTCTATAAAATTTAATGCTGCTGCATCTTCAACCGATATCTCAGAATTATTTTTTAAATTATGTAATAATTGTAGCAATTTTGACCATCCTATTTCATTAGCACTTATTGTAAAAAAGATACAATCGGGTTATAGTAACTAAAGTAAGAAATGAAAATGTTTGATTCAAATTTATCTAAGTATCGCGTAAAAACCGCATCGATCGTCGTTTTATATTTGGTAGTACTAAGTTTCCGATCATTGGACATATGTAAATTAAGTGTTGCATTTAAAAATTCAATTAATGGTAGATTTTTATCATCTGCAAAGTTAATATTGAAGTCTCCACTTAAAATCATCGGTACATTATCATATTTTTCGCCGAATCTTTTTTCGAGAATTTCAGAACCTTCTTTTGTATAAATCATCAAATTTTCGAATAAAAATTGTTGTATCAGTCTCATAGATTTTCCAGGCGAAATATAAACGGCAACCATTAATATGTCGTGCCCATTCTCGGAACTGCAACGAGCAACGCATATTTCGCCTATATCAGAAACATTAACACCAATGCTTCTAGTGAATTTAGTATGTATGTCCATATATGAAGTAATGAAGTGTGACGTATCTTGAGTATTATGATAAATAGCTGCTCCTGCTGCTGGAACTTCGGGTCTTTTATAACTTACAACAAAGTTGAAATTCGGAACATCAAGTGGTTCTTCGTTTTTCATACGAGTTTCTGACAAAAGCAGAACATTTGAATTTTTTACGATAGCATCATTTTTTAGATCAGCTGCATGCGCATGCAAACTTTGACAATTGAATGAAAATATCGATAATCCTTTTTTGTTGGAGATGAATTCTAGAAAAGTTTTGGTGACCGTTTGTAGTGTATTGTTTTGTAACCTTTTCAATTCTAACGTTAGATCCTCTCGATGACTTGTTGATCTTTTATGATGTTTATCTGTTTCTGAAGCATTTAGCGGTGTTCCAGTTCTACCAATCCAAAATTTCCAGCTGCTGCTAATATTTTCTTGAGTAACCAAAAATAAACCTTGAATCCTCGTGACTCTTGTTAAAGCGACGTATACTAATTCTCTAGGATGTTTGCGATCGTATTCGTAGACAATTGCATCATAAGTACCTCCCTGTGATTTGTGAATAGTCATTGCCTAAGCAGAAATAAGTGGAAAATGTTTTCGTTTCGGTTATGGTTTTATTGTTATTGAGTGGTATGGATGATGTCTGAGGAGTGATTGGCACAGCATCATCGTCAAGATTAAGGCGGACACTAAGATTCCTCGATTTTGTAGCTCGTTTTCGTCCACATAGTTTTGAAAATTTCATCCAAATTCTTATGATGTCATGGTTTTCATCTCTCTAGACATCTTCAGGATCAAGGATCCAAACAAATTTGGAAAACAGATATTTAACACATCAGTCAAAATGACTGGTTTTATATTTTCATTTTCGATACTTAATTGAATAATAGTAGGCGGTCAGATTTATTTTTTTATTCAAAATCAAAAAGTTTTTGATTATAATCGATTGAGCGCGTGCGCCAGTCATGAGCATGTCGGTGACGCGAACCCATAACATTTTCCCCTATCAAAAAGTGCCCAACGCGGCTAAAGAAGTTTTCACTTCAAAAAAACGTAGAGTGCTATTAGATTTTTGAGGGGTCATCAAATTGTGCATTTTTGGGATGCACTTGAGAACTGTTGTAAAGAAACAAATACAAAACATGTTAAAAAGTTTCCTTATTTAACATGATAATCTAATTAAAAGTTTGGAAATTGTAATGTATTAATTAACGCTATTCGTTACTAAAAAGTAAAAAATAAAAAAGAGAAAAAATTTTTTTTTAAGAAACTCTTTTCTTTACCTTAATATATTGATCAGTTGTGAACACAAAATTAATATAAATACTAAAAAAATCGACTAAAAGGTAAAAAATAAGAAGATTTTAAACAATATAAACTTTTAAATCAAAATGGAAAAAATCTCACACATTCCTTAAAGAAAAGCGTGGGGCGCCCATACCAACCTGAACTTAAAAAAACATGACTGCCGTGAGTACATTTTAACATTTCAGACAGCTACGAATTTTCACTAATTGAGCATTTTGTTTCATAAAAACGCACCCCACGCTTTTCTTTAAGGAATGTGTGAGATTTTTTCCATTTTGATTTAAAAGTTTATATTGTTTAAAATCTTCTTATTTTTTACCTTTTAGTCGATTTTTTTAGTATTTATATTAATTTTGTGTTCACAACTGATCAATATATTAAGGTAAAGAAAAGAGTTTCTTAAAAAAAAATTTTTTCTCTTTTTTTTTTATATAAAAACGTCTATAAATAAAATTTCACTCGAATAATTATCTAAAACTATTATCTTTCGTTTACTTTAAAAATTTGTCGCATTAATTTCCACTATGTAGCAAATCCTTCTAACGTTTTATTTGTATGCCATGAAATAACATCAAAAATATTAGGTTAGGTTTTACTCAAATCGACAAATATTTTACTCCGCAGTACTTAAAAGTAGAAAAGGAACACAGCTAGGGATGATACAAGTAACCAGCTGAAAGTGTCCACATTGGTATTTATCCTTGACGTTTTACTACAATGGTATTGTTTCAGGTATTTGTAAGCCTTGTGTGTTTTTTGCATTTTTAGGGGGGACGCCCATGTTTTAGGACCGCGGGACCTCGATTTTCGTGATCAGCAACCCCAAAAACGTGTAGGGTTCGATTTTCTTGACGGTGTCATTTTGGAACACCCCCACCCAACACCCCCTCGCAAGTCTTTGGATAGGTGTTGCACTGTTTTTTTGAAATAAGACAGTACTTGGTTTTGGTGGGGCTGAATTCAACACGATTTTTTCTTCCCCACTCTAGTTTGGATTCTAGATATCCCATAAGTTTTTTGTTGATTATCGTCTCCATGGTTTTGGAGAAAATAGAAGTAATTGCTATTGGGCGGTAGTTGGAGGGATTGTCGAGTCACCTTTTTTCTGCATGGGCTGAACATGGGCAAGTTTCCAAGAGTCTGGATAAACTTCGGAAACGTATGATAGGTCAAAAAGATTGTGCAGAGGTTTAGCCAACGGTGAGGTGCATTGTTTTAAGACGATAGGGGGTATATTATCGGGTCCAGTGGATTTGTTAGCATTGAGCTGCTTGACGCACCTGTACACCTCGCGAGTCCTGAAGGATACCCTGTCCACTGAATGGGCACTGTGCTCGGAAACAGGAGGAAAAAGTTTCGGGTAAAGAAGAATTTGAAGCGAACAGAGCTGCTAATAAATCGGCTTTGGATTTGCTGTCTTTTATCACCTTCTTAGTTGAAGTTGTAGTGATATTCTCTTGATAGAACTTATCAAGGACCAGAAGTTTTTCCTAGCAGAGGCTGCATTAAGGAGTTTACTTCTCAATTTGTTGCCAGATAAGGTTTTGACTTTTCTGATGATGACTTTACAGGAATTTCTTAGTAGTATTTTTTTTATGTGGAAGACTAGAGGCTCAGGAAAAGCTCTTTATACTGTCGACAATCTATTTTCTTCGTATAGATTGCAATGTAGAACAGTAGCTCTAGTCGGGAAGGAAGAAACTGCCACAACCTAGCCACGATATTTTTATTCCACCTACTCCCAACAATTACTATCAACCTTCTGTTGGGCTTAGGTCTCACAGATTTGGTAGAATGGTGAATGAACTAAAGCATTCCTGCCTGTAGGATCCTGGTGATACGGTTAGGGGCAGAGTTGACATTTTTATTTCTGAAACACAGATCCCAGTCAGTAGATTGGAAAAAATTAATAAGTCCCAGTCAATTGGCCTTCCATACAGTTCTTCTAACTGGTTTGCGAGAGGTGGGAAGTTAGCGCTGACTAGGCAGTGGCTGAGAAGTGAATCAACTTCGACGGAGTAACGCGCTGGATGAAAAGTAAGAAAAAGATCAAGGACATAGGTTCCTTAATCAGCAACATCAGGGACTCTCGTGGGATGATGCACAATTTGATGTAAACATTGGTGTCTGCAAAGACCTCGACGTCCAAATGTATAACCAACACAATCGATTGTCGGCCAATCAAAACTTATGGGTTTGATGAAAATCTGGATGTACATCCAATTAGACCGTGTATGGGAGCCTTAAGAGATCTTTATTTTTCTCATCATACAAAAAGTGTACATTTTCTACACATGCCAAATTACTTCGTTTAAGTTGGGCCAGTCATGTTCAAAGAATGGATGACTCAACCACGGTCAAGGTTGGAAGACGGTGTTAAGGTTGTTACAGCAAAACTGCTCAATACAAGAAACTGAAGGCAAGCTGCGGAGGTGGAGGAAGAATCTGATGGAGAGCAGGTATCGTAAACATCTTAGAGTTCAAAGATTGCATTTGAAACGTAAATTTCGCCATCTGTTCGGCCATCCCCTAGACCTCTCTAAACTTATCCTATACGCTTCTACAAGAGATTGTTGTATATGTATCATAGTACATATACAATTGCTAGAGATAAGTTATAGAAGAAGTCTGTACACTACCATGGTAACACTGTGAGTAAAGAGTGTTAGAAATTAAGAATTGTATGGCACTTGAAGTTAAATCCGTACGTGGTTAGCATTTAACTAGTAGATTTAGGATTGTAAATATAATAAAGTTAAGATGGAATAAAGACACGGCCTTTTATTCAAAATCATAACAAAGTGACGACGAGGATTAAAAAAAAGTTAAATAGCTATAGTCAAAAGTTTTATATTGTTACGTTTTTACGGCTTAACGGATTCGTAGGATTAATTAAGGAATACACTTTTTAATAATCCACACAATAATTTATTTATCACAAACCAAACACAATTTAAAAATAAACACAATTCTTAGAGTTCACTATAATCACTAGCAAATTTAATATTTCGCACTATTCAATTCTAATTATCGCTTTTTATTTCACTATAAATCACCACTTTTTACTTTGGAACACTTGTATCGCCTTTATAATCAAAACTGACTCGATAGCGGCTGCCAGGCGCTTTTATATAGGCAGCTCCACCTTTGTCTACTTTCTGGAACCTTCGTTTTCTGGTTCCTTGTGGTATGTTCTATGTTTCTTTTAGTTTCGACCAGCTTGAAGTTGTCTTCGCTTATCGCTCGTTAGTTTAGTACATAAATTCTTAATTCAGACAACAACCGAAAATCGTTGATTCATCCTCTCGACAAACAGATGGCGCATAATCATCACATTGCCCCCTTCTTAGGACTGTTCGGCTGATGATATGGGCACAGCCTGTCTATGTGCACAATCTTCTTCTTTGCTTTGGGTCCTTGTTGAATCCTGTAGACCACATCGTTGATCCGTGTTAGGATTTTATAGGGCCCCTCCCACTGACGCTGAAGTTTCGGAGACTTGCCTTTCCGTCTTCGAGGGTTGAACAGCCAAACGAGGTCACCTTCCTGGAATCCGCTACAGTTTGCTCGGAGGTCGTACCTTGTTTTCATCCTGTCACTGGCTATCTTGAGATTCCTCCTTGCGAGCTGGTGGATATCTGCAAGTCTATCACGAAGTTCACCTGTATAACCGCCAGTAGATTCGTTGCTTTCCACAGGTGTCCCAAATTTCAAGTCGCTTGGCAGCCGGATTTGTCTTCCAAAAATCACACTAGAAGGGGTTTGTCCTGTGGAATTATGAACTGCTGTCCGATATGCCATTAGAAAAATAGGGATATAACTGTCCCAATCGCGCTGGTGCTCGCTAACGACTTTCCTTAAGTGCTCTAGCATTGTCCTGTTGAATCGTTCTACCATTCCATCGGATTGGGGATGAAGGGGCGTCGTCCTGGTCTTCTTCATTCCGAGTATCTTACATACTTCTTGAAAAACTTGAGATTCGAAATTTCTCCCTTGGTCAGAATGAAGCTCATGAGGAACGCCAAATCTGCAGATCCAATTGTTCACTAATTCCTCTGCAACAGTGATTGCTTCCTGATTTGGAATGGCATATGCTTCGGGCCACTTACTGAAGTAGTCCATCACCACCAAAATGTAACGATTCCCTCGGTCTGATGCTGGAAAAGGTCCCGCCACATCGATTGCAATTCTTTCAAATGGGGCTCCCACGTTGTATTGCTGCATTTCTCCTTTTGTTTTTACTCGAGGGCCTTTGCTGCTGGCACAAATTGTGCATTTACGGCACCAGTCTGTAACATCGTCCTGCATGTGAAGCCAATAGAATCTATCTCTTATTTTTGACAAAGTTTTATTGACTCCCAGATGTCCTCCTGATGCGCCATTATGACACTCTTCGAGAATATCTCTTATTCTACTGCGAGGGACTAACACCTGCATTCGGTGAGAGGTACCGTCAGCGGTTTCCCATTTGCGCTTTAACACTCCTCGCTCGATGTGCAATGAATCCCATTGGGCCCAATAGCTCTTCAGGGTTTCGCTTCTCTCTGCAATATCCTTCCATTCAGGCTTCTCCTCGTATTCCTTCCATGCCAGAATCGAAGAAATATCTGGGTCGTCGCGTTGGGCGTCTCGGAGTCCCTGGTCGTCCCATCCTGTCGTTGGCTCAACGGTCGTCCTTTGACACTTTTCCTCAATACGCCCACAATGTTTGCAATCTTTTACGCATGGTCGCCGGGAGAGTGCATCTGCATTTCCATGGTTTCCTCCTTTTCTGTGGCCTATATTAAAGTCGTAGGACTGAAGTCTCTCGATCCATCTTGCCACTTGTCCTTCAGGGTTTTTAAATTGCATCAGGCATTTTAATGCTGCATGATCCGTTCGAAGGATGAATTTTTGCCCATAGAGATACTTGTGGAAGTGCTTAGTTGAGTCCACGATTGCCAACAGTTCTCTCCTTGTGACGCAGTAATTCCGCTCCGATTTTGACAGCGCTCTACTGTAGTAAGCTATGACCTTTTCCTGCCCTTCGAAGTTTTGTGATAGCACTGCACCAATTCCGACATTACTCGCATCTGTGTCCAATATGAATTTTTCGCCTGGCTTCGGATATGTAAGTATTGGTGCTCTTTAGTGTCTTGAAACTTTCCTCGCATTTTTCTGTCCAGATAAATGGTCTTCCTTTTTCTGTCAGTTTATGTAATTCCTTAGCTATGTCGGCAAAGTTCCTGACAAAACGTCTATAATAGGTGGCAAGTCCCAAGAAGCTTCGAAGTTCATGTTTATCCTTCGGTGTGGGCCAATTCTTAACTGCTGCTATTTTCTCCGGATCTGTTTGAACTCCATTGGATGAAACCACATGTCCGAGATAGTTGACTTGGTCACTGAACAGCACGCACTTATTAGGGTTGAGTTTCAGTTGGGCAGTTCTCAACTTTTGGAAAACCTCTCGTAAATTGCCCAGATGTTCCTCGAAACTTTTTCCAACGGCGATGATATCGTCCAAATAAACCAGACAAGTCTTCCATGTCAGTCCTCGCAAAACGCATTCCATCAGTCGTTCGAATGTTGCTGGAGCGTTACACAGTCCAAACGGCATAACTGTAAACTGCCACAAGCCGTTTCCTACAGAGAAGGCTGTCTTTTCGCGGTCCTCGGGGTGAATTTCGACTTGCCAATAGCCGCTCTTAAGGTCCAGGGTAGAAAACCATTGAGCTCCAGAGAGAGTATCCAGAGTGTCATCGATACGAGGTAATGGGTAGCTATCCTTTTTAGTGATGTCATTTAACCGTCGATAATCCACGCAAAACCTTGTGCTGCCATCTTTTTTTCTGACTAGAACCACGGGAGACATCCAAGGGCTTTTCGACTCCTCTATAAGGCCTTGTCTTCTCATGTCCTCAATCATATTGGCTGCTTCTTCCCGCTTGGCTAGTGGTAGTCTTCTCGGCGGTTGCTTGATTGGCTGGGCATCTCTGGTGTCGATCCTATGTTGGACGATGTTCGTTTTTCCAAAATCATCATCTCTCATGGCGAAGATATCACTAAAATCCTCCACTAATGTTCTTGCCTGGAGATACTGGTTTTGTTCAAGACAACTACTTGAGAGCACTGTGTTTACAAATTTCGTGGCCTTTCGCTTTGGTTTTGCCACCGGTTCCGTGTGAGCGCACTCCACTAATGTAATCTGTTCTGCCGGTTCTCCTTTCCCCAAAACCGTATCCTTCTTCAATCGTATTTCGCGCTCGTTGGTATTTAGCACTCTCATGAACACCTCCCTTTTGTCATCGATGCTCACCAGACATTTTCCAATTACTATATTTTTGCTTTGTTCCGTTCTTTCTGGTTCTATAAGGTAAAATCGGTAGCTCCCGGGATCACCATCGACTATCGCTCGTACCAATTTCTCAGCACACGGAGGAAGCACGGTATCTTCACGAGCGACGACTTTAAGCTGCGAATTCACTACAGTTCCAGCATCGGAGTCGACCGCGTACTTCCGTTGCATTCATTCTGTTGCAACTATCTTCTGTTGTGTGGATCTCTCTGAGGCGGACTGCACTTCTTGATGCTTGCCTCGCTGCCTCGTATGCCAGAGCATATGCCAAAACTTCTGCGGTATTCTTCTTTCCGGCCTTTCCGTTGTAAAGTTTCTCCTGGCTTTTGAAGTCGATTGCGAAGTTGAAATCGATAAACCTCTTGCATGTGCTGATCGCCGTAACGCATTTCCAGCGCTTGAACTAAGAACCCGTAGCTGTTGCGATGTTCTGCTGGTATTGATTGCAATATTTCTGCTGCGGTGCCCCTTAGTGACAACGTTAAGGCCGTTGCTTTCTCCTCCTCAGTCCAGCAATTGCCTGCTGCTGCTGCTTCGAATTGGAGCTTATAAGTAGACCATGGGCTTTGCCCGTCGAAAGTTGGAGGCTGCAGTTTCCTAACTCCGATGACTTCGTGAGATGCCGTCGCTGGGTGGTGAATCTTTACCCTTTCTAGCTCGGCTCTGACCGATTCTAGCTCAATCTTCAACTTTTCATCATTTTCCCTCATGGAATTTTCGAGCTTTTCCAGATCATTCTCTACATTTGCTTTAATGGAAGATTCGAGATTTTCCAGCTTTTTGTCAACAGAGAATGACATTAGTTCGAATTTCTGCTCCATCTGGTTTCTCTGTTCTTCCATAGACTCTTTGAGTTCTGCTAACGAGCGTTCATGAGCTACTGCTAATAATTTCTGTTCATCTTTTAACGCCAACACTTCCGCCTTGATCTCTGTTGTCGCTTCTTTCATCTCTGCTGATGACCGTTCTTGCGCTTCTTTCATCTCGGTTGTCGCTTCCTTCATCTCTGCCGATGCACGTTCTTGCGCTTCCTTCATCTCCGCTGATGCACGTTCTTGCACTTCCTTCATCTCTGCTGATGCACGTTCTTGCGCAGCTGAAGACCTCTCTTGCGCCTCCTTCATCACCATCAATGTTTTAAAAAGTTCTGCCATACTCACTGTCGTTTCTTCTGGCTCCGCTTCTACCTCGTCTTCAAACATGTAGGTTTCAGGATCCTTACCTTCGTTCACCATAGCTTCTCGAAGCAGGGCGGTTAGGGAACTTTTAGCCCCCACCGTTGACAACGAGCGTTTACTTAATTCTTTTTTTAACTCTACAGTGCGCAAATCCACTAGCTTTCGACCCATTTTATTAATAAGTCCTTATTTCTCACGCACAAAATATAAATTCCAATCACAATTATTGTTCAAGTTCACTTATTTCACTTATCTCTTAATTAATCCCACTTCTGACACCAATTGTTACGTTTTTACGGCTTAACGGATTCGTAGGATTAATTAAGGAATACACTTTTTAATAATCCACACAATAATTTATTTATCACAAACCAAACACAATTTAAAAATAAACACAATTCTTAGAGTTCATTATAATCACTAGCAAATTTAATATTTCGCACTATTCAATTCTAATTATCGCTTTTTATTTCACTATAAATCACCACTTTTTACTTTGGAACACTTGTATCGCCTTTATAATCAAAACTGACTCGATAGCGGCTGCCAGGCGCTTTTATATAGGTAGCTCCACCTTTGTCTACTTTCTGGAACCTTCGTTTTCTGGTTCCTTGTGGTATGTTCTATGTTTCTTTTAGTTTCGACCAGCTTGAAGTTGTCTTCGCTTATCGCTCGTTAGTTTAGTACATAAATTCTTAATTCAGACAACAACCGAAAATCGTTGATTCATCCTCTCGACAAACAGATGGCGCATAATCATCACAATATAAAAGCACATAGTGGTAAAATTCCCAGTAAAAGTGTTCAATATTGTAGATGAAAAAAATTGTCTAAAACCCAAGTGGAAACAAATTACAGTGTATAAAACAAATAAAAGAATCAACAACAAAAAATATAACAAAGCTCACGAGTGGAAATGCAAGAGCCGCAATTGTCAAAAAAATCCTGCAAAAAGCATTATGTAATAATTAATTCTTAGAATTCCGATTAACGAAACTGTAGTGTATTCGTTGTAACATAATTCTAAGCATGTACAGTTCACCTGATTCATATGAGTTTTGATCAAAGAATTTATAAAAAACAAATTTATAACAAATAATTGATTTTTTAGAAACATATTTATTATTTTCTAAAGAGGATTTCGTGTTAAGCTATGTATGCTGTTCCTAAGTACGGCGGTCAAGAAAAATGCTCTTATTATTTCTTGACCCCGGTACAGAAAATTTCGACAAGTAATGCGATGATTTTTTTCCGTGTTCAAAATTGACATTTGACATCATTGCGGGAATTTGTTTGAGTATTATAAAATATTGTGATGATTATGCGCCATCTGTTTGTCGAGAGGATGAATCAACGATTTTCGGTTGTTGTCTGAACTAAGAATTTATGTACTAAACTAACGAGCAATAAGCGAAGACAACTTCAAGCTGGTCGAAACTTAACGAAATAAAAGAACATACCACTAGGCTCGAGAAAAGGGACTCGAGAAGGTTCCAGAAAGTAGACAAAGGTCGAGCTGCCTATATAAAAGCGCCTGGCAGCCGCTATCGAGTCAGTTTTGATTATAAAGGCGATACAAGTGTTCCAAAGTGAAAAGTGGTGAAATAAAAAGCGATAATTAGAATTGAATAGTGCGAAATATTAAATTTGCTAGTGATTATAGTGAACTCTAAGAATTGTGTTTATTTTTAAATTGTGTTTGGTTTGTAATAAATAAATTATTGTGTGGATTATTAAAAAGTGTATTCCTTAATTAATCCTACGAATCCGTTAAGCCGTAAAAAAAAAACGTAACAATTGGTGTCAGAAGTGGGATTAATTAAGAGATAAGTGAAATAAGTGAATTTTAAAAAAAAAAAAAAAAACTATTGTGACCGGAATTTAATTTTGTGAGTACGAACTAAAGACATAATAATAAAATGGGTCGAAAATTAGTGGATTTGCGCATTGTGGAGTTGAAAAGAGAATTAAGTAAGCGCTCGTTATCAACTGTGGGGGCTAAAAATGCCCTAACCGCCCTGCTTCGAGAAGCTATGGTGAACGAAGGTAAGGATCCTGAATCCTACATGTTTGAAGGCGAGGTAGAAGAGGAGCCAGAAGAAACGACAGTGAGTATGGCAGAACTTTTTAAGACATTGATGGTGATGAAGGAGACACAAGAACGCTCGACAGCCGAGATAAAGGAAGCGCAAGAACGGTCATCAGCAGAGATGAAACAAGCGCAAGAACGGTCATCAGCAGAGATGAAAGAAGCGCAAGAACGGTCATCAGCAGCGCAAGAACGTGCATCAGCAGAGATCAAGGCGGAAGTGTTGGCGTTAAAAGATGAACAAAAATTGTTAACAGTAGTTCATGAACGTTCGATCGCAGAGCTCAAAGACTCTATGGAAGAACAAAGGAACCAGCTAAATGGCAAAATAGAAAATGTAAGGAATGATCTGGAAAATCTCGAATCTTCCATCAAGGCAAACGTAAGGAATGATCTGGAAAAGCTCGAAAATTCAATAAAGGAAAATGAAGAAAAGGTAAAGATTGAACTAGAGTCTGTCCGAGCCGACCTAGAAAGGGTAAAGATATATCAGCCAGCATCTCCCGAAGTCATCGGATTTAGGAAACTACAGCCTCCAACTTTCGACGGACAAAGCCCATGGCCTACTTACAAGCTCCAATTCGAAGCAGCGGCAGCAGGTAATTTCTGGACTGAGGAGGAAAAAGCAACGGCTTTAACGTTGTCACTAAGGGGCACAGCAGCAGAAATATTGCAGTCAATACCAGCAGAACATCGCAACAGCTACGAGTTCTTAGTTCAAGCGCTGGAAATACGTTACGGTGATCAACACATGCAAGAGGTTTATCGACTTCAGCTTCGCAATCGACTTCAAAAGCCAGGAGAAACTTTACAACAACTATGCGCCGACATCGAGAGGCTAGTGCATCTGGCTTATCCTAGTTTTGGTCAAGACTATATCAATGAGGTAGCAAGAGAGGCTTTCCTGAACTCTTTTACCGACCGGGATCTACAAATGGCAGCCAGATTGGCCGGGAAGAATACTACCGCCGAAGTTTTGGCATATGCTCTGGCATACGAGGCAGCGAAGCAAGCAACAAGGAATACGGTCCACCTCAGGGGAATCAATATGACTGAGAACATTTGCCATCGAGTCAACACCTCGGAAGTACGTCGTCGTCTACGATGCTGGAACTGTGGTGAGCCGGGCCATTTACAAAGGAGTTGCCGAAAGCGAAGGAGAGTGGAATCGCCAGGGAGTAGGAGTGGCTCAACATGCTGTGGAAAATGTGGACAACGGCAGAAAGGCGACCGGAGGGAGTTGGTGGGGAAAATTGAAACCCCTGATGTTATCGTCAACATCACCCAACTGCAGCGTGGCAACAACAGCCTTGTCATCGAGGGGAAAGTTGGCGATGAACAATACACAATTACCGTGGATACAGGTGCTTCAAGATCTGTCATCAGGGCTGATTTGGTCGGTAGAAAGTGGCTGAAAAACGCAGACCAGTACATCCTGAAAACTGTAACAGGAGAGCCAGTGAAATTACATGGGGAAACAATGATGGACGTGGTACTCGGCGACATTAAGTTTACACATTCGTTCCTGGTAGCTGACATCGTAGACGAGTGTATTCTTGGTTTGGACTTTATGACAACACACGGAATACTATTGGACCTTGGAGAATTGATGATGAAACACCGCAACAGGGGAATTCCAATGGATACTGCTCTGTCCCGGCGACCATGCGAATCAGCTTTTAAAGATCGTCGGTGTATTGAGGAAAAGTGTCAAAAGATGACTGCTGAGCCAAGGATAAAATACAAGGACCAGGGAATTCGAGATGCGCAACGCGACGACTCGGACATATCTGCGATTTTGTCATGGAAAGAACACGAGGAGAAGCCTAAATGGAAAGACATCGCAGAGAGAAGTGAAATCCTGAAGAGCTATTGGGCCCAATGGGATTCATTGCATATCGAAGGAGGAGTATTGAAGCGCAAATGGGAAACAGCTGATGGTACCTCTCATCGAATGCAGGTGCTGGTCCCTCGTGCTGGAGTAACAGATATTCTCGAGGAGTGTCACAATAGCCCGTCAGGAGGACATTTGGGAGTCAACAAAACTCTGGCAAAAGTAAAGGAGAGATTCTATTGGCTTCATATGCGGGAGGATGTTACGAACTGGTGTCGTAAATGTGCAGTTTGTGCCGGCAGTAAGGGTCCTCGAGTCAGAGCGAAAGAAGAAACTCGACAATACAACGTTGGGACCTCAGTTGAGAAAATCGGAAGGGAGAATCCTAAGACGGCCAGTGATAGGATGAAACCAAGGTACGACCTCCGAGCGAACAGTAGTGGGTACAAGGAAGGTGACCTTGTTTGGCTGTTCAACCCTCGACGACGAAAAGGCAAGTCCCCGAAACTTCAGCGCCAGTGGGAGGGGCCCTATAAAATCCTAACACGGATCAACGATGTGGTCTACAGGATTCAACAAGGACCCAAAGCAAAGAAGAAGATTGTGCACATAGACAGGCTGTGCCCATATCATCAGCCGGATCCAGGATGGATAACTGTTCGGGACGAACAGTCCTAAGAAGGGGGCAATGTGATGATTATGCGCCATCTGTTTGTCGAGAGGATGAATCAACGATTTTCGGTTGTTGTCTGAACTAAGAATTTATGTACTAAACTAACGAGCAATAAGCGAAGACAACTTCAAGCTGGTCGAAACTTAACGAAATATAGTACAGTCAAATTAAGCCGAAAAAAGCGAAATAGCGGAAATGGTCGGGTACAGGCTGAAAATTGGCACAGAGCTTCCTTTTAGGGTTCTTAATAAGGGGTTATAAAGTCTACCGATTTTCTACCCCGGGAACCTTTCTTTTTAGGGGGTTTTAGGGTCAAAATATCTGTTTTTTGCAAATGCATCTGAAACCGTAAGTCCTATCATAAAAAAATGTTCACAAAGTTTGTAGCTCATACGATTTTCTACAAAAAATGTTATTATACATTTTCCCGTACGTATTGCTATTCATGAGATATCACCGTTTTAAAGATTTAAAATATTCATATGAACTCATTCACGACTTGTATAGGTTTTCCGACGTTCAAGTTGGACTACTTTTCTAATTTTTTCAGGGGTCATTCCTGGATGTATTTGGAGGAAAAATGTGTTCTAGATAGGGGGCTAACCACTAAGATACAGGGTGTTCGCGAAAAAACAATGTCTTTTTTTGTCATTTATTTAGAGTTAAATAACTCCTAGACCAATTATCGTAAACCAATATACTTAGACTCATCTTTTAGGTCAAAGTGTATTCTTTTATTTGATATAAAGATCAGGAACTTGACTTGCTCCGTTTAGAAGATATGTAGGTTCAAAGCATGAGCGAAATGTTTTAAAGCCTAATGATATTTTTTTATTCAATTTAAAGTACAATCGACCTTAATAGTCACAGCAGATAGCCCCCTCTTTTTGTGTTTTTTGTTGATCATGTTTTGTCTACTATCTGACATAATTTAGATGTAATTTTGTATTATTGTTCCAATTTTGACCATTTGGTAAAAAAAAAAACAGAAAATATATTTTAAATTGAATAAAAAATATCATTAGGCTTTTAAACATTTCGCTCATGCTTTGAACCTACATATCTTCTAAACGGAGCAAGTCAAGTTCCTGATCTTTATATCAAATAAAAGAATACACTTTGACCTAAAAGATGAGTCTAAGTATATTGGTTTACGATAATTGGTCTAGGAGTTATTTAACTCTAAATAAATGACAAAAAAAGACATTGTTTTTTCGCGAACACCCTGTATCTTAGTGGTTAGCCCCCTATCTAGAACACATTTTTCCTCCAAATACATCCAGGAATGACCCCTGAAAAAATTAGAAAAGTAGTCCAACTTGAACGTCGGAAAACCTATACAAGTCGTGAATGAGTTCATATGAATATTTTAAATCTTTAAAACGGTGATATCTCATGAATAGCAATACGTACGGGAAAATGTATAATAACATTTTTTGTAGAAAATCGTATGAGCTACAAACTTTGTGAACATTTTTTTATGATAGGACTTACGGTTTCAGATGCATTTGCAAAAAACAGATATTTTGACCCTAAAACCCCCTAAAAAGAAAGGTTCCCGGGGTAGAAAATCGGTAGACTTTATAACCCCTTATTAAGAACCCTAAAAGGAAGCTCCGTGCCAATTTTCAGCCTGTACCCAATCATTTCCGCTATTTTTGCTATTTTTCCTGTACTAATAAAAGAACATACCACTAGGCTCGAGAAAAGGGACTCGAGAAGGTTCCAGAAAGTAGACAAAGGTCGAGCTGCCTATATAAAAGCGCCTGGCAGCCGCTATCGAGTCAGTTTTGATTATAAAGGCGATACAAGTGTTCCAAAGTGAAAAGTGGTGAAATAAAAAGCGATAATTAGAATTGAATAGTGCGAAATATTAAATTTGCTAGTGATTATAGTGAACTCTAAGAATTGTGTTTATTTTTAAATTGTGTTTGGTTTGTAATAAATAAATTATTGTGTGGATTATTAAAAAGTGTATTCCTTAATTAATCCTACGAATCCGTTAAGCCGTAAAAAAAAACGTAACAATATGTAAATAAAATTTTTCTAAAATGTTGGATGAACAGTCTCTTTTAATTTTGCTGGCATCTTCGTTATTATTATTAGTGCACAGAATAGGGATGGGCGATTAAATCGCGATTAATCGATCATTCGATTGTTCGAAACGATTAATCGTTAAAAATGAATCGATTAGTTTTAATATAATTAATCGGCAAATCGATTAATTTATACGATTAATTGATACGATTATACATATTTTTACTTATTTATTTTAAAAAAATCTGTTTAAATATTTGGCCACCGTTGGTACTTCGGTCTCAAGTGAGAGGATCTTTTCCGTGGTCAAATTAGTGCGAACCGATCTCAGAAGTCGGTTAACGAGTAAGCATTCTAATCAACTCGTTTTCTTGGGATCATTGAGCGAAGAGATGTGGGACAAATACAGTACAAAGTAACTTTAAAGACCAGTCAGATTAAGTTTTGTTTGAGATTGTTTCTATGTATTGAGACAGAAATGTTTATGTTAGTTTAACAACGAAAAGTCACTACGAATGTAAGAGAAAAGTTTTGTTTTCAATTGATTTTAATCGTCAAATGTTTACATAACAATAACTGTTAATTTAACAACGTAAAGTTACTATAAATGTAAAATGAAAGTTTAGTTTTGAATTGTTTTTAATTATAAATATAAAAATGTTCAGTTTTCAATGAAATTTTGAGTGTTTATTTATATTTCAAACATTCCTAATTAAATAATTCGATTATCTAATAATCGATTGTTGTAATGCAATTAATCGATTACAATTAATCGAATTGAACGATTAATCGAGTAGCGATTAATCGTAACATTTTTGATAATCGCCCATCCCTAGCACAGAAGAAAAACGCGGCGGAGGAGAAAACTTCCCACATATAGAGTAAATCCCTATCTTTTAGAAAGGAATTCAAAAGGCAGATATAAGACAGATGTAAATATATTTTTATATTATTTAAATCTTTGTTATCAACAAGGATTTTCTGTCCTTCTAGTTCAATGACTTGATGAAAAATCCTATTATGTTTCAAGAGAACTTCCACATGACTTCAGGACAATTTAATAATTTATATAATCGTATTAAACCTTATTTATTACCTAAGAGGTATGTTCGACCGTGCGATTATATTTCCAGCAAACAAAAATTAGCTATGGTTCTTGAGTAATTGCATTCATTTAAATTGAAATATGTACAAATGTGATATGGTTTTATTATATGTAGGTATTTTGCTTCTGGAGACCTGCAAAGACACATTGCAAGTTGCTATCGTGTAAGTAAGCAGCATTTGGGAACCATAATTGATGATGTTTCTGACGCAATTTGCACTGTTCTTAAACATGACATGCCGGATCTCAGCAAAGAATATTTCCTGGATATTGCAAATGATTATAATGCTCGTTGGTGTTTTCCTAATTGTATTGGAGCAATAGACGGAAAGCATGTGGCAATAAAGGCTCCGCATAATTCAGGAAGCTTGTTTTATAACTATAAAGTAATAAATTATTATTTCAATTGTTTTCATTGTATATAAGCAATAATGAAAATTTACAGGGATTCTTTTCTATTGTAATAATGGCAGTGGCCGATGCGTCATACCGCTTTATTTATTTTGATGTGGGAGCTTATGGTAGCGAAGGAGATGCCAATGTATTTAAGTCAACACATTTTGGAAAAAGTGTTATAGAGGATACCTTTGACTTTCCTCCAAACGCACAAATCGCTGGTAAACAACTGCCATATTTCTTCATAGCAGATGATGCTTTTCCACTTTGCAAGCGCGTTATAAAGCCCTTCAGCCTCAAAAATATGAGCGATAACGACCGAATTTTCAATTATCGGTTAAGTAGGGCACGCAGATGTGTGGAAAATGCATTTGGCATTTTAAGCGCAAAATGGTTGTGTTTAAGGAAAACCCTATTTTGCAGGCCAGATAGAGCCTAAAAAATTATAACGGCATGTTGTTTTCTGCACAATTATTTATTAAACGATCCATCGAGTAAAAATACTTATTGCAGCGTTAATTTTGCCGATAGGATTGATACAACAACAGGAAATATTATTGAAGGAGAATGGAGGGAAAAAATAAATCAAATGCAAGACAGTCTGTATCAATCATCTCTCCCATCTTGTGTCGGAAGAAATACAAATATAGGAAAATACGTGAGAGGTGTTTTAAGAGACTACGTCGTGTCTTCCCTTGGTTCTGTTCCTTGGCAAAGAAGAGCTGTAAACTTGGAATAAATTTAAAATAAAAACGAAAAAACTAAATTCAAATTTTTATTTATAAAACGAAATTGCAATTCATTTGTTATTTAATTCCTTTCTTTTATTGTGTAGAAAGGTATACATTTCATAGTATACATCTTCTACATGGTCTTCTGGAATTTGATCTAACAGCCTCTCGCAATTCGCGAAAAACACTGCATGACGACTTTCTTCCTTACGTGGCTCCTGTGTTTTCCTCTGCTCACTTATTGCATCTGTTATGCCTTTTATTAGGTGAATAACATCTGCGTCTTCGTTACTTGTTGACCGCGATCTTGAATTTTTGTCCTGCGAAATTATAATAAAGATATAAATAAAAATACGCTTCACCATTTGAATGTAAGTACTTACATATGAATAGTTCGATCCCTTCGAACACTCCAGAATAGACTCATCGTCCAAAGTGGAAGTTGTAGCGGATGTTGAAATAGTTCTAGATAAATTACATATATCAAGATTAATTGAATCTTCAAAATACATTAATGTATTACTTTCGTCTTTTACAATTGCTTTGTAAATATGCCATTGCGGACCATAAATCGGAGTCCATAGCACAATCATCGTCTACCAATGAAGGCTCCAACAGAGGATCGCCACCATCATCTCCCGCCTTCGTCTTTGGCCTTTGCTTAGTCCGATAGCGGTAGCCCTCTCTTAGATAGGTCCATGCGGACTTACACTCCTCTACTGAAAATAAAACGTAAAAATAATTGCGTTAAGAAATCACGAAGAAACTTACTTGGCCTATTGAAAACTTCAGCAATACTTCTCCATGCACTTTGCAGTACGTTGGAGTTGCAGTGATCTTTGTGGGATAACTCCCAAATCGCTTCATGTTTTTTCACTTCGTTTGCCAACAATTGCAGCTCCACCGTACTGAAGGATTCAATTCTGCTTTTTTTTCTTTGTGATTGTTGCTTTCTTCGTTTTTTTTGGCGTGCTTCGTGCAACAAGATCTGAAAACAATTGCACCTCGTATTCTTCCATTCTGGAAAAAATACAATAACAAAATAATAATCACGTTAATTACTTCAAATAATAATCACGTTAGTCTACTTTCCGTTCAAATCTACTTTCCGTTCAATCCTACTTTCCGTTCAATCTCGTAATGTCAATTTCGGTCAAGAAAAAATGGTCTTTCCAATTTTTTCTTAGCCGCCTTAGGAAAAGGATCCATCTATGTGTCAGAATAGTACTAGCATTTTTCTTGAGCGAACAGCGTACTAGGTACAGAAATTTCTTGAGCAAAAATTCCTATAGCATTTCCTGACCGATTACTTCGGCGTTTTTTACATACACTTTATATGGGGAACATTTTCTTGACCGCCGTACTTAGGAACAGCATACATAGCTTTACAGTGTAAAAATAACTCTTAACTTCCGTTTAATTTTGAAATTTTAAGCATCGAAGTAGGCGCTTCATAATATTTCCCTTGTTGTTTTTTTAATGAACTCGATAAAAGAACTATACAGTTCATTAGAAAAACATGGCTAATGTCATTAACGGTACCAGAAATGTCATTAACGGTACCAAGTTCAAAGCCGTTTTCAATCTTGATTTCAATACTACGGGGACATTTTATACCAAAAAAAAGTAAATGGGCAGAAAGGCTACGTTTTGATAAAGCAGTACAGGAAATAGGTGAACTAATCCCAGAGTATATTGTGAGGTTAAAAACATTGGCGCAAACCTGTGAATTTGGAGATTTTTGAAGTAAAACTTCTTTAGGGACGTTTGCTTAAAAAAAATTACATGAGAGTGAATCAATTTCATTCGCGTAACGCTCCTACACATGAAAAATCGTCAGAACTTTCGTATAACGATGGGAAATGGAGTGGACGGGATACAGAGGCGAAGAAACTCGGGGCTGTGTGTGCAACAATTAAAATACACTCTGCCTTACTGCATAAATTTTCTGGCATGTTCGCTACGTTGTCGCTCAGACTTTGCTTTATCTCATTATAGGAATACAAATTCACCATTATGTAGAGGTGAATTATTTGAGATTTTTCTTGTGGTTTGGTCACTGGCCGGGCTTATACCGCGGACACTCTGGAGTTGACTGACATGTTGGAAGCGGCATATATACCACAAGAATTTTCGGCGCAGTCTGAGCAAGTGGATCTGCTTTTTGGCGTGGCCAAACATGTAGCACTGGCGGGAAGTTACGGTATAAACACTTGAGACTTTCTTAAAATGCCGAACGATGTAAACAAAAATGAAAAAATGAAAGAAGAAATGAACAATACATCTTTCTTACGTTTATTTTGTTATTGTCTCCAATATAAAATACTTTTTGCACGCTTCAATTAATAAAACCGAAGCTGTTAAAACCGTTCGTCATTGGTTGGGTGCTTAGAATGAAAAAAGGGAGTGGTGAATTAAATGTGTGAGGTGCTCTTGTTTTAAATTGCCACCCAATTCCCCTTTGGTGAGATGTGCTGGACCTTTCCCTTTTTTAAATTACAATTTACAATTTAACTTGCACAAATCGACGAATCGTTTATGTCAAAACATTAAACTGTTGTGAAAATCTTTCCTGATATGTTTTTTGGGTCGCTGATTACGAAAATCGGGGTCCCACAGTCTTAAAATATGCATGTCACCTTTAAATATACTTAAAAACTCCCTTTTTTAAGGATTTTCGCGACAATTTTAATTATAATCAAAAACAATCAAAACAATAAAATACATTTTTTGCAATATTTATGTATATTCAAAAGTGGTTGATTTATAACAAAGCAAATTTTATGATAAGGGATAATAGTAAAGGGCTGAAACTATCCCTACATCGTCTGAAAATATAAAGGTTTAAAAAAAAATGTTTTTTCAACTTTATGCTTCAAATTCGGTTTAATCAGCTAAAATAAATTATGTTCAACTACGCCAAGAATTTGAAAAAAGGTTGATTGTTTTTTGCATTTCTTTTTGCTCCCTTTAAAACTAATTGGCTCCCTAAAAGATTGTGTGGGACGAAGAAATGGCTAGGTGGCCATAAATGGTGCCAATACCATACTCAAGTAGACTGGCTCTCGTTCGGGTAGGTAAAGCGGCTCGCGTAGGTAAAGCTTCATGGGATGTGATTGGGGGACTGCTTGGTAAAACAATACTTGGGTTTGGAATAGTCTATGCCGATGCGGATGCAATTATTAATGATCATGAATGTAGCGGAAGCGGACCATGCATACAGCTGGTGACATATCCAAGCGTACATGCGTTCAATTCGTTGATAAATAATATTGTGAAAAATAACTCGGACATGTCACTCCCTATGTGCCAGCCTTTAACATCTTCGTAAAAGGAAGTTTTGCATCATAATCCATCTACGTACTCTCGTTGCTTCAATGAGTGACCTTCAGATTTTTAGAGATCAGTTCGTCATGAGCCTTTGTAACGTGCGCTTGTAATAAATCGTTTAAATTTTGAACTCACGTGTTTTCACTTATAATTTAGTCTTTTCAGTAATCCCTTCAAGCTTTTTCGACAAATATAGAAGTGTGTGTATTCAAATGCGACCTGACGGAATGTTCCATGAATGGAATGCAGGCCACGCAAAGGTCGGACTACCTTTAACTTTTCTGTAATGCCGCATTCGAAATAGCACACACAAGTATGCACAACAAACACATGCACCTTGCATGCACTCGTTACTTAGATTTTCGGGCTATCTGTGAAAGCCGGGACGGAAAAAAACCATGCAATTTTATGAACCTCTGAATGCAATGCATGTACGCTTGCATATGTCACCAGCTTACTTCCGTGAGGCGAATGTTTAGATTTTCGTGCCTGTGGCAGTAGTATCCCATACTCGTGTGGGATGCGCACTTATATGCACTAGGTGCACCGCGTGTATGCTTTTCAATAGCCAATAAAAACTATTTTTACTCGGTTACTTTTAGGTTTTAATGTAAATAAGAATTCATAAATATTGATATTTTCAAATAGTATTTGTATCAAGTCCGTCAGTATATTCGTCACTATTGTTCCTGCATCTATCGTTGGCCTGAATTTTCTCAAGCGTACTATAGATCCGACAGACTTTCCACTATATCTATTGCATATTACTAGCCGTTGGGCACAAAAGTTTTACTTCTAAAGTGTGGTCTTAAGCACACTCATATTTTTTTAATAAGTAAAACCGTTCATTGAAGGCAGAAGAAAACGAATTTACCAGTGCACTTTTAAACAAATGTAGATTAAAGGCGCTTGGCGAAGCCTTAACGGATAGATTTATTACGGGGTTAAACAATGAACGAAATCAACGAGTGCTGTTAGAAAGTAATGGTTTAACCTTTGAAGAGTGTTGCAATAACCTTTTCGACAAAATGCTGTTTTTACCAATAGTTACGTAAATAAGGTAACTGCAAGTGGGTCGAAAACGAATCGAAATAGAGAGTCAAACAATAGTCGAGATACCTACCCACATAGTTAGCGAAAAAGAAAACATAAGTCGGCTATGTAGACGATGTGGAAGTAAACATGATGAAAGAAATTGTCCAGCAGTAAATTGGGAATGTTTCGTTTGCCTCAAAAAAGGGCATACATCAAAATGTTGTAGTATCAAGAAATTTAATCCTCCTGTAGAAAATCAGTTAATAATCGAAGAACAACCCATCACATTTGAAGTGAATGAGCATGCTCCACCGTCATGTCGCAGCAGGATTTCATAGATAAGCTATGTTTTGTGGAATTGTCAGAGTCTAGTACTAATTTAATTTCAGTTGCAGGTGATATCATAGAGGAAGTAGGACATTGTCAAGTCAGAGTGAGCCGGGGCCAGGAGCTTTATAATCTTCAATTAGTTATAGTTAAAAGCGACAAATTAGGTAAACCCCTTTTAGGGAGAGATTTGTTAGATATATTGTGTCCAGTTTGGCGAAACATAGGCCATGAGATTTTTCAATTTATTTAATAATGATACAAACCGTCCGATTGAGGGTTTTACGGCGGATCTAATAGTTAAAGAAAATCAAGTTCCTGTCTTCCATGCTGCGTATGATGTTCCATATAGGTTACGTGAAAAAGTTGAAAGTGAGATTGAACGTCTCTGTAAGGAACAAATCTTAGAACCAATAACCTAAAATAGATGGGCAAGTCCAATTGTTAATGTCCCAAAAGCATCAGGGGAAATCCGTCTTTGTATTGACTGCAAGGTCACCATCAGTAAGTGTCTAGAAAGCAACCGTTACCCTCTACCAACTATAGAAGATATATTCGCTAGTCTGTAAAATAGTTCTTATTTCTCCGTGTTAGACCTAAGGGGTGCGTATCAACAGGTTTCAGTGTCTCCTGGTTCTCAAGAACTTCTCGTCATATATACACACAAAGGGCTCTTTAAGTATAAAAGATTGCCCTTTAGGGTTAGGGAGCGTTCAAGTAATACGTAACGCATTTTGGGGGGGAGGGGGTTTGTAAAACGTTACGATGCGTTACAGGGGCGGGGGGGGGGGGGTTCGAACAACGCGTTACGTAACATTGTTTTTTTATTTAAATAAAAAAATAGGGCATTCAAATCTCCCAACTTAGCAACCCTTTTCGTTTATGTATTACGGGTAATCGCGATTAAAACAATAAATAAGCTATTTTAGCGGCTTTCTGGTACTTTGCGTCATATAATTGTCACTTTCAGGTAAAAGTGTTGGGTGTTACGTAACGTTTAGGGAGGGGGGGGGTACAGAAAAACGTTACGGCGCGTTACAGGGGGGGAGGGGGGGGGTCAAAAATTTTCAAAAATTGCGTTACGTAATACTATTTTCCAGTCCGTTATGGGCCGAATTCTGACAGGTATAAAAAGGGTTAAGCCCTAATCCCGAGAAAATCGAGGCGATTTTGGAAGCCAAAGCTAACACTAATGTCACACAATTTCAAGCATATCTAGACATACTTAATTATTATGGCAAATTTATACCAAATCTATCCTCAGAATTACATGAACTCTACAAACTCAAACTTCATAAGAATGTGGTATTTCGATGGTCCCCTCAGGAATATCAGAAAGCATTTGAACGCAGTAAGGAATTATTGCGAAACATAATGCTCTTGAGTTATACGATCCTAGTAAAGAAATTATTTTAGCAACCGACGCTAGTCCGTATGGGGTTTGTACAGTTCTATCCCATCAATGGAATAGAAAAACCAGTTTTTTACCTCTAGACATTGTTTTCTGCAGAGCAAGGATACTCACAGCTACACAGAGTATTTATACGGTCAAACATTTATAATTTGTGCTGATCATTCAGCTTTGAGAAATATTTTGTCCAAAAAAGCACCCCGCCAGTAGCGGCTGCTAGGCTTCAAAGATGGACCATTCTTCTGTCGATGCATTTTTATACAATCCCGTATAGGAATTCCAAAAGCCTGCGCCATGCGGATGCATTGTCTTGACTACCCCTGAAAATGTCTACAATGGTAGAAAAAATACCTATAAATTACTTTTCAGAGCACGAAAATGTCCCCACTGATCAGAAAAAATTAAAGCTGAATTAAATAAAGATAAAATATTGTCCAAGTTGTATAAGTATCTACGTAGCCAATGGCCTGATTAAATAACTCAGGAAATAGTCCCATATTACGCTAAGCGAAAATCCTTAGCAACGGAGAAAGGAAAAATTTATTATACATAGTAATCGAGTCGTAGTTCCTAATTCTCAGTCAAGCGGTTCTTAAGTACCTTACATGAAAATCATACAGTTCGCATGAAAATGCTGGCTCGTTCTTATGTATGGTGGCCTAACTGCGATAAAGAAATGGAGAACTTCGTTAAATCTTGTCCCCAATGTCAAAAAATACAAAATACCAATAAAGAAAAATGTTCAACAGTCTGGCAGAAGTCTTCATATCCCTTTGAAAGAGTTCATCTCGATTTCTTCTATTGGCGTGGGAAATCACTATTAATGCTGGTCGACTCTTTTAGCAAATTCTTTGAGATAAACGCAACGCAATACGGTTAATAAGAGATGGACCAAATGGATCACCATACGGACCACCATACGCCATACGGGTCTTTTGAACACTCGCCTCCCTATCACCCTCAATCGAATGGTGCAGCTGAGCGAGCTATTTAATCAGTCAAGAATTTTTGGTTATATTACAGAAATACTCCTAGTACCGCTCATACCAAGGCTCCCTCTGAATTGATTTTTAATTATAAGCCTAGAATAGAATTACATTTAATTAAAAATAAATCATATTATAACCCAGCTAGAAATACAAAAAAGTGTCAAATTTTTAATAGAGAAAGAAATGAATTATCAAGAAAAAAAGAACAAAATGAATTACATTTTAATAAACTGTCAACAAATAGATTTAAGAACTCTAAATTGTCAAATAAAACAAGAGCTATACAAAAAAAAAATGAGTGTGCTTAAGACCACACTTTAGAAGTAAAACTTTTGTGCCCAACGGCTAGTAATATGCAATAGATATAGTGGAAACTGGAAAGTCTGTAGGATCTATAGTTGAGAAAATTCAGGCCAACGACAGATGTAGAAAGAATAGTGACGAATGACGGACTTGATACAAATACTATTTGGAAATATCAATATTTATGAATTCCTATTTACATTAAAACCTAAAAGTACCCGAGTAAAAATAATTTTTATTGGCTAATTTTCTTAAAAGCATACACGCGGTGCACCTAGTACTTATAGCCGTAACTATAATGATCTTAAGACATCATAAGATTCTTCGTCAAATTCTCTTAAGACTGGTTAATTATCTGTCAAATCTTAAGCTCAGCTATAATAGCCTTAAGACGTTTTGACATTTGTAAAAGGTAAACAAATCGAGTCTGGGAAAGCATCCAATAAATTAAAAAAATGGAAATTAATAATAGTTTTAATGAAGAACTGATTGAATTAGTTCAAAACTGTTTTTTATTGTCTCTATTTATTTTTCTTACACAACACGATCTAAGTTTTTTTTCACATCTTCTACCAATTTCACTAATAACGCCAAATTATTTAATAACTCCAAATTATTCATTTTGCAAAAAAATGTTTTCTGCAACTAGAAACACTAAAGAAAATTACACTTTTCTTATAATTGCTCAAGATTTGTACGCTCGTTACCGTACATTAAAGACTTGACGAAAGATTGGAAAAGTTAACGAAAGATTGCTTAAGGCCATTATATACTGAGTTTCCATGAGAGTTCAACCAGAGTTGAACCCGAGTTGAACTCCATGGAAACAGTCGCAGTCAAGAGTTTTCGTTAAAGATTTTCAACTCTGCTCAACTCAACGAAAATAGGTAGATTGAACAGAGTTCACGCACACAATTACAAACGGGATTGTCAAATGTTAAAAAAGTCAAAATGTCGCGCCTGTTTATAACATTTCTGTTATACAACGAACACAATAAATTAATTTTATGGTCCATGATCACTATTTTATAATAACAAAAATATTACGTCAAATTTAAAAACAGCTGTTTGCTTAATACAAGTACACATTCAGCTGTCTGTACACAGGCAGAAAAGTCAGCCATGGAAACGCATAGAGTTGAGTCGTTGAGTTGAAGTGTCATTTCAACTCAACCTCAACTCAACTCGACTCCCATGGAAACTCGGTAATAGTTGGTATTATGACTTTCATAGGAGCGTAAAAAATCTTAAGGTATCTTAAGACCATTATAGTTAGGGCTTATAGCATATAAGTGCGCATGCCACACGGGTATGCACGCTTCCGGCACAGGCATGGATACTACCGTCACAGGCACGAAAATCTAAACATTCGTCTCATGGAAGTAAGCTGGTGACATATGCAAGCGTACATGCTTTGCATTCAGAGGTTCATAAAATTGCATGGTTTTTTTCCGTCCCGGCTTTCACACATAGCCCGAAAATCTAAGTAAAGAGCAAAGATTATCTATTAAAATAAGATGTGACACTCTCGACGTTTTCGCTTATCTATTTTTGACCTTGGTACCGTTATTTAAACGACCTTGCCGGAATTGTAAGAAATAGATAGCGATAGAAAAGCCATTTGTAAGAAAAGGATGCAATATGATGAGGAACGAAGTGGAAATGAACACAATTTTTACAGGGTGTGCATATAATTTAATGAAATTTTTTGGTTTAAAATTAAATTTAATCACATAGGCAAGTCAAACATGGCCAATTAAAAACTCAACCTGGGAATAAGTTTAGTTTAGCTTATCTTAGCCAGAAGCTTAGTTTTTACTTCATTGTATGAAATTATGCCGAATGTTTTCACTAAGTGGTAAGTTTTTTAATGGATGATTCCTGGACAAATTGTTCTTTTGCTATCGACACAGACGCTTGGAATAGTATTGAAGTGAAACTTTTTTTGCCGCGGTAGAGAAGCATTCTGTGTAGAGATATGAAACCATCACGAAAAATGTCGAGGGAAATTGAAAAAGTAAGCTGGCTGAGGGAAAGTACGCCAAATCAACTTTTGAGGTTTTAGTAAGGACCAAAGCTGGTTTTGTTGCTGAATCCGTTTTTGTAGGTTTAGTTAGGGCAAAATGTGGTTCTGCAGGAAAAATTTGCCTTTGGGGTTTTAGTTTGGGAAAAATATGGTTTAGTTGCCAAATCCATTTTTGCGGTTTTAGAGATGGCAAAAGCTGGTTATGCAGGAAAAATTGCCTGTGGTGATATATGTATACCACCAAATAAAAGAATTAGTGAATTAATAGATTTCATACACGAAATAGTACTGTCATACACAACAGAAGTAACAACTTTAATTAACAAAAATTGAGGTGAAATGTTAATGATATTGAGCGGTGATTTTAGTGTATTTTTCGCTAAGCCAGAAGCACAACCACTGATGAACTTCTTAGATAATAGATTCAATTTCAAACTGGATAATCGGACGGAAGATTCATATTTTTTGCCAAAAAATGGTAGGCGGAAGGTGCTATAAAATATACACTTAAGCAAAATTTCTTAAAATTATTCGAATATCTCCAACCTTTAGGTGTATGTTGAAGATTTTTGACGTGGTTTTCAATTATGCGTGCTAATTCACCAGGTAAAACGCGTTTTGCTTTCTGTATAAATGAAGCATCACTTTCCTTATCTTTTCGCAACTCTTCAAGTTCCTTTTTTAAATCGTCGCACTCCTTTCGCAATTTTGTTACGTCATCTTCCGTAAATTTTCCCTTACTATCTGTTTATGTATATTTATGCGTTGTAGGAAATATCGCGTTATCATTCTCATTACCCGACATTATCATCTTCTTCTATGCATTGTGCTGTAGAAGTTTCCGCAATTGGCATTGGCGTATCTACACTTTTTGGCGGGACAAACAAAGTATTATCCAGAATTATAACTTTGGAAGTAGTTTCTTCTGGAATTGAATTTGAAGCGCTTAGTTTAACTGGATACGCCTTTCGTTTTAACTGATTTGTTTTTTTTGAAAGCATATTTTCATCGAAGTGCTTTTCACAAACCCGGTAATCTTCCGACAAATTTACATTTAGCATATCCGTTTAATTTAAATTCCCCAACCATATT
Source organism: Thereva unica (assembly GCA_949987705.1). Taxonomy (NCBI): domain Eukaryota; kingdom Metazoa; phylum Arthropoda; class Insecta; order Diptera; family Therevidae; genus Thereva; species Thereva unica. Next base: position 61,004,081 of record OX465282.1, read on the forward strand.
GCCCTCCTAGTACTATTCACCGGTAATTTAAAAAATCACTCTAAACTGTCATTTTTTTGGCACCACATACCAAACACTTAATATGGGTGCTTACCCATTTTGACCTGACAACGTCTATTAAAACGATGAACGCCGGCTGCATGCACGAAAAATGATGACTCATTGTCCCGTTATGTCCCGTAGTAATTTTAAAAATTTGATTGTAGTAATCTTAAAAATTTGATTAAAATTGTCAATATTTAATTAGATTAAATTTGTCAAATTGTCAACAATAAGCAAAGCAAGCCAAACACTCTGTCTCCTAACTGGGTGCCGGTGTATAAGAAAATAGTGAACATTACACTGACGAAAACTGTGAAGTGCAAACGAAAACAGTTTCCATGCGTTCCTGCTTGTGCTATTACCATTCACAAGTCGCAAGGTGGGACGTTTACTGTTATTGTTTATAAATACTCCTCGGAGCAACCACAACAGTTGGTGTACGTGGCGCTGAGTCGGGTAACGAATATAGACGGCTTGCACATCATCACGGAAAAAGATGCGCCTTTTATCTTTAAACACGGACGGGATGGGAACGACTCACAGACTACGCGAGATATCCGTAACGAATACATTCGACTCCGTGGACACGCCCTTCAAACAATCACTTCGAAAGCAGTGAAATTTTGTGATGACGGTAACAACGCTGGGCAAAGTGTAGTGACAAACCTTAATGTTCAGAGTATGTCTGCGCACTTCGCCGATATTGAAACGGATCCCGTGATACCAAGATCGGATTATTTGGTATTGACTGAAACGTGGATGCGTGACAATTTTGATCCAGTTCCAATCAATAATTATGAATGTATAACCAGGCAGAATAATCGATCGGATTCTGATACAAACGCAGCTGGTGGAGTGGCAATCTATCGAAAATTAACATCAACATCCACGGCCAAAGATCTCCACGTTGAATTGTCGGACACAACTCGTCTCATCAGAAACCCAGGCGAGGTCTGCTTGGCTGAAATTACATGCTTCACTGCTGATACAACGTTTAAAATTGTACTTGGCGCAGTGTATATTCATCCTGGAGCAAGTGTCTCAAACATTAGTGTATTGCTGCACCAAGCACTCTTTCCGTATGTGCATAACAGGCAGTATGTGCATCCGATCATGCAAGTTGATACCAATGTACCAATTCTTCTTTGTGGCGACTTCAACACAAACGTGAAAAATGATGATACATTCCTCAAGTTCATGAAGGATATGTACAATCTCTAAGTCAACAACACTGAGAGGAACAACCCTCGGTTTGACTTTTTCAAGGCACATTACACTTGAAACACTCCCATTAATTTCATACTTTTCCTATCATCGACCTATCCTTAACAGAATAACACATATTGCAAGAAGTTAAATATCAGACATGTATAAAAGCTGTAAATGAATTTGTTACTACACATTGTTACTTGTAAATAATCTGTTCATTAAAGTAATAAACATATTTGAATTTATTAATGCAAATAAAAGCTAATTTATCAATCAAAATGAATATTTCATTTCACTCCTTTTTGTATCCATACAAAATAATGATAATCCTTACTAATATTATAAATGCGAAAGTAACTCTGTCTGTCTGTCTGTCTGTCTGTTACGCTTTCACGCCTAAACCACTAAACCGATTTTGATGAAATTTTCAACAGACATAGTTTAGACCTTGGAGACGGACATAGGCTACTTTTTATGGAGAACAAAAGGGTTGAAGGGGGTGAAATGGGGTTCAATAAGTTGTAAGGGGATTTTTTTCTATTGTATAAAAAGTAACTGACTGACAGACAACGCACAACCTAAACCGCTAGAGCTAAAGGGCTGAAATTTTGACTGTGTATCCCTATAATGGCGTGGACATCCACTAAAAAGCGATTTTTCGAAATTCATCCCCTAAGGGGGTGAATTGGGGTTTACCGAAACCGCTGGAGCTTTAGGGTTGAAATTTGGACACTGCATCCCTATAATGGCGTGGACATCCACTATAAAGCGATTTTTCGAAATTCATCCCCTAAGGGGGTGAAATGGGGTTTATCCAAACCGCTGGAGCTATAGGGCTGAAATTTGGACAGTGCATCCCTATAATGGAGTGGACATCCACTATAAAGCGATTTTTCGAAATTCATCCCCTAAGGGGGTGAAATGGGGTTTACCCAAACCGCTGCAGCTATAGGGCTGAAATTTTGATAGTGCATCCCTATAATGGCGTGGACATCCACTAAGAAGCGATTTTTCGAAATTCATCCCCTAAGGGGGTGAAATGGGGTTTACCCAAACCGCTGCAGCTATAGGGCTGAAATTTTGATAGTGCATCCCTATAATGGCGTGGACATCCACTAAGAAGCGATTTTTCGAAATTCATCCCCTAAGGGGGTGAATTCGGATTTACCGAAACCGCTGAAGCTTTAGGGTTGAAATTTGGACACTGCATCCCTATAATGGCGTGGACATCCACTATAAAGCGATTTTTCGAAATTCATCCCCTAAGGGGGTGAAATGGGGTTTATCCAAACCGCTGGAGCTATAGGGCTGAAATTTGGACAGTGCATCCCTATAATGGAGTGGACATCCACTATAAAGCGATTTTTCGAAATTCATCCCCTAAGGGGGTGAAATGGGGTTTACCCAAACCGCTGCAGCTATAGGGCTGAAATTTTGAAAGTGCATCCCTATAATGGCGTGGACATCCACTAAGAAGCGATTTTTCGAAATTCATCCCCTAAGGGGATGAAATGGGGTTTACCCAAACCGCTGCAGCTATAGGGCTGAAATTTTGATAGTGCATCCTTATAATGGCGTGGACATCCACTAAGAAGCGATTTTTCGAAATTCATCCCCTAAGGGGGTGAATTCGGGTTTACCGAAACCGCTGAAGCTTTAGGGTTGAAATTTGGACACTGCATCCCTATAATGGCGTGGACATCCACTATAAAGCGATTTTTCGAAATTCATCCCCTAAGCGGGTGAAATGGGGTTTATCCAAACCGTTGGAGCTATAGGGCTGAAATTTTGACAGTGCATCCCTATAATGGCGTGGACCTCCACTAAGAAGCGATTTTTCGAAATTCATCCCCTAAGGGGGTGAATTGGGGTTTACCCAAACCGCTGGAGCTATAGGGCTGAAATTTTAACAGTGCCTCCCTATAATGACGTGGACATCCACTAAAGAGCGATTTTTCGAAGTTCATCCCCTAAGGGTGTGAAATGGGGTTCTTACAAACCGCTGAAGCTATAGGGCTGAAATTTGGACAGTGCATCCCTATAATGGAGTGGACATCCACTATAAAGCGATTTTTCGAAATTCATCCCCTAAGGGGGTGAAATGGGGTTTATTCAAACCGTTGGAGCTATAGGGCTGAAATTTTGACAGTGCATCCCTATAATGGCGTGGACATCCACTAAGAAGCGATTTTTCGAAATTCATCCCCTAAGGGGGTGAAATGGGGTTTACCCAAACCGCTGCAGCTATAGGGCTGAAATTTTGATAGTGCATCCCTATAATGGCGTGGACATCCACTAAGAAGCGATTTTTCAAAATTCATACCCTAAGGGGGTGAAACGGGGTTTATCCAAACCGCTAAAGTTATAGGGCTGAAATTTTAACAGTGCATCCCTATAATGGCGTGGACATCCACTATAAGGCGATTTTTCGAAATTTATTCCCTAAGGGGGTTAAATGGGATTTACCCAAACCGCTGGAGCTATAGGGCTGAAATTTTGACAGTGCATCCCCTTAATGACGTTGACATCCACTAAAAAGCGATTTTTCGAAATTCATCCCCTAATGGGGTGAAATGGGGTTAACCCACACCACTGAAGCTGGAGGGCTCTAATTTTGACCGTGCATCACTATAATGACGTGGGCATCCACTTAGGGGTGATTGAAATTTATCCCCTAAAGGGGTTAAATGGGGTTAAGCCAAACCACTATAGCTAAACGGCTGAAATTTTGACAGTGCATCTCTATAATGACGTGGACATTTACTAAGAAGCGATTTTTCGAAATTCATCCCCTACAGGGGTAAAATTTGGTTTACCAAACTACTCGAGCTTCAGGGTTGAAAATTGGACAGTGCATCCCTATAATGACATGGACATCCACTAAGAGGCGATTACTCGAAATTCATCCCCTAAGGGGATGAATTGGGGTTAACCCAAACCTCTGAAGCTGAAAGGCTGGAATTTTGACAGTGCATCCCTATAATCACGTAGAAATGAATGACTCGAAATTCACTTTATTTAATATTCATTTGTGATTGCTTCATAATTTCTTACATCCACGTAAATAGGCGAACAAACTTAACGAACGTTCGTCAAACCCTAAAATGTCACTTTTCTTGATGACATATACATGCCAATCTACATTAAAACTTGCAGATTTGTTGAGCAGAGGTGATATTCGCAGCAATTTGTTTACCATATTTATTAAAAAAATGCACTATAATAAACCCTTTTTAGGGATAATAACAGCTGACTTTTTTGTTGGTTTTTTTTAAGGAAAACATTGCACATAATAAACAGTTTTTAAAGGCGTTGCAAGGCACGCGGGTTTTATGCTAGTACATAAATATAATTAAAACAAGTCAACTTCGTTTAATATAGAAAGTAAAAATTAAATTATATTTCATTGGTTAAATGTGTGATGAGATAGCTTTCATAAAATTCTTGAGCTGACGCGGAAGGGTTGAATTTTGAGATGGGGATAGTGTTGGTGTAGCCGTTTGAACATATATTGAACATTGAACATATTGATTCCTGGGGATATGAAGTTGATGATGATATGCAGAAAGAACTTGATTTAATTTACATTGGTTGTGGGCGTCATATTAGCCGTGTTCCTTTTCTGCTTTTTTTTCCTTGTATTTACTCCCAACTACACCTGCCCTTACAGAGGTGTAGATAACTAGAGTAAATACGCATCTAACATCCACTAGGGAAATATCGCCATTTGCAGTCTATTGTGAATTATTTTTCACTTACTAAAAAGCCGATAGATGGATTTTCATTGAATTGTGACGAACTGACAGTTTTCGGTGTTATAAAAAGAATCAAGAATTTTTATGACCGGTTTTTTTAATTTTTATTTTTGTAATGGTAAGTATTAAGTACCCATATTATATTTACAATAATTGAACGCGCTTTTATTTAAAGGAAAGTTCAAAACGTTACCCAAAACAAACAAAAATTGTGTTCCTTTTAAGTTTTACTCCGGAGTACTTAAGAGTAGAAAAGGAACACGGCTAATGGTAGCTACTTTGCACTTGAGGCAAGCGTATTGGTCTTGTAATGCTGTACGTTAATGGTAATGTAGTAGAGGGTATAAATCGTTCTTTTGATTTCTCTTCTTGCAACTTCGTCCATTCTAATTTAGAAATTATTGCGAAAATTAAAACCTAACACTTACCTGGGGTCTTATTCTCTATTAGAATACTCGAAACTGCAGCGGCTTGCAGGTGCTGAGAGAGTCAGTTTTTGATTTGAAAGACGATAAAAGTGTTCTAAAGTGAAAACAGTGAAAAGTGGTAATTTAAAAGTGAACTATAAAGCGATAGATAGAATTTAATAGTGCGAGTTATTTAATTGAAAGTGATTATAGTGAACTGTAAGAATTGTGTTTGTTATTAAATTGTGTTTTGGTTTGTAATAAATAAATATTTGTGTGGATAATTAAAAAGTGTATTCCTTAATTAATCCTACGAATCCGTTAAGCCGTAAAAACGTAACAATTGGTGTCAGAAGTGGGATTAATTAAGAGATAAGAGAAATAAGTGAGCTTTTAAAATAATTGTGACCGGAATTTAATTTTTGTGAGTGCGAACTAAAGACATAATAATAAAATGAGTCGAAAATTAGTTGATTTGCGTACTGTGGAGTTGAAAAGAGAACTAAGTAAACGCTCGTTGTCAACGGTGGGTGCTAAAAATTCCCTAACCGCGCTGCTTCGAAAAGCTATGGTGAACGAGGGGAAAGAAGAAGCAACAGTGAGTATGGCAGAGCTTTTTAAGACATAGATGGGGATGAAAGAAGCGCAAGAACGGTCATCAGCAGAGTTGAAAGAGGCGCAAGAACGTGCATCAGCAGAGATGAAAGAGGCACAAGAACGTGCATCAGCAGCCCAAGAACGTTCATCAGCAGAGGTGAAGGAAGGACAACCGAGATCAAGGCGGAAGTGTTGGCGTTAAAGGATGAACAAAAAATGTTAACAGTAGTTCATGAACGTTCGATCGCAGAACTCAAAGAGTCGATGGAAGAACAGAGGAACCAATTGGAGCAGAAAATCGAATCATTTTCACTTTCTGTCGACAATAAGCTGGATAACATGAAAGAAAATGTAAGGAATGATCTGGAAAGTCTCGAATCTTCCATCAAGGCAAACGTAAGGAATGATCTAGGAAAACTCGTCAGCATCTCACGAAGTCATCGGAGTTAGGAAATTGCAGCCTCCAACTTTCGACGGGCAAAGCCCATGGCCTACTTATAAGCTCCAATTCGAAGCAGCAGCAGCAGGCAATTTCTGGACCGAGGAGGAAAAAGCAACGGCCTTAACGTTGTCACTAAGGGGCACAGCAGCAGAAATATTGCAGTCAATACCAGCAGAACATCGCAACAGCTACGGGTTCTTAGTTCAAGCACTGGAAATGCGTTACGGCGATCAGCACATGCAAGAGGTTTATCGACTTCAACTTAGAAATAGACCTCAAAAGCCAGGGGAAACTTTACAACAACTATTCGCCGATATCGAGAGGTTAGTGCATCTGGCTTATCCTAGCTTCGGCCAAGACTACATCAACGAAGTAGCAAGAAAGGCTTTCCTTAACTCTTTTGCTGACCGAGATCTACAACAGGCAGCCAGATTAGCCGGAAAGAAGAATACCGCAGAAGTTTTGGCATATGCTCTGGCATACGAGGCAGCGAAGCAAGCAACAAGAAGTGCAGTCCGCCTCAGCGAGATCCCCACCACAGAGGATATTTGCAACAGAATGAATGCAACGGAAGTACGCGGTCGACTCCGATGCTGGAACCGTAGTGAACTGGGTCATTTGCAGAGGAATTGCAGAAAGCGAAGGAGAGCAGAGTGTCCCGAAAATAGGAGTGGCGGAACTTGTGAAAAATGCGGACATTGGCAGAAAGGTGACCAGAGGGAGGCCGAAAGCAATGACTCCGTGTCTCCCCGCAGACAGCAGCAGCGAAACGAATAAAGACTAACTCCATAAGGCGGGAGTTAGTCGGGGAAATCGTAGCCCCCGGTGTCATCATCACCACTATCAAACAACTGCAGCGTAGTGGCAACAGCCTGGTCATCGATGGAAAGATTGGAGCCGACAAATGCACAATAACTGTAGACACTGGTGCTTCAAAATCTGTTATCCGGGATGACATGGTCGGTAATAAATGGCTGAAGGACGCACGCCAATACAGACTGAAAACTGCAACAGGAGAGCCAGTACAATTACACGGGAAATTATGTTGGATGTGGTTCTTGCTGACATTGGATTTTCACATTCGTTCCTGGTAGCTGATATAACAGACGAGTGTATTCTCGGTCTGGACTTTATGAAAACACATAAAATTCTACTGGACATCGGAGAGAAAATACTGAGATATGACAACAAGGAGATTCCAATGGCCACAGGATCCACTTGTTATTCGCAGCTGAAAGTCGTCGTTCGTGAAGTTACCGTGCTTCTCCGTGTGCTGAGAAATTGGTGCGAGCGATGGTCGATAGTGATCCCGGGAGCTACCGATTTTACCTTATCGAACCAGAGAAAACGCAACAAATTAAAAATATAGCCATTGGAAAATGTCTGGTGAGCATCGACGACAAAAGGAGGTATTTGTGAGAGCGCTAAATACTAACGAACGAGAAATACGATTGAAGAAGGATACGGTTTTGGGGAAAGGAGAACCGGCAGAACAGATTACATTAGTGGAGTGTGCTAACCTCGAAACGGTTCCAAAACCAAAGCCAAAGGCCACGATATTAGTAAACGCAGTGCTCTCAACTAGTTGTCTTGAACAAAATCAGTAACTCCAGGCAAGAAAATTAGTAGAGGATTTCAGTGATATGTATATTCGCCATGAGAGATGATGACTTTGGGAAAACGGACATCGTTCAACACAGGATCGACACCAAAGATGTCCAGCCAATTAAACAACCGCCGAGAAGACTACCATTAGCCAAGCGGGAAGAGGCAGCCAGTATGATTGAAGACATGAGAAGACAAGGCCTTATAGAGGAGTCGAAAAGCCCTTGGATGTCTCCCGTGGTTCTAGTCAGAAAGAAAGATGGCAGTACAAGGTTTTGCGTGGATTATCGGCGGTTAAATGACATCACTAAAAAGGACAGCTACCCATTACCTCGTATCGATGACACACTGTATACTCTCTCTGGTAGAAAAACATTTACCTTGGATCTTAAGAGCGGCTACTGGCAAGTCGAAATTCACCCCGAGGGGCCGAGGACCGAGAAAAGACAGCCTTCTCTGTAGGAAACGGCCTGTGGCAGTTTACAGTTATGCCGTTTGGACTGTGTAATGATCCAGCTACATTCGATCGACTGATGGAATGCGTCTTGCGGGGACTGACATGGAAGACTTGTCTGGTTTATTTGGACGATATCATCGTCGTTGGAAAAAGTTTCGAGGAACATCTGGGCAATCTACGAGAGGTTTTCCAAAAGTTGAGAACTGCCCAACTGAAACTCAGTCCTAAAAAGTGCGTACTGTTCAGAGACCAAGTCAACTATCTCGGACATGTGGTTTCATCCAATGGAGTTCACAGATCCTGAGAAAATAACAGCGGTTAAGAATTGGCCCACACCGAAGGATAAACATGCATTTCGAAGCTTTTTGGGACTTGCCACCTATTATAGGGGTTTTGTCAGGAATTTTGCCGACATAGCTAAGGAATTACATAAACTGACAGAAAAAGGAAAACCATTTATCTGGACAGAAAAGTGCGAGGAAAGTTTCAAGACACTAAAACGAGGACTTTGCCAAGCACCAATACTCACATACCGGAAGCCAGGCGAAAGATTCATATTGGACACAGACGCGAGTAATGTCGGGATTGGGGCAGCGCTATCACAAAACTTCGAAGGACAGGAAAAGGTCATAGCTTAATACAGTAGAGCACTGTCAAAATCGGAGCGGAATTACTGTGTCACAAGGAGGGAACTATTGGCAATCGCGGACTCAACTAAACACTTCCACAAGTATCTCTATGGGCAAAACTTCATCCTTCGAACGGATCATGCCGCATTAAAATGGCTGATGCAATTCAAAAATCCTGAAGGACTCTCCCGGCGACCATGCGTACCAGACTGCAAACATTGTGGACGTATCGAGGAAAAGCGTCAAAGGACGACAGTCGAGCCAACGACAGGATGGGATTACCAGGGACTCCGAGACGCCCAACGCGCCGACCCGGATATTTCTTCAATTCTGACATGAAAGGAATACGAGGAAAAGCCTGAATGGAAGGACATTGCAGAGAGGAGCGAGACCCTGAAGAGCTATTGGGCCCAATGGCATTCCTTACACAGTGAGCGAGGAGTATTAAAACGCAAATGGGAAACCGCTGACGGTACCTCTCATCGAATGCAGGTATTAGTCCCTCGCGTTAGAATAAGAGATATTCTCGAGGAGTGTCATAATGGCGCATCAGGAGGACATCTGGGAGTCAATAAAACTTTGGCAAAAATAAGAGATAGATTCTATTGGCTTCACATGCGGGACGATGTTGCAGACTGGTGCCGTAAATGCACAATTTGTGCCAGCAGCAAGGGCCCTCGTATAAGAACAAAAGGAGAAATGCAGCAATACAACGTGGGAGCCCCATTTGAAAGAATTGCAATCGATGTGGCGGGAACTTTTCCGGTGTCAGACCGAGGAAATCGTTACATTTTGGTGGTCATGGACTACTTCAGTAAGTGGCCCGAAGCATATGCCATTCCAAATCAGGAAGTAATCACTGTCGTAGAGGAGCTAGTGAACAATTGGATCTGCAGATTTGGTGTTCCTCATGAGCTTCATTCTGACCAAGGGAGAAACTTTGAATCTCAAGTTTTTCAAGAAGTATGTAAGATTCTCGGAGTGAAGAAGACCAGGACGACGCCCCTTCATCCCCAGTCCGATGGAATGGTAGAACGATTCAACAGGACAATGCTAGAACACCTAAGGGAAGTTGTTAGTGAGCACCAGCGTGACCGGGACAGTTACATCCCTATATTTCTAATGGCATATCGGACAGCGGTTCATAATTCCACAGGACAAACCCCTTGTAGTGTGATTTTTGGAAGACAAATCCGGCTGCCAAGCGACTTGAAATTTGGGACACCTGTCGAAAACAACGAGACTACTGGCGGTTATACAGGTGAACTTCGTGATCGACTCGCAGATATCCACCAGCTTGCAAGGAAGAATCTTAAAATAGCCAGTGACAGGATGAAAACCAGGTACGACCTCCGAGCAAACTGTAGCGGATACCAGGAAGGTGACCTCGTTAGGCTGTTCAACCCTCGACGACGAAAAGGCAAGTCTCCGAAACTTCAGCGCCAGTGGGAGGGGCCCTATAAAATCCTAACACGGATCAACGATGATGTCTACAGGATTCAACAAGGACCCAAAGCCAAGAAGAAGATTGTGCACATAGACAGGCTGTGTCCATATCATCAGCCGGATCCAGGATGGACAACTGTTCGGCACGAACAGTCCTAAGAAGGGGGCAATGTGATGATTTATGCGCCAATTCGAAATGCTGCCGTTCCTACGTTCGTATTCAACAGAACAGATCAGTCACGTCAAGGCACGGCACGTCAAAATATAGTTTGAAACTAATCCTGACGCGCCGTTACGTTGACGGTCCGACATACCTGAACGTTGCCTACATACCTGAACGTGTAGTGCAAAACTCATTGAAGAATATTTTGACGTGACGTTCCGTTCCGTGTTCCGTATAGTGCCAATCGACCTTTATTCGCCTTTTTGTAAATCTCCATGGTCGAGTGCGTCATGCTTTTCAGTCTCGTATAACTGACAGCGAACTGCGGACGTGCCGCTTGTAGTATTTAGCTTAAGAAACAGTTATTAATAAATTATAAATAGAAAACGCGTGTATTTAATTTTACGAAATATCTAAAAGTAGTAATTCACAACACCTAGATGTCTTAATTAAAAGGGGGAAATTTCTGCATATTGTGATGATTTATGTGCCATCTGTTTGTCAAAAAGCATAATCAACGATTGTCGGTAACAACTCTGGTTGATGTCTGAACTAATGATTTACGTACTGGCCTGTGTGAATTGGGACTAAATTGATGACTAAACTAAATTTTGCAGTTTTTGTCGTTAATGAAGGGAATTGCTGTGTGAATTCATTTGATGACTAAATTCAATTGACAGTAGTTTTTACTTTTAAGCCGCGTCTCCACCAACCGAACATGTTCGCCGAACAGTGTTCGACAGACATTTGTGATATCCGCCGAACATTGTTCGGTGTTGTAGCGAACATTGATTTGTGAGCTATTGAAAATGTTCGTCGAACATGTTTGGGAACCAAATGTGGAATGTTTGTCCGTTTTTATGTTCGCGAACACTGTTCGGCAAACATGTTCGGTTGGTGGAGACGCGGCTTTATAATTTATAGTATTTGTTTTGTTATACAGTAAACAACTAAATTTATGAATGCAGAAGATATCATTATTGACAGCAGCCTATTAGTTCTTCACTTTATTTTCCATTGTATTGAACTATTTTGAAACAAATTCAACATCAATTTAGTCAACTGTCAAAAAATTTAGTCTCCTCGCCAAAAGACTAAATACTGTATTATCGACACTAAATTTTAGTCATCGAATTCACACAGGCCCTAAACTAAAATTGGAACGCGCGATAAGTGAAGACAACTTCAAGCTTCTGGACGAAAAGAAAAGAACATACCACTAGGCTCGAGAGAAGGGACGAAGGTTCCAGAAGTTAGATAAAGGTGGAGCTTGGATATAAAAGCAGCTTGCAGAGTCAGTTTTTGATTTGAAAGGCGATAAAAGTGTTCTAAAGTGAAAACAGTGAAAAGTGGTGATTTAAAAGTGAACTATAAAGCGATAGATAGAATTTAATAGTGCGAGTTATTTAATTGAAAGTGATTATAGTGAACTGTAAGAATTGTGTTTGTTATTAAATTGTGTTTTGGTTTGTAATAAATAAATATTTGTGTGGATAATTAAAAAGTGTATTCCTTTATTAATCCTACGAATCCGTTAAGCCGTAAAAACGTAACAATATGTATCATACTACATACACAATTGTTAGAGATAAGTTATAGAAGAGGTCTGTATACTACCATGGTAACACTGTCAATAAAGAGTATTAGAAATTAAGAATTGTATGGCACTTGAAGTTAAGTCCGCACGCCGTTAGCATTTAACTAGTAGGTTAGGATTATACATAAATATAGTAAAGTTAAGATGGAATAAAGACACGGTCATTTATTCAAAATCATAACAGAAATAACTTAATACTCCGGAGTATTAAGTTATCTCTGCTTCTACCCTTCAAACTAAACTATCCACTGAACAGGCACTATGACTCGAACGACCGGGTCTGGTAGTACAAAGGGTCATTCCTAAGCTTTTTTTACATAAAAAAATTACACACTTTAAATTTCTAACTTGCTTAAAATCATCTGAGTAAGCTTTTTTTTTATAATAATCTAAGGATGTTTTTTTTATAGCAAATAATGTTATTCAAATTATTGTATCCCATTTGATGTGTTGTATTTGATGTGAACTAAATTTTTAATGCTATTTTAAATTGTAAGCATGGCTGGGTGCGCTGATACGATGGTGCAAAATTCTCCAAATAGCGAATGCGTTATTTGCTGTGAAGAAATTTTTGGTGATAGAAGTCAAGAAAACTGCCCAAGAGAACCGTAAGTCAAACATTATATATGATTTGGTATGCGCATTTTAAATGTTTTTCTTTTAAACAGTCGAGAAACGTTAAAGCACTTGAAAAAAGATGATTACGAAATTGTGCTAGACAATTCTCCGCCACTCCCGCCTAGGCCATATCGTCTTGGTTATAATTGTGCAACTAGAAAATTTAGTAAGTAAAATTTTATTATATTTTTTCCGTTTTCCATCACATCTATATATTTACATTGTTGTGGCTTTCCGGGTTAGAATATACGTATTTGTATAAATAAATGCATATATGTATAATAATAAGAAATGCTGTTTTGCAACAAAAGACGTTGAGATTCTTCTCTTAATAACAGTAAAGATTATTTCTTTAAAAGTTATTTTAATGGAGCTAGCAACTTTATAACAGTACGCACTTTTTTGGCAAAATGAAACAATGACAACTACATTATGTACATTAATCTAAATTGAATCAAAATTTAGTTGAAATCGAAAGAGTAAACACATTTAAGCTTCTTTGCCGCATAGTGTACTTTCGTGCAACAGAGAGAAAAACATACAAATTTCTGTGCGGTAGAAGAGGTTCAAAGAGCACTTCCACCGTCATCATCTCCACTTCTCTATTGTATCTAGAAGCTTGTGAAGAACATATGTGGGAAAGAACAGTCGAATCACGGTCTATAATTTACATATAGACGTTAAATTTAATGCCTCAAAAACAGGGGAAAGAGTACTAAAATAATACTTATGCCCGCCCGATGACTTATCGGGTTTATCTCTTGGTTAGTTCTTTTGAAGTGTCGAAATAATTATGGTGGACATTTTTATAAATATTTCATTATATGTATTAAAAATGGTACTTATGAATGTAACACTTTCTCTTCGCAAAATTAGTACTTCGTTGCAGCAATACAATTACATATATGTACATAAATTTTTCATTCATAAATGACAATGCTCCACAAGCGGATGTCATCGGTTGGCTGATGAGATTCAACTCGTTTCAGGAGGCATAACACTCCATCGAGTTGTTTCTTCTCAAATGCCCCGATGCCAGAGTCGCGAAGTGGTTGGAAGTAGGTGGAATAAAAAAAAAAATATCGCAGCTTGGTTGTGGCAGCTCCTTCCTACTTCTCTGTCTCTTTCTACTCTTTATCTTCCGGCTAAAGCTGCTGTTCGACATTCTATACGAAAAAAATAGATTGTCGAACAGTACAAAGAGGCTTTCCCTAAGCTAAGCTAAGTCTATAAAAAAAAATACTCTGTCTCCCAATTATAATCTTGGAATAGAGAAGATAAGGAACCGAAAATAGCGTACATGTACACGGATTTGAGGGAAGCACTTGGGATCAAGAAATTTTCTCTCTAATTCTCCCCCTCCACGGGTGTCAAGCAACGCTTGCCTTTGGTGCAAGTTACACTGTTACACTATCCCAGCGGGAAATGAAGCGATTCAAAAAGGTTACTGAATCGATTCTTTTGAAGCAGAGAAGTGCTTCTCTTAGCCTTGCCGTACATTTCTTTTTTAACATTGCATGTCCTAGCGGGGAAGCGATTCAATTAAGCGTGTTTGTAACGATTCGAAAGCGATTATTAGGAATGCAGAAGGAAGCACAATTGACTCGGTTCCCTTTTGCCAGTTAGGGAAAAGCTTTTTTAGATTCGATTTTCTACTACTAAAAAACTTTTATATTCTTCATACTAAGAGTGCTTACCTCTTATATTGATTTTCTCTCTGGGACGACATGTGCTTACGAAAAGATTCCTTTGGCAGGGGCATAGAAGCGATTCTTTGCCGCCTCGATTGGAAGCACGTCAAACATTTCCCGCTGGGATCCATCACTCGATACTCACATCAAAACGGTTTGTGTATGATGCGGGTATTACACTAAAGCATTCATTTTTCTACCTCTTTTTTGTGTAAAGATTGTGATGCGTTTGTAGTTGTGCAAATAAAAGCGAATGAGAGGGGGATTTCTCATAGTTTTCACAGACCCCCGAGTACGATGTTATATTTGTGTTAGTGTAATGGAGGGTGAGTCTGGCAAATTTTCTGGCTCAAAAGTGAAGAGTCATATGACGCATGAATTGTACTTCCTTGCGACCCCTTGCCTAAAAAACCGGTTTTGTGTATGGGGGTAACAAACGAAATGAATGATAGTGTAACTTGCACCTTTGACTTTAACCCTTTGGAATAGAGAAGATAAGGAACCGAAAATAGCGTACATGTACACGGATTTGAGGGAAGCACTTGGGATCAAGAAATTTTCTCTTTAATTCTCCCCTTCCACTTTAACCACAACAACAAAATACATTGACTTTAGCCACAACAACAAAATACATTGTCTAACCCGGACATAGGCGTAGTGAAATTTGTTCGGGTTTTGCGAAGGGTCTGCTTCAAACATTTAGCCAAGTGAAGCGTTCTCGCCGAGATGGTTGCTGAGAAACGATATCCCTCCCGGTTTTTGAATAAATATAACACAGCCACTGTCCGGGTTAGACACAAATACGTAAAGAATGCTATGCATTAGTGTTGCCAAAATGTTTCCCCGTGTTTAATAAATTGCTCTTCCTCGTCTTCTCTATTCAAAGCTTTAACCACAACAACAAAATACATTGTCTAACCTGAATAGAGGCGTAGTGACATTTGTTCAGGTTTTGCGAAGGGTCTGCTTCAAACATTTAGCCAAGTGAAGTGTTGTCCCCGAGATGGTTCCTGAGAAACGATATCCCTCCCGGTTTTTGAATAAATATAACAGCCACTGTCCGGGTTAGACACAAATACCTAAAGAATGCTATGCATTAGTGTTACCAAAATGCTTCCCCGTGTTTAATAAATTGCACTTCCTCGTCTTCTCTATTCAAAGATTATAATTTGGCGGTTTTTTTCGACGACTTGCGCAAAAGTCAAAAATGTGTCAGAGTTGCCATATGAATGGTAAGTTAATTCTCTGTGGAATACGTACATTTGAATTCCCAGGAAAAACAACCCGTCGACGTTTAATCCTGGGAGACTATACAAGGAGATAAACTCTTATGGGGGAAATAATCGGAAATGGACGGGTAGCAGAAACTAAACTTCTAGTTCATTTTTGGCTACAGATGTCGCTTAAAACTGATGTGCCCGACATGAAGTTTTCTGAATTTTACCCATTTCGACGATTTTTTCAAAATTGTGCATTGGAGCATTGCAAAAAAAATTTATTGGAAATTAATAAAAATTCAATGAAAATCCATGAATTGGTTAAATATGAAAAAATCGCATCGACATATATCCATAGGGTCGAAACAGTTTGCGTCGCAAGGTGTGTCCAACCCAATTTCATTTCCTTTGCCTAGTTTTACCCGGCAATTACACGAGTCAGTTTTGCTGATTTCCAGTACTGGCTCAATTTGTCAAATCCATTGACTTTGAATTGATTACGTTCGGTCAACTGGCAAGTCAGTTCATTTCTTAAATGCCGTTGGCCAGTATATGTACATGCTTCCTTTAACGCGTAAATAGTAGAGGTAAAATCCAATAAGCAAGGATTTTCCTCGTACTTTTTTATTAAGATTATTTTTTGCAAGTGATTTAATTTATTTTTTGAGTTTTTCCTAAAGTAAACAAATTTTGAGATTTTCTAATTATTTATTCTAAAGATATATCATTTCGCATCCGTACATCTACCATTTGTAATACTGAATTTGACATTTCCCTGACTAATCAGTACTGAATTCAAAACTGTCTCGACAGGGCTGAAAAAATACCCGCCAGGTAGTGTTTACACGAGTCAGTGTCAGCGACAGTGGAACTGACCCGTGTAATGGCCGGGTTAGCCGGATTTAGCCTAGTTTAACATTTAGTGGGCCAGCAAACAGATATCATCCGCGTAGTCGAGATCCTTATGCCGCCTGTTCTACTATCGAGAGCGCTGACAAGGATGTCATTTATTACTATAAGAAATAGTGAAGGCGAAAGTAGACATCCTTGTCGTACTCCTGGGCTCACCTCAAAGCTGTCGAATCATTCTCCATTATGGAGAACTCTGTGTTTGGAATTGTTATGTAGAGCTTTTATCAATTCTATTATTAGGCAGTCCACGTCGCCGTAGTGCCTGTCATATAAAGCTCCTATTAACCGAGTCGAACGCTTTGTCATAGTTGACGAAAGCAAGATAAAGGGGGATCGGAATATTCTAATAGCCGTGTTTTTTTAATGAACTATATAGTTCATCCCCATGCAAATCTCAATACCCAAGTTTTATCGGGGTTCTCGATCGAGGTTTTGGGAAATTTCGGAATTTCCTTTTCCTTTCGGAATGTTGCATACTTTCGGGATCGGGAAGACGTAATTTAAAAATAAAAACAACTGGAAAGTGATGAGAGCAAATTTATAACAAATAATTAAATTTTTAGAAAGATATTTATTATTTTCTAGAGGAGATTTCGTGTTACAGCGTAAAAAATAACACTTAACAATTTTTAAGCATCGAAGTGGCGCTTCATGAAATTTCCCTTGTCGTTTTTTTGATGAACTCGATAAAAGAACTATATAAAATTTAAAATTTCCTTTTGTGCTGGATACTGTTCTCGATAATTATCGGGAACAAGAGTTTGTATGGAAACTGTTCCACCTCAGAACGGAACATGGCCGTGTTTTTTTAATGAACGGGGTTTTGGGAGGTTTTGAGTTCATTAAAAGAACGGCAAAACTTCAACTGAATCTATCTTCAGCGTATAGCTGCAACGTCAGCTGTCGCCGTCGGCATTTGTGATTTTAATACAAAATTTAGTTTTGTAAATATGTATCCAGTTACGCATGAGGATATTGTCTAGGGCTTAGAGAATGTTTTTCTCAAATTTATTGATTATTTGGCATCACTGCCTGGTGATAAAATAATTAATACATATAGGGAATTTCAAAGGTAGCTTTAAAAGTATGAATTTGAAGGTCCTGCCCCGGGAATGATATTTTCAAGTCGAAAATTATCTGAAAATCTGCCGAGAGCTTGCATATATACATTGAAATATACAGTTTCAGTCGCTTGTTTTGTGCTTAGTTTAAGAAAAAAGTAGCGTTTCTGAATACATTGAAAAAGTAGCCGGAGAGAAGAGAAAAACGCACCGTGAGTTTATTATTTAAACCAATTTAATATAATGAATGAAAAAGTGGGGAAATTATATACATATTATAATTTATACTGGCTTTTTATTAAGTTAAAAAGTTATTGAGGAAATTGTGTACGATTGTATATAGTATGTACCTTATATCAAACAGGCCATCTTCTGCTCTGTTAAAATTGTCAGAAAACAATAGCCGCATAATCTATTTCTTTGTTTTGCCATAGGAGCAGCATCAATTTTTAAAATTTCCTGCCTGGAGTAAGCTAGGATTACAAAATTTGAATGACATTTCTCCTCCTGCTTGAAGTTGGTTGCGTTCTAGAAAGCAGGGAAATTTAATAAATTCCCAGTAGATAGAGACCCTGGCCGTGAACTGGGTTTTGAGAGCTTTTGAGTTCAATAAAAAAACGGCAGGGGATATTTTGCAAAACCTCAACTGCATCTATCTTCAGAGTATTTATCATAAACTAGCATAAAACCCGCGTGCCTTGCAACGCCTTTAAAAACTGTTTATTATGTGCAATGTTTTCCTTAAAAAACAAAAAACATTTCAACAAAAAAGTCAGCTGTTATTATCCCTAAAAAGGGTTTATTATAGTGCATTTTTTTAATAAATATGGTAAACAAATTGCTGCGAATATCACCTCTGCTCAACAAATCTGCAAGTTTTAATGTAGATTGGCATGTATATGTCATCAAGAAAAGTGACATTTTAGGGTTTGACGAACGTTCGTTAAGTTTGTTCGCCTATTTACGTGGATGTAAGAAATTATGAAGCAATCACAAATGAATATTAAATAAAGTGAATTTCGAGTCATTCATTTCTACGTGATTATAGGGATGCACTGTCAAAATTCCAGCCTTTCAGCTTCAGAGGTTTGGGTTAACCCCATTTCATCCCCTTAGGGGATGAATTTCGAGTAATCGCCTCTTAGTGGATGTCCATGTCATTATAGGGATGCACTGTCCAATTTTCAACCCTGAAGCTCGAGTAGTTTGGTAAACCAAATTTTACCCCTGTAGGGGATGAATTTCGAAAAATCGCTTCTTAGTAAATGTCCACGTCATTATAGAGATGCACTGTCAAAATTTCAGCCGTTTAGCTATAGTGGTTTGGCTTAACCCCATTTAACCCCTTTAGGGGATAAATTTCAATCACCCCTAAGTGGATGCCCACGTCATTATAGTGATGCACGGTCAAAATTAGAGCCCTCCAGCTTCAGTGGTGTGGGTTAACCCCATTTCACCCCATTAGGGGATGAATTTCGAAAAATCGCTTTTTAGTGGATGTCAACGTCATTAAGGGGATGCACTGTCAAAATTTCAGCCCTATAGCTCCAGCGGTTTGGGTAAATCCCATTTAACCCCCTTAGGGAATAAATTTCGAAAAATCGCCTTATAGTGGATGTCCACGCCATTATAGGGATGCACTGTTAAAATTTCAGCCCTATAACTTTAGCGGTTTGGATAAACCCCGTTTCACCCCCTTAGGGTATGAATTTTGAAAAATCGCTTCTTAGTGGATGTCCACGCCATTATAGGGATGCACTATCAAAATTTCAGCCCTATAGCTGCAGCGGTTTGGGTAAACCCCATTTCACCCCCTTAGGGGATGAATTTCGAAAAATCGCTTCTTAGTGGATGTCCACGCCATTATAGGGATGCACTGTCAAAATTTCAGCCCTATAGCTCCAACGGTTTGAATAAACCCCATTTCACCCCCTTAGGGGATGAATTTCGAAAAATCGCTTTATAGTGGATGTCCACTCCATTATAGGGATGCACTGTCCAAATTTCAGCCCTATAGCTTCAGCGGTTTGTAAGAACCCCATTTCACACCCTTAGGGGATGAACTTCGAAAAATCGCTCTTTAGTGGATGTCCACGTCATTATAGGGAGGCACTGTTAAAATTTCAGCCCTATAGCTCCAGCGGTTTGGGTAAACCCCAATTCACCCCCTTAGGGGATGAATTTCGAAAAATCGCTTCTTAGTGGAGGTCCACGCCATTATAGGGATGCACTGTCAAAATTTCAGCCCTATAGCTCCAACGGTTTGGATAAACCCCATTTCACCCGCTTAGGGGATGAATTTCGAAAAATCGCTTTATAGTGGATGTCCACGCCATTATAGGGATGCAGTGTCCAAATTTCAACCCTAAAGCTTCAGCGGTTTCGGTAAACCCGAATTCACCCCCTTAGGGGATGAATTTCGAAAAATCGCTTCTTAGTGGATGTCCACGCCATTATAAGGATGCACTATCAAAATTTCAGCCCTATAGCTGCAGCGGTTTGGGTAAACCCCATTTCATCCCCTTAGGGGATGAATTTCGAAAAATCGCTTCTTAGTGGATATCCACGCCAATATAGGGATGCACTTTCAAAATTTCAGCCCTATAGCTGCAGCGGTTTGGGTAAACCCCATTTCACCCCCTTAGGGGATGAATTTCGAAAAATCGCTTTATAGTGGATGTCCACTCCATTATAGGGATGCACTGTCCAAATTTCAGCCCTATAGCTCCAGCGGTTTGGATAAACCCCATTTCACCCCCTTAGGGGATGAATTTCGAAAAATCGCTTTATAGTGGATGTCCACGCCATTATAGGGATGCAGTGTCCAAATTTCAACCCTAAAGCTTCAGCGGTTTCGGTAAATCCGAATTCACCCCCTTAGGGGATGAATTTCGAAAAATCGCTTCTTAGTGGATGTCCACGCCATTATAGGGATGCACTATCAAAATTTCAGCCCTATAGCTGCAGCGGTTTGGGTAAACCCCATTTCACCCCCTTAGGGGATGAATTTCGAAAAATCGCTTCTTAGTGGATGTCCACGCCATTATAGGGATGCACTATCAAAATTTCAGCCCTATAGCTGCAGCGGTTTGGGTAAACCCCATTTCACCCCCTTAGGGGATGAATTTCGAAAAATCGCTTTATAGTGGATGTCCACTCCATTATAGGGATGCACTGTCCAAATTTCAGCCCTATAGCTCCAGCGGTTTGGATAAACCCCATTTCACCCCCTTAGGGGATGAATTTCGAAAAATCGCTTTATAGTGGATGTCCACGCCATTATAGGGATGCAGTGTCCAAATTTCAACCCTAAAGCTCCAGCGGTTTCGGTAAACCCCAATTCACCCCCTTAGGGGATGAATTTCGAAAAATCGCTTTTTAGTGGATGTCCACGCCATTATAGGGATACACAGTCAAAATTTCAGCCCTTTAGCTCTAGCGGTTTAGGTTGTGCGTTGTCTGTCAGTCAGTTACTTTTTATACAATAGAAAAAAATCCCCTTACAACTTATTGAACCCCATTTCACCCCCTTCAACCCTTTTGTTCTCCATAAAAAGTAGCCTATGTCCGTCTCCAAGGTCTAAACTATGTCTGTTGAAAATTTCATCAAAATCGGTTTAGTGGTTTAGGCGTGAAAGCGTAACAGACAGACAGACAGACAGACAGCCAGACAGACAGAGTTACTTTCGCATTTATAATATTAGTAAGGATAGCTGAAACGTAAACTGTCGCTGGCGTTGTTTGTATTTTTCAATACAAAGTTTGGTTTTGTCAAAATCCAGAAACGCATGAGGATATAGAAGGATATTGTCTAGCGAATAGAGAATGCGGCTCACAAATTATTCTTTTACATGCAGAATCCACTGATTATTTGGTATCACTGTGATAAAACATTTAAAGTTCATGAATTTGAAGTTCCGCCGAAAATTAGATTCTCAATTCGGAAATTAGCTGAAAATGTTTGCAATATACCTAGGGCCTTTTCAAGAATGCAGGTTGCGTGCGCAATGACTTATTCAGCTACACACTCTCAATTGCTGAATAAGTCATTGCGCACGCAACCTGCATTCTTGAAAAGGCCCCTAGCTTGCCAAGATAGAAAAGAAAAACGCACAGCTTATTTGTTACTATTTATATCAGTTTAATGTATAAAATAAGCGGAGAAAATATATATTTTAATTTATACTGGCTTATAGTGCAGTCATATCTAAAGCTACTCTTGTTCCCGATTTCAGTTAGGTTGTATCCAGCTGCCTGCGGCATCCAACAACATAGCGTGCTCCTTTACTTCTTCTCTTTCTGTAAATATATTAAATTAGTTTTTATAAAACTAATCATCCCGATACTTACAAATTTCTATCTTCCATTAAAATTTAAATAATATTTACAAAATTTGTTATGACATTGAAGCTTGAAGGCTTGAAGTTAGTCGCATCTTGGAAAACAGGGAAGTTTAAAAATTTCCCAGTAACCTCGATAGAGACTCAGATAGACCCCGGTAGAACCTGGGTTTTCGATTTTGTATGACGAAGAACCAGCCAGTTCAATAAAAAAACACGGCCCTCTGAGAGACCCCGATAGAACCTGGGTTTTCGGTTTTGTATGGCGAAGCACCAGTCAGTTCATTAAAAAAATACAGCCTGTTATTGGCCTTGACTTGATTGCAACATTCTCATCCCGAACTGTAAGCCCCTGGCTGAGTCTCCAATTTCTTATACCTAGGGTTCGTAGGGCTTTTTCTACGTCCCATACCTCTGTGGCCGTCTGATCGCTTGTTCAAAATAATTTTTGTTATGGCATCACTGCTACGTTCAACATGTCTTGCCCATTAATTCTGTTAATTTTTATAGTTTTTATGAGGTTTGCATCTTTATACAACTGATACAATTCGTGATTGTATCTTCTTCTCCAAACACCTTTCGTTGATTCCTCCGTATATAGTGCGCAAGAATTTTCTTTCAAAGCGCCCTAAGAGATGCTCTTCCTTACTCCCTAATTTCCAGGTTTCGGATCCATACTTATCTTTTGAAATTAGCGTCCCTAGGTATATAAATTCTTTTACTCCTTCGATGTTGTATGTATCAATTGTCATATTCTGGCGATCATTGCGTCTTTTACAGATGCACATATACATAATTCGTTTTCTCTTCATTAATTGCTAGTTCGTATTTCTTTGCTGCTCTTTCTAGCGATATGAAGGCTTCTTTCATTGCTGCGGAGGATATGGTTAGTATTGCGATATCGTCAGCGTATGCCAATAGTTGTACCGACTTGTTGAAGATACTGCTACGTTAAATAGTAAGCATGATAGGGCATCTCCTTGTCTTAGTCCCACTGTGGCGCACTGACATATAGAATGGACTGCTCATGAGGAATTTTTCATGGCACCAATTGGTTCCATAGGCTACAAACCTTTTTTCACTCCATGTAAACACCGGAATCACTTTTGAAATTTACATTTTTTTAAATACGTACATAAAACAACACAAATATTTTGTTTAAAAAAATTAATAAACACTATTTTCACTTTTTCACCATTTAAAATGCCTTTTTTTCATTAATTTGCAAATTTTATGTGTATCTGACTTAAGTTCTTAACGCCTGTTTTAGCAACTGACATTCTGTATGTCAAAATCCGGGGGCTTATGGGGAAAAGAGCAAAAGATATAAACATCACTATACCCGTCTATTTTTTTCTAATTGATTTAACGCAAAAGATATAAACATCACTATACCCGTCTATTTTTTTCTAATTGATTTAACCTGATTTTATTTCTGAGTGCTTCTGTCAGTTTGGGGGCTTATGGATGAGCGAGTCGACTATCCCTTTTTGGTGCCATCGGTTTGTATGGGAATAATTGCTGATGAGCAGTCCATTATTATATGTCAGTGCTGTGGCGTTGAATGGTTCTGACAGCTCTCCTTCAATTCTTATTCTGCATATTATCTCTTAGTCAAATCTACGAGGTGTTTAGGAAATCTTAAGTACTCCATAGTTTTATATAATTCTTCACCTATTATTTTATCATAGGTGCTTCTGAAGTCTATGAATAGAGAATGTATGTTTATGTTAAATTCACTTGCCTTTTCTACGACCTGCCTAAGAGTAAAAATATGGTCTGTGGTAGATCTTCCGGGACGGAAGCCGCTTTGATAGTTTCCCAGAGCTGGTTCTGCGTAAGGCCGCGTTCACATAGGCTGCATGCCGCACGGCGAAAGCTTGATTTCGGCTTATCTTTGGGTTGTATTCGGAAATTTTCGTGAGAGGCTGCAAAAAGCTTGCGGCATAGATGCATCTCCTCGTTCATATGGGTACATCTGCTGGTTGTCAAAAATCAGCTGTTTTGTGATTTTGAAAAAGTGAAATGAAAAAAAGTTATGATAACGATTAATGTTGATGTCGAAATGTGAAATGTTAATGTTAAATCACTTTAAACATCACTAGAATCGAAACATCATTAGTTCCGTGATTTTGCAGGACGTTCCCTTGGGCTGCATGCCGAACGGAAAACTTACAGTTCCGTGATTTTGCCGCATGAACAAGGGATTTTCGCTTTTCGATTTTTGCAGCATGCTTGCTGATATATTTTCCTAGCCATAGAGCATTAAAAGCTTTTGTCGTGTGGCATGCAGCCCATGGAAAAGCGGCCTAAGGCTGCAGTTTAACGTATAGAGTATTTAGAGTATATACTTTATATATGCTACGTTCAGTAGAGTGATGCCACTATAATTAGGGCTGTTTAGCTGATGGCCTTTTTTATGTTTAGGGCACACAATGCCCTCGCTCCATTCCGATGGTATTTATTCCTGGGATTCCTGGTTAGCGTAACGATTTCATGAAGGCTTGATATTACGTTCTCACCTTGTTTTAATAGCTCTGATGCAATGTTTTCTCTGCGCGGAGAGTCGTTGTTTTTTCGTTTTATTACTGCGTCTTGTACGGCTTCTATTGTAGGCATGTCTCTCGCTAGTTCTTCTGCTAGTCCCACGTTTTCTGTTAGCGTTTGCTCCTCATCTCGAGCTAACAGTTCAAAGTGTTCACACCATCTAGTTAGAACTAGTTCTTTGGTACCGTTCGGCTGTTCGCTTCTTCTATTTTTGACATTTCTTTTTCCCAGTATTCCTTTTTCTTGGCTTTGTGCAATCTTTTCTCCTGACTTCTTTTTTCTTTGTATTTCTCGTTCTGGGTTTCTGTATCATTACTTGATATGTTGCATTCGTATTTGACGCTGACTCTTTGATTAGGATCAAGTTACTCCATTTATGTCTTCGGCGCTGTCGTTATTTGCATTTGCCACTCTTCTATTTATTTCTTCTACCTTAAATCCGATTTAATTTATTTAGCTATATACAGCCAGTGTCAAAAGTTAGTATGCACTGGCCATTTCCTACTTCTAAGGTAAATACTCCATCTTTGATCCGTTAGCTGGCGGTCCGAGCGAGACGTTCCTGCAACGGATACGCTGCTGCGCCGCTGGGTCTCGATCGTTTCCGTTCTTACCGATTTTTGACGACGTCTCGAGCCTCGGTAATTGATAATCGTTGATTCTTTAGGTCCCCTTCGATATTCTTTAGCCAGGTTTTTTTTGTGCCAATCGCTGAATTCTCTAGTCTACGGGAGGGTCTCGCCAGAGAAATTTACGTGACAAACGGTTATCACCAATTCGGCCAAACCACCGTAGTCGACATTTTTGTATTTCTTCCAGTGTCTCGTTTCGAAGGCGATCGCGGAGTGAGAATCTGCCTCAAGCATCGCATTTGGAAGACCAAGCTTCTTGACGTTCGGTTTGAGCAGTGTCCACGTTTCCGATCCATAAAAAGGCGTACTTTCGCTTTGATGGTAATTGTTCTTTTCCATATGCACCACTTGAGCGAGGCGAATGTTGCTGTTGCCTGGCCGTTACGGCTGTGAACGTCGGCCGTCGATGCCCCTTTCGCTTCCTCAACCAATGATCCTGGTCCGTGGATTTTTTTAGAGCAACGTTCGAGAGCTATAACTTTTCTTCAAAACTTGTACTTTCACGTACAAGTAAAAAAAAGTATTTAAAATGCTTTCGATGTTCAAAATGGCCCACAACAACCTAACAGCTTCCTGCTTCCATTCTTGCACAATTAATTCATGAATCTTTCGGAGTTGTGTAGACTTTCCATATTGAATTCGAATAAACTAAACCTCGTTAAAAACCTTCTAGGTTAAGGCTATCTGGGAAGCAAGTAATTCGCGATGGAGGAGACTCGATCTCCTCCTCGCTATAGTTACGTTCGCACAGAAAATGCTCCACAGAACCGACAGCTACAATCAACTACCAGCCCTATTCTGCTTAGATCATAATTGAGCCAACAGTGGTCCGTTAGGAGCCCTATTATTATTTTTAACTCCCAGCAAAAAAAAAACAAAGAAAACATAGAAAGACATTTAGGCTTTGTAAGTATATATTGACTGTATTTATTTGAAGCAAATGAGTAAATCAGTAATCTTATTTCGTAAATATGCTGTTGTATATTTCGATACGCTTTCCCCTACCTGACGAAGTTCTAGTTACGCCTCTTAAACTTCATCTAATTGATGAACTAATGGGTTTAACACGTCTATTCTACTTTCCCTCCTGGTCTCACTAAGCAGCTTAAGAGTAAATGATTTTATATGTTTTTCATAATATCACATCTTTTAATCAAGCTGAAAATTAAACTGAACTAGAAATTGCCTTTGGAGAACAATGTGCACTAGCTGAAATAATTAGATTTGTTAAGTGCAAAGGGCAAGGAATAAAAAATGCTGTAGGCTCTAAGGATAGGATGCATTCTAGCATTCAAGAATTACATTTTATATTGAAAGGAAGAAGGAAATACCGAATTTATTTAAGTCATCTAAAACTGCTACAGTAGTATCCAATGTCAATGATTTTTTTTATTTAAAACTCTAATCTTGACGCCTAACATATGGGGTTCAATCGATAATAATAGAACAATATTTTACAATTTTAACCATATCCAAAATATTTCGTCTCACTGGGTTTCCATATAAAGCAAAGTGAACAGCAAAGTGAAATACTTTCCTTTAATTCTGAAAAATTTTACAAATGGATTTTTTTTCAAATTGAAAAAACTAACCAAAATCTAATTTACCACTGTTATTTACCATTACTGTAACACCTTGGATCTATCGTAGGCAGGGAAATATTTTGAGTATTTACCTAAATTTCTTCAACTACATCAGACTACTTTTTATTGAAATTATCTAAACACTTACGTTTCTTCGAAACTCACACCTTGATAATTTAAGTTTGCCCAGTACTCCATAATTAGCGGCACCGTAAAATATTTTAAGTTTCTTAAAAATATAAAAAACACTGAGCAAATTAATTCTAATAAAATATAAATAACACATTTTAAAAATATATTACTTATAATTAGTAATTTAATAATTATCATTAATTCACTTTTATCACTAATTAAATCCAATAAAAATATTTCACTCAACTTACTCTTCATTATATTCCTCCAGGGGCACACAATTTAAAATTGCACCATAATAACTCGCATAGCATAAAACAAACCAAACAGAGCATTTACGTCTTTTACGAAACTTGGAACAAAATTTAAAAGTGCTCTAATAGCGCCCTACAGTTTATATCAGCACAGTAAATAACAATATGCAATACAGAGGCACCGGAACAATTTTTTCCTTTGTGTGAGTTGACATGGCGCATTTTACAAATTTTCAAAAAGTGCTCCAGCGTCGTGAAAATCAAATTTCGTCTCGTTCATTCCACTGATTATTCTGTATTTACATCTCATGTTCAAATTTGAGAACACCAGTTGAATGAGAGATTTTTCTCTCACTTGGTGGATTTTTCTTCTGACATTTTTACTTTTACCTCTCTTGCTTCACTTTTTGGGTAGAGATAGAAGCATTGAAATGGGCAGAAATTATATGAAAATCTAGAAGCAAAAATCTCGGCTAACTTCCTGTACGAGGAGAGTCAATTTTTCTCGCATGAGATAGTACTGAGACAGAATTTTCGTAACTTCTTGAGAATTTGTGTAAGTTCATGTAATTTAATTTTTGAAGTAAAACTTCTTTAGGGACGTTTGCTTAAAAAAATTTACATGAGAGTGAATCAATTTCATTCGTGTAACGCTCTCACACATGAAAAATCGTCAGAACTTTCGTATAACGATGGGAAAGGGTACGAGAGACGAAGAAACTCGGGGCTGTGTATGCAACAGCGAAAATACACTCTGCCTTACTGCATAAATTTTCTGGCATGTTAGCTACGTCGTCGCACAGACTTTATCTCATTATAGGAATACAAATTCACCATTCTGTAGAGGTGAATTATTTGAGATTTTTCTTGTGGTTTGGTCACTGGCCGAGCTTATGCCGCGGACACTCTGGA
This sequence comes from Thereva unica, assembly GCA_949987705.1. Classification (NCBI taxonomy): domain Eukaryota; kingdom Metazoa; phylum Arthropoda; class Insecta; order Diptera; family Therevidae; genus Thereva; species Thereva unica. Next base: position 61,032,329 of record OX465282.1, read on the forward strand.
GTTGACTGACATATTGGAAGCGGCATATACGACAAGAATTTTCGGCGCAGCCTGAGCAAGTGGATCTGCTTTTTGGCGTGGCCAAACATGTAACACTGCCGGGAAGTTAGAATACCAAAAGGGAGTGGTGAATTAAATGTGTGAGGTGCTCTTGTTTTAAATTGGCACCCACTTCCCCTTTGGTGAGATGTGCTGCACCTTTCCCCTTTTTAAATTACAATTTTTGAAGTAAAACTTCTTTAGGGACGTTTGCTTAAAAAAAATTACATGAGAGTGAATCAATTTCATTCGTGTAACGCTCTCACACATGAAAAATCGTCAGAACTTTCGTATAACGATGGGAAAGGGTACGAGCAAGACCCTCTCAACTACAGGCCATGCAGTTGTATCTGGCACCAATACAACAATAGCTGAGAATGGTCCCAAAATTTGACAGTTGCTGAGAATTTAATGGCGCAGAGTACGTTCGCGAGAGTTTTCGTTATAGTTTTGTGGTAAAAAGTGGTAAATTATTGAAATTTATCGCTTTAAACCATACAAGGATTATCAGTGATTATTTCTTTAGTGATTTAATAAAAAAATATATAAAAAAATAGTGATTTAGTGTATTTTTGGTGTCTTAATTGTTAAGGTGATTAATTTATTTTACATTCGCGGTGTTTTTTTCGTGTATATTAAGGGAAAATATGCTGAATATTTAATCAAAAGTGATTTTAAAGTCATTAATTAATTTATTTTGCAATTATTACTAAACATATAAGTACAGAAAAGTGCGAATGGAAAAGTGAATAAGAGAAGTGTTTTTCGGCACCTATATTTTTAATAATAATATCATAATATATGTATTAATCACTTTAAAATCACTTTTAATTCCATAACTACACAAAACATTAAATATTCAACATTTTTTTCGTAAATAAACATGAAAAAACACTGTGAATGTGAAAAAAAAGTTGATCGCCTTAACAATTTGAACCCTTAAACACACTTAATCACCAAATTTTTTTTATTTTTTTTAATGAAATCACTAAAAAACTATTCACTGATAAATCCAGGTGCAGTTAAAAGTGTTAAAATACAATATTTTATCACTTTTTACTGCAAAAATAAACACAAAAATTCTGCGCGTACGGCTTCCGCGCCATGTTACTCCGGTGTGCGGTTACTTTTGGGACTATTACCACCACCATGAAAAATTCATCTACGAGGCCTGTAGTTGAGAGGGCCTTGGTACGAGAGACGAAGAAACTCGGGGCTGTGTATGCAACAGCGAAAATACACTCTGCCTTACTGCATAAATTTTCTGGCATGTTAGCTACGTCGTCGCACAGACTTTATCTCATTATAGGAATACAAATTCACCATTCTGTAGAGGTGAATTATTTGAGATTTTTCTTGTGGTTTGGTCACTGGCCGAGCTTATGCCGCGGACACTCTGGAGTTGACTGACATATTGGAAGCGGCATATACGACAAGAATTTTCGGCGCAGCCTGAGCAAGTGGATCTGCTTTTTGGCGTGGCCAAACATGTAACACTGCCGGGAAGTTAGAATACCAAAAGGGAGTGGTGAATTAAATGTGTGAGGTGCTCTTGTTTTAAATTGGCACCCACTTCCCCTTTGGTGAGATGTGCTGCACCTTTCCCCTTTTTAAATTACAATTTTTTTAACTTGCAACCACTGACATATAGTAATGGACTGCTGATTGACAATGCTGAATGGCACCATTTTTCTCCAGAAATAGAAAACCTTTTTCATGTAAACAAAAAATTTTTCTTCGAATTAGGCGAAAATAAGTGTTAAGATGTCTGTTATAATTAATAGAAATTCATTTCCATCACTCATTTCTACTTATTAGCAGTTTTTTCATTAAATAAATGTATTTATTCCAAAACTGTGACAGTTATTTTCCCTGTTTAACGGACTTTTTAAAATAGCTCAAGAGTGAGGCAGAAGAACGAAAACTATACCTGTCTATTTTTTTCTTATTATGTTTACATCGCTGATATGCGCTGACGATTACAGTTCATAGGAATTTAACGTGGGAGCGAGTCAGCAATAGTTTTTGGTGCCACTTTTTTGTATGGGATTTTGCTTATTTAGCAGTCCATTACTATATGTCAGTGCTTGCAACAAATCGACGAATCGTTTATGTCAAAACATTATACTGTTGTGAAAGTCGTTCCTGATATGTTTTTTGGGTCGCTGATTACGAAAATCGGGGTCCCACAAGCTTAAAATATGCATGTCACCTTTAAATATGCTTAAAAACTCCCTTTTTTAAGGGTTTTCACGATATTTTAATTATAATCAAAAATAATCCAATGAAATTAGTACATTCAATATTTATATTCAAAAGTGGTTGATTTATAACAAAGCAAATTTTATGATAAGGGATAATAGTAAAGGGCTAAAACTATCCCTACATCGTATGAAAATATAAAGGTTTGAAAAAAAAATGTTTTTTCAACTTTATGCTTCAAATTCGGTTTAATCAGCTAAAATAAATTATTTTCAACTACGCCTAGATAAAAGAAGAATTTGAAAAAGGTTGATTGTTTTTTGCATTTCTTTTTGCTCCCTTTGAAATTAATTGGCTCCCTAAAAGATTGTATGGGACGAAGTAATCAGGTAATTGGCTAGGTGGCCATAAAGGGTGCCAATACCATACTCAAGTAGACTGGCTCTCGTTCGCGTAGGTAAAGCGGCTCGCGTAGGTAAAGCTTCATTGGAGGTGGTTGACGGACTGCTTGGTAAAACAATACTTGGGTTTGGAATAGTCTATGCCGATGCGGATGCAATTATTAATAATCATGAATGTAGCGGGAGCGGAGCATGCATACAGCTGGTGACATACCCAAGCGTACATGCGTTCAATTCGTTGATAAATAGTATAGAACATACACACATCAAATGCGACCTGACGGAATGTTCCATGAATGGAATGCATGTCCCGCAAAGGTCGGGCTACTTTTAACTTTTTATGTTATGTGTGAAATCTGCTGTTCCACATTTCAAAAATAAAAATACATGGTCGACAGTACAAAGGGGCCTTCCGTAAGTCTCTAGTGTGTCACATAAAAAAAAAGCCGGGACGGAAAAAAACCATGCAATTTTATGTCAAAGGAAATTTGCCGCATATCATGGAACCTCTGAATGCAATGCATGTACGCTTGCATATGTCACCAGCTTACTTTCATGAGGCGAATGTTTAGATTTTCGTGCCTGTGGCGGTAGCATCCATGCCTGTGGCGGAAGCGTGCATACCCGTGTGGCATGCGCACTTATATGCTATACGTACAAGGTGCACCGCGTGTATGCTTTTAAGAAAATTAGCCAACAAAATTATTTTTACTTGGTTACTTTTAGGTTTTAATGTAAATAGGAATTCATAAATATTGATATTTTCAAATAGTATTTGTATCAAGTCCGTCAGTAGATTCGTCACTATTCTTCCTGCATCTGTCGTTGGCCTGAATTTTCTCAAAGCGTACTATATATCCAACAGGGATTCCACTATATCTATTGCATATTACTAGCCGTTGGGCACAAAAGTTTTACTTCTAAAGTGTGGTCTTAAGCACACTCATATTTTTTTTCCAATTATTTAATTTTTTTAAATCTTTTGAATTAGCGCCCTCGTTCAATGGCGCCCGGTGCGGGTGCCCCATTCACACCTATGAAAGCACCGCCCCTGAGTACATTCATTTGAATTTCACTTTTCAGTGACTGCTGTTTTTGCGGCTTTTTCGACTCTCCTTATGTTTGACGTTTTTGCGCCCATAAGGTCTTTTTAGTATCACAGTCGGGCAATTAAACGCGCAACAGTGCTCACTTTCGATATTTATTAGATACTGCAATATTAGCTGCGTTCTTTTTCTACTATTTAGTACTTGTGAGCAGAGCAGAAAAGGAACGCAAAATTTTCTGATTTGAGTAAAATCTCACTTGAAATTTTTGACGTTACTTTAAACTTTACAAATAAAAAATTCTTAAAAGAAGAATTTGTGACACAATGGAGAAATTAATGCGATAATTTCTAAAGTAAAACGAAAGATAATAATTTTTGATAATTATACGACTGAAGTTTTATTTATGGACGTTTTTATATGAGTAAATCAGCTCGACACAAATAAAAGCCATCTAGCGGGTAATGGCGTAAGTGAAAATAATTCACAATAGACTCAAAATGGTCGCTTTCCCCCTAGCGGATTTCAATTGCGTAATTGCAAGTGATATCTACTCGTTTATAAGAGCAAGTGTAGTTGCTAGTACGCAAGTGTAAAAAATAGTAAAAATTAGCAGAAAAGGAACGCAGCTATTATAACAAATTTCGTAACAATTCAAGTCGAGTAGGGTACATTTTAGTTGTTATTTTGAACACAATGCCATGTGATTTGTAAATGGCTATAAACTCCAAGGTACGTCAGTATAAGCATAATTTCACAAAATCACTTGCCTCTTACCTGCAAATATTAAATTGAGATGTCACTAAACCAAACTTATCATTTCGTAAAAAGTGACTTAATAACCGATCCGAGAATCGTATAAATGCCTTCGACACAGTACATGAATTGAAATTGTACTTGGCAAGTCAGTTGGATGTTACTTAAAATTCGGTAGTGAAAAGCCTTTTTGTAATTGGTTTAATATTTTGTCGTTTACTGTACGATTTGTTCTCTCGGTTGTTTTAACTAATTAAGAAAGAAAGTTTATTGATACCAAGGCTGTAACTAAAGTAATCAAGAAAAATGTCACCGAGCTCCAGAGATGGTAAATTTTTCTATCTCCAAAACATGAGAAAATACAACCACCATTAAGGAATGGATCAATAAATCAATAAGCAAGAGAAACTTACACGTGATTCAAGCAAACACCTCAATAGATAATGCGATTTTTAAAATAAAGAATCTGTCAAGAAACCCATGAAAATTTAAATGTTTATAAAAAAAAATTTTAAAAACCGACTTCAGAAAAAAACCCGCGATGCACAAAAAATGATGAAATAATTGTTCTTAACAACATCAATCCAATAAGAATTGATCTAGAAAGAAGAATCACTTTTGAAGACGGCGCTAACACATGTGGGTGATATATTAAGGGCATAAGCCTAACAAAGAAATGTAAACAATTGCCGAAGCAAGAGTTAGTGCGATCAAAGTCAACTACTACCTGGCACCGTCTTCAAAAGTGATTCTTCTTTCTAGATCAATTCTTATTGGATTGATGTTGTTAAGAACAATTATTTCATCATTTTTTGTGCATCGCGGGTTTTTTTCTGAAGTCGGTTTTTAAATTTTTTTTTTATTTCGTGCTTTTTAGTCCATTCATTTTTAATATTGCCTGTCATTGCAAGGAGCCTACGTTTTTACGACGCCACATAGCGAAGTGTATTCTACTTGTCACACCTTTTCATTTGATACCCATGTCTGGGGTCGGGGAGCGCAATTGCAAAATTTGATTGCAGATTGTATTGTCATGCGAACTATACGTATGTGCAAAATTTGCAGTTGATCGGTTATATGGAACTGGGTCAAAATCAAGTTGCAAGATTTGTTTACACTATACACACATACAGATCAAGATAATATAAGGCATATAAAAAGTTAAGTTGCCATTGATATTGGGGAAATTAAATGTAAACAATAAACTTCTTTGATTCTTCATCCACGTCATGGTATATTTCTTTATTCGATATAAACAATAGTTTTTTGAGCTGCAAATTTCGCCATAATTTCGTTCTTATCGGCTTTTGTTCTGGAAGCAAATTTACAGACGCAATCACGTCGAAAACTTGTTTAATATGGAACAAAATTCCCCGAAGGAAATTAAAAAATAATTATTTTGTCGATATATAGAAATAAAAAAAAATTTTAAAAACCGACTTCAGAAAAAAACCCGCGATGCACAAAAAATGATGAAATAATTGTTCTTAACAACATCAATCCAATAAGAATTGATCTAGAAAGAAGAATCACTTTTGAAGACGGCGCTAACACATGTGGGTGATATATTAAGGGCATAAGCCTAACAAAGAAATGTAAACAATTGCCGAAGCAAGAGTTAGTGCGATCAAAGTCAACTACTACCTGGCACCGTCTTCAAAAGTGATTCTTCTTTCTAGATCAATTCTTATTGGATTGATGTTGTTAAGAACAATTATTTCATCATTTTTTGTGCATCGCGGGTTTTTTTCTGAAGTCGGTTTTTAAAATTTTTTTTTATTTCGTGCTTTTTAGTCCATTCATTTTTAATATTGCCTGTCATTGCAAGGAGCCTACGTTTTTACGACGCCACATAGCGAAGTGTATTCTACTTGTCACACCTTTTCATTTGATACCCATGTCTGGGGTCGGGGAGCGCAATTGCAAAATTTGATTGCAGATTGTATTGTCATGCGAACTATACGTATGTGCAAAATTTGCAGTTGATCGGTTATATGGAACTGGGTCAAAATCAAGTTGCAAGATTTGTTTACACTATACACACATACAGATCAAGATAATATAAGGCATATAAAAAGTTAAGTTGCCATTGATATTGGGGAAATTAAATGTAAACAATAAACTTCTTTGATTCTTCATCCACGTCATGGTATATTTCTTTATTCGATATAAACAATAGTTTTTTGAGCTGCAAATTTCGCCATAATTTCGTTCTTATCGGCTTTTGTTCTGGAAGCAAATTTACAGACGCAATCACGTCGAAAACTTGTTTAATATGGAACAAAATTCCCCGAAGGAAATTAAAAAATAATTATTTTGTCGATATATAGAAAAAAAAGCACCGCGAGCCCTTGGGATCGAACTCGCACCCGACAGATCCCACAGACAAGAATACTCGTCTCTAGCCCTTTGCGCTATGTCAAGTACTAACGGCCGCTGACCAATATGTTAATAAATCATTTCAGAAAAAATAAAAAGAGAAAAAAAAAACCGGCTGGCTGCCCCGACCGGAATCGAACCTGAAACGCTGAATCAAAGATCCGACGCTCAGTTTCAGTTTTAAAAGCATTTTATTTACCTTAACATCTATCTTAATATAAATTTAACTAAACGCTTAAAGTTAATTATTCTAGCCTATTCTAATCTATCTAACTTACTGGCCCTCAGCAGGCACTCTAAATTAATCTATGTCTTATAATAACTTATGCCTTTCGGCTAAAACTTATCTTTTTTAATTTTATTTTATTTTAAAATATCATTTCAATTTATAATAATCTAAGAAAAATTATAACAAAAAACTTAGACACTATGTTTATTTTATATATAAAAACTTAAATCTACTTAATCAATAACTTATTTCTAACTATCTGGGCGGGGGGCAGCGGAGACGATAAAATCGTCTCAGGTGATCCCCGTCCAGGCGACGGGCTTCCACAGGCTCGAGTGATGCTAGAGCTCAAGCTCGTGAAAGCTCGCACCACTTACTTACAAGCTAATTAACCTAACCACAAAACTATCCGGACGGGGTACAGCGGAGGACCTGCCTCGGATGTACTCCGTCCAGGCGACGAGCTGCCACGGGATCGTGTTAGCAAAACTAACAAAACAAACAAAAACAAACAAACAACAAACAAACAACAGACAAACAAAGCTAACAAAAGCTCGTGGCAGCTCGCACGTAAGCTTACTTAAAACTAAATCTATTACTAAGTAAAAACTATATCTAATCCTATCTAAGCCCTAAGCTAATCGTTAAGTCTAAATTACAAGCTAAACTAGTCTATATCTAATAATTTAAGGGCGAATACGCAATAATTAGTCGCCCAACCACCAGTACAGTGAGTAGGCGTTGGCGGCATCTTTTTTATCTCTTTCTGAGATTCTAAAAAAGATCCGACGCTCTACCCACTCCGCCATCGGCCTGCTGACAGGTTTACAACAATAAAGTAATTTGTTCGGTGCCCATGAAATGTTTAGGTTGAACTTTAACAGGTTGAATTTAACAGTTTTTTCTGCCTAACTTCGAACTCCGTTATCAGAATTTAGAAAAAATTTAACGGGACCACCGTGGGAAGCTCCCCCTTCAAATGAACCAAAAAAAAAGCAAAAAAGTTATTGGGTTACAAAGTTATGCGTGAACAGGACCACAAAATACCTACACGTCGAATTGAGTAACCTCCTCTTTTTTTGAAGTCGGTTAAAAATTGATGCACACCAAATGTCGCTGATAATTTCGTTGCTGCTCGCCGGCTTACAAAATGCAACAATCGTTTCTATTGCTTTAGAGTCAGAAAAACTTTCGAATGACAGCCTTCCTTTTTAAATAACCACGTGTTTTCAGATAGTAAAAAAATCGGTGAATTTGGAGGGTTAACTGATTTTGTTGGCATTGATATTCTGCATGTAAGGCTACTTACTTCATTAAATTGGACTTGGTTTTGGTAGAAGAGAAGCAAGAGGCTAAAATGTTCTTTTGTAATTCTCTGCTCTTACCACAAAATTTCATTTCACTTAAGTCAATAACTAATGTGCGATATTTGTGCGATCCCTATTACATAACTAAAAATCAGACGCTGCAAATGCATTTATGATTTCATTTTTTTTAATTTCAGAGTGTAAAAAGCGAAAAGAAAAAGAAAAATGTTTTGAAACTTTAGAAATGCCAATCGGAATTGCGTTTTCGACACTTAGTTTAAGCGAATACAATTTAACATCTGAAAAAATACAGAGATCGCAAGCATATTCCACATGTCTGGTAGCTTTTGCGGAAACATACTTAACTCCTGAAAGTGAATGGGATTCTATTATATTGAATCGAATTATGACTGAGGGCAATAGGCATTATTTGAGCTCAGTTAGTGCAATTCAAGCATTGATGCCAGATGAAGATGTTGTTGAAATAAACGAGAATTTAATCAGCACAACAGTAATCCTTTGTCGGAACAATTTCGATTTGGAATTATTTCAACCTTTCATTATTGGCCAGCTTTCATCTAAAGACCCAACAATTCCGACATTTGGTTACAGCTGTAAGCTATTTTTTCGAAAATACAACTACTGCCTTCTGTCTGTAGCCGGATTGCATTTTTTTATTTGGAGGAGATACGGATCCTTCTTCTTATTTGATCCAAATGGAAGAGATACAAATTTTAAAAGAGATTTCGAAGCAGGATGCATTATTGTTCTAGCTCTTCGATCATTTGATAATTTGAACTGTTATATAACAAAGCTGAGCGGACTGAGAGGAGATGACGTTTTTACAATACGCAGGATTCGAGTGATATGGCTGTTGCCGTTTATTCCTCCCAATACAATTTACAAAAGAGTTCGTAGTGCTGATTATTGTGTCATTGATGACCAGCATGCAAACCTTAAAGGGCACATTCAGTTAGAAATGTCGTTATTTTCTGAATTTCATGGCAAGTTATATCATGTTGTTGCAATGATCGCAATTTTATTATCTAAGATTGATCCACCTTCAACCTGGGATAGTTATGTTGTTGATGAAATTCTGCTGCTATCTAAATCGAAATATGCAAGGTGGGCTAAGCGCAATGGTGCAGATTTAAGAATACAAGATATTCCTACAATTGTTAATCTTGGAGCATATAAAATTAAGTCGCAATTCATGTTTTGCGAACTTTGTGGGACATGGGCGTATGTACCAAACTATAGATTTTCTCATTTAACTATGGGCCTCAGGCAAATGTTTTGTGATAGCTCGAATTTAATTTTAGAAATTGGCTCAAGATTTTACCCAATTTGGAAAAGGCAAGGATTTTTCTACCTGCTAGATTCATATCAACATGGGTGTACTCTGACCTCACCTTTTGTTCATATGTGCAGTACTATAAATAGTCTTTGTTGTGTACTGCATTACAATGTCCTTGAGATTATGGCTCCTACCGATTTTGCTATCCATAAAATAGTTATTATAGAAATTTTAAGAAATGATTATCTTGAAAATGTGTGTTTGGATGAATATGCTATGGTTTATGAAGCAAAGAATGAGGAAATTATTTCACTAAACGAATCTATTGAAGATATACAATGGACTATTGATTTAAACGTAGAGGAGCACTGTGCTCCAGACGATTATCAAAATTTAGATTCCCCTGGGATATCAACTACACAAATAGTACCTCCTTATATGATTCTAAAGGATCAATTGGAAGGATCTGTCGATTTTAATTTAGATGACGTAGAAGATACGCATGAAAAAGGTGTCGAAGTGGAAGGGTATGAGCTAGGTTTTGATGCAGCGGCGCCGCCTAAGGAACAAAGAATTAAAGACGGAAAAGGCGGGAAGGACTCAGACGGGAAGGGAAAAGGTGGAAACGATCAAGATGATACAGATAAAGGTGGAAAGAACCAAGACAGTAAAGACAAAGGTGGAATGGACAAAACTACTAAAGGTGCTGATGGTCGAGGTGGGGACACCTCGAAAGGTGCTGATGGCAGAGGTGGGGACAGCTCGAAAGGTGCTGATGGCAGAGGTGGGGACAGCTCGAAAGGTGCTGATGGCAGAGGTGGGGACACCTCTAAAGGTGCTGATGGCAGAGGTGGGGACACCTCTAAAGGTGCTGATGGCAGAGGTGGGGACACCTCTAAAGGTGCTGATGGCAGAGGTGGGGACACTTCTAAAGGTGCTGATGGCAGAGGTGGGGACAGCTCGAAAGGTGCTGATGGCAGAGGTGGGGACAGCTCGAAAGGTGCTGATGGCAGAGGTGGGGACACCTCTAAAGGTGCTGATGGCAGAGGTGGGGACACCTCTAAAGGTGCTGATGGCAGAGGTGGGGACACCTACAATGCTACTGATGGCAGAGGTGGTGACAGAACTGCAGATGCTAGAGGTGGTGACAGAACTACAGATGCCAGAGGTGGTGACAGAACTACAGATGGCAGAGGTGGTGACAGAACTACAGATGGCAGAGGTGGTGATCGAGCTACAGATGGCAGAGGTGGGGACAAAACAGCAGATGGCAGAGGTGGGGACAGAACAGCAGATGGCAGAGGTGGAGACAGAATAGCAGATGGCAGAGGTGGAGACAGAACTACAGATGCCAGAGGTGGAGACAGAACTACAGATGCCAGAGGTGGAGACAGAACTGCAGATGGCAGAGGTGGAGACAGAACTGCAGATGGCAGAGGTGGAGACAGAACTGCAGATGGCAGAGATGGTGGCAGGACTTCAGATGGCCGAGATGGAGGCAGGACTTCAGATGGCCGATATGGAGGCAGGACTTCAGATGGCCGAGATGGAGGCAGGACTTCAGATGGCAGAGGTGGTGATCGAGCTACAGACGGCAGAGGTGTCGACAGGACTTCAGATGGAAGAGGTAGTGATCGTAGGGCTCTATATGGCGAAACTACGACTGCAGGTCGTAGAGACGTTGGTAGCAGAGGCGAATATGGTGGCACAAGGGACATAGATGGAAGAGGTTCATATCCCAGGGACCACGATCGAAGAAGAGGAGACGAATACGACGAAGGCGTTCAAATTTACGAAAATTTAACGAATTCTTATCCTGGCTATACATGCACACCTCATAATCTTGCGGTTGCTGGTTCACAAACTGGAAGCCCTGAAAGTATTGGCAATTTAATAACTACAGCGTTGAAGGTTGCAGATAGAGTTCTTGTAATGGTACCATGGGGTAATTACATTGTCTTCAGATTTGGACCAAATTATCTACTTTATGATGGTTGCACTTGTAATATAGATCGATTTCGGCACTTGGATTTGACAAAAGGTACTGCTGGTCTTTTATGTCATGCAACAATGGCAGAACTTGTTGGTCAAATTATGTGCGGTAATGCTGTGGATGAGGATGGCACTGATTGTAGTCAAGTTATTAATGATATTCTAGATAAATATGGGAATTAATCATATACGGTGTCGTTTTTTGTTATTTGGCAAATTTCAATAATAAAAATTTCTGTTTAAATGTAATTTTGATTTGGTTTTAAACTGAGCGGGGTTTTCGCAATGGTAACATCTATGAAAATTAATTAACAACCAAGATTAATTTCAGTATTTTGAAGTAGATAGTTTTGGTTACAAGCTTCATCTTGCAAATTCAACATCTGTTTGATGTTCTTGGATATAAAGTTCTTCCGGTCAACTAATCATTTTTACTATTATCTTTCAAGATATATGCGGAGACGACGGTCACGGAAGTATGAAGGCGGCAGCACTCTTTCTATTTAGAGTTGAGCCCACTGACATATAGTAATGGACTGCTAAACAAGGGCGTTTCCAGCCAACTAGCTTAGGGGGGTAATTAAAAAAAAAGAAAAAACTGAAATATTTTTTTTATTCCATAAAGACAAAACACTCGAGATCAAAAAATATAATTTGTATCAAAAGGAATTATAATAATAAAATAAAAAATAGGGGTTTTTATTTTGTTTAGAAAATCGCTTTCTACCCCCTACTTTTTTGTGGGAGGAAGGATGCAGAATTGAAAAAAAAAGTACAAAACCCCTATTTTTTTGCAGATTTAGATTCTTCTTGAAAAAATATGAAGATTTTATTCTTATCATTTTTTGTGACTCGCCTTAGATGGCGCTGTAATCGGCGGAAATTAGTAAATCATAAAAAACTTTTTCCTCCGATTACAGCGCCATCTATGGCGAATCGCAAAAAATGTTTGGGACAAAATCTTCATATTTTTTTATGAAGATTCTGAATCTGAGGGTTTCCATTTAAGTTTTTGAAGTTGCACCCCCTACCCCTAACAGGGGGTAGGGGGCGTTTTTGGTATGGCTGGATAGAGTTTGAAAAAATATTTGATACGTGTTTTTTTAGTTTTAATTTTTTTTTTCAAAACTCTTCGAAATAATGGGGTGGTAGGGGTGGTCTGAGACACCCTGTATATTGAACTAAGAAATGCGATTCGCGCTCTCTTAATGTAACACGATGTAACGATTAACAATTGCTGCGTTTTTTAATCTGTTCTGTTCTTTCCTGGTACAGCTTCCACACAAATTCTTGTCCCCGACAATTACTGAGAACCGTATCCAGGCCAAAGAGAAATTAAATTTAAATTAAAGGACCCCGCACGTTTCTTATGGAAAATGACTTTCGGTCAAATTGAACGAGTCTATGTTCTTTGGATAGAGGAAGTCTCCCTGAACAAAAGTCTCAATGGACACGAAACCCAAAACTTAAGATTTTTGGTACTTTTAGACATCTGAAGTTTTTCATTTTTCGGTCTGTTGATGTTTTTTGCGGTATAGCAAAGAAATAACGTCGCATTATTTAAGTAATTCCATTATCCAAAAAGCATAGACTCGTTCAATTTGACCGAAAGTCATTTTCCATATTAGCTTAAGTCACGGGTATCCGTCTCTTCCACGACTCTCCAAGAGAAAAAATTCACAGTCATACATCGCCGACTAGATTCACCATACACTTAACTTTTTTGTTTGTAATATTAGTAATTTTTAAGAATAAAAATAAATAAGGGAACGCAAATCTTGGGGGGGGGGGGGGGTAATTACCCAATTACCCCCCTCTGAAACCGCCACTGCTGCTAAATAAGCAAAATCCCATACAAAAAAGTGGCACCAAAAACTATTGCTGACTCGCTCCCACGTTAAATTCCTATGAACTGTAATCGTCAGCGCATATCAGCGATGTAAACATAATAAGAAAAAAATAGACAGGTATAGTTTCCGTTCTTCTGCCTCACTCTTGAGCTATTTTAAAAAGTCCGTTAAACAGGGAAAATAACTGTCACAGTTTTGGAATAAATACATTTATTTAATGAAAAAACTGCTAATAAGTAGAAATGAGTGATGGAAATTAATTTCTATTAATTATAACAGACATCTTAACACTTATTTTCGCCTAATTCGAAGAAAAATTTTTTGTTTACATGAAAAAGGTTTTCTATTTCTGGAGAAAAATGGTGCCATTCAGCATTGTCTATCAGCAGTCCATTACTATATGTCAGTGGTTGAGCCGGACTTAGATAAAGCAGTACATTTATCCCTTACACGATGGTAAATTGTACTGAAGCTTAAATTTTTTGGTATGATTAACAAGATAAATTAATTCTTGTTCTGTTCTATTTTTAACATACATGAGGAGATGAGGCGAGGTGTGATTGTAAATATGTAAAGAGACGTAGGTTTCTTCTCTTTTACTTGTTTTCGGCAGAACATTTCCAACTCCAATTGAATTTTTAATTTAAAATGAGTTTCTTACTTCGTACTCTTACCCTTAAAAAAGCTTTTCATTGATATTTATTTTCTTTCATTGTGTAATATGCTTGTTTTCACATTTTGACATTACACAAAGAAGACACCTCTTACAAACTCATTTCGATCGTATCCTACCCACCCACGAACATTTATATTACATGTCAACGTACCCACCTAACATTAGAAGTTAGTAATTTTATTGCTAGACCGGCTCTAAAGATTCAATTTTTCATTCCATGTCCTGACGTTCCATTTTACCTTATTTCTTGGCTTGCAAGACTATACTGAAGCATACTACTACTGAGCTACCAACACAACTAAAAACGGCATACTGGCAAGGGTACAAAAAATGAAATTGGCCCGATTCATTTGGACGTCAGAAGAGAACTTATATTTAATAAATACATTTAAATAAAGATTTGTAATAAAATTAATTAATTAATGGAAAAGGAAGAATAAAAACGCAAGGCAGCAACCTCAACTCAACTCGAATACCATGGAAACTGGTTAATAGATGCAGTGTAAGCTGCGATCTTAGACATGAATGCCTTGGCGGGCATTTTCGTAGGCTCCAAATATTCTAGTCGAAATTTAGTGGATAAAACCCACTGACATATAGTAATGGACTGCTGATAGACAATGCTGAATGGCACCATTTTTCTCCAGAAATAGAAAACCTTTTTCATGTAAACAAAAAATTTTTCTTCGAATTAGGCGAAAATAAGTGTTAAGATGTCTGTTATAATTAATAGAAATTAATTTCCATCACTCATTTCTACTTATTAGCTGTTTTTTCATTAAATAAATGTATTTATTCCAAAACTGTGACAGTTATTTTCCCTGTTTAACGGACTTTTTAAAATAGCTCAAGAGTGAGGCAGAAGAACGAAAACTATACCTGTCTATTTTTTTCTTATTATGTTTACATCGCTGATATGCGCTGACGATTACAGTTCATAGGAATTTAACGTGGGAGCGAGTCAGCAATAGTTTTTGGTGCCACTTTTTTGTATGGGATTTTGCTTATTTAGCAGTCCATTACTATATGTCAGTGATAAAACCTGATAAAGCTTTTAGAAAAAACCTTTTTTTATTATGAACATATTGTTACGGATTCTTAAGGTGCTTGTAAACGAGCAACAAAAAATGCACATTGCCGGTAGTAATTTCAGAAAAAGATGGCCCTGCTATATTTTTGAAAATGTGTGGTCGATACTATTGCTGAGCAACTTGCAGTCAGATATGCTTTCGTAATGTTTTGGCTATAGTGCTGCCCGAGAATGTCACGCGTACACTTATACCAATGGCTGAAAGAGAAGAATTATTTCCCTTAGCTAAATAAAACAAAGGCACATAATAATAGAAGTGATATGTAGCTATTTGTTCAGAAATTTCACTAGAATGACGAGGTGACTTTAAATATTTCATCCTTAACCGCGGTAAGAGGACCCTATCCTGCGGTATGCAGATACCCCTGTGTTTACCACTCGACTCTTATCTAAGCTGTTGCTGAATATCATTGTTCTAAGAATGCGGAAGATCCACTAACTTAAACCATTTTAGATCCCAGCTGGCATTATTGAAAGCGCTACTGGTACGGTGCCAATCGATTTTCCTCTGTAATATGCGTTCTCTGTTATAGAATTTATAACATACATAACTAACATGTGTTCTAGGATCTTAAGGCTAAAGGATGATGAGCTTATCAGCATATAATCATTTACGATGTCGTGCTCGAATAATTGCCAAATTGTAAATAAAAAAAAATGCAACAAATGCTAGTAGACGGCATGGCCTCAGTCAAGGGGATGTCTTCGAACTCTGCATGTTTGAGGGTGGTTAAAAAGTCATAAACTAAACAGTAAAGGGAAATTCTTCAATAATCCTTACTAATATTATAAATGCGAAAGTAACTCTGTCTGTCTGTCTGTCTGTATGTTACGCTTTCACGCCTAAACCGCTGGACCGATTTTGATGAAATTTGCAACAGACATAGTTTAGACCTTGGAGACGGACATAGGCTACTTTTTTTTGGAGCAAAAAGGGTTGAAGGGGGTGAAATGGGGTTCAATAAGTTGTAAGGGGATTTTTTTCTTTACTTTTTTTCTATTGTATAAAAAGTAACTGACTGAAAACGCACAACCTAAACCGCTACAGCTAAAGGGCTGAAATTTCGACAGTGCATCCCTATAATGATGTGGACATCCACTAAAAAGAGATTTTTCGAAATTCATCCCCTAAGGGGGTGAAATGGGGTTTACCCACACCGCTGGAGTTATAGGGTTGAAATTTTGACAGTGCATCCCTTTAATGACGTGGACATCCACTAAAAAGCGATTTTTCGAAATTCATCCCCTAAGGGAGTGAAATGGGGTTTACCCAAACCGCTGGAGCTATTGGGCTGAAATTTTGACAGTGCATCCCTATAATGGCGTGGACATCCACTATAAAGCGATTTTTCGAAATTCATCCCCTAAGGGAGTGAAATGGGGTTTACCCAAACCGCTGGAGCTATTGGGCTGAAATTTTGACAGTGCATCCCTATAATGATGTGGACATCCACTAAAAAGAGATTTTTCGAAATTCATCCCCTAAGGGGGTGAAATGGTGTTTTCCAAACCGCTAAAGCTATAGGGCTGTAATTTTGACAGTGCATCCCATCCCTATAATGGCGTGGACATCCACTATAAAGCGATTTTTCGAAATTCATCCCCTAAGGGAGTGAAATGGGGTTTACCCAAACCGCTGGAGCTATTGGGCTGAAATTTTGACAGTGCATCCCTATAATGGCGTGGACATCCACTATAAAGCGATTTTTCGAAATTCATCCCCTAAGGGAGTGAAATGGGGTTTACCCAAACCGCTGGAGCTATTGGGCTGAAATTTTGACAGTGCATCCCTATAATGGCGTGGACATCCACTATAAAGCGATTTTTCGAAATTCATCCCCTAAGGGAGTGAAATGGGGTTTACCCAAACCGCTGGAGCTATTGGGCTGAAATTTTGACAGTGCATCCCTATAATGGCGTGGACATCCACTATAAAGCGATTTTTCGAAATTTATCCCCTAAGGGAGGGGGAAATGGGGTTTACCCAAACCGCTGGGGCTATTGGGCTGAAATTTTGACAGTGCATGCCTTTAATGACGTGGACATCCCCTAAGAAGCGATTTTTCGAAATTCATCCCCTAAGGGGGCGAAATGTGGTTTTTCCAAACCGCTGAAGCTATAGGGCTGAAATTTTGACAGTGCATCCCTACAATGGCGTGGACATCCACTATAAAGCGATTTTTCGAAATTCATCCCCTAAGGCAGTGAAATAGGGTTTACCCCAACCGCTGGAGCTATAGGGCTGAAATTTTGACAGTGCATCTCTTTAATGACGTGGACATCCACTAAGAAGCGATGTTTCGAAATTCATCCCCTAAGAGGGTGAAATGGGTTTAACCCCCACCGCGAAGCTGAATGGCTTTAATTTTGACCGTGCATCCCTATAATGACGTGGACATCCACTTAGGAGCGATTTTTTGAAATTTATCCCCTAAGGGGGTTAAATGGGGTTAACCCAAACCGCTGGAGCTGAAGGGCTTTAATTTTGACAGTGCATCTCTATAATGACGTGGACATTCACTAAGAAGCGATTTTTCGAAATTCATCCCCTAACTCAGTGAAATGGGGTTACCAAACTACTGGAGCTATAGGGCTAAAATTGCGACAGTGCATCCCTATAATGACGTGAACATCCACTAAGAGGCGATTACAAGAAATTCATCCCCTAAGGGGGTGAAATGGGGTTAACCCAAACCTCTGAAGCTGAAGGGCTGAAACTTTGACAGTGCATCCCTATAATCACGTAGAAATGAATGACTCGAAATTCACTTTATTTAATATTCATTTGTGATTGCTTCATTATTTCTTGCACCAACGTAAATAGGCGAACAAACTTAACGAACGTTCGTCAAAACCTAAAATGTCACTTCTCTGGATGACATAAACATGCCAATCTCTGCTTCAAAACTTGCAGATTTGTTGAGCAGAGGTGATATACGCAGCAATTTGTTTACCATATTTATTAAAAAAATGCACTATAATAAACCCTTTTAGGGATAATAACAGCTTACTTATTTGTTTGTTTGTTTTTTTTTTAAGGAAAACATTGCACATAATAAACAGTTTTTATTTAAAGGCGTTGCAAGGCACGCGGGTTTTATGCTAGTTGTCTTATATAGCTGACGGGTGTCAATAAGGTGAAATAATAAAATGAAATAAACATTTATTTTTTCTATTTTTTTTACCTCTGCCTATCGAATTGGCTTGGCAGTAGGTCACATTTGAACAAATCAGCTATAACATTCATTCCCAATTTTTCTTGAGCCTAATTGAATCAAGCTTTTCTCTACCTGCTGTTTTTTAGTTCGCTCATTACAGAAGAACTTGATTCAATGAATGAATGTTGTGGCTGTTTTTACTAAAAACGACATTATCTCAGTCATCTAGCGCCCAATCTTTGTGTGATAAGTTAAGGACAAACAATTTTAATTTCCAAAATATTGCAACGCATTTTCGAGTGAGTGTATGTATACAGTTCTCAGGTTGTTTTGCGTTCAAAACCAACGCATAACAACCCAGGGGCCTTATTCTCTATTACAATATTGTGAGAATTTTTCTCGAAACTGCCAAAATGGTATTCTGTATTACAAAACTGACTCGAAACTGTAACAATATTGTTAGATTTCTAATCGAAAGCTCAAGGTTAATCGAGCAATTTATCAAATTTTAGGTGGGGGCGATACAATTGAAAGCTCTTGCGCACATTTTTTTTTCTTTGTGGGACATTTCAACCCGAGGAAGCAATATTGTAATAGGGAATACGGAAGCATTTTAGTTTCGGATAACAGTTTCGAGTGAAAAGCATTTGAGAATTGTAATAGAGAATAAGGCCCCAGAACTCACCATGAGGGGGTGGTTGTACAGCGAGTTACATCCGCCCTACCTCAATCAATCCAACAGGATCCAGTCCTGGCCTCGGAACAAATGTGTCGCTCACTGCAAAAGCGGTGCAGCTCCACACTTCAAAACACTAGAGGTTGACTCGCTTTGGAGTCATATTCCGTCACATCCCCCGCTACAAACCCAAAGCGCTTCAGATAGTGCACTTCTCGAGCCTCTACACTCTCACAGCGACTCCAGAGAAAATCACCTCCAATACCCTAAAATACGGAGTTGCCACTCCCTACATCGAACAACACAAATGCCGCTCGTTCCGTAATAATTTTTTTTCCGAGTGAGGTTATAAACTTCACGCCAAACCCAACATGGAAGGGACTAGCCCGATCATATTAGCTAGGGGCCAGTTGCCAGTGGCCACTGCTAGAGGTCGCGCCAAAAGAGTTGACGCCGAGGAAGTCGCGTTTCCATGCGCAGTAGAATCCCCGCATGCCGTTCCCGTCCCTTAGCCTAGTCGCAACAAATTTCGAAGGGGAAATTTGAAAATACATAAGCGCATTTCTTAGCAACATGTGCGCAATTTTTATTTGTGTGCAGCTTTAATTTCCCCAGCTGCGCGCTCCGGCATCAACTCTTTTGGGGCGACCTCTAGGAGGTTATGATCGCACTTCCATTCAATTCAATTCATTTATTCCACTTAAAAATTCACAGTTATGCTATTTTCAAGTTACTAATACTAAAGTAATTGATGGACTATATATGTGTTGTCCAATTGCGTTTCAGTAATGCAGGATGCGTGAGCAATTGACTTATTCAGTCATTGAAAGCTTCACACTTTCAATTTCTGAATAAGTCATTTGCGCACGCATCCTGCATTATACCATGTTTCCATCGCACTTGAAATCCGCAGGTTTTGATAAAACGATTTGGCGAAATCCAAATGTGTTCCCATCGCACCAGGCAGTTTTCGCTTGTCATAACAAACTTGCACATCAAATTTTAAAAACCTAATTATATCAACAAAACTGAGGAGTTTGGAAAGAATAGGCTGTAAAATAAGGAAAAAATATAAACATTCATTTAAGCTCCATTTTAAACGTTAAAGAAAGAAAATTTAAAACTGACAAATTCGTACTGTCAAAATTTTTAACAGCTGAGAAAATTCCCCAAGAGAAATTTCACTTGCTGAATAGGCTGAATAGTCATTTTTTTTTTTTTTTTTTTTTTGTGGCAAGATGAAGCTTAGGAGTCACCCTTTGTACTACTAGTCCGTCATGTCTTACAAGTCATGGTGCAGCAGCAGCGTATAGTAGTAAGCTTGATCTGAAGGAAAAATGAGATAGGATAGGTTAGGGGTCTGGAGGGTGCATGAGTAGATGTCGATGAACCTTGCGTTTGAACTCTGAGATGTTATATGAGCTCGGAAACACCGACTGCGGAAGAGAGTTCCACAATCGAGTTGTTCTATTTATAAACGAACTGCTAAAACGTAATGTGCGTGAAGGGGAGGGCTGAAGGGTGAAGGGATGAGCCGAGTTGGCTAGTCTTGTGTTGCGGGAGAAAGATTGCCGTGTAGGCAGGAGGTTTTTGATTTCAGTGGAGCAGTCGCTATGAAAATAGCGGTAAAACTTGCTGAGCGCTGCTACATTCCTACGGTGGCTTAAAGGATCAATGCAAAGGGTGCTATCGCCAATGAGTTTGATGGCGCGGTTTTGCACCTTGTCTAGCCAAGCCAAGGTGGTTTTAGGGGCGCCAGCCCAGATATACGAGTTGTATTCAAGGCGTGGCCGAATGTAGGACTTGTAGATTGTAGCCAAGGCAGTTGGATGAAGGAGAAACTTGCATCTCTTAAGGAAGCCGAGGCATTGGTACGCTTGTTTGGTGACTTGGAGTATGTGATTATTCCATCGCAAATCGTTGGATAGAGTCACGCCGAGGATGTTAAGATATGGATCAGCTGTTATATTATCTTCACCCACTGAAATGGAGGGAAGGCTGGTGCAGGTTTTAGTGGAGAATAGACAGTACTTGGTTTTGGTTTCATTGAACTCGACACGATTCTTGCGGCCCCAATCAAGAATGAGTTTAATGTCCGCGTTAAGAGACTCGGACATGAGTTCACGTTCTAAGAGACAAGGTCTGGCACTTGCTTGTCCTGTGTTGTCGGAGGGGTATGAGTAACGCAAAGTACCGTCATCGGCAAAACTATGAAGTGGATTGGAGGGGATTGAGAGCAGATCATTAATGAATATAAGAAAGAGAGTAGGTGAGAGAATCGCCCCTTGGGGAACGCCGGTCGAAATGGAATGAGGGTTGGATTCGACGCCATCCAATACTACCTTGATTGAACGGCCAGAAAGAAAGCTCTCAATCCAGTTCCTTAGAACTGAGTCAATACCAATAGCTTGGAGTTTCGACAGCAGAGCGGGATGCCATACTCTGTCGAAGGCCTTGGAGATATCTAGAGCAACCAAACCAGACTCACCGAAGCCATGGATGCTTTGGTTGATGTGTTCAGTCAGGCACACAAGAAGGTCGCCAGTAGACCGTTTTGGTCTAAAGCCATACTGCCTGTCGTGAATAATTAGGTTAGATTCTAGATATTTCATCAACCTTCGATTGATTATTGTCTCCATAACTTTGGAGAGAACAGAAGTTAATGCTATTGGGCGGTAGTTTAAAGGGTCGCTGGCCTCACCTTTTTTGGGAATGGGCTGAACATGAGCTAGTTTCCAAGAGTTCGGATAAACTCCGGAGAAAAAGATTTCGATCGAGATTTCATTGAAATCTCCTCCGAACGGCGATTTCATTTTATATGCTAAAACATGAGATTTCAAACAAGATTTCGTCCGAAAACCTCATTTTTGCCGAAATCGGAAGATTTCGATTGCGATGGAAACATGGTATTACTGAAAGCGCCCTTAATCATATGAAACTGCCGAGCTTTATGCAATGAAAGTTTAGGTCTGCACACTTGCGACCGGTGTGCTTAATAACAGTATTGGTCCTCAATGGGCTACACTACCTTAAGGAAATAAATTATAAAATATATGTACAATTGCAAAACTAAACCTAAAAATTTTGACATTTAAGACAAAAAGCTTGGCAGGATTAAAATAATTTAAGTCAAATGGACCGAACATTATAGTCCATTAATAATTGTAAAACAAGTTATCTTAAGTTGAATTGTTTCTTTTGTAATTGTATTTGAAGTCGAATAAATGAAAGAAGAAAGAAGAAGAAGACATTTAAGACAAGTTAGATGAGCTTAACAAAATATAAACTCATCTAAGTCGTCTTAGTTCATTATATATACTTTAGGAGAAAATGTAGATTTTAAACTTAATATTAACATAGCTCACAATAGCTCAACAGTTACAACTAAGTATTAAAATATTATTATTATCAGAGTTAATTTGAAGACAAAGATGAGAGCCATAACCTCATCCAAGTGGTCTTCATATAATTAAGATATTATTGACAGTGACTCTTCTTGACTTCTTCAATCCAAATCCTTAAATCAAATGATTATTTGAGTTATAAGCAATTTAAATGCTAAAACTGGCCTTATTTGGGGAAATTGCAAGCAATTTTGACTTTAAAATTGTCACTTGGTTTTTTCGACATAAGGTTAAGAAAAAGAGTACTAAAAAAGTACGAAATTAGCGCCAATTTTGGTATTAAAATTGCTTATAACTTCGAAAATAAAGGCCGTAGCATAAAGGCCGTAGCATTATTCATAGGAAACACTCCAAGCTTTCTTATTCTGGAAAAAAAAACATTAGTTGACTATGAATATTTTGGAGAAAAAGGTGGTTGAAAGTGACATTTTTGTTAAAAAAACAAAATTTTGACTTTGACGACTCATAACTCTGGAATTTGGTACTGTGGTACCGTCGCTTTTACAATTTTAGGTGGGTGGGAGTATTCTGCGTACGCTGATATCTTATTCATGAAAATAAGTGATGGCGTTACAAAAATACAGGGTTAATTAGTCATTTCGATAGAATTAAAAGAAATAGCATTATTAACACCTTAGCCACAGGGATATAACAACTATACAGAAATTCAATACTCATTATAGCCGATAATCTGATATACTTTTCTTTTGCGCCGGGCCTGGGGTAATTTTGTATGGGCTGTGACCCACCTCCTTTGGTCAAGTGATGAAGACGCTGAGAGCTGACAATGGGAGGGAGTTTATTAACAAGAATATGAAGCAGTATCTCATCGAGCGAGGTATTTAACTTGAACATACTGCTCCAGATACTCTTCAACAAAACGGCAAAGCCGAAAGAGAAAGTAGGACGATCGTCGAAAGTGCTAGATTTATGTTACATGCTGCTGAGCTACCTAAATATTTATGGGCTGAAGCTGTGAACACAGCAGTATATTCTCTGAACCGAACACCGTCGAGCCGGACTCCTGGAAGAACTCCTTACGAAATATGGAATGGAAGAAAACCATCTGTTTTACATATGAGAGTTTTTGGATCTGATGCATATATGAATGTGGCCAAGAAGTTAACTCTGGTGGGATATCAAGAAGAATCTACAAATTATCAGCTTTATGATAAACAAACAGACAAGTTTTTAAGAGCAGAAACGTAGTCTTTCATGAGAAAAGTCTAAGAGGTCATGACAAGGTTGATCAAGATGCTTCGGATGATGATGGTGCGATATTTAAGTTCAGTAACTGCCGAACAGATCAAGTTATACCACATAATGAATTAGAACCGGGCTTAGCAGCTAATGACAGTGATATTAGTGTTGAAAATAGACGACCTGCTGCAAAGCCAATGAACAGTATTTGTGCTGAATCTGAAGAAAGCAATGAAGAATTTTTAGGTTTTGAAGAACAAGAACATTCTACACAAGTAAATGATAGACAACTTCGAGATAGAAATAAAATCAGGCAACCATCAGATATTATTTTTTTGAATCATGGTTAATATGGCTGTAGTGGCCGAGACCATATAAAACGCTTTTGTGGGTCAACTAGTTGAGTCTCAACTAGTCAAAAACAAACAAACAAACAAACAGATATTGTGTGAATATTGTTGAATATAATGAACTAACTACTTATCAAGTGGAAAATTGCAATTACTGACGAGTTAGAAGCTCATAAGAAAAATATGACCTGGGTATTAGTGCCATCAGGAGAAATTCATCGCTTCAAAGCTAGGTTATGTGCGCGTGGATTCTTAAAGAAGCCGGGATGAGACTACACCGAAACTTTTTCACCGGTTGTAAGATACGACTCCTTAAGAGTGTTATTGACTTTCACAGCAGAAAACGACTTAGAATTGGTGCAATTTGATATAAAAACTGCTTTTTTATATGGTGAGTTAAGTGAAGAAGTATATATGAAAGTGCCAGATGGTCTAGTTGTGAACTATGCGCAAGGTAAAGTTGTGCAGACTAGTTAAGGCATTGTTTGGCCTCAAACAAGCATCACGGTGCTGGAATGAAAAGTTTAAAACATTTTTAGAGTATTTTTATGGGTGATATAGAAGATGACATAATTTATCTTGCTATATACGATGATGATGGACTGATGGCTGCAAAGAGCTTGAGTGTATTAAAAATTATTATAACTGAATTGAAGCAATGCTTTGAAGTAACCATTTAGACCAGTGCAGATAATTTTTGAGAAAAAAAAATTCTTAGCAGTATATGGAAGGTGGGAAAATTTAGGGTAAATGCTACATAAACAAGGAAAAATCGAGAGCACCGCAGCAGATGACCGGAAAGGGGGTGGGGGAGCCAAAATGTGAGTTTTAGGGGGTTAAACGTGTTTTTTTGCGATTTCTGAGAAAAGTAGACCTCCGATTGAAAAACGTTAAATGTAAACGTTGTAGTAGATAATTAAAAGATCTAGAGCTTTTGTTCAAACCATTTTTCGACATAACCTCAAAAAATGGAGAAAAACGTCAAAAACCGAGTTTTTCGTTTATCATTTTTATCTTTCACAAAAATGATACAATTTTAATGAAATTTGAGGAAAATGTAGATTTTCATGTTTCGAAAAGGCCCAATTTTTTTCAAAGCGATTGGTTGTGTAGTTTTGTTTTTATGACCTTAATTTAAAAAAAAGGCCCCGTTTTCAATCAAAAAAGTTGGCGAACGAATTTTTGATTTTGCTAAGAATTTTTCTAGTTTTTGGCTTTTTAAAAGCGTATCTGCACTGGTCTAATTGGTGATGCCAAAATATATGTAGGACTCCAAATTGAAAGAAAATATGCAAGTATTTTTGCATCAACATGCGTATGTATTAAAAATAATTGAAAGATTCGGTCAATCTGATGCTCATCCAGCTCTAGTTCCGTCAGATCCGAATGTTACTTTAAAACTAGCAGAACAGAGTGCTTCAAAAATTAATGTACCGTACAGAGAAGCAGTAGGTTCATTATAAGATACATGAAAGGAACTGCAACATAACGATGACACCAGAGAAACAAACGAACCCACTCTGGAAGAAGTACAAAGTGCCATACGACTCTTAAGAAATAACAAATCTCCAGGAATTGATAACATCCCAGCAGAGCTGATCAAGCAAGGAGGCGAACCGCTTTCAGCAGCTATACATGAATTACTATGCTGCATATGGAGGAACGAAAAAATGCCTGAAGATTGGGAGCAAAGCATTATCTGCCCAATACACAAAAAAGGAGATAGATTCAACTGTGCAAATTACAGAGGCATATCTCTTTTAAGCACAGTGTATAAAATAATGACCAATATAATTAAGGCCAGACTGGAACCTTATGCAGAAGCCGTAATAAGTGAATACCAAGCTGGATTCAGAAGAAATAGGTCAACGATGGATCAACTTTTTTCAATAAGGCAAATCCTCCGAAAATGCTGGGAATACAACATCGACGTGTATCAACTTTTCATCGACTTTAAACAAGCATACGACATCATCGACAGGGAAAAAATGTATGCGACAATGCTGGACCTAAACATACCCCTAAAGATAGTGAAACTGACTAAAATGACAATGGAAAATACATGGTGTGCAGTCAGAATACAAGGAGAATTGACGGAGTCCTTCCCAGTCAAGCAAGGCTTAAAGCAGGGCGATGGGCTGGCACCCATGCTATTTAATCTCTGCCTTGAAGGAGTAATTCGCAAAGTAAACATTGATGCGAACGCAACCCTGCTTAACAAATCAAAACAGTTGGCAGGATATGCCGACGACATAAACTGCCTTGCCAGATCACTGTCATACCTCAGAGAAGTATTCACAGAATTAGAAGATGGAGCTAAACATATAGGGCTGCAAATAAATGCAGAGAAGAGCAAGATTCTAATTCAGTCAAGGGTGGAAAGAAGAAGAAGAAGCCACAACACCACCTGGGGGGAATATAACTTCGAACGGGTAAGCCAATTTAACTACCTGGGGTCCACAGTCAGTGAAGACAACGATGAAACGATAGACGTACAAAGAAGAATAAACGCCGCAAACAGAACATACTTCTCACTACTGCCAGTAATGAAATCCAGAGACATCCACAGAAAAACTAAAATAATAGTCTACAAAACCATCATACGTACAGTAGCTACGTATGGTTGTGAAGCATGGAGTATCTCCCAAAAATCCGCCGACAAGTTGGATATATTTGAGAGGAAGGTTCTCCGAAGGATATACGGCCCAATTAATGAAGACAGTGCATGGAGAATACGCTACAATCACGAATTGTACGACTTATACAAAGAATGTAAACTTTCGACCCATGCCAAGCTACTGCGTTTACGTTGGGCCGGTCATGTCCAAAGAATGGATGACTCAAGGATACCAAAAAAATCCCTGTATCTACTACCAGATGGCAAAAGACCAGTTGGCAAACCACGGTCAAGATGGGAAGATAATGTTAAGACCGATGCAGCGAAACTGCTCAACACGAGAAACTGGAGACAAGCTGCGGAGCAGAGAGACGTCTGGAGGAAGAAGCTGAAGGAGGCCAAGGCTCGAATTGGGCCGTAGAGCCATCGAAGAAGAAGAAGAAAGGAACTGCAAATGCAGGAATAAATTTTGGAAGAAATAAACATGAGTTAGGGGTTATGCAGACGCTGATTTTGCCAACGATTTGGTGACACGACGTTCAGTAATTGGTTACATATTTCAACTAGCTGGGGGACCAGTAACGTGGTCATCACATCGTCAAGGACTTGTGACATTAAGTACTACTGAGGCTGAATACGTTGCTGCGTCAACCGCTGCCAGGGAGCTTATTTGGTTAAGACTGTTGTTAAGTGATTTGAAATATGAGTGCAAAGACTCTAGCGCAATGTTCATCGATAATCAAAGTGCTATCAAATTGTCAAAAAATGCAGAGTTTCATAAGCGCAGCAAGCATATAGCTGTAAAATACCATTTCTTACGAGAAAAAGTAAAGAATGGAGATCTACGTGTTGTTTATGTCTCAACAAAGGAGCAAATAGCTGACATGCTAACTAAAGCGCTTCCTCGCAATCAATTTTTCAATTTATGCCACAGGATTGGGAATATATAAATGAACTCTTAGACGGAGGGAATGTTGAATTCAAGTCTTCGAATTCGAGATTTAATTATTAAGTTTTATGTCTGCTCCGGTATACGGAGTTTTTTCTTTTCTTGTATGTTGGCTACCTTGTTCATTTTTGTTTGGTTATGTCGAGTTCTTATAAAAATGCGGTAGACGCCAAGTTGTGAATTACGGACGCTTTGTATTTTTCATTATGAATTAGTAAATTTGCTTTTACCAAAACCAGATATTTTTACTTAACGATCTTGGATTACCTCTAACACAATCATATATTAAAAAGACTTCTAAAATTGTACTTTCAACCAAAGCATAGCAAATCCGTAGAGAAAAATGCACTTTGTGTAAAATTGTGGATTTGTTCACTTTTGCATAAAAGCTCCACATTTACTGGCATCTTATCTCCATTAGTTTCTTGAGTAATTTGATTTATTTCATTCCTACTTCCATTGAATTCTAGAAAAGATACTATAGGCTTATGGTAACTAAAGCAACTAACAAGATTTTAGATTGGAAATTGTCCAAAAATCTCGTAAATATACCATCAATCGTTGTTCCATACCTCGTCGTGCTCTGATCTTTATCATTCGACATTTCCGAATCTAGTTTTTAATTTTTTCAGAACATAGTATATAATATGTAGTACATTATAGTTCGTAATACATAATATATATAAAACATAGTAAATAATGTAACATACTACCCCAGACATACTACAGTCGAATAGGCGAAATGTATTCCAAGTTGACGAGAGGCGATTAATCTAAGCAAAATATTTAAATATTACAGCCACGTTGCAATACTCGCACTTTTGTTGCATACCCGTTTCTGGGCACTTGTGGCTATGTGCTGTTTCACACGAACCGACGGCCAACCAACAGAAATCGGCTGTTATCGTCCATTCCCTTTTGAAACTCGACGAAAAGTCGCATGGGCTTTCACACGGGCTAATTTTTCCAACCAACTCTACGTCAAAACGCTTTAGCTTATTGTTGTTGTTTTTTTATTGTTTTGTCTTTTCTCTTTCTTTTCTTTTTCCCAAAGGAATAAAAAACAACAACAACCACACAGCTGTCAAAAAGTCGTATCGAAAATCGTGTGAGAAAGTTGAATGGAAAAATCTTCTCTCCCCATCGTCCTCTCTCACCCTCTTCTCTACAAATGACGTTTTCATACGATTTCTGTTGGTTGGTCGTCGGCTCGTGTGAAACCGCCCTATGTAGCTGCAAAGAGCATGGCAACTTTTGGTCGAGCTTCAGCAACAGACAGCAACGATGGTGTGCGAGAGGATGAAATGAATGCTGAGAGCGGCGTCTGCATTGCGAGAATATGAAATGAATGTGTGCGAGAATATGACATGAATTTTAAGAGCAGCATTGCGAGTATATGGAATGAATGCTGAGAGCAGCTTCTGCATCGCAAAATTGGAACGCAATCTCTCCCACCAAGCGCGGGCTATTTTGCTTCGCACACCATAGAATTATACGCTGCTGTCTGAGCTCAACTAAAAGTTTGCATGCTCTAGCCACAAGTGCCCAGAAACGGGTGTGTAACAAAGGTGCACGTGATGCGAATTCTTTGGTTTTACCCCTGGCGTAAAAGTGCCAATCGTGCCTAAAGAAGTTAACACTTCAAAATAATTTGATTTAATAATAATAATAATAATTTATTTAAAATTGTACAAAAGAACATAATTCTTACAAACGTACAAACAAAATATTAATTGGGTGACTGAGACAAAATGAATATAACATACTACAAACTAAAAAACAAATAATATAAACAAAATACAAGAAATAATGTTTAAAACAAAAGTGAGAAAACGAAGAAAAATGAAAAGAAGTTACAAGATGAAGTTTGAAAAACAATATTAACAAAATATAAAAAATAATGTTTTAATAATAAAATAAAAGAAAAAAAATGGCAAGAAAAGAAGATAAATGAAAAGAAGATTCAAAAAGTGAGTGACCCTACAGATTGTTATTTGTTAGATGTTCCTTCAAGAGCCTGTTGAATAATCGCCAAGAGGACGCGCTCCGCACATAAACGGGTAGTTTGTTCCACATCCGAGCAATTTGGAACAAGTAAGAGCGTTCACCATATACTGTTCGTATACGAGGCACCAAAAGTGTGCTAGATTGTCTGCTTAGTTGCAAGAAGTTAAGTTTTTGAAATAAATATCCAGGGCATCTGCTGTGTATAAGTTTAAAAGTGAATTTTAACCGGTGATATATTAGGTAGTTTTCAAACGTCATACCTAGCAGAATGGGAGCATAGTGCGTGATATGATCAAAACGACGCAATTTAAAGACAAAACGAAGGGTATCATTGAACGCGACTTTTATTTTTCTTGAACAGACAGCATCAAGTTTTGAAAAAATTAGGCTTCCGTACGTGAAATGGGGCATTACCAGGGCCTTCGCCAGTCGTATACGTAAAGCAAGAGGCAATAGATTAGAGGATACCCAAAGTTGGCGAAGGCAGGCATACACCTTACGAAGGACACTTCTGGTTTGGTTACAGCAACTGAATTTACAGTCGAGCTCGACTCCCAGATTTCTTACAGAGTCAACATAGTGTAAAACATTACCATTAATTTTAATTGGGAACAGATTTTCAATGTCAATAGGAGTTTTGCTGACGACAAGGCAGGACGACTTGGTAGGGTTCAGCAGTAATTTGTACTGGACTGACCATTCAGTCACACGTTTCAGATCACTGTTTAGCTGAACAGTACAATCCTCGATAAGTTCAAGAGGTTTGCTTAAATAGATCTGCACATCATCAGCATATAGATGTATGGAACAATGTTTAGGCCCCCATCCACGGTCAAACAAATCGTCAAATTCCTGGCCAACATCGAAAAAATTGCAAGTGTGCGTGTATAAAATACAAGTTTTCGAAGTTGGCTGCTGTTTGAAGAAAATATTCGTCTGGTTTAATATTTCCTTCAAACAGCTTAAATGTGTGTGTGAGTTTTGCCTGTGTGCCATGTAAAGTTCGCTTTGTTTACAGTAGATTATATGAAATGTCGCTCGGGATGTTTGAAGAAAGTTTTCCTCGTTGATGGCCAAAAATGTCAAAGCATAAATGTGTGCGCTGTTTGTCGAAAATTGGTTTGACGATTTGTTTGACCGTGGATGGGGGCCTTTTGACTACATTTGGAAGGTCGTTTATATAAAGGCTGAAAAGCAAGGGGCCCAGGATAGAGCCTTGAGGTACTCCACAATGAAGAAGCGCTGGTTCGGAGAAAGATTCTTGTACCTTAACAATTTGAGAGCGCTCCTGGAGATAGCTTTCAAAAAGTTTGACTGCAGTAGGGCCGAGTCCAAAATTTCTGCCTAGTTTTTCAAGTAACATCATATGGTCAACTGAGTCAAATGCTTTTGATTTGACGTTAGTTAAGCAACAATTTGAAAGGAAGTTCTCTTCACAACTTAAAAAATATATTCTTAAATATTCCAATCCAAATTAAAACACTTGATATATTAGATACAAATGAAAGCCAAGTGTAATGTGTTACTCCATCATTTCCATCAGAATGAAAGTTACAATCATAATAGATATACAGTGTTAGTCCGGGACCCCGCGTACATATGTAAGTGCTGACTATCCAGCGAACTTTGACAATGCGTGAAATTGGTTGTTGATTGATGATTAATTCCGCTGGAATTAGTGAAATAAATTTCCCGATGAGAAATGCTTTCGAAAATCTAAAAACAAGCAAAAATTTGAACAAAAAGCAAGTAGTTTTGATGTTTATCTCATATATTATGAATTTGTATTTTATTTAATTGAAAAAATCTTAAAATATTTATTGATTTAATTTATAATAGCAAAAACCCGCGCGCGTTGCAATGCTTCACTGCGGTAGGAAAAAGGTATAATGAAAAAGGACATCTGCAAAAATTGATTTTGGAAACTTACTACTACTCTTTTGACATAACCAAACATATTCAGACTCGTCCACATCGTTTTGCAATGCCGGGGAGATTAGACGCCCTGTGTAGAATTTCGCTCATGGCGCTCTCCACTCCACAAATGGAAAATTTGTTGCCCATAAAAAAATGTAATAAATACTTACCCTTTACCTATCTTCCCTGGAGCTTTTCGTTAGTGCTCCACCTTTTTTACATTTCGAAAGGTAGTTTGTTCGCATTACTGGCTGCTGAAGCAATAAAAACTTTACATTGCAGTCCCCCGCTTTGTGTTGGCCGGCATTTTGTGTTGTCAACAACAACTTGTTATACCCTTTCATTTGGTACCCATACCGATCGTGGGGCTTGTAAATAAAAAATGTGATCCTCCTTTTTTGCCGCCATTTTTAATGACGCTGCACAGCCAATTTTATTCTGCTTTTCACACCCTTTCATTTAGGCTATTGATTATATCATATAGAAAGGAACTAAGACGTTCACGGGGCTTTATTGCAGGAATGGTTCAATAGTCCAAACAAAAGTTTTTTTTTGTCCAGGCACCGTTAACAAGTTATAAGGAAAAAAAGTTTTTTTGCAAATTTTTTCAAAGAGCACCCCAACTTTGGAAAAAAAGTTTAACCACATAGCTTTGGGTCATTGTCTTGGTAAAATGCAAAGTTTTGCAAAATTCCCAAATTTTGAGCACTTTGCTTGACATTTTCTTTTAAAATGTTGAGGTAAGCAAATTTGTCCATTTTACCATCGATGAAATGCAAGCTGCCTACCCCAGCGCTCGACATACAACCCCAAACCATTACTGAACCGTCTCCGTGTTTTATAGTCAGACGAGTGTTTTTTTTAGCAACTCTGTATTGGGTTACCTCCAGACGTAGGATCTTCCATCCGATTAAAGTAAATTAAATTTACTTTCGTCAGTGAAAAGAACCTATAAATCCTTACTAATATTATAAATGCGAAAGTAACTCTGTCTGTCTGTCTGTCTGTCTGTCTGTCTGTCTGTCTGTCTGTCTGTTACGCTTTCACGCCTAAACCACTAAACCGATTTTGATGAAATTTTCAACAGACATAGTTTACCTTGGAGACGGACATAGGCTACTTTTTATGGAGAACAAAAGGGTTGAAGGGGGTGAAATGGGGTTCAATAAGTTGTAAGGGGATTTTTTTCTATTGTATAAAAAGTAACTGACTGACAGACAACGCACAACCTAAACCGCTAGAGCTAAAGGGCTGAAATTTTGACTGTGTATCCCTATAATGGCGTGGACATCCACTAAAAAGCGATTTTTCGAAATTCATCCCCTAAGGGGGTGAATTGGGGTTTACCGAAACCGCTGGAGCTTTAGGGTTGAAATTTGGACACTGCATCCCTATAATGGCGTGGACATCCACTATAAAGCGATTTTTCGAAATTCATCCCCTAAGGGGGTGAAATGGGGTTTATCCAAACCGCTGGAGCTATAGGGCTGAAATTTGGACAGTGCATCCCTATAATGGAGTGGACATCCACTATAAAGCGATTTTTCGAAATTCATCCCCTAAGGGGGTGAAATGGGGTTTACCCAAACCGCTGCAGCTATAGGGCTGAAATTTTGATAGTGCATCCCTATAATGGCGTGGACATCCACTAAGAAGCGATTTTTCGAAATTCATCCCCTAAGGGGGTGAAATGGGGTTTACCCAAACCGCTGCAGCTATAGGGCTGAAATTTTGATAGTGCATCCCTATAATGGCGTGGACATCCACTAAGAAGCGATTTTTCGAAATTCATCCCCTAAGGGGGTGAATTCGGGTTTACCGAAACCGCTGAAGCTTTAGGGTTGAAATTTGGACACTGCATCCCTATAATGGCGTGGACATCCACTATAAAGCGATTTTTCGAAATTCATCCCCTAAGGGGGTGAAATGGGGTTTATCCAAACCGCTGGAGCTATAGGGCTGAAATTTGGACAGTGCATCCCTATAATGGAGTGGACATCCACTATAAAGCGATTTTTCGAAATTCATCCTCTAAGGGGGTGAAATGGGGTTTACCCAAACCGCTGCAGCTATAGGGCTGAAATTTTGAAAGTGCATCCCTATAATGGCGTGGACATCCACTAAGAAGCGATTTTTCGAAATTCATCCCCTAAGGGGATGAAATGGGGTTTACCCAAACCGCTGCAGCTATAGGGCTGAAATTTTGATAGTGCATCCTTATAATGGCGTGGACATCCACTAAGAAGCGATTTTTCGAAATTCATCCCCTAAGGGGGTGAATTCGGGTTTACCGAAACCGCTGAAGCTTTAGGGTTGAAATTTGGACACTGCATCCCTATAATGGCGTGGACATCCACTATAAAGCGATTTTTCGAAATTCATCCCCTAAGCGGGTGAAATGGGGTTTATCCAAACCGTTGGAGCTATAGGGCTGAAATTTTGACAGTGCATCCCTATAATGGCGTGGACCTCCACTAAGAAGCGATTTTTCGAAATTCATCCCCTAAGGGGGTGAATTGGGGTTTACCCAAACCGCTGGAGCTATAGGGCTGAAATTTTAACAGTGCCTCCCTATAATGACGTGGACATCCACTAAAGAGCGATTTTTCGAAGTTCATCCCCTAAGGGTGTGAAATGGGGTTCTTACAAACCGCTGAAGCTATAGGGCTGAAATTTGGACAGTGCATCCCTATAATGGAGTGGACATCCACTATAAAGCGATTTTTCGAAATTCATCCCCTAAGGGGGTGAAATGGGGTTTATTCAAACCGTTGGAGCTATAGGGCTGAAATTTTGACAGTGCATCCCTATAATGGCGTGGACATCCACTAAGAAGCGATTTTTCGAAATTCATCCCCTAAGGGGGTGAAATGGGGTTTACCCAAACCGCTGCAGCTATAGGGCTGAAATTTTGATAGTGCATCCCTATAATGGCGTGGACATCCACTAAGAAGCGATTTTTCAAAATTCATACCCTAAGGGGGTGAAACGGGGTTTATCCAAACCGCTAAAGTTATAGGGCTGAAATTTTAACAGTGCATCCCTATAATGGCGTGGACATCCACTATAAGGCGATTTTTCGAAATTTATTCCCTAAGGGGGTTAAATGGGATTTACCCAAACCGCTGGAGCTATAGGGCTGAAATTTTGACAGTGCATCCCCTTAATGACGTTGACATCCACTAAAAAGCGATTTTTCGAAATTCATCCCCTAATGGGGTGAAATGGGGTTAACCCACACCACTGAAGCTGGAGGGCTCTAATTTTGACCGTGCATCACTATAATGACGTGGGCATCCACTTAGGGGTGATTGAAATTTATCCCCTAAAGGGGTTAAATGGGGTTAAGCCAAACCACTATAGCTAAACGGCTGAAATTTTGACAGTGCATCTCTATAATGACGTGGACATTTACTAAGAAGCGATTTTTCGAAATTCATCCCCTACAGGGGTAAAATTTGGTTTACCAAACTACTCGAGCTTCAGGGCTGAAAATTGGACAGTGCATCCCTATAATGACATGGACATCCACTAAGAGGCGATTACTCGAAATTCATCCCCTAAGGGGATGAAATGGGGTTAACCCAAACCTCTGAAGCTGAAAGGCTGGAATTTTGACAGTGCATCCCTATAATCACGTAGAAATGAATGACTCGAAATTCACTTTATTTAATATTCATTTGTGATTGCTTCATAATTTCTTACATCCACGTAAATAGGCGAACAAACTTAACGAACGTTCGTCAAACCCTAAAATGTCACTTTTCTTGATGACATATACATGCCAATCTACATTAAAACTTGCAGATTTGTTGAGCAGAGGTGATATTCGCAGCAATTTGTTTACCATATTTATTAAAAAAATGCACTATAATAAACCCTTTTTAGGGATAATAACAGCTGACTTTTTTGTTGGTTTTTTTTAAGGAAAACATTGCACATAATAAACAGTTTTTAAAGGCGTTGCAAGGCACGCGGGTTTTATGCTAGTTTTCAATAAAATATAAAATTAATACAAAACTAAGCAATTTTACCATGTTCCAAAAGTCTTCATTTTTAAGTAAATACTCCCTGCAAAACTTTAGTCTGTACTTCTTATTTTTTAAACTAATAAAAGGTTTTTTTCGAATGATTCTGCCATTATAGTTATTTTTTCTCAACACATTTCTAATTGTTTCTTCACACACACTTTTCCCAAAATTTTCACTGGCGAATTTTTTTAGTTCTCTTGCCGATTGGAAAGGATTAATTTGAATTTCTCTTAAAATTCTTCTGTCCTCGCGAACAGTAAACATTTTGCCTTGCCCCTCCCTAATTTTATTATTTATTCTATTTTCTTCACGATATCTTTTAATGATATTGTGAAACGTAGAACGACTTTTTCCAACAATATCGCCGATTTCACGTACTGTTTTTCCTTCTCCATTTAATTTTATGATTAACTGCTGAATGTCAAAAGTTGTTTGCTTTCCTTTTGGTGCCATTTCGACTTAAGCTTTTTGGTAACTAAAATACTAATAGAATGTGCATAGGAAATGAAATACTACAATTTCTAAAAAAAAGCCGTTACTTTTACCAGTATTACCGTCGTTTTTTATTTTGTCCCATTATTCGTTTGAGTTATAAAATTGACTCGTTTGTAAAACACTAATTTTTTTAAGTTAAAAAGAGGGTTTACGGACGATAGTTTAACGTGGCAACGTCATGAGAAAACATTGATGAAATGCTTGCATACTTTTATGAATAAAAGTGAATCATTAATATAAATTATCGTTATTTTGTATGGATACAAAAAGGAGTGAAATGAAATATTCATTTTGATTGATAAATTAGCTTTTATTTGCACTAATGAATTCAAATATGTTTATTACTTTAATGAACAGATTATTTACAAGTAACAATGTGTAGTAACAAATTCATTTACAGCTTTTATACCTGTCTGATATTTAACTTCTTGCAATCTGTGTTATTCTGTTAAGGATAGGTCGATGATAGGAAAAGTATGAAATGAATGGGAGTGTTTCGAGTGTAATGTGCCTTAAAAAAGTAAAATCGAGGGTTGTTCCTCTCAGCGTTGTTGACTTAGTAACATCTGATGTGCATTCGAGATTGTACATATCCTTCATGAATTTGAGGAATGTATCATCATTTTCAACGTTTGTGTTGAAGTCGCCACAAAGAAGAATTGGTAGATTGGTATCAACTTGCATGATCGGATGCACATACTGCCTGTTATGCACATACGGAAAGAGTGCTTGGTGCAGCA
Source organism: Thereva unica (assembly GCA_949987705.1). Classification (NCBI taxonomy): domain Eukaryota; kingdom Metazoa; phylum Arthropoda; class Insecta; order Diptera; family Therevidae; genus Thereva; species Thereva unica. The sequence continues at coordinate 61,069,137 of OX465282.1, forward strand.
ATACACTAATGTTTGAGACACTTGCTCCAGGATGAATATACACTGCGCCAAGTACAATTTTAAACGTTGTATCAGCAATGAAGCATGTAATTTCAGCCAAGCAGACCTCGCCGTCTGGAAGAACACCTAACATTGGTCCCACAATCAAGGTAGCGGAACACGAGTTTGACGTGGTAAAATCATTTACCTACCTTGGGTCAATAGTAGCAGCCGACAATAGCATGGAACCAGAAATACGCGCACGACTGCTAAAAGCCAACAAAGCCTACTATAGTCTGTCAAGGCTCTTCAAATCCAAATATCTAACCATAACGTCTAAACTTTTACTATATAAGACGATGGTCTTACCCGTTCTCACATATGCATCCGAAACGTGGGTGCTTAGCAAAAAGCACTCAAACCTCTTGGGCGTGTTTGAGAGGAAAATACTTCGGAGGATTGTTGGCCCCGTATGTGAGAAAGGACGATTCCGGAGACTCTACAATGACGAGATCTACGAGTGCTATCGTGACATAGATGTTGTGAAGAAAATAAAGCTCGGTAGGCTCCGGTGGGCGGGGCATCTAGCTCGTATGAGTGAAGATGAGCCTGCTCGGAAAGTTCTCTGCGGTAAGACCTATGGGGTGCGACAGCGAGGGAGGCCCAACCTTCGCTGGAAGGATGGCGTGGACCAGGACGCTCAGAGTTTAGGGATGCCAAACTGGAAGACATCGGCTCAGAATCGGGACCGGTGGAGAGAACAGTTGCGCGAGGCCAGGACCGGATCCCGGTTGTAGAGCCGTTAAAGAAGAAGAAGAAGAAGAAGACCTCGCCTGTGTTTCTGATGAGACGAGTTGTGTCCGACAATTCAACATGAAGAACTTTGGCCGTGGATGTTGATGTTAATTTTCGATAGATTGCCACTCCACCAGCTACGTTTGTATCAGAATCCGATCGATTATTCTGCCTGGTTATACATTCATAATTATTGATTGGAACTGGATCAAAATTGTCACGCATCCACGTTGCAGTCAATACCAAATAATCCGTCTGGACTGAGCCTCGGTGAAGTGCGGGCGTGTGTTGTCGCCAGTCCCATTATAACGCAAAAACCGAAACAATAAATATAATTACAAAAACAACACAAAAAACAAAAAACTTATAACACATAAAAACTTAAAAACAAATTAATAAACCACAAAATAATACCATAAATCAAAAACAAACAATAACATAAAAAAATAATTATAAAACATAAACAAAAAACCAAGCAAAGGCCACCAACAACAACAACAATAACCGAAGGACCGACGGACAACACGTAAGTTTCTTCCACCCGCTTCCCGCGCTTCCTGCCGGTCGCTCCGGCGCTGCAGCCTCAATCGGTCAGCTGATGGGAGTCGTCTTGTTTTAGCAGGCATAACACTGCAACAAGGCTACTCCCGTTAGCTCCGATGGATGCATCGCCGGTGCGGCCGGCTACAAATGAGGTCATGGACCTCACGATAAACAGTCCCCAAAATGACAATGATTTTATAATCAATTTTTGTAACATTCGGGGACTGAATGCGAACTTCCTAGCCGTTACGTGCGAGTTACTCCTCCATACCCCTGCTATTTTCGCACTGAGTGAAACCCAAGTGTTACCAGATCTTGATTTAGATCGATTTCAGGTGACAGGGTATAATTTAGTGCACAACTTTTCCGCCCATAGGGGATTAGCCATTTATATTAGGAATGACGTGGCCTTTCAGAAGGTGTACAGTAGTACATCCTCGGATTTTAATCATCTTTGGATTAAAATAATTATCCATAGCCACGTCATATTTTTCTGTTTTTTATATAGGAGTCCTAATATTAGTAATGAGGCCACCACCTCAGCTTTCGATGCTATTTCTGAACAGATTTCCGGATTTTTATTTTCCCACCCGGAAAGCGAAATCATTGTTGCGGGTGATTTCAACGTTCACAATGTACATTGGCTAAATTACTCAAATGGCACCAGTGTTCCTGGCAAAGACGCCGAGCTCTTTGCGAGCCTCAACAACTTGCACCAAATCGTCAAATGTCCGACGAGAGTCCCTGATATTCCAGGTCAAGGAGCCCATCTCCTTGACCTGTTTCTTACTTCCCACCCGACGCGGTACTCCATCAAAGTTAGCTCACCCCTTGGCAACTCGGACCATAAACTAATTAGCGCTTATTTCCCATATCCATCCTCGACCACAACCACCACAGCTCCTAAAAGAACTGTGTGGCACTATGGGAAAGCCAACTGGTTGGGTCTTATTCGCTTCTTCCAGGCCACTGACTGGGATTTGTGTTTCCGTAGTGCCAATGCGAACTATGCGGCTCTCTGTGTCACCAAAATTATTCGAGCGGGTATGCGCTTGTTCATCCCTCACTCTACCAAATCTGTGAAGCCTAGGCCAAACAGATGGTTCAATGGGGAATGTATGAACGCAATCAAAGCTAAAGAAGCCGCCTATAGAGCATACAGACGTTCGCCTAATGAGCCACTTCGTCGTGAGTACGTCAGACTTAGAAACTCCTGTAACTCCATCATCAGGAAAGTCAAATCATCATTTGATGATAGATTGAGAAGTAAGATTCTTAACTCCACTACAGGCAGCAAAAACTTCTGGTCCTTGGTAACTGCCATCAAGAAGAATTTTACTTCCTCCTCAACACCTCCTTTTATTCACAACAAGGAAGTGATAACAGAAAGCAAACCCAAGGCCGACCTATTAGCTTCTCTGTTCGCCGCAAATTCTTCTTTACCCGATGCTGCTATGTCACCCCCCACTCTCGAGAATACCACCCACTCAATGGACGGAGTTCACTTCAGGACTCGCGAGGTGTTTAGGTGTCTCAAAGAGCTCGACGCCAACAAATCCACTGGTCCCGACAAAATCCCCCCTATGGTACTTAAAAAATGTGCCTCACCTTTGGCTAAACCTCTGCGCAAACTTTTTGCCCTGTCTTACTTCTCCGGAGTGTATCCCGACTCTTGGAAACTAGCTCATGTTCAGCCAATCCCAAAAAAAGGTGAAGCCAGCGACCCCTTAAACTACCGCCCAATAGCAATTACTTCTGTTCTCTCCAAAATCATGGAGACAATAATCAATAAAAGGCTGATGACATATCTAGAATCCAACCAAATTATACACGACAGGCAATACGGCTTCAGATCTAAACGGTCTACTGGCGATCTGCTTGTGTGTTTAACCGAGCGTATCAACCAAAGCATTCACAGCTTTGGTGAGTCTAGCCTAGTTGCTCTAGATATATCAAAGGCTTTTGACAGAGTATGGCACCCAGCTCTGTTGAATAAACTCCAAGCTATTGGTATACACTTAGTTCTAAGGAACTGGATTAAGAGCTTTCTTTCAGGCCGTTCAATCAAGGTAGTATTGGATGGCGTCGAATCCAACCCCCACGCCATTTCGGCCGGAGTTCCCCAGGGGTCAATTCTTTCACCCGCACTTTTTCTAATCTTCATTAATGATCTGCTCTCAATCCCCTCCAACCCACTTCACTGCTTCGCTGATGACGGTACTCTGAATTTCTCTTACTCCTTCGACAATATAAGACAAGCACGTGCCAGACCTTGTCTTTACCACCGTCAACTGATGTCGGCTTCGATCAACCGGGATATCGAATCGATTCTTCATTGGGGCGAAATGAACCGCGTCGAATTCAATGCCACAAAAACGAAGCACTGTCTGATCTCCAACAAAAATTGTACCGACCTTCCTCCTGTCTCGGTGGATGGAGAGAATCTAACGGCTGACTCAACTCTCAACATCCTAGGGGTAACTTTAACGGAGCATCTGCGATGGAACGATCACATATTCCAAATCGCCAAACAAGCCTCCCAATGCCTTGGATTTCTCAAGAGATGCAAGTTACTCCTCCAGCCAGCCGCATTGGCTACAATATACAAATCCTACATTCGGCCGCGCCTCGAATACAACTCACATGTCTGGGCAGGCGCCCCAAAAACCACCTTGGCTTGTCTCGACAAGGTGCAAAATCGTGCCCTCAAACTCATTGGTGATGGCCCCTTTCGCGCCTCCATAGACACCTTGAGCCACCGTAGGAATGTAGCAGCCCTCTCCATACTTTATCGCTATTACCATGGCGACTGTTCCACCGAAATTCAGGACCTCCTGCCTGCACGGCAACACTTTTCCCGCAACACAAGACTAGCCCGCTCGGCTCACCCCCATACCCTACAGCCCCCTCGTTCACGCACAATACGGTTCAGAAGTTCGTTTATGAATAGAACAACTCGATTGTGGAATGATCTCCCGCAGTCGGTATTTCCGAACTCGTACAACATCTTAGAGTTCAAACGTGAGGTTCATCGACATTTTCTTCTACACCCTCCAGACCCCCTCTAACCTTTCCTATTCTCCTCTATTCTTCAAACCAAGCTACTACTAGACATTGCACCATGAACTGAACGACATGACGGACTGGTAGTACAAAGGGTTACACCTAAGCTTGGTTTTTTCATATAAAAAAAAAAAAAAAAAAAATCCGATCTTGGTATCACGGGATCCGTTTCAATATCGGCGAAGTGCGCAGACATACTCTGAACATTAAGATTTGTCACTACAGCTTGCGTTGTTACCGTCATCACAAAATTTCACTGCTTTCGAAGTGATTGTTTGAAGGGCGTGTCCACGGAGTCGAAAATATTCGTTATGGACAACTCGCGTAGTCTGTGAGTCGTTCCCATCCCGTCCGTGTTTGAAGATAAAAGGCGCATCTTTTTCCGTGATGATGTGCAAGCCGTCTATATTCATTACCCGACTCAGCGCCACGTACACCAACTGTTGTGGTTGCTCCGAGGAGTATTTATAAACAATAACAGTAAACGTCCCACCTTGCGACTTGTGAATGGTAATAGCACAAGCAGGAACGCAAGGAAACTGTTTTCGTTTGCATTTCACAGTTTTCGTCAGTGTAATGTTCACTATTTTCTTATACACCGGCACCCAGTTAGGAGACAGAGTGTTTGGCTTGCTTTGCTTATTGTTGACAATTTGACAAATTTAATCTAATTAAATATTGACAATTTTAATAAAATTTTTAAGATTACTACAATCAAATTTTTAAAATTACTACGGGACATAACGGGACAATGAGTCATCATTTTTCGTGCATGCAGCCGGCGTTCATTTTTTGCCAGTAGCACTGTCCCGTGTAAAGGCCAGGTAAAAAAGATATGACGAGGGATACGGACAGTAAGAGCTCCTAAGCTTCAAAAGAAGGCTTCATCATGCCTTAAAGGCTTCCGTACCCCGCGACGGTCTTGCATGAACACCAGTTGTGCATGTGTTATTCGGTGGTCCGGCTGCCATATTCGCTTGCTGTTAAATTGTATGCAAAAGTGGATTAGAATTTTTTTTGTTTAGTAAAATAATTATGATGAAAAAAGTTATAATATGCCTGAAAACAATTAAACATGACATTGCGGTGATGCCTAAAAATTATGAATTTTAGTGCGTTTTGTAGGTTAAGAACTTATTCAGATTAAAATCTTAACCAAAATGAAAAGCATATAGCGTTTATCACAAAGCCATTGAGACATGTTTAACGCATAAAACCTTGTAGTGTATGGGTCTCACCACGGTTTTTGGTTTTATAATTGTTACAAGTTTGTCCAAATATCGAAAATGGTTCAATTTTTCCGTGGTTTTATGACAAAAAACTCCAAAACTTCCCCTCTGGTTTGCTGTATATATGGTTTTTTATGTGACAGTTCTAAGCTCAGGAGTCACCCTTTGTACTACCAGTCCGTTATGCCCTTTACCACGTCATGGTGCGATGTCGAGCAGTAAGCTTAGTGAACGATGAGATAGTTCAGTCAATCTGTCGTAAAATTAATAAAAATGGTGCAAAAATTACCATAAAGGTCAAAGTTGGTAAATCGTTGGAGAATCATGTAAGGAAGCTTACTTTTGGATGGCCACCTGCTACTTCCTGTAGTTTTTTGGAAAACTCAAAAACAGTGTCAAAAAAGTGTTTTTCCATTTTTTTGCCCTTAGGTAAATAATTTTTTTTTCAGCTACGATGTAAATGGAAAAGTTGCTCCTTTTAATATTTACTACAACTTTTATTCAAACATTTTTTTATACAACCTATCATTACAAAGTTATAGTGTAATACAGGCGTAAGGAACGCAGAGCTTCTAACGGTAATTTACTCGGTTCTATTTTGACTTTCTCCGGCATGTTGGAAGTTTCATATTGGAATTTTCAAACTTTAGCAAGCTGTAGCTCTAAAACGTAACGTGTGTAAAAAAATGTTTAAATAAAAGTTGTAGTAAATATTAAATGGAGCAACTTTTCCATTTACGTCGTAGCTGAAAAAAAATTTTTAAGGGCAAAAAATGGAAACACACTTTTTTTGACATTTCTTTGGGAGTTTTGGAAAAAACTACAGCAAGTAGCAGGTGGCCATCCAAAAGTAAGCTTCCTTAGATGATTCTCCAACGATTTACCAACTTTGACCTTTATGGTAATTTTTGCACCATTTTATAACAGATTGACTGTACTAAGAAGGTCAAGAGTTATTATGGTTCAGTAGGGTGTTGGGGAAGGTGGCTGTGAACCCTGCGTTTGAATTCGTGGATGTTGTAGGAGTTCGGAAATGCTGACTGCTGACGGTTGGTTCAATTTAGAAACGGTGCGTCAAAGAGGGAGTTGCAGGTGAGGGAATGAGACGAGTGTGGGGCTGCGGGGCGTAAGATTGCCATGGAGCCAGAAGAGCGTTTATTTCGATGGAGCAGTCTCTATGACAGTAGCGATATAATTTTGTCAGTACTCATACATTCTTACGGTTCTTCAGGGGGTCGATGGTCTAGCAAGCGATGTCGTCATCAATTAAGTTAAGGGCTCTTTTTGCACCTTATCTAATCACCCAAGGTGGTTTTCGGAGTGTCGCACAGTGATCACTTTGGCCAAACTGAGTGGGCAAAAGTAAAAAATCCGATTGGACATTTTGCAGTCTGAATACTTGGGAGTGTTAAATCTAAAATTTAGAAAACATTTGAACATCAAACGGGAAGTCAAGTAAGTCTGCAATTAACATGATCGTGCAAGTCTTCGCACTTACCACGGCTCGCTGTCATCTTCACTTTAACAATTGATTGTACATACGCTGAATAAAGTTTTTTTCTGTTCTCGCTATGGATCGTAGTTTTGTAGGTTATGTACGTACTTCAGAGACTTGAAACCAAAGAGAATTTATTTGCAATTTTATTATAAAAATAACGGTTTTAAGTTTGGCCCGATCCCATTTATAGAACCGGAGTTATTCACATATCATACAAGGCTTACGAGGTTCAAAACGTAGGAATATACTCCTGGGTGATGCCCAAACAGGATAAAATCATAATCTTTCTGTTACCAGACAGACAAATCAAAATGCTTTGTTTACTGCACTACATGTTTTATCAGATAAAACAATTTCGCCGAATGCATTTGTATATTACATACAGCACGGGCCAATATTGTAGGCACAAATACTAACCAACACTGAAAAATCTCGTTATTTGCACATGTTGCGGGTGGCGACCCTTCGGTTGCACCATCATTTTTGTAGGACAAACGGTTTTTTGATTTCTTTATTACATTACTTCTTGATGATTCAACTAACAAAGTGTTACTAATAAAACTTTTGCAATCACCAAACCGACATGTTTGACCCCCACGCGTTTCATTAGACACCACTATCGAGAATCTTCGCAGAGAGAAAAGTGGACTATAAGCTATTGGGCTTACGTAAATTTTGGTTAATTAAAGTTTGTTCATTAGATTAATCTACATAAAAACGTACTATAAAGCGCTGAGAAGTCTTGGCATCGTGCAGCATTCGTTTCGCACAACCTTTGAGGTAAAGTGTAAGGGGCGTTTTTAGATGGTGTCCCCCGTAGGCCTAATGGTTAGGCTCCAAGCTATGGTAAAATTTTGTCGATTATCCCTCTATCTCCTCTATTTCCACTTTTTCCATACTGCCATCTTCATCTACAATCATCTCAGAAGAAAATAATGAAATGTGGTCGGCATTATCATCGTTAATCAGGTTTAATGGTTGTATACTCGGACATCGTATTGAGACATGGCGGGTACTGACAAGAGCCATAGGCTACGGAACATTGCAAACATTCACTTGTATGTTTATGCATTCACTTGTATGTCGCGTCGTTACTTTTCAATTACATGAAAAAACTAAGAATTTTCAAATGAATAAGAATAAGACTATCACATATAGTGTATTTGTGACCCTAAAATAAACAGAATTCCAGTTGACTATTGAGCCTGAGCTGGACGATGATAGTTGATGAAGATGACAATAGGGAAGAAGTGAAAGTAGAAGAGAAAAAGAGATAATCAACAATCATTTCATATCTTGTAACCTATGGACTAGGCCTACTGGATATCATTGCATTCTACTTCAAAGGTAGTGAGGAAACGAATGCAGCGCGAGCTTCTTCTCTCAGCCCCATATCTCGAAAACTATTGGTTCTACGTCAATTCTGTATAGTACATTTTTATCCAAATTAATCTAAGGAACAAATTTTACTTAACCAAAATTTACGTAAGCCCAATAACTTACGAGATATTCACAAAAAAATGATTTTGATGACCTTTGACCCGTAATAGCTTAAGACGCGGACACGAGATTATATGAGATTTTGACGTATCATACAGAATGCCAAAACAAAGGTTCATACCAATTTTCAGCTTATTACCTCGAATTGCAAGGTGAAACCCTTATTTGACTGGACTTTTCCTCTCTTTTTTCTACGAGTTAGTTGATCTTTATCGTGTAGATTAGCTTAAATTTTAGCAAATAGCTAATCATTCTCCTGTTCCTTTTTGTCCCTTTCTTATCTTGCTAAAAAGTGTACGATTCGTCTGAAAAAAGTAAGTGTCATAAGCAGCTAAACTCAAATCAATTGATGTTGAGTCAGTTCTATAGAAGTGGATTGAGAATTTTCTAGTCGTTGATTGAACGGTCGAATCAAGGTACACCACTGGACGTTGCACCACGACCCGAACGATATGACGGGCTGGTAGTATACTGAAATGTAATATGTGCAAAGCAGAACTAAAAACTGACAAAAACAACAGCAAACAAACACGTTATTTCGGCTATTTTGGTGATTTCGCCCAAAATCACGTTCAAAATCATGTGATTTCCCATGTATTCTTGTGATTTCGAAATCATCTCAAACCTCGTAATTTTGGCAAAATTACGAACGCAATCATGTCGAAGCCAATACTCAAACCTAAAAATCGAATTCAGCACGTCTCTCAGCAGCTGGCAGCACGTCAGTTTGACACATTTTAATAACACAATTTTGATTTTGCACATTTTAACATTCTTCAAAATACAAACACCCAAGATATCCTTACTAATATTATAAATGCGAAAGTAACTCTGTCTGTCTGTCTGTCTGTCTGTCTGTCTGTCTGTCTGTCTGTCTGTCTGTCTGTCTGTCTGTATGTCTGTCTGTCTGTCTGTTACGCTTTCACGCCTAAACCACTAAACCGATTTTGATGAAATTTTCAACAGACATAGTTTAGACCTTGGAGACGGACATAGGCTACTTTTTATGGAGAACAAAAGGGTTGAAGGGGGTGAAATGGGGTTCAATAAGTTGTAAGGGGATTTTTTCTATTGTATAAAAAGTAACTGACTGACAGACAACGCACAACCTAAACCGCTAGAGCTAAAGGGCTGAAATTTTGACTGTGTATCCCTATAATGGCGTGGACATCCACTAAAAAGCGATTTTTCGAAATTCATCCCCTAAGGGGGTGAATTGGGGTTTACCGAAACCGCTGGAGCTTTAGGGTTGAAATTTGGACACTGCATCCCTATAATGGCGTGGACATCCACTATAAAGCGATTTTTCAAAATTCATCCCCTAAGGGGGTGAAATGGGGTTTATCCAAACCGCTGGAGCTATAGGGCTGAAATTTGGACAGTGCATCCCTATAATGGAGTGGACATCCACTAAGAAGCGATTTTTCGAAATTCATCCCCTAAGGGGGTGAAATGGGGTTTACCCAAACCGCTGCAGCTATAGGGCTGAAATTTTGATAGTGCATCCCTATAATGGCGTGGACATCCACTAAGAAGCGATTTTTCGAAATTCATCCCCTAAGGGGGTGAATTCGGGTTTACCGAAACCGCTGAAGCTTTAGGGTTGAAATTTGGACACTGCATCCCTATAATGGCGTGGACATCCACTATAAAGCGATTTTTCGAAATTCATCCCCTAAGGGGGTGAAATGGGGTTTATCCAAACCGCTGGAGCTATAGGGCTGAAATTTGGACAGTGCATCCCTATAATGGAGTGGACATCCACTATAAAGCGATTTTTCGAAATTCATCCCCTAAGGGGGTGAAATGGGGTTTACCCAAACCGCTGCAGCTATAGGGCTGAAATTTTGAAAGTGCATCCCTATAATGGCGTGGACATCCACTAAGAAGCGATTTTTCGAAATTCATCCCCTAAGGGGATGAAATGGGGTTTACCCAAACCGCTGCAGCTATAGGGCTGAAATTTTGATAGTGCATCCCTATAATGGCGTGGACATCCACTAAGAAGCGATTTTTCGAAATTCATCCCCTAAGGGGGTGAATTCGGGTTTACCGAAACCGCTGAAGCTTTAGGGTTGAAATTTGGACACTGCATCCCTATAATGGCGTGGACATCCACTATAAAGCGATTTTTCGAAATTCATCCCCTAAGGGGGTGAAATGGGGTTTATCCAAACCGTTGGAGCTATAGGGCTGAAATTTTGACAGTGCATCCCTATAATGGCGTGGACCTCCACTAAGAAGCGATTTTTCGAAATTCATCCCCTAAGGGGGTGAATTGGGGTTTACCCAAACCGCTGGAGCTATAGGGCTGAAATTTTAACAGTGCATCCCTATAATGACGTGGACATCCACTAAGAAGCGATTTTTCGAAATTCATACCCTAAGGGGGTGAAATGGGGTTTACCCAAACCGCTGGAGCTATAGGGCTGAAATTTTAACAGTGCCTCCCTATAATGACGTGGACATCCACTAAAGAGCGATTTTTCGAAGTTCATCCCCTAAGGGTGTGAAATGGGGTTCTTACAAACCGCTGAAGCTATAGGGCTGAAATTTGGACAGTGCATCCCTATAATGGAGTGGACATCCACTATAAAGCGATTTTTCGAAATTCATCCCCTAAGGGGGTGAAATGGGGTTTATTCAAACCGTTGGAGCTATAGGGCTGAAATTTTGACAGTGCATCCCTATAATGGCGTGGACATCCACTAAGAAGCGATTTTTCGAAATTCATCCCCTAAGGGGGTGAAATGGGGTTTACCCAAACCGCTGCAGCTATAGGGCTGAAATTTTGATAGTGCATCCCTATAATGGCGTGGACATCCACTAAGAAGCGATTTTTCAAAATTCATACCCTAAGGGGGTGAAACGGGGTTTATCCAAACCGCTAAAGTTATAGGGCTGAAATTTTAACAGTGCATCCCTATAATGGCGTGGACATCCACTATAAGGCGATTTTTCGAAATTTATTCCCTAAGGGGGTTAAATGGGATTTACCCAAACCGCTGGAGCTATAGGGCTGAAATTTTGACAGTGCATCCCCTTAATGACGTTGACATCCACTAAAAAGCGATTTTTCGAAATTCATCCCCTAATGGGGTGAAATGGGGTTAACCCACACCACTGAAGCTGGAGGGCTCTAATTTTGACCGTGCATCACTATAATGACGTGGGCATCCACTTAGGGGTGATTGAAATTTATCCCCTAAAGGGGTTAAATGGGGTTAAGCCAAACCACTATAGCTAAACGGCTGAAATTTTGACAGTGCATCTCTATAATGACGTGGACATTTACTAAGAAGCGATTTTTCGAAATTCATCCCCTACAGGGGTAAAATTTGGTTTACCAAACTACTCGAGCTTCAGGGTTGAAAATTGGACAGTGCATCCCTATAATGACATGGACATCCACTAAGAGGCGATTACTCGAAATTCATCCCCTAAGGGGATGAAATGGGGTTAACCCAAACCTCTGAAGCTGAAAGGCTGGAATTTTGACAGTGCATCCCTATAATCACGTAGAAATGAATGACTCGAAATTCACTTTATTTAATATTCATTTGTGATTGCTTCATAATTTCTTACATCCACGTAAATAGGCGAACAAACTTAACGAACGTTCGTCAAACCCTAAAATGTCACTTTTCTTGATGACATATACATGCCAATCTACATTAAAACTTGCAGATTTGTTGAGCAGAGGTGATATTCGCAGCAATTTGTTTACCATATTTATTAAAAAAATTCACTATAATAAACCCTTTTTAGGGATAATAACAGCTGACTTTTTTGTTGGTTTTTTTTAAGGAAAACATTGCACATAATAAACAGTTTTTAAAGGCGTTGCAAGGCACGCGGGTTTTATGCTAGTATAAAATAAATAAGCTATGGGCTTTGTTATAAGAGGAATTGCTAGTGAAATTCGGGCAGGAAAAAACGAAGATATGAGTAGTGCTAGAAAAAACTGTCAAACGAAATCATTTCAATCCAGTGCAAACGGTTCTACATAATGGGCGTTTTCAATGATTCAAACTTGCGGCATATTTGCTTTTGCATGTTGTTCAATGAAGCAACTTGCAAAAGCACAGTGTTCAATGATTAAAACTTAAAAGCAAATGATTGCATACTTTGCCAGCTTTTTCAAATACTTGCAGTTGTAATTTCGAAGAAGAAGACACGTCAGTGCTGCCATACATTTTTGTTTTACTACCTTTTTCATTATTAATTTAACCAATAATGATTTATTTTTCATTTTTCTCTGCACGAAATGGGGGACATTACTCGTATCCGCACTTTCTACTAGAATTTTGTTCTCAACAATTCCAATTAATGTTTTTAAATTTCTTTTATCCATTTTGTTTTCAGTTTCTCGCAATACGTAAGTAGTGGAAGCACTAATTTCACGTATGTCAGCTGACAATTTTGACATATAATGAGTTATGTTCAATGATGCATGTTGTTTGCTTTTGCATGTTGCTTAAGCTGTCAGTCAACGTCATTTGCTTTCGTGCAAGTCTGCAAAAGCAACCTGCATCATTGAAAACACCCAATTTCAAAATCACTTTCCGAAATCACCTAATACCGCGTTTATATCGCCTCGGAAACACGTGTTTTCATGCAAGTGTTTTCGGAAAACGAATTAACTGTTCACATCGCCTTTCTAGTTTTCGAGTGACAGTTTATTTAGAAAAATGCTAGATAAATACTTTAATTATTTCGTTTTAAATTTTTTCCATGGCAAACTCAAATTTTAAAAAAGTCTCGACACAGAAAATGGCATGCCTATAACAAGTGCTGAACGAATTGGGTTATTGTCCACACTTTACTTGTTTTCGTGGTCGTTTTCATCGAAAACAGCTTTCCAAGTTGTTTTCGATTCGTATGATAAAACATTTGTTTTCGATTGTGTATTCGCCCAAAACGCGATTTTTTTACGAAAACGCTTGTTTTCGAGGCGATGTAAACGCGGTATAATTCGGCTCAGTGCGAACATGGTATTACAGAATACCTCAACCGAAGTTTGCATAGATTTGGTGAGTCTGGACTGGTTGCTCTAGATATGTATCTCTAAGTTTTGATAGGGTATGGCACTCCGCCCTGTCAGTTAAAGGCTGCGTTCGGTAACGTCATTTGTAGGGCAGTAGACGCAACTCATTCATTCGGTATTGCAATCAGGTGTTCGGGATCATCAAATTAGCAGCGCTTGCTTTGTAAATCTAGTCATTTCTGCAAACTGCATCAGTAAATTTCGCAATCCACGCAGTTAATTGACGGTCATTTGATGATACCGAAAGCAGCCAAACTCAAAGCTATTAGTATTGACTCTCACTACTAAAGAATTGGGTTGAGAGTTTCCTTTCCGGTCGTTCAATCAAAGTAGTACTGGATAGAGTCAAATCCGAAACCCACCACATTTTTGCGGGGGTTCCTCAGGGGGCAATTTTATGATCTGCTGCTCTATATTCTTTCTTTATAAATGAATTTCAATCCTCTTCAACCCACTTCGTTGACGACGGTATCTTGCGTTATTCTTCCATCCATCCAATACCGCTACAGCCCAAATCGAGCCTTGGCCTCCTCTAGGGCATTTATCCAAGTTTGACGGTCCCTTGCAGCATGTCTCCAGTTCCGGATGTTGAGCATTGACTCTGCGTCAGCCGTCACAGAGTCTATCCATCTCCTCCTGGGTCTACCTACTGGCCTACTTCCCGAAATTTCTGATGCCATAAGCCGTTTTGGGAGGCGATTGTCCTCCATCCTGATCACGTGGCCGACTAGTCTCAATTTGTTGTGGGTCGTCAAAAATTTCATACAACTCGTTGTATCTTCTTCGCCATATTCCATCCTCTCTGATTGGGCCTATTATGCATCTGAGAATTTTCCTCTCGAACCTGTTGACTCGTTCCTCTATGTCCTGGGTCATAGTCCAAGTCTCGCTACCATAACACAGTACTGGTCGTATTACTGTTTTGTAGAGTGAGAGTTTCGTTTTCCTGTGCACAAATCTTGAGCGCAGGGTTTGTTTTTGGGCATAAAAGGCTCTATTAGCCAGTAGTATTCGTCTAGTTATTTCTTCTTTTTCTTCGTTTCTTTTTGTGATAGTAGACCCAAGGTAGACTGTTTTATCGACTACTTCTAGGTTATGTTCGTCGATGGTTATATTTCTTCCCATTCTAAATCGTCCTGCTCTGGATTGTTGCATCACATTGGTTTTTTCTTCGTTAATCTTCCTTTGCCGCCTCTTTTAATTCAACATAGACTTCTTTTGCTGCCAAAAAGGACCTTCCCACGATGTTTACGTCTTCCGCATATCCAAGTAATTGTACCGACTGGGTAGCTATTGATGCACTTCGCTGGACTGACGTTTTCCTTATCACCCATTCTAGGGCCAGGTTGAAAAGCATGGGGGCCAGCCCATCTCCTTGTCTAAGCCCTTGACGTACTTCGAACTCCTCTGTTACAACATTTTGGATCCTTACTTTCGCCAGTGAGCTGTTTGTGGCGCATTTGATTAGTTGTACCAACTTTGAGGGGACTCCTATTTCCGATAAGATCTCGTATAGCCTCTCTCTGTTTATTGAGTCATATGCCTGTTGAAAGTCGACAAATATCTGGTATACATCTACATTCCTTTCCCAGGTTTTCTCCAGAATTTGCCTTAAGGTCAGCAGTTGGTCCGATGTTGACCTGTTTGTCCTAAAACCAGCTTGATATTCTCCTATAAGGCTTTCCGCTATAGGTTCCAGTTTTTGTTTCACAAGGATTGTGAAGATTTTGTAGCTGGTGCTGAGGAGTGAGATGCCTCTGTAGTTTTTGCAGTTTAGTTTATCTCCTTTCTTGTATATTGGACATATAATCGCTTTCTTCCAGACCTCTGGTATAACTTCTTCCTCCCAGATGGTGCATATGAGTTCGTGTAATGTTCGTAATAGTTGGGGTCCTCCTTCCTTTAGCAGCTCAGCTGCTATTCCATCGGCGCCAGGCGATTTGTTGCTGTTCTGTCTTTTTACAGCTTCCCGCACCTCATCCAGTGTTGGTGGTTCTATTGAGATGTTATCTTGGGGAATTACAAATGCCTCTGTCTCTGCATTCTCGTTTGATATGGAGATAGGGTTCAATAGGTTCTGAAAATACTCTCCACCTTTCCTTTATCCTGTCAGGATCTGCCAACAAGTTCCCATCTATGTCCTTGCAGATGTCCGTTCTTGGCTGGAACTTATTGGTGATCTGGCGAGTTCCTTTGTACGCTTGTCTAATTCTCCCTTCATTAAAGTCTTCCTGTATCTGTAAGATTTTCCTATTTAGATATTCCCTCTTCTTCTTTCTGCACAGCTTGTCTGCGATTTTTCTTTTTTCCTTGACGACTTCCATCCTTGCTCTTGTTGGCCTTGCGATGTACTCTCGGTGGCTCTGGTTTCTTTCTTCAATTGCGGTTCTACAGTCTTGGTCAAACCAATCAATTCTAGTCTGTTTGGGGGCCCAGCCTAGTGCCTCTTCTGCTGCCCCCTTTATGCTGCTTTTGACCTGTTCCCATTTGTCGTTGATGTTGGGCTGCTCATCTACCTCTCAAGTTTTGTACGACAGCATGTTGGTAGGCATCTCTTATTTCTTCCCGTTTTAGCTTATCTATATCGTATTTTGGTTGAGTTTGCACTCTATGCGTTTTAGTTGCTATCCGGGTTCTCAATTTCACTTTGACTAGATAGTGGTCCGAGCCACAGCACGCTCCTCTCATTGTTCTTACGTCCAGTATACTCGTGGCCCCTCTTCTTTCAATTAGGACGTGGTCAATTTGATTATTAGTTACTCCGTCTGGTGATTGCCACGTCATCTTATGTATATCTTTGTGCGGGAACACTGTTATACTTACTACCATTGCGTTTGAGCTTGCGAAATTGACTACCATTAACATTGGTAACGTTATGTAGGCTATGCTTTCCTATGACTCCTAGGAACTCCTCTTCTTTTCCTACTTTGGCATTCATATCTCCAAGCACCATTTTAATATCGTTTGACGGTATTAACCTGATGGTGTTTGTTAGCTCTTGGTAGAATTCCTCTTTCTCCTCATCCGTTTTCTCTTCTGTGGGCGCGTGGACGTTTATAAGACTAATGTTATGTAGCCTTGTTTTAATGCGAAGTGTGCATATTCTATTGCTGACAGGTTTGAAGTCCAGAATCGGAGATTTCATTTCCTTCTCTATGATGAATGCTACTCCGAACTCTCTTCTCCCATTTGATGATCCGCTGGAGAGTACCGTGTGGGTTTTTAGATCCATTATACCACTGTGGGTCCATTTTGTTTCTTGAAGGGCTGTGATCTTTATGTTATATTTTTTAGAAGTAATAAAAGCGAACGCAGAGCGCCCGTTCTGTTGAGCGTCCTGACGTTCCATGTTCCAAAATCGAATTCCATATTCCGTTGCCTGAGTCGTTGCCGTTGAGTCCGTCCTGTCCGAGGCCTGCCTTGAGGATTCGTGACGAGTAGGTTTTTACAGTGGAAGGTTGTCAGCCTGCTGCCCAACCCCCAACCTGGAGGACCAGTCCGGTATTTGCTTCGTTTTGAGGCGCGAAGCACTCGCCTTTCACCCTCCTCAGTCTGTTACTCTTGTGTAGACAAGAGCATCCAGGGGACACCCGATGTAAAATCTACATATTCGTGGAGGTTGAGGTAGGATTCGGTAGCATATCGGAAAATCTTAGATCGTGAAGACCTTAGATTGCAGGTGGCGTTACTCAGGATTTATCTCTTTGATGTACCGGCACCATCAAAGGTCCCTGAGGCCATTGTTACCATTTGACCCCCTTGCGTTATTCTTACAGGAACGATAATGCAAGACACGCATGTGCCAGATTCCAAGGTGACGGCGCCGTTTGTTCTATCATCGACCCCTTGAGCCACCGTAGGAATGCAGCAGCCTTGACAAAATTATATCGATACTATCATAGCGACTGTTCCCCCAAAGTTAACCGCCTCCGCAACCCGCAACAACACATTATCCCACTGGTCTCATTCCCTCCACGTGCAACTCCCCCTTTTAGGCCGTCGGCAAACTAGTAATTCGTTGCTAAATAGAAGAGCTCGGCTGTGGGACAACCTTTTGCAGTCAGTATTTCCGAAGTCGTACAACATCCAAGAGTTCAAACGCTCTGAACGCTCATAACCCTTGATCTTCTTAAGTTAGCTTTTAATAATGTAGAATTTGTAAAATACAACTGAAATTTAAATAATGAAAATTTTAGCAATTATTAGTCTTTCGTTCCCCTTTCTCCTGCGAAATTTCGGGTGTGCAAATAATTGTGGCACCAACCGACACTTGCATACTCAGTCACAGACATTTATAATACTTACAAATTTATGATTTTTTTTTAATTTCAGAGTGTAAAATCAGGGGAAGTGAAACTAAGTGTTATGAAAATTTAAGCATGCCTATAGGAATTGCCTTTTCCACCTTAAGTATACAAAGCGAGTGTAAGCTGCCGACTGAAAAAGAGAGAAGAATGCTAGCATTTGCGACTTGTTTAGTTGCTTTTGCGGAAAGTTATTTAACTCCTGAAAGTGATTGGGGAACGTCTGTATTAAATAAGATTACTGTTCAAGGGCAAGAACATTACATGAAAGCAGTACTTGAAAGGGACAGAAGAGTAGGCGGCGGAGATCAAGCTGAACTAGAAGATATTAATGAAAAATATATTGACAAAACATTAGTTCTTTGTCGAAATAATTTTGATTTAGAATTATTTCAGCCTTTTATCATAGGCCAATTACTCTCTAAGGATGCATCAATTCCGAACCTTGAATATGGCTTCAGGCGTTTTTTTAGAAAACATAAATACTGTCTGGTTTCTGTAGATGGATTATATTTTTTAATTTGGAAAAGATATGGGCTGTACTTTGTGTTTGATCCTAACAGTAGGAATGCTAATTTAAAAATTGATGTCGAGCATGGATATAATGTTATGATGGCCATGTCTTCGTTACATAACATCAATTGTTTAATAATTAAGTTAAGCGGATTAAAGCCAAATGATATTTATACTATTAGAAGGATTAAGGTTAAAATGTTGCTGCCTTTTATACCAACAAATACGGTATACAAAAGGATTAGGAAAATGGAATATGATATTATAGACAATCAACATGCCCTTTTAAGAGGGCATGTTTATCTAGAAATGATAGAATTTGCCGAGGTTTGTGGCAAGGTTGACAATGTGATCGCCATTATTGCAATTCTTATGTCCAAGATCGACCTACCTTCAACCTGGGATGGTTGCGTCATTGATGAAATTATCATATTGAGCAACTCTAAATATAAGTCGTGGATAAAACAGAATGACACAAAGCAATTGAAAATTCAGAATATTCCAACGTCTATCAATCTTGGAATCTTTAATGTAAAATTTAATTTGCTAGCTTGTGAAATGTGTGGTACCTGGTCTTATGTGCCGAATTATAGATTTTCCCGTTTGACGATAGCTCTTAAGAAAATTCTCCCCGATAGTAGTAATATTATCATTGAGATTGCCGGAAGATTTTACCCTATATCGAAAAGAAATGAGTATTTTTACATACTCGATATATATCAACATGGCGGCACATTAAACCCAGCTGTTGTTCATATGTGTAGTACAATAAATAGTCTTTGTTGCGTTCTTCATTACAATATCCTCGAACTTCTATCTCCGACCGATTTCACCATCCATAAAGTAATTGTTACAGAAATATTAAGAAAGGATCAATGCAAAGTGGATTTAGATAAATTTACAATGCTGTACGAGCCAAACGAAGAAAGTTTGTCGTTAAATGAATCTATTGAGGATATTCAGTGGACTGTTGATTTAAATGATAAACATGGCGATTTATGCCAGGATGAGTTTCAGAATTTGGATGGTGATGGATTATCGATGACGCAAATCCCACCTAATTATCAAAGTCAGAGGAATGCATTCGGAGATATGGAAGAAATTGATAGTGAGGGTGATGGTGAGGAAAGCGAAGAAGAAGAGGAGGATGGAAAGAATGGCAATGATTTAGAAGCTGGTGGTGCTGGTGATGGCGGGATCGGTTCAAAGGGAAAAGGCCGTAAAAGTAAAGGAGGTAAAAGTAAAGGTGGCAAGGGAAAAATAAAGAAGGATAAGAAGGGGAAAGGGAGTGATAGTGACGAGAGCGAATCAGATGGAAAGGGTAAAAAGGGAAAAGATAAAGGTAAGAAAGGCCAGAAAGAGAAGGAAGCAAAAGATAAGAAATGGAAGGAAGAAAATGCAAAAGAAAAGAAAGGGAAGGAAGCAAAAGAAAAGAAAGAGAAAGAAGCAAAAGATAAAGAGAAGGAAACAAAAGATAAGAAAGAGAAGGAAGCAAAAGAAAAGAAAGAGAAGGACTCAAAAGAGAAGAAAGCGAAAGAAGCAAAAGATAAAAAAGACAAGGATATGAAAAACAAGGAACAGCAAGATAAGAAAGGTAAAGGTGACAAAATGGGCAAAGGTGACAAAATGGGCAAAGATGACAAAATGGGCAAAAGTAAAGACAAGGAAGGAAAAGACGCTGGCAGAAAAACCAAAGACGGAAAAGATAATATGGATTTCGATATGACTTCACAAGATCGTGATACAGAAAAAGAAGACAGACAACGATTTTCCTTATCATTAACAAATTCTTACCCAGGTTATACATGTATTCCTTACAATATAGCCGTTGTCGGCTCAGAAAGTGGAAGTCCTGAAAGTATAATTAATTTATTACAAACTGGATTGAAAATAGCTGATCGTGTTCTTTTGATGTCTCCATGGGGGAAATATGTAATTTTTCGTTATGGGGATGCATATTTAATTTATGATGGATGCACTTGTGATGTTGAAAGATTTCGACATTTGGATTTATCAAAGGGTACTGCTGGACTTATAGTTCATAATAATTTAAATACAGTTGTGGAGCAAATAATATCTAATCAAGTCGAAGATGCGGAAATGACAGAAGAATATATTCTTAATCAGATTATTGAAGAATATGGGCAATAACTTAATGATTTATTTAAAATATTTAATTCCTTCATTACATGTTGGTAACAAAAAAATTATTTAAATATACAAAATATGAGCATTGATTTTAAGTAAAAATTTTAGTGTTTCATTTTATACAAGAAACAATCTTTTAGAAATTCTAACCCCCTTATTCAGTTTGGTGACGCATTTTATAATCTACTAGTTCTCCTCCCTCTATGCAAGGTTCCTTTTTTACTTTTATAGACTTTTATTGCACAGATAGGACAAGTAAGAAAATAATTCTATTCTATTCCGGTATAGGAAGACATTTTTAGCATTTTTCAATATTTAGTAAGTTAAAACAAAAATATTCTTTGAATGATTAATAATTGGAATCCGGTCCCGGATTCGCAACTTTTCCCTCCACCTGTAGACATTAGCCGTAGCTTCTTTTATTGCTGTCCTTTTAATTGAGGAGGAAAAGGACGAAGTGACTGAGGATGCTGCTAATAATATTACAATAAGAAGAAAGCATAAATCTCAATGGCTATGTTCAATGTTTTAAGGATGACAGCCGATGACTTTGATTTTTTTTATGTGGCAGTGCTAAGCTCAGGAATCACCTTTGTACTAGTCCGTTATGTCGTTTGTCACATCATGGTGCAATGTCTAGGTGGCGATGAACCCTGCATTTGAACTCTTGGATGTTGTAGGAGCTCGGATTATTCCACAGTCAAGTTGTTCTATTTACTAACGAATTCATATCTTGTTGAGTGCGTGAAAGGGAGAGTTGCAGTTGGAGGGAATAAGTTGAGTGGGCTAATCTGATGTTGCGGGTATAAGATTGACGTGGAGGCAGGAGAGCATGGAGGAACAGTCACTATGATAATAGCGATAAAATTTTGTCAATACTGCTACATTCATTCCTACAGTGGCTCAAGGGGTCGATGGTGGAGCAGGCGGTGTCATCAATTAATTTAAGGGCCGATGGCTGGAGGACGAACTTGTACCTATTAAGAAATCCCAAGCACTGGGATGTTTATTTGGCGATTTGAAATAAGTTCTATTTGCTCCTAGAAAGAGTAGCCCCCCCCATTAATTGAAAAGTAGAACACAAACATGCGTGAAGCAATATCTTCCGGAGAACGTCTTACAATCACGCTTAGATTTCTTGCGACCGGAGACTGCTTCAGCATTTGCAGGTGCTTAATTAATTTATGGTCCTGCAAGTCTTTGGCTAATGTCACTCTTATGATGTGTGGGGATGGATCCGCTTTTAGATCAACTTCACACACTGTCAAGTAGTGATGAGCAAACGCAAGAACAACACAAGACTAATCTAATCTTGTTCTTGTCTTGCTCTTGTTCAGTCTGTCTTGTTCTTGTTCTTGCAAACATAAATAAGTCATGTTTTTGTTCTTGGTCTTGCTTAATGTACCTACAACAGCAAGGCAAGACTGCAAGAACAAGACCATTTTTGCCCATCACTAGTTGGCGCATGCATGCGAAGTCATTATGTACTTATATGTACAATTATCATACTAAAATGTAAATATACACACATTTATTTATATCATAATTACTTGAACATCATAATCAATTTTACAATTTTTCTTTTTAAAAGAATGAAATTAGGTGAAAGAATCTTGCTAAAGTCTTGCTCTGGATCTTGTTCTTGCACAGTTAGTCTTATTCTTGCAAGCAAAACTGTTTTGTTCTTGTTCTTGCTGTGCAAGAACAAGACAAGACTACAAGAACAAGATCATTTTTGCTCATCAATGTCATTATTAATAAAGCTGGACATTAGTTCGCGATCATCAAGACAGGATCTGGCATGTGTCTGTCTTGTATCGAAGCTTTAAGAGTAACTCAGAGTTCTGTCGTCAGCGAAGTTCAGAAGTGGGTTGGAGGGAATTGAAAGTAGGTCATTTATAACGATAAGAAATAGGGCCAGTAATAAAATTGATGCCTGAGGTGGTATGCGGATTTGACGTCATCCAATAATAGAGGTTCCGCCAAAAGAGTTGATGCCGAGAAAGTCGCGTTTTCCATTCGCAGTAGAATCCCCGCATGCCGTTTCCGTCCCTTAGCCTAGTCGCAACAAATTTCGAAGGGGAAATTTGAAAATACATAAGCGCATTTCTTATCAATATGTGCGCAATTTTTATTTGTGTGCAGCTTTAATTTCCCCAGCTGCGCGCTCCGGCATCAACTCTTTTGGCGGAACCTCTACCTTAATTGAACGGCCGGAAAGGAAACTCTCAACCCACTTATACAGAAGCGAGTCAATTCCAATAGCTTTGAGTTTAGCTAACAAGGCTGAGTGCCATACTCTATCAAAAGCCTTGGAGATATCCAAAGCAACCAAACTAGATTCACCAGATCCATGCAAACTTCGGTTGAGGTGTTCTGTAAGGCAAACTAAAAGATGACCAGGGGATCTTTTTTCTCGCAAGCCATATTGTCTGTCGTTTTAAGTAGGTTGGATTCTAGATATCCCATAAGCGTTTTGTTGATTATCGTCTCCATTGTTTTGGAGAGAATAGAAGTAATTGCTATTGGGCGGTAGTTGGGGGGAAGGCTGGAGTCACTTCTTTTCGGTACGGGCTGAACATGGGCAAATTTCCAAGAGTCGGGATAAACTCCGGAGAAGTATGACAGGGCAAAAAGTTAGCGCACAGGTTTAGCCAAAGGTGAGGCGCATTGTTTCAAGACGATAGGGGGTATATGGTCGGGTTCAGTGGATTTGTTGGCATCTATTTGCTCCTAGAAAGAGTAGCCCCATTAATTGAAAAGTAGAACACAAACATGCGTGAAGCATCAGCATTTGCAGATGCTTAATTAATTTATGGTCCTGCTTGTTTTGAATAGAATTGGTGTCTGGTTTAGATGCTGATTTGAGTTTAAGCCCCTTTGAAATCGAACTACCGCAATTTATGATCCTATGATGTAAATTGTTATAATTACTATCTTTTTAAGGAATTTGTGCTCTTTTGCAACAAATAAAATGACTACAAATTCCTCCCCGTTTGCATTTTTACTCATGTCAAAAGCTTGCTTGATTTGTCTTGTTAAGATAAATAAAAATTATTATGATCAAAATTACGGTCGTGTGTTGCCGGTATTATAGTCCATTCAAAACGCGGATTTGGGTATCGAAACCAAACACCTTTTTGAAACTCCCGTATATCTTTTTTGGGTTGCTGCTTATGCTTATCCACCCCTTTCATCTGGGGCATGGCCATGGATGGACAGCCCAAATGGTATCACGGGACACATTGAAAATGCATTATGATCTCGGGGCCGGGGTTATATGTTGGATATGGATGGCACCTTATTCATGAAAATAGTTCATAACGTTACAAAAATACAGGGTGATATGTAAACCTGCCAACAACCCAATCACTTGGGTTCAGTTCAGTGAAGTCACTTGGGAATGGGTATAATTAAAGGCCCACCTATAATGCACGTAAGAAATCCACGTCAACTGACGTATGTAAATTTCGTCAAACGCACTTAATGGTTTGTGTATTATGGGCTTGTGTGATTTCTATGACTAAAATTTAGTGTGGGTTGACTAAATTGATGATTGGGAAAAATGACGATTTTTTTTTGACAAAATAGCGGAAAATAAAAAAACGGCAAAAGTAGCGTAATTGACAATATAGTCTCAGCTGCAATATATGTATATGCAGTATTTTAGTTAAAATTTATTAAAAAAATGGAAGACATATTCTCTTTTTTGTTGCTTCATCTGCCGCATTTTTCGTTTTTCCTTTAATATTGCATTAAAATACGATGCTGCCAAAAAGCAATTAACGACAAAAGCTGTAATTCGCACAGGCCCTATAAATAATTGTTTATTTTCAATTATAATACATTTTTCATCAAAATCGCTACTTTGAACCACAAAACAACAAAAAATCAACTTTCATCGACAAATGTGGGGTGCTACACGGAGACTCATGAAGTAAGAAAAAAGCGGAGAACCATGAAGAATAGGAAAGAAACGAGAGAAAAGAAAGGAAAGAATGACGCACATGAAGAGACTTGAACAAAAGCATTTTCCTCCAAAAATTCTCGGGGTAAAAACTAAAAGCCCAGTTACATAGCAGCATTGCGTTGCGTAGCTTAGCTGAGCATGATTTTTCGCAACCTAGTCACATAACAGCTTAGCGTTGCGTTATTTGACAAATAAAGTTCCGCTAATTGGCAGAGTTTGTTTTATATAAAAAGTGGAAAAAATGCAAGAATTAATGAAATTGTATGGTTTGGTATTACAATTAAATATAATTTACCAATCACATCAACGATTAAAGAATAAAAAACACTCAATTCCCAACTGTCACTTTTTAAATTATCAACGTGCGTTGCGTTGAATTGCGCGCAATGTAGCAAGCCCCATTTGACAGACGCTACGAAACGCAACGCAACGCTGCTATGTAACTGGGCCTTAAGCTGGAAGTACATAATTGCATTGCGTTGGATGAATGCGTTGACAGATCAAGTTTACACTGTATATTTCAATGATGGCAGATCTATTAATGCGGCACTACCTTCAATGCAACGCAATGCAATGCAACTGTTGTTCAACTTTTAACTTTTACGCATACGACGCATTCAATACTCTGTCAAATTGGTCTTGTTTTTTCTGCAAAAATATTATTAGCTCGGATTAACGCAGTAATATATTAAAAATGGATTTTGGTGAGTTATTCAACACAAATTCAACACAAATTCAAATTTCAAAACCCATTTAAGTGCCGACACGCAACGCTTTAATGAGTCAAATCCATACTATGTAACGCATTGCAGTTAAATCCAATCAAGCAAGTGATAGCAATGCAATGCAACGCAATTATGCACATTTCTTTCTCTTCTCCGTCTCAGATGTAAACAATTACCGGAGCAAACATACACAAACAAAGCTTCCTTGTAGCCTCGTGTAGGATTAAAGCCTCAATTATACTGGACGCAACGGAATGGAGAGTCAACGGAATGGAATTTTGCTGATTGTACTAACGGATTCGCACGTACGCAAATGTCACTTTTTTCGGCAGAGTTTTGCCAAATTTTGGACTTGTGCTTAAAATGTTATGTCTGTGCAATTTTTTATTATATAAAATTTCATTATCTTCCACTTCGGTTATTAATTTTTCAATATTCTCTGATGACATTTTGGGCTAAATAATAAATGACAAAATCAGCTGTTTTTAATGCTCCTTTTGACACTTCAATCCGTCGGTTCCTTCAAGTTCCAAAGTTTTGAAACTTTAATCCGGTCCGTTCCGTTGCGTTGCGTCCAGTATAATCTCTTCAATACAATTTCTCTGCAATGAAACTCATTTTGACATTTCAATCCGGTCCGTTGCGGTCCGTTGCGTCCAATATAATTGAGGCTTAAATGACGAGACGCAAATCTGTTTTCAGCCGACTTCTGGAGTCTTTGGCCGCGTTTACGCCCGAGTTACTTTAACTCTGTTAAACTAGCACTGTTAACTTAGCACCGTTTCTAGCAGGCGATTTGATAATCCACATTTTACGACTAATAACAAGCAAAATAATAACATTTCTCATTTTACAAATAACAAAAAGCTAAAAAATTAATAATAAAAAGAATCTCTTCTTGCTTACAACAAAAATTTATAAGCAAACATCAATCCATTTTGACTGTATTGAGCTGTGCTACATTTTAGCTAAGTCAAAAAGCAGAAATAAGTTAGCTAACAGCGCTAAAAACTTTGCTGTTTATGCCATTGTTAATTTGCGTAACTCAGTTAAATTAACTTGGGCATAAACGCGGCCTTTGTGTCGCACCCCTCAATTATCTCACAAAACGTACGTTTTTATTATTTTCGCATTTTACGTTTAATACCGGTTCTACACATTCAACTTTGCATTCCACTTTTTGACGTTCAAATTTTTTTTCTCTTTCACTCCAATGTAAAGTTTGAAACAGACGAGAGTTGAAAGGAAAATGAAAAGCAGCTCAGAATGGAATGGAAATTTGCGTTCAACTATTGTGTTTTCGCTCAACATTTTTATGAGTGCGCGAATATGTATGAATATGAGTGTACACGGATAGCAGTGACAGCCGAGCCTTTCGATCTTTTTCTTGAAAAGTTGAAAATGTGTAGACACGAGCGACAGAATTGAACGTAAAAAAAACGCTGTTACTATTACTACAATATTAATTTTTTGACGTGACAACGTCTTAAGGTGCCTGTAAACGAGCAACAAAAAATGCACATTGCCGGTAATATTTCAATAAAAGATGGCCCGGCTATATGTTTGAAAATGTGTGGCCGATACTATTGCCGGGCAACTTGTAGTCAGACATGTTTTCGCAATGTTTTGGCTACTGTGTTGCCCGAGAATTTCACGCGTACACGTATGACAATGGCTGAAGTATTTGCTTATTAAAAAACGAAGAATGCTATGAGCTAATTCTAAATCTGTAGTTACTTGTTTAGAAATTTCACTAGAATGACGAAGGATGACCTTAAATATTTCGTACAAAACAACCATAAGCCTTAACAGCGATGGCAAGACTCCATCCAGCGGTATGCAGAGGCCCCGGTGATTACCATTCTACTCTTTTCTAAGCTTTTGTTGAATATCAAAGTTCTAAGAATGCGGATGATCCACTAACTTAAACCATTGTAGATCGCATGCTGGCATTGTTAAAGGCGCTACTTCATCCGGTATGGTGTCAATCCATTTTCCTTTACAATATGCGTGCTTTGCTATAGAATTTTTAAGGTATGTACATAACTAAGATGTGTTCTAGGGTCATCATTTACGATATCTTACTGTAAGAATTGCCAAATTATAAATAGAAGGAAAAATGCAGCTTATGGCTGGGAGACGCCATGGACTTAGTCAAGGGGATTTCCTGGAACTCTGCACGTACATATTTGGCTGCGGTTTGGTTCGCTAGATACTATAGATTCATGGATCCCGAACACAGATTTATACCGCCCACAACTATGCCATCTTTAGGCCATACTAACATACTTCTAGTCCAAAGAAAATTTTGAAATCAAATTTAAATAGCCGGCAATGTTTAAATATTTTCGCTCTACGACCGATATCAAAGGCAACGTGCCGGCCAGTAGTTGCAATATGGCCAGTATCGTCGGGCTATACGGATATATTGCCGGCAAGTTTGAACATATTTATGGAAATAATGCTGAATTTTCAGCAATGTCGTTCAGCCAGTATTGCCGGCCACACATTGCTGAAAAATGTTGCTCGTTTACAGGCACCTTTATAAATCGATGAGTATAGGAAGTCATTAGCGACTATCCCTACCACTACTTAGCGACGGGAACGGGACGGGACATTTTGCGCTAATGACTTCCTATACTCATCGATTTATAAGGCGTTGTCACGTCAAAACTGACACAACCTAGCCGCGATATTTTTTTATTCTAGTTACTCCCAACCTTTATTATCGCGACTCTGACAGCGTTATGCCTCCTGAAACGAGTTGAATCTCATCAACCAACCGATGACATACGCTTTGGTGGAGCGAGGAAGGGCTAGGGAGACAGGAGAATTCAGGGGAACCGTGACGTTGCCGGAATTCGAACCCGGGACCTCTGGGATGGTAGCCAGACGCCTTACTCCCTAGGCTACCGAGGTCCCAAATTTCTTGAAATTATCTACAAAATTTCTAAATTATCTGGAATCAACAAAGAATTGATAACTTGGAATAAATGCGGAATCGATTACCTGTAATCAATTACGAAATCGATTACTTAGAATCAGTTTAGGAACCGATTTCCTGGAATCAATATAGGAACCGAATCAATTTAAGAATCGATTACCTGGAATGAATTGTGGAATTACGATTACAGGAATCAATTTGGGAGTCAATTTCCTGGAAAAAATTACGGAATCGATTAAGTGAAATCAATTAAGAAATCGATTACCTGGAATCAATTACGGGATCGATCTCCTGGAATCAATGGCGGAATCGAATGCCTGAAATCAATGGTGGAATCGATTACTGGAATCAATGGCGGAATCGATTACCTGGAATCAATAAAGGAATGGATTACCTGGAATCAATAAAGGAATTGATGACTTTGTCGATTACCTGGAATCAATAGAAGAATCAATGACTTTATCGATTACCTGTTTTATGAAGGCGCCACGTGCGACTATCCCCACCACTACTTAGCGACGGGAACAGGACGGGACATTTTGCGCGAATGACTTTCTATACTCATCGATTTTCAGACTTTATAGTTAATAAAAAAAAATATATTATACCTCTTGTTAGTTGCTTTAGTTGTTATGTGATGAATTAGTGCATGTGCTTTGGTTAAACGAACATTGCTGTTATCAAAATTGTGCCCTTTTGGTTTTTTCGAAACAGTGCTGTGGCCTTGTCTCATTTTTGGTAGTTGTGTAGAAGTGGATATTGCAGATTTGATTGATAAGAAACCAAAGCATGTTTGAAAGTTTGCGAAGCTTCGATAAAAAAAATAGTAATGTGAGTCAGAGTAGTGCATTTGTGTTCGGCACGTAATACAGCATATTTCGCAATACCATTAACCCTGAAATACTGCACGGACTTTCCATTGTTTTACGAATACCGGCATTTGTGGGTGAAAGTAATATATCAAAAACTTCAAATTGCCAAAGTATCCAAAATAATTTTAAACCTCTCTCCTCACTTATGTATATATATATAAAATTAGATCACCTTCCTAACGTTTGTAAAAATGCATGGCCTTATTTCTTCGTTTAACATGCGACACACCCTGTATAACTATTAATCAGCCGTCGAAAATTACAAAAAGCTAACGAATTTTCATTTATTTTTAATTTCAGAGTGTAAAAATGTAGAAGCAAAAGAAATGTGTTTTGAACATTTAGACATGCCAATAGGAATTGCTTTATCAACCGTTAGTTTAAGCGAACACAATTTAAATACTGAAAATCTACAAAAGACGCAAGCGTATGCAACGTGTTTGGTAGCTTTTGCTGAAACTTATCTAACGGCTGAAAGTGAATGGGATTCAGTAATATTGAACCGAGTTATGACAGAAGGCAATAAACATTATAAGAACTCGTTAGCTGAAATACAAAAGAAAGATCCAGCAACCGTTGAAATTAGTGAAAATCAGATAAACAGAACTGTAATACTTTGCCGTAACAACTTCGACCTAGAACTATTTCAGCCGTATATTATTGGTCAGCTGATATCTAATGATCCAACGGTTCCAACATTTAGTTATGGTTGTAAACGGTTTTTCCGTAAGAATAAATACTGCCTTCTCGCAGTTGGGGGGTTATACTTCTTGATTTGGAAAAGGCATAAATTGTTCTTTTTGTTTGATCCAAATGGGCGAGATTCAAATTTTAAAAGAGATTTCCAACATGGCTATATTGTTGTATTAGCTTTCCGTTCATTTAACAATGTTAATTGTTATATATCTAAATTAAGTGGACTGACAGCAGATGAGCTATATACTATAAGAAGGATTAAAGTTACATTTCTATTACCTTTCATACCTCCAAATACGATTTATAAAAGGATTCGGAAAACTGAATATGAGATTATTGATAATCACCATGCAGTGCTAAAATCACATGTTCATCTAGAAATGCATCAGTTTGCAGAGATACATGGTAGGCTTCATCATGTTGTTGCAATGATTGCAATTTTATTATCAAAAATCGATCAACCATCAACATGGGATAGTTACGTTGTTGATGAAGTCCTGCTGTTAAGCAAGGAAAAATATTTCGAATGGATTAATCGTTGTAGTTCTAAGGAACTTAGAATACAGGACATTCCAACACATATAAACCTGGGATCATATAGCATAAGAGTTGAATTTTCATTTTGCGAAATGTGTGGGACATGGGCCTATGTACCAAATTATAGATTCTCTAAATTAAGCGTTGCCTTAAAAAAGCTTCTTCCAACACATTCCAATTTAATTGTGGAAATAGCTGGAAGATTTTATGCGCTATTTAAAAGAAAAGGATATTTCTATTTGCTTGATTCCTATCAACATGCTTGTGCCTTCGCACCAGCAGTTTTACATATGGCCAGCTCTGTTAACATGATCTGTTGCATCCTTCATTATAATGTTCTTGAGCTTCTAGCTCCAACTGATTTCACCATTCACAAAGTAGTTATTATAGAAATTGTAAAAAAAGACTCAAAGGAATTGTGTCTAGATGAATTAACAATGGTCTATGAAGCTAAAAATCAAGAAATTCTTTCGTTAAACGAATCGATCGAAAATATCCAATGGACACTAGATATGAAAGAAGATCAGTATTTTTGTCATGAGGATTTCCAGGATTTAGACTCACCTGGAATATCGGCAACGCAAGTCGTGCCGGATTATGATCAACTGAAAGTTGGGTTTGAAGGAGCTGAAGGTCCTGGCGCAGAGGAAGAAGAAAGCGAAGTTGGTGAAGTTGACGATGGGGATGACGATGCTGATGGTGATGGGAACGATGTTGGGTTTAACATAAAAAAGCCAGCGAAGGGAGATAAAAAAGCAAAAGGTGGTGCTGGTGGTGCTGGTGCTGTATCAGAACCTGATAGCAAAGGTGACAGTAAAAAAGACAAAAAGAAGACGGACTCCGACTCTTCTAAAAAACGTAGAACAGAAGGTGCGAAGGCTGGTGGCAGAATTAAGCATTCAGCTACGGAAGACGATGAAGAGGTGCCTATGGCACCATGTGACTACGCTATGCCGAACCTTTATCCAGGATATAGCTGTATCCCTTCAAATATAGCTGTTGTTGGTTCACAAAGTGGCAGCCCTGAGAGCATAAATAATTTAATAACTACAGCTTTTAAACTTGCTGACAGGGTTCTTGTAATGTCGCCGTGGGGGAATTATGTTGTTTTTAAATATGAAGAAGCGTTTCTGTTGTATGATGGTTGTACATGCAATATAGAGCGATTTCGTCACCTGGAT
Source organism: Thereva unica (assembly GCA_949987705.1). NCBI lineage: Eukaryota > Metazoa > Arthropoda > Insecta > Diptera > Therevidae > Thereva > Thereva unica. The sequence goes on from OX465282.1 coordinate 61,100,681, forward strand.
TTAACCAAAGGTACTGCTGGACTGATATGCCATGAAAATTTGGAATCATTAGTCAATCAAATTATAAGCGGTAGTGAGGAGAATGCTGATCTGTCGCAGGACGAGTGTGCTAAACTTCTTGATGACTTAATAAAGGAATATGGAAATTAGATAAATGTTTGTTTGTTTTAACACAGTTTTTTGTACAGTACGGTGAAAAATAAATTATTTGTGTGGAGTGCCATGTGAATTTTTGTTTTATTTTACATTCACAGATCTTTGTAATACCTGTAAAAATAATAGTCATACAAATTATAGCCTCTTTAAATAATGGGAACTAAAATGCGGACTAAATGAATATCATCGCTTCAAATCTACTGATACTTTCAATGGAAGCTGGAACAGTGCTTACGCCTGGCTCATAATAATTTCTATCTTAGTCGCTTGAGGCTTTTCTAAACTAGTTTTTTTTTCTGGTCGCTAGTGGATTAAGCTTTGCTGATTTGTAAGTAATTCGTATGTTATTCTTTGAAATAGTAAGGTGGCTATATTCCGGAAAGAAAAGTTTTGGTGGCCTGAAGGTGTGACATGGCGCAGTTTTGGAAATGTACATGTATGTATGTATCTGCTCAATAATGCGGCTTCCAAACGCATGAACTGAAGGTAGGTGAGGGGTTAAACTACCTGCATCAACTTGTTATAAAAATAGATTGTAGCTTTCTTCTTCTTTGACGGCTCTATAACCGGCATTCGGTCCTGGGGTGGAAGCACAAACGAGTTAAAACGACTTCTGTGCTGCCACCCCTGGTCTCGCAACTGTTCCCTCCACCGGTCCTGGGCTTTGTAATGCTTAACCTTTTGATAGATGTCTCTTAAGCTACTGGCTTCGCGGTGTGTAGCGACTTTTCACTGACAGATTGTAGCGGTGTTGGTAACGCGTTCCCACTTTTACACCACCTAAAAATCAAAGTGACAAATGCACTAGATAGGAAATTAAAAAAGCTGTAGGTATGATTTGCGTATTATTTTTCTATCCTACAGTACTTGTCTTTGTTTTAGGGGCTAATTTCATTACCACAATTTGGAAAAATAAAAATTTGCATTAATTATGAAATTCAACAAATTCCCTATCCCCATCTCCAACACACGACTCAAAAAATAAACAAAATGCTCACCAACACCAAAACATGACTCAAAACACACTTTTTCCCACTAGGCCGCGCGGCAACGCCAAGCCCCTCTCAACTACAGGCCATGAAGTTCTGCCCCAAACTAATACAACCATAGCTGAAGTCGGTCCAAAAAATCTAACATTTGGTTAGAATTAATTTATATGGCGCGGAGTTCGGGACTGTTTTTGTTATATTTTTGTGGTAAAAAGTGGAAAGACATTGTAATTTATCACTTTAAACAATACATGGATTATCAGTGATTATTTCTTTAGTGATTTAATAAAATAAAATATAAAAAAATAGTGATTTAATAAAAAAATATTTCTTTAGTGATTTAGGGCCGGTTTCACCGCTTGCTGATAAATCCCCTGATAGCCTATTCGGAACTTATCTGCCAGATAAACTACAAATTTTGGTTTCACAGGTCTTGGATAGAAATATCTGGCAGATAATCAGCGGTGTTCCACATTTCGATTTTTGTGAAATTGATACTCGAAATCGAAATTAGGTGTTCTACATTTCGATTAATTTCATATATGTGCCCATAATTATGAAAGTGGTCTAAGTCATATATTTCTTGTTTGAAGATATTTAATGAATTGCATTTGACACACTGAATGAATTCCATATAATGTTGAAATTACAACCACTATCTAATGGTTCATTTTTGACAATTTCGTAAAAATTACATTGAATACATTTAGTTTAAACTAATGTGGTATGAAATAACTGATAAACTCATTTTTTTTAAATTTTGACTTAGACCACTTTCATAATTATGGGCACATATGTGAAATAGAAATTACAAATCGAAATTAGGTGTTCCACATTTCGATTAAATCGAAATTCACTCGAAATAAAACCGTTTCAGTTGTTGTTGGTGAATTGAAAGTGAAATAACAGGAGAAGCGCTGTGATTTATTTTAAAATGTGTGAATTTGTGAGAAATAATCCCGCAATGGCAAGAAGATATACAAAAAAAAGATAAATTAATTGTTGAGGACCTTTGGAAAGAGTTAGTCCAAAAAGTTAATGCAGAGGGTTTTTTATGTTTTTTATTTAATATATTGCTTATATTGCGCATATATAAATAATTCAAAAGGAATCAAGATTATCTTTTTTAATTTTTTCCTTCCTTTGAAGCTCTCTTTCTTCAATTACTGCAGCTATTAACACAAAATCCATTGTTTGGGGCACAACTTTTTTAATTTTTTTAACTCGGACACAAACTATGCTCAAAATAAATAAAAATTTTAAGTGTCAACCAAATTATATATTTTCGAAAGTGATTTCGAACAAACGAAATTCACTCGGAATTCAGAACATCAATTTTGAATTCGAGTGAAATTGAATTCCGATTTCAATTGCATTTCACTCGATTTGTGGAACACCGCTGAATGTTGCTGTTAACTTAGCAGCCGATTTCAGTGGTTGTTAAGGCTTTATCTGGAAGGTAATAAAAAATGTTTTCGAGCATTTTTTGCATTTTTACGTGAACAATCAAAGACTGCGGTTGCAAAAGATTTCCAAATGGATTTATTTAATTGCAAATCGGAATCAAAACAACTTTCGTTACCATCAACAGAGAGAAGAATCATTTCCTTCACTTTCTGCTCTGCTGGTGTAAGCACTGGAGCAGCAGTCGTACCGCCACCAGTTTTGTAGCGCTCAGCTCGAATCGCAGCACTTTTCTTCCTTATATCCCTCTTTATTGCTTCATATTTTAGCTTGAGGTGTTTGCGATCGCGAAATACCGAACCAGATTTACTATTAAATGCCGTCTCAATATCCTTCCACGCCTTTTCTTTGACTTGCCAAGTTGCAGCATCACTTTTTTTATTTTCAATTATATGTTTTTTTGTCTGTGCAAGCGATACTAGAAGGTCCGTTTCCTCTTGAGAGAAATTAACGTTTCTTTCGCGCTTTTGTTTTTCCATGTTAAACAAACAGCAAAAATAACATATAGTCCAGTGCAATTAGTAAATCAAATTGCATTTCATGATGGTCAAAAATTTTTTTTTTGAATTTCTTGGGGTACATCTGACAATGTTAAAACCAAGTTTGTGGGGTCGCAGTGTGATGGGAAAAGCCGCCATCTTGAAAAAGAGGTAGAGGTCGTTTATACCAAATAACTCGGTTGTGTGCAATGATAGCTGAAAATGATCAATACAAAGTCATTAGAGAATAAAATTATTATTATTTGTTAAATAACCCAAAATATAGATAATTCAGGGCGTTACATAAAATTCTAATTCATCCGACACGCGAAACTGGCTGGAAGCGAGTTATTCGTCGAGAAGTGTCGTAACCTTCGAGCTTGACTTTTCACCCGCTATGTTGCGGACATGAAACTACATAGAGCTTAGGCCAATAGCCCATCTGAAAGATATTTTAATGCCCGTATTTCTGCTATTTACTACATTATCATATGAACAACCGTTAACGAGATATTCAAAAAAAATGGCGTTATCAGTTATTTCAGGCACGTGAAGTGCGAACTTTGGTGTTGGATTACTCGCAAACTATTCAAGCGAGAACGATGACGAAGGGCTTATTCTAAAGGTAATCACTAGCACTATAAGTTTGGTAATCGGCATTAACCCACCCAAATTAATATCTTACGAGATAATCGCAAAAAACTGCATTCAACCTCAACCACCCGAACAAGTTCGAACTTTGAGCGGCCATAACTTTGAGCCAAATTAACTTTCAGACCTCGTTGAGGGCTCATTTTGTAGATAATTTTATTCTCTAATGACTTTGTATTGATCATTTTCAGCTATCATTGCACACAACCGAGTTATTTGGTATAAACGACCTCTACCTCTTTTTCAAGATGGCGGCTTTTCCCATCACACTGCGACCCCACAAACTTGGTTTTAACATTGTCAGATGTACCCCAACAAATTCCAAAAAAAAATTTTTGACCATCATGAAATGCAATTTCATGCCCTTTTTTCGACTAATTGCACTGAGCTAATACGCGTCTAACACAAAAAAAAACAAAGGCTGAGTTCTAAAACGTCAAGTTGCTTTGTATGTTGATTGAGTTTATGCAGTCACAATGCAAAGCAAGTGTGACTGTTTTAATGCTTTGCATGATTAATGCATTGTAATTTTTTGATGTTTCCGAACGCAAATTGTTTCTTAGCTGTGCAAGATGGAATTGATTGCAGAAAACATTATTTTAAATAATTTTTTGGATAACGTGACAAATTACAATGATTCAAAAATTGGCAAGCAGCTATTAAAACTTAAAAAAAGGAAATTCAAGCGAAGAGCTGTTATTTGTTCACTGTTTAATGAAAAAAGAAATATGTATACCAAAATGTAATGATGTATGGACCACTATCAGCAATTATCAAGATGATATATTCCATAGCCATTTTCGATTGGACAGAAACTCTTTCAAGGTTCATTTTTGCTATACATATTTGAGAAATATAACATAAAAAATTGATTGTAGAAGTTGTGTGATAATCTGCTTCATGTGTGGAATACACACAAAATTGGAAGGCCTCCATATTCTATAGACAAATTTCTTTAGTTAACACTATGGAAACTAGCCAACCAATGTAGTTTTCGGGAAATCTCTGACCACTTTGGTATAGGACGAGGGTCTACTTACCTAATATTTAAAAAAAACGGTGCTTGGGTTGTCTAAATTGAAGAAAAGTGTCATAAAATGGCCATCCAATGAAATACAACTAAAAAAAATTAGTGAAGAATTTGAATTCAATCGTAAAAACCCATTTCCCCAAGTAATAGGTTGTATTGATGGTACCCATTTCAATATCCGACGTCCACATAACAGTCCCGAAAGCTATTATAATAGAAAAGGAATTATCATGCAAGTATGATGTCTAATATGGGCCTTTCTCTACTAACTGGAAACTTGTCTATTGACAGTTGTCCCAACCCTATTTTTCTAGAAAATTAAAAATGTAGTATGTTAAGTCGATAGATAGTTATAATATAAATATATATAAACAAGAAACCATTGTAATTTTCCCTTATTTTTCGAATTATAGGCAATTTTGTCCTCTGTATTATAAATTTCAGTCCTCTGTGTTATAAATTTCCAGAGGACTGTTGCACAGAGGACTGTTATTTTTACGTAAAAAATGTCATACCACGTATCAGTTTAAATATTACTTCATAAAACAGAAACAACTATAAATTATCACACTGAGCAATTTTTTTGTTAAATAAATATAATTATAATACATAAAACACCGTAAAATAGACTTACCAGAGGACTGTTCACTTAACACTACAGAGACGTGGCTACCACACAGACGCGGAGTTGTCACTGCGCAAAATGGCGGCGACTTGTTTAGCATGGCGACCGAACAAACTTCACACTGTTAACGTTCAGTTTCAAGGGAAATGTAAGCACAATAGTGTCTAATATTTTTGTGGCGCGATATTCAAATTGTGACAGAGGACTGTTCAAAAATGTAATGGACAAAATTCAAACACTAGTTTTTAGTACTAAAAAATTCTCTAAAATTATGTTTTTTGTTCACATGCATTCAATATTCTTTATGTTTATAGAGTTATAAGATTTTACATTTTTAAATAGAACTAATAAAAACCGAACCGAATCATACTCGATCCTGAATTAGGACATAACAGAGGACTGTTTTTAGTGGCTTTTAAACCGAATTTATGAAATGATTCTGATTCTAAATATTGATTAAGCTTGTCTCCTTAAATAACAGGTTATATATTATGCGTTTTAATGAATAAAACTATTCATTTATATAGTCAAAGTAAAAAAAAATGCTTGGACCATGATTTTCCTGTTAGTAGATAAAGGCCCATATATTAACAAATTTAAAATTCTACGAAGTATACATATTCCTTTAACATTTTAGGGTATTTGTGACAGTAAATTAAGATTTCTGTATGTTTTTGTGGGCTATCCTGGTAGATGCCACGACGCCTGTAAATTTCAACGGGGGAAATAAAAATACCTCGCGAATGTCATTTCCTCGGAGATTCTGCGTATCCCTTGGAAACTTATTTGGTTCCACCGTATAGGGATAATGGCTATCTGACTCCAGAGCAGAAGCGGTTCAACTTTATACACAGTTCAACCCGTGTCCATATTGAGCAAGCGTTTGGTATTTTAAAAAAAAAGTTTAGAATTCTGAACTGCTTGCCCATTCAGAAAATTTCTTTAGCCAAACACATAATTATGGCCTGTGTTGTGCTTCACAATTTTATTATCAACGAGGGTTGTCCTACTGAGTATTTTCAGATACCTGATGTAGATGTGAACCAGGAAGAATTTACAGAGTCTTCACTAAATGACAATCAAAATGAGGAAGCGAAAAGAAAGAGAGAACGCCTGACCATGTTATTTTCAGCATAAGAATTGGGCGCAATTTTTATTAATCATCGATTCATTCAATGAAATTAAATTCAATAGTTTTCGTTTTATTTGCCATAAAAAAAATTATAAAAAAATAACAAAAACATTAACAAATTCATATCAATAAACTAAATAAAAAAATACGTATAAGGTATCAATTTCTGCGATTAATTAAAGGACTTAACAACTCCTTAAGTTCTTTTAACTCTTGTATTTTTTCGCGTTCCACTTGTATTTTTTCTTTTTCTATATTAACAAGTTCTCTCCAAGCTTCTTTGTCTTCTTTTGCTTCTTGCTTCAAGAAATCCAAAACTTCATTAACTTTATTTTTATTTTTTGGTGGCTCATGAAAATCGGAACCAATCTCTTCTGATGTTGATAAACCACTATTGTCACAATTTTCAACAATAAATGATGAATCTATATTTTCCAGAGGGGGAACTATGTGGTCCTTTGTCCCATATACTCGATCAAATTCATCAAAATACTCCCAAGACGTCGATCCGCTGCCTGTAGAGGAATTCCTTTTTTTTTTATTCTTATAAAGGTAACCATAAGATTGGTGAATTTCCTTTTTAAATCCTCAACCGTAAAAGGAAATTCTGGATCCACTTCTTTCATTTTCCTCATTATTTCGTTCCATATAACACTTTTCTTCTTTTTTCCAGAATGGAACTCTTTCTCAAATGAGATGCGAACTGTGATTAAAAGTTTTTTCATCTCATGTGTCCATATATGATTATTTCCTCTGAAATTATGGAATAATTGGTAATTAGAGTAAAGAATTGCAAAAAAATAAAATTTTAAAAGGTTTTACTTAATACTTACGTTTCTTCAACCATTTTCTTAATTTTAAAAGCCAAACTGGAAGTTAACGTGTCAAAATCACGCATCACATTAAATTATGTTGCACAGTTTGCTTAAATTTGCAATGCATAAAAATTTAAATTGCGTTATAGAACTCTATGCATTGTCACTACAGTAATCTTTGACGTTTTAGAACTTTAAACATTGCATAAAAACAGTCACGTTGCATTTTAGAACTCAGCCAAACTCAAATAAAATGACTTCAGCCGTGTTTTTTTTAATGAACTATATAGTTCTTTCATCGAGTTCATTAAAAAAACGACAAGGGAAATTTCATGAAGCACCTTACTTCGATGCTTTAAAAATTTCACAATTAAACGGAAGTTAAGTGTTATTTTTTGCACTGTTACACGAAATCCTCGCTAGAAAATAATAAATATGTTTCTAAAAAATCAATTATTTGTTATAAATTTGCTTTCAGCACTTTCCTGTTGTTTTTATTTTTAAATTACGTCTTTCCGACTCCCGAAAGTATGCAACATGCCAGCCCCCGAAAATATGCAGAACGAAAAAAACGACGTTTCCGGTCCGTTAATTAATAACTGGCAGATACATTTATCTGCCAGTTAATTTATCAGGGAGTTTGCTGGTGAAACAGAAGAAACATATCAGCAACCTTTATCTGTTAGATATTGTTATTTGGCAGATAACTATCTGACACTTTATCAGCAAGCGGTGAAACCGGCCCTTAGTGTGTTTTAAGTGTGTTAATAGTGTAGGTGATCAATTTATTTTACATTCGTGGTGTTTTTTCGTGTATATTAAGGAAAAATATAGTGAATATTTAATTAAAAGTGATTTTAAACTCATTAATTAATTTATTGTGCAATTATTATTAAACATATAAGTGCAGAAAAGTGTGAAAGGAAAAGTACACGTATATTTTTAATAATAATTTAATAATATATGCATTAATCACTTTAAAATCAATTGTAATTCCATAACTACACAAAACATTAAATTTTCAACATTTTTATCGTAAATAAACATCAAAGAAAATTTTTTTGTTTACGTAAAAAATGTTTTCTACATATTTCCGGAGAAAAATGGTGTCATTCAGCATTGTCAATCAGCAGTCCATTCCTATTTGTCAGTGCCTTGCCTCCTTTTCAACCAGTGGTTTGCAAAAAGTAATCAGATATTCGGAGTTTTCGCTCAATAGGAGGTAAATAAACTATGCTAATCGGTTAAGTGCTCTTCAGGCATGATGTACAAACCGTTCGTGATAACAGGAATGATCCCCATTGCGTTGGAGGAGAAGAGGTTGTCCGTTTCAGGCTGGAGGCACTGACATAGTTGGAGGATTCACCGTGGAATGCCTTAAAGCTAGTGACAGAATTACGCGCAATGGCATGGCGGTGCGGATATTGGCTTCGCGGTGTGTGCGGATTTTTCATTGACACAAAGTCGCGGTGCTGGTGTCGCGTTTCGACTTTGACACAACCTAAAAATCAAAGTGACAAGTGGACGTGATACGAAATAAATTGAAAAAGCTGTATGATTTGCGTATTAATTTTCTATCCTACAGGACTTGTATTTGTTTTAGGTACTAATTTCATCACCACAATTTCGAAATAATTATGAAATCCAACAAATTTTTTATCCCCATCACCAGCACACGATTCAAAACAAATAGGGGGTAGGAAATAGAAAGTAAAGCAATTTACGCGGTGTATGCGTAGCGCTTAAGCCACATTTCGTTAGTTCGCATTGCAATACACATACTCTATTTTATCTGTCAATGTCCGCACCGCGTTTGCGCGAAATTCTGTCACCAGCTTGAAGACACTGACAGAATTACGCGGAATTTCGTTGCGGACAAAGAGAATAAAGTATGTGTATTCAAATACGCACTAACAGTATATGATTCTAACGCCACGCGCACACCACATAAGTTGCTTTACTTTATACTTTTTGCGCGATTAACAACTAATATGAAATTATTATTAAAAATATAAGTGCAGAAAAACACTTTTATTTATTGATTTATTTGCCAAACAAGGCACTTAACAAAAACAGTTACAGATAAAAAAATACCTATTAACATTAATAAGGAACATTGCAGTATTTAATATTTAAATATTAAACTAAGATCTAGGAGGTCTATAGTGTTAGTTAGAAGAGGACAACATGGAAATTAGTTTTCTTTTATAGGAACTTTTGTTAATTGAGGGAGAGAAACAGGACGCGTAGGAATTGAAGGTAATGCAGCACCTGTTGACGGGCTCGTTTCTAGCATATTCAGTGCGATGCGGGTACTCTTTAAGCAGTTTGGAATGTCTTGTTTGTCAAGTATCGTTAAATTTGATTGTGTCCGACAGGAACTGCACCTTGAGGTTATTGTTCAGGACATCCAAGGTAAAACAAGATATAAGCAATTTCCGTCTAAGGGATAGAGGCAAGAGATCAAGGATTTTGAGCCTGCCCTTATAGTGAGGAAGGTCGTGAAAATTCGAAGGATTATAGAGGTTCCTAAGCGCGAAAAGAAGGAACTTCTTTTGGACAGATTCTATTCAATTAATACTAATTTGAAATATAGGATCCCAGATCTGGCACGCATACTCAAGAATAGGACGGACCAATGAGCAAAACAAGGCTTTAGTAACCCAAACATTGTCGAATTCTTTAGGTGTTCTCTTGATAAAGCCCAACAGCTTGTTGGATCTAGCAATAATATTATCATAGTGTAAGTTAAAGTTTAACTTGCTGTCGAGGACAATGCCTAAATCAACAATGTGATCAACACGATCCAAGACATTGTCATTGAGATAATAATTTTGCAGCTGTTTGTTTCTTTTCCTGGAGAAGGTAATTACGTGGCACTTACTGGTGTTAAGAAGAAGATTGTTAGTGGTGCACCAGTCTTGTAGTGCATTAAATTTCGACTGTAAAAAGGATACATCAGTTTGAGACCTTATAGCACTATAAATTTTTAAATCATCGGCGTAAAAGAGGTGCGGAATGCCATTTAATATTTCTGATAGATCGGAAATGAATATGTTAAATAGAAGTGGCCCTAGGTGGCTGCCTTGCGGTACACCTGAGGTTACATTGATTTCTTTTGAGAGGAAGCCCTGAAATCTTACCACCTGAGTTCTCCCGTTAAGACAGGATGTTATCCAATCCAGAAAGGGGCCGGATATCCCAAATCTTAATAATTTCATATATAGAATGTGGTGGTCTACTCGATCAAATGCCTTGCTGAAGTCAGTGTAGATAGCGTCAAACTGGTGGCCTTGTTCCATACCGCACAGTAGTTCGGATATCATTATCATAAGATTGGATGTGGTGGAACGACCTTTTCTGAAACCATGTTGCTGATCGTTCAGGTTCGGAACAATTAGAGGGGCAATCTTGTCATAGATAAGTTTTTCAAATAGTTTAGGGATAACAGATAGGATAGCAATGCCCCTATAGTTGTCCACCGCATGTTTATCACCTGACTTAAAGATTGGTGTGAGGAAGGATTTCTTCCATACCGAAGGAAACTTACCGGCAGAAAGGGACTTGTTAAAAATGAGGTGAAGAGGGAGTAGAATGAGTTGGGCGTGGCTCTGCAAAAAACTTGCAGGTAGACAGTCCGGACCGTGACCTTTATTGACCTCCAGATCTATAAGACCTGTCATTATATAATATCTTCGGGCGATAGAGATATATTGTCTAAAAGGACCGCAGTTTCGGAATGCTCTCTTGGGACAGTGTGTGCAGTCGAAGAAATGGGGCCGAAGATTTCACTGAACCTGTCAGCAAACATGTTTGAAATTTCTTGGGGGAGAGAGGAGTGCGTGATACCGTTTGTCATTGTTGTCGGGTAGCCTGATGTTTTTCGCTTTAGGTTAACGAAATCAAAGAATTTTTTAGGATTGCGTATGATATTTTCACCGACAGTCTTTGCATAGGTAGTATAGGCCTCCCGTGACCTATGATTAAATTCTGAGGCTAACCTGGCGTATTCAGATTTCTGCTCAGCACTAACATTGTTGTTATTTTTCGCTACGCGGTACAATTTATTTCTCCTATTACGAAGGGACCGAGTGTTTTTGTCAAGCCATGGCTCTGTCAATTTATCCCTTTTTAGCTTTTTCAAAAAAAAAAAGCTTATACAGAGGCTCTGTCCGTCTGTCCGTCTGTCCGTCTGAAGCCTACTTTCATCTCTGAAAGCACTGCAGATACAGACTTGGGAAATATCTCAAAATGTAGCTCTTGGTCAAAAGACCAAAAACTGAGAAAATGGTCTGGAAATTTCAACCAGAAGTATATTTAACAACAAAAGTATATTTAACAATAAAAAAGAGATTTCTAATAAAGTCCATATATCGGTGGCCTAGAGGTAAGGCGCTGGAGTCCAATCCCAGGCGAACCAAGTTCAATCCCCGACCGCAAAATGGTGAAATAAAAAATTTTTTTTACTTTGGTGTAACATGTTTTAATTCTATTTCTCACTAAATTATATTATTTAATAATGATACTCAGGAGAACATAAACATTTATTTAATTAAAAGTGCAAAAAAATCATTTTTTTGAGGTTTTATGGCTCTTCGGCAGCTTTATAAATCATTAAGAAATTTCGCGGAAATAATATAAATTATTTATTTGTTTATATGCATATTTTATATGCTGTTCATTTTATTATTGTTTATAGTCATGTAGGTGGTGCTGTAGACCAAAACAAAAATTTAATTTTATCGAACTTCGCTGTGGATTTGTCACAAAAAATATGTATGATTTAAACGAAACATTTGGTAGGTTTAAAACGAAAAGAAGATATCTAATTTTTACCAGGGCATATAAACGCTTACTGAAATGAATGAAAATTTATAAATTTAATTGCACGAACGATGTATTTAAGACCGTCCTTAAGGCTCGCGCACATTAGGGCGGGCCGCACCGCACCGCATTGCATAACAAAAATCCTCCTACATCACTTTCGAACATTTTACATGAACTATCGCACACTACAGGCAGGCCGCACCGGGCCGCATCGCAGCGCACTGGCGGATCGCTTGCTAGGCGTATTTTTGCGGCGATGTTATGTGTTGTGATGCGGCCCACCTCAGTGTGCGTTGGAAATCGCATTATCGGACGTTGTTGCTCGCGATTTTACTTTAATTATTGACTCGATGTTCAACAACAGCAACTCAGGTAATTTGTTATTTTAATGTAAATCGTACTATTTTTTTCGCTTTGTAACTATTCACGTCCCTTTTTACATACTCGCATGGTGTTGGTGTTTTTCGTTAAGGAATGGATGAAGAATTACTAATTTCGTTAGTAGAACAGTACAAAGAATTGTACGACCTCCAACACCCCAATTATGATGATGCACAAAGAAGAAATAACATTTGGGAGGAAATAGGAGGCTGACTGATTCATTATTGCTTTGCGGCGCACAGTGGTCCAAAAGCCCGAAAACCCGGAAAAAAATCCCTAAAATGAAGTTCCGATTTAGGGACTTTTAATGCCCTAAATAGTTAGGGTGGTACGTCTACTGCATGACGTGGAGGCTCATAGGGCCCGCGTGGCCGACCACGACGCCCTAACGCCATTTTAAACGCGGCCGTTGTGGGCATCAGTTCAGAGAGTGACGCCACGCAAAAAGTTTGAGTTGCACAAATGCGCACTGTGCATCGTGCAGTTATTGAATTTTAATTTTTCGAAGTGGATTCTACTAATCGAAGTAAGTATTAATGATTTCTGCAGTTGAATGTGTCTAAATGTATTTATCGAGTATTGCATGTGACATTTTATACAAACACTTTTTTCTCGCTTTTCATTCCAAAAATTCTATTAAAAAGTTGAAAAGTTAAGTTTCTTGCGGTTTCATGCTTTGAAACAAATTTTCCGAGGTGCTTTACATCATCTTCTTCGAAACTAAAAAAAAAAAAGCTGCGCCCACTTGCGCCGTTTTTTATTATGAAATTTTTTGTGAAAAAAGAACGCATGCGCGTGGTAAAAATCTCGTCAAACATGGATTTAAATGTATTTCACACGTAAATTTATTTCGATTGTGCTGATAATTCGTATACAGAGGTTTCCGAGGTCGCTGATTACGAATTTGATAATAGTTTTTTAAAAAACAAAATGGCGGATCCAATATGGCGACCACCTTTACAGAAAAATTACGCGATTTGAATAAAATTTTGTATTTGGGGGTTTTTGTGGTCGATGATTAAGAATTAGATAATAGTGTTCCGAAAACAAAATGGCGGACCCAATATGGCGTCTCTTTCGAATGAAAATTTTTTTATTTTAACTCATTCAATGTGCAGGGGGTTTTTAATACTTTATATGTTATTTGTTGCAGACAGCATGACTGTGCCGACAGAAATTAAATTCTGTAGAAGGGAAATTTTTGACGTCATCAGAAGCAATCTTTCCGACGACAACACTGTTATTTATAACATTATACAAGCTGAAATATAAAAAAAAATTCTGAAGCAAAATTGTCGGCTTCTGACAAATCGAATTTGTCCAAATTGCTTTACCAAATGCGGATTAAATATAAGGAGTCTACTAGAAAATATGAACGATTCATTGCTACTAACGAATCTTGGCTGAGCGTGGACGTGATTCTATGCAAAGAAGTGGAAGAAATCATGGAAGAATATGGAATCGCCATATTGCATCCGCCATTTTGTTTTCGAAAAAACTATTATCTAATTCGTAATCAGCGACCATGAAAACCCCCAAATACCAAATTTTATTCAAATCGCGTAATTTTTCTGCATTGTTGGTCGCCATATTGGATCCGCCATTTTGTTTTCTAAAAAACTATTATCCAATTCGTAATCAGCGACCACGAAAACCTCCAAATACCAAATTTCATTCAAATCGCATAATTTTTCTGTGAAGTTGGTCGCCATATTGGATCCGCCATTTTGTTTTTTGAAAAAATGATAACGGATTCGTAATCAGCGACCCCAAAAACCCTTAAACACCGAATTTCATTAAAAAATTATTATTCGTTCAGTAGTAAACCATTTATTACCGCGTTTTCGGGCTTTTGGACCACTGTGCGGCGCGGCCCGCTGCGACTCCTTATGTGCTTTGGCGCAATTTTGCAATGCGATGCGCTGCGGCCTGTCGCGGCTGTAGTATGCGCGAGCCTTTATAGTCCATGAATATAAGGAAGTGATTTTTCTCAGAATTTTTAATATTTTACAAACGATTTGCCCCATATCTAAAAAATTTTGCAGCCCTTTGTTTAAAAGCATATTTTTAAGTTTTTATTAACTAAATTTGTATGTATTAGGCATAAAAACTGTTAAAATTAGTTCAACCTAAACATTTCATAGGCACCGAACAAATTACTTTATTGCTGCAAAACTGATAGAAGGTCGGTGGGAGAGTGCGTAGCGCGTTGGATCCTCGATCCAGCGGCGCGTAGCGTTGCAGGTCCAAGCCCTGGTCGGGAAGATTTTTTTTTTCTCTTTTTCTTCTTTCTGAAATGATTTATTAACATATTAGTCAACCACCGATAGTATCAGCCATGGTCCGAAGGTCTAAGGCGAAGTACCGTCGTCTGTGGACTGTGTAGGGCTGCGAGTTCGATTCCGGCTGGCGGTGCTTTTTTTTCGTCATAATTTTTTTTTAATTTCCTTCGGGGATTTGTTTCATATGAAACAAGTTTTTGAAATGAATACGTCTCTAAATTTGCTTCCAGAACAAAAACCGATGATAACGAAATTATGGCATATAGTTTTTATTTGCAGCTCAAAAACTATTGTTTAGGTATATTGAATATAGAAATATACCATGATGTGGGTGAAGAATCGGAGAATTTTATTGTTTACATTTGATTTCCTTTTTTTAAGCTATGATGATTATATTGTAGTGTTTGTTAAATACTTTGTTAAGTTTTAGATTACGCAGTCGCACAACTTATAACCTACATAAGCCTTTAACAAAAACTTTTCAAGATTAATTATATATAGCGTTGGTCAGTGTAATACTTATGAATCTCCATGGCCAAACTAGGATCCAGCATTATGACAATAATTAAATCAATGCAACGTGAAATAAAAGTTCTAGTTAAGAACGGATTTGGCTTATTTAGCTTATTATAGATTGAGTTATAGCTCACAATTGAATATGTACCAAAAGTTTTAATTAGTCGCCGCTTTGAGATTTTACCATCAACGCAGGCTTAGTTTATTATACTACAATAAATCATCATAGCTAAAAAAAAGTACTCAAATTCATCAAGAATCGAAACCTGGTCCTTCGCACCCCGATCTAGCGCCTTCCCATTACTCCAAACACTAACTTGTAGGAATGTGGCAATAAACATATTTATTCATGCTTACGTAAAAAGGTACATTCCAATGCTAGATATGTATAAAGTTTCGAAGGAAGTAAACAACTGAATTATGACAACAGATTTTCTATTAATTATGAAATGTATTTTGTATATTTTATGGAAATTGATAATCATAGGTAAAACAAAGAGTAATGTAATATTGCCATAGATGGTGTTCACTATTCTTTGTCATAGATGGGGTGCAATTAAAATATATCAATTCTTTCAAATTCTTGGCGGGTAATTATTAGTGTTGGTCTCATTACGAGGAGGGGGCACTATGGATAAACAGATGCCTATGTTTTTCAGTAGATGTTCTACATTTAAAGAAAAGTGAAGTGCGTGCGTGATTTTTTCTTTAAAAATAAAAAAAAGTTACATTGAAGTGTAAATTAATACAAAAGGTGCGGTAAGCCGAATTTTTAACAATAATACATGTATGTTTAAGTAAAATAATACACCTAATTCTGTTGTGCAAAGTGCTTCACATTAGATTTGCCTCCAACCCAAAGAAAAATGTTTAGATTCGTTTTATATAGTGTTTACATGTGTGATGTGCTTTTTTTTCAATTTGACACATTCGAATTATTGGCCTCGATTCCCAGATCCGGCGGGTTGGAAGTGAGTGCGGATCAATCTCCACTTAATATATTGTCATCCAGTCTGAAGTGTTATTCAACAGAAAGAACACCATGAAAAAGCGTAATTAGTGGCTAGTCTCTAGGCACAACATCCCACTAGTTTTTATTTTGGGTACGAATCTGCCAATGGTGTTAAAGATAACATCGTAGAATCTAGTAACTAGTTCGTCAATATCATCACCATCAAGTAGATCCTGACAATGTATTTATTTCCGAACTTTACTCGTACTAAAATATGTTCGAAGGTTTGAGACGATGTAGTCGCGATACGTTCACTATTTAAGGAGTCTCTAACAGCTATGAGGACACCACCTCCTCTTGAGAGACCGGTAGATATATAATCTCTATCGCATCTATAAATGGACCAGCTGCCATGCAAGATATCCTCGTTAAGGAAGGAGTCATTCAACCAAGTCTCGGTTAACACCAGTACATTGAAGTCACAGGATTTGGAGTCGATAAAAATATCCTTCAGTTTGCCTCTCATCCCACTGCAGTTATGATAGAAGAGTCTTAAGTTATCGGAAGATGTTCGTTTTGAATGACGGGCTGGGAGATGGTTAGAATTTCGGGGGGAAGCTAGTTAAGGACGATAATATCTATTTGATTCGTCCCGACTTCTTTGAAGTTGGGAGATATGATATATTTCTTATTCACTTTTCTACTTCACACTTTTCTGCACTTATATGTTTAATAATAATTCTATAATATAATGTAATATATTAATCACTTAAAAATCATTTTTAGTTAAATATTCAGCATTTTTTTCCTAAATAAACACGAAAGAAACACCGTGAATATAAAAAAAGTTAATCACCTTAACAATTAAGTCACTTAAAACTCAAAACCACATAATCCCTAAATATTTTTAATTTTTTCTTAATGAAATAGTCCATGATGATAGTCCATGTGCAGTTAAAAGTTATAAAATACAATATTTTATTACTTTTTACTGCAAAAATATAACAAAAATTGGGGCGTACGGCCATCTTATTCCGGTAACTTTTAGGACCGGCAGCAACACCACGAAAAAGTCGACTTCTTGTCCTGTAATGGAGATGGTCTTGCCGTAGTTGTTTCTGGCAATTCCCTAGCGCAACGTAGCTGTATTGATTCCAGTCTGATCAGGAGATACAAAGCGAGCGAGTAGACCAAGAGCCAGCGACGTATTTTGAGTTGTCATTTCATTAGTCATGAAAATTTCTACACTGAATCGTATACAACTGCTGAATAGTAAAAGCTACTTCTGGCAACCTCCAGTGGCCGGAATGTACTACCAGAGATAACATAATACTCCATATAAAGATGCGACAGCTAGAACAAAAAACCCCAACGCTTTTCGCCTCGGCAGACCTCTGAGATTGCCTCCACCTTAGCAACATGCAACATATTCGAGTTTCTACCCAGCAAACCAAACTTTCCGAATTCCTACAAGTCGAAAGATTTTCGAAAGCAATACAACAAAAACTAAAGCTTTTTATGTGGCGATTAGTCGAAACTAAATCGAAAAGAATTCGGAAAACAATTTCGCAACAATGTCACGACGAAGCCGGTAACAAATTTTCTTAACGAAGTAGGCCAGAAATCGGAACACTTGTCTTAACTTACATCGTGTGTCAAAGTGAAGTGCGCAAGTGCATTATTGTGAAATTGAAGTTTGTTGTATTTTTGTGAGTATTTTTTAAAAGTGTGTTTTTTAAATAGCAAGGTAATAAAAATTGTTTCAATTCCATTTAAGAGTTACGGAAATTCGTATATTTTTCCCGAATTCGCAATAGAATTCTGAACAAATTCGGAAAGAAAAATATATGAAGGGGTTGACACGACATCGTTAATGAAATTCTTTTCGAAATCGTTACGAAATTTAGTAAAGTAAATGGCGTGAAGCTTTTATTAGGGGTAAAAAGCTTTGCTAAATCATTACTAAATTTCGTAACGATTTCGAAAAGAATTTCTTTAACGATGTCGTGTCAACCTCTTCATATATTTTTCTTTCCGAATTTGTTCAGAATTCTATTGCGAATTCGGGAAAAATATACGAATTTCCGTAACGAATTCGTTAAGTTATCTTAAAGATTGGTTTGCTGGGTAGCTACACAAGGAGGCGAACGTGGTCATGGTCCGCAGCACAAGACATGCGGTGAGTTTGTCGATAAGGAAGCTAGAATTTTAGAGGGGCAAGGAAAGGAACTGACAACAGAATGTTTCTCGCAGCATTGTCATCTTTCGAACGTTAGCCTCTAGCGCTACATTGAAGGATTTTCCTGATGCTTTGTATTTAACTATTTCTTAGAACATTCAGTGTATTTTTTTAATGACTGTCTGAGATCCACTATCAATTTCACTTGATTTCAAATTCTTGGGGAGAGGGTTTGCGATATTTTTAAAATAGGTGATTAGTTGAGGTTTTGGTTACTTTTTTTTTATTTTCTGGTATTTCGGTATTGGCTAACTCGATTGATTTTAGAATCGAATTTAGGTAATTATTCTTTGTTTTATTTTATCCAAAATCTGGGACAAGTGCTTTTTATAAATGCTTGTAAAGTTAACTCCCCGCCCACAATAAAAAATCGTACGTCTGCTCAAAACAATTCGATCGTAATTGTTTTGGTTAAAATAAATTAAAAATAGGTTCAATACCTTTATAGGCTTCATGTCAAGTCAATTTTCAGGAAAAACGTATGACAGAAGGAATTCATTCTCGGACTTGCAATTACAGGATTTATCCATTTTAGAGTCCCCTTATCAACATTTAAATATTGAGCTCGTAAATATATACTGCAAACAATGGAAGATGAAAAACAATTTCTTTATATTTGTTCTTCTGGTGGAAACTAAAAAAAATAAGTTTCCAAATTTTTGGACTTCCATTTTTTTAGTTATAAATTTTCAAAAAGTCGAAAATCTTAAAATTTTAACAAATTTTGAAATCTTTAAATTGATCTAGTTCAAAAACTATTTGACATAGAAAGCTGAAAGTAGCACAAATTTCTTCTGCTTCAATAAGGCTTTAATACGTGATATACAATGTAGTATTATTAGTAAGAATAAAACTATAGTATTATTAGTAAGAACGAAACTTTTGTTTTTGGAATATCTCAAAATAATATTTCTCCAATCGAAAACAGCCCCCAAGACAACCTTTATTACTAAATTTTAGGGTTTCACACTTGCTCTATTTGTGGCCCAAAGTCAACCCTGTCAGACCCGCGGATCCCACCCCTACAGCCACTGCTGAAGTTAAAGTATTTTCTTATGTCCAAAATAAAGGTTTCACTGCCAATTTTTAATGAACAAGAACATATGTATATTTCATATAAGACATGGTTTCTAAAACATGCCTATCCCTCAGGTAGAAGCCACCCCACCTCTAGGGGATGAAAACTAAATTATTTAATTTTATACCTAAACTTCAATTAAATAATTTAGCTCTCACCGCTAATGGGTGATTTCCGATGCCCGAGAGCAGAGGTATCGTTTTCAAAATTTATTTTTAATCTAATAGGTGTATGTTAGGGTTTGTCAGATTTTAAAAACCGGTTTTTACAAGAAAATTTTGTAATTCGAAATTCGGGGTTTCCAGTAAAAACAAAACGGTTTTAAATTTATACATTGCACTTCTTCTAACAGCTACAAAAAATTACATTATTGAGTTATCCGAACAGATATTATCAAACTTATATAATCTATAGAAGATGAGATGTTAGAATAAGTAACGAAGAAGAAAATTAAGACATATGTGGGTATCTATTACAACACTTAATAAGTTCATCATATAGATGGCCCCACTACTGTCATATCCATAGAATTTTTTTTATATGGCAGTGCTAAGCTCAGGAATCACCTTTTGTACTACCAGTGCGTCATGTCGTTTATCGTCATGGTGCAATGTCTAGCACAAGCTTAGTACGGGGGGGGGGGGGAATAGGTTAAGGGTTATGAGGGTTCGAAGGGGTGTTGGAGAAGATGACGATGAACCCTGCGTTTGAACTCTTGGATGTTGTATGATCTCGGAAATACTGACTGCGAGAGATTATTCCACAGTCGAGTTGTTCTATTTACAAACGAATTCATATCTTGTTGAGTGCGTGAAAGGGGGAGTTGAAGGTAGAAGGAATGAGACGAGTGGGCTAATCCAGTGTTGTGGTTATAAGATTGCCGTGGCGGTAGGAGAGCGTTTATTTCGGAGGAACAGTCACTATGATAGTAGCGATAACATTTTGTCAGTGCTGCTACATTCCTACAGTGGCTCAAAGGGTCGATGGTGGAGCAGGCGGTGTCGTCATCAATTAATTTAAGTGCGCTTTTGTGCTCTTTATCTAACCATACCAAGGTGGTTATCGAATCGCCGCCCCAAACGAGGGAGTTGTACTCGAGAAGAGGCCGAATGTATTATTTATAAATAACAGCACGGGCCGATGGCTGGAGGAGGAACTTGCACCTCTTAAGAAATCCCAAGCACTGGGATCCTTGTTTGGCGAATTGGAATATGTGGTCATTCTATCGCAAGTCTTTGGCTAATGTAGGCGTAACATTGTAGGGATGGGTCGGCCATTAGTTTAACGTCATCCACTGTTAAGGATGGTGAGGTGTTGAGCTTTTTGTTTCGAAATAAGACAGTACTTAGTTTTGGTGGAGTTGAATTCGACACGATTCTTTTTTCCCCACTCTAGAATGAGATTAATGTCGTTATTAATAGAATTGAACATTAATTCACGATCATCAAGACAGATCTGGCATGAGTCTGTCTTCTATCGTAGCTGTAAGAGTAACGTAGGGTACCGTCGTCAGCAAATCTGAGAAGTGGGTTGGAGGGGATCGAAAGTAGGTTATTTATAAAGATAAGAAATAGGGCCGGTAATAAAATTGACCCTTGGGGGCTCCCGAAGAAATAGGATGGGGTTCAGATTTCACGGGGAAGACAAACGTTGAATTGGCCATCAACTAAGTGGACATCTGCCAGGAAAGCCGTCCAAAGTGACAAAACATGCAAAATTCGGCTCTGACAGACGCTTATTTTGGGAAGTGCTTCAACTATTTTGAAAAGGAAAGGGGATCCATAGTGAATATTACATAACTAACGACGAAATCGCGAAGAAAACAGCAAAGAAAAAGAAGTGCCCCTTCACCAAGTTAATGCACCGCAAAATCGCCCAAGTTGTACTTCGAATTGCTTCTGCATACACCGACTTATGCAGATTTAGCCTAAAGCGAATATTACCTGTTCTGAAATTAAAAAAAGAAAGATGGTCGCCGGCAAGAAATATGGCTTGTGTGTGTCTTGACAATTGGCTGTTTGATAGAAACGAGTTGGTTACAGATGAGCAAGTAGATACACAGTGTGGTCTACTAGAATATAGAGACAACACTGCAAATTAATGCTCCATTGCAAGTTGCAGAGGAGGTCCGCGGACATTTTGCAGACTATTTCATGCTAGAAGGGTCTTTTTTAAATCAATAAATTTATCAAATTTAACAAAATAATAAATTTTATTTATAATACAAAATATGAAATCATTCATTTTTCAAATATATACATATGTATATCAGTCTTAGTAACTTGTTAATATATTATGGGTAAATTCAAAAACTCACTGCAGCTAGTACCAATGGCTGAGTTCTGCATGATGAGTTTTTGGATTTACTACCCCTCAAGTAAAATGTTATTATTCTACAAATTGATATTTATGCAGAATTTCCCAAATTTCCAATTGAGCCTTAGATGCATTTTTAGGTGAACATTCTTTAAAAATTCCTGCAACCTGTAATCCAAAAAGATCATATTTTCCAGGTTTTTGCTGTGTGGTGCTCAGAAGTGCCGTAGTCAGATCTCTTATAGGGTCTGATTCAGTACTTACTGAGTCATCTTCTGTTGCCCTTGGAACATCATCAGAGGCGCCCAGGGTTGACGTTGTCCTATAAAAATAGTAGGGGAATAATCCTGATCAATAATTTTTATTAAGCTTACGGTTTAATTTTAATGCTGTCATTTAGAAATTTTAATGACTCCGCATGTTTATATACTTTTCTTTTCATTGCTCCTGATCCGGACGGCAACTTACTGTTTTTATATCGCACGTAGGAGCACCTTATGTTTCTCCACTTTTTTTTAAGGCGTCTACTCCTTTTGCACCTGGGAATTCTTAAATATGCCTATTATTCCCTTGTAAAATTAGGTTTGTAATTATTGTTACCTGCCATTGGAATAGTCCGCGAAAGTAATATCCCATAGGCATGGAAATTTCTCTATTAGAGTTATTAACTGGCCCTCTTTTTCTAAAGTGCAAGCAGGCTCACTCGTAGATGGCGGGAACATGGGCATCGGTCCTTGAACAACTTCATTGGCTATAAGGATAATAAATAATATTCATAAAACATTTTCTTCTAGAAATATTGCAAACTACTTACACAAAACAACAACTTTTTCATAATGATTATTATTTTTATCTGAATCCATTGTTACGGATCACTTATAATATACGAGATGTGCTCAAAAAATAAGGTGACTTTTTATTTTTCTCGGAAAATATTTATTTATTCATTAATATCTATATTGTCCCCTTCAAAGTAATCCCCCTCAGATATAATACACTTGTGCCAGCGCTTTTTTCAATCCTCGAAGCATTTCTGATATGCGCTTTTTGGCATGGCCTGGAGCTCTTCCAGCGATGCGCTCTTAATCTCCTCAATGGTGGCAAATCTCCGTCGCTTCATGGGTTTTTTCAATTTTGGGAACAGGAAAAAGTCGCAGGGGGCCAAATCCGGTGGCTGAGGCATGATCACGGTGTTGGTTTTGGTTTTGGTCAAAAAATTACGAACAAGCAACGATGTGCAAGCAACTTCGGAACAAACTTCGCTGACACACGTTTCATGCCCAAAACATTCGACATTATTGCATGGCATGAGCCGACCGATATGCCAACATCCTCGGCAACTTCTCTTACAGTGATTCGACGATTCTCCATAACAATTTTCTTCACTGCTTCGACGTTTTCATCGGTTGTTGACGTGCTGGGGCTTCCAGAGCGGGCATTGTCATTAACATCTTCTCGGCTTTCAGTGAAGAGCTTGTACCACTTATAAACATTTTTTTTGCATAAAGTAGACTCGCCAAATGCCACAGTCAACATTTCAAGTGCGTCGGAGCACTTAATTTTATTTTTCACACAAAATTTAACGCAGATTCTTTGATCCATGTGTACTAACATAACAAAAAAGAAAATTCGAAAATCGAACGTACGTAGTCCACGAAATTTGAAAAGTCACCTTATTTTTTTAACACACCTCGTATATATAATATATTTTCTTGGTTTTTTATGTCACTAGATTTTTCAACTCGATTTTGCGTGTGGTCATTACATGGCCTCCTTGTAGTACGGCAAAAGCTCCAACTTGACAGTTTCGTGATTCTGCCGCATGAACAAGAGATTTTCCCTTGTAAAATTATTGCAGCAAGGCTGTGCGAAAGAGAAAACATGTGTGCATACAGATTTATTTTCCTGGCCAATCAGAAAACATTGAAAGCTTTTGTCGTGCGGCATGCAGCCCATGAGAACGCGGCCTTATGCTCGAAATGCTCGATTTTTGCAATATTATGAGCCTAACTTGAAAAATATTCTACTACAATATACTTTTTCTTGAATCATAAAAGAAGGTTTGTATTGCAGTATAGGAAAAAATAAAAGTCGCATATAACTTTTCAATTAATTTTATTTTTATTTTTTCATTTCAAATTGAAATTCATTTCATTTTTATTGTTTTCATTTATGATTAAATTAAATATACATATGTACATGTATTATTATAAACATTCTTTTTTGTTTTAAATTGTTTTGGGCATCGTATCCGCAACAGAGAAATCGGGCGTTTTCACCAGCTAATGCAGGTTGCGTGCGCAATTGACTTATTCAGCTACACACTCTCAATTGCTGAATAAGTCAATTGCGCACGCAACCTGCATTATTGAAAAGGCCCATCTCCTATTGTCTCTTCAATAGAAAAAAAAATGTTTGTACAAAACCCCAAACACCAATGCTTTTAATTGGATAGTTTAAACTTCGCACAGAAAAATTGAAAAAAATAATGCTTTATATTAACTAAGGAAAGAAAATGAAAGATGTGGTATAAGAAAGACTCAATTTAACTTTATCAAGCGTATCCTTTAATTCGTAGTTAAAGCTTGAAAACCTGGCGGAAATTTTATGCGTTTCCACTAGGAGTGAAATCCCCCAAAACAAGAACAGGGGTAGAGTTGGAGGTCCTCGGGATTACTCCGGAGTAGCAAATATCGCCCAATGGAACACAGCTATTGATTGGACCGTATATCCACCACCATACAGGGACGGATTGGCCCCCCCTTAGCGGCCCGAGCATTTCGGTAGTGAACGCCCCAACTTTTATATACCGGTCCAGGGTCCATAAGAAATTAAATAAATGTTCGAGCAAAAACTGCACACTCCGTGCGACAATCACACTGTGCCCGCTGTTCGTCACATTTCGTTGGCTTTAGGGCCAGCTCTGAGAAATACTTCTCTCGAGCGGCGAGGGCGGACCAAAGTCTAGAAATTAACAAGTCTTTCATCTTCATATGGTTAATGAGTGAAAGGCGAACAGCTGCATGCACAAGTTTTTCAAATGACGATGTCAGGCTATCAGAGAGAGAATGCAACATTTTTATACGAGCTGGAATACAACCATAAGTCGGAAAATTTTATAAGTTTATATGGGGATGTATTGGTGCATATTTGCTCGTTTGTTTTGATTTATGAAAGAAAACAGCTGATTCAATTTTCTTTCCTTTTCTGTTATGCATACTTTATCGTAAAGAGAGAATCTGGCTTTGTCTGGCCGAGTTCACGAAGTATGCGTTGAGTTTTGCTCAGCAGTGATGTTCATATATGCACGCACACAATCAACGGTCGGAAATTTTTGTATGAAGATGAAAGACTTGTTATTACTAGACTTTGGGGCGGACGGCCGAAGGCGAGCTCAAGGCGGAGAATAGAGGCAAGGAAGACGAAAGGCCAAATTCGAATTGATTTTCGTTAGCGTAGTCACAAATTCTCAATCTCCGGCCCACCGGCGGCCCGGCCCTTCGAGTATTTACGCGAATGGGCCATAGGCCAATCCGGCCCTGCCACCATATTCTGTTTGTTTTATTGGTTACGTAATCTGGCAATCTCCTCTGGTTTCGAGCTGCAACTAATATTAAATTTACTCTTAAAAATTTTCTTCGAATTAGTTAGTGCAGGAAAAATAGTAAAAATAGCGGAAATGATTGGGTACAGACTGAAAATTGGCACAAAGCTTCCTTTTAGGGTTCTTAATAAGCGGTTATAAAATCTTCCAATTTTCTTCCCCGGGAAGCTCACTTTTTAGGGGGTTTTAGGGTCAAAATATCAATTTTTTGCAAATACATCTTAAACTGTAGGTCTTATCATAAAATAACGTTGACAAAGTTTGTAGATCATGAGATTTTCTACCATAAAAGTTATCATACATTTTCCCGTACAAATTGCCATTCATGAGATCACCGTGCTTAGATTTAAAATAGTCATATGTACTTATTCGCTATTTCTATAGGTCTGCGGCCGTTCAAGTTGGACTACGTTGGTAATTTTTTCAGGGGTGATTCCTGGAAGTATTTGGAGGAAAAAGATATTCTAAAGAAGGGCTATCCACTAAGGGCAGTGGCGGTTCAAAAAGGTCAGGAGAAGGGAAGCAATGCGCAAGGCGAACGATAAAAGTAACTTAGTTAGTTTTACCTAAAAAAACTGAAAAATAACATAAAGCAAAAAATAACGAATTGTTTCCAGTTTCAAATTTTTTTTTGGACATTTTAGTTACATCGAATGCTTTACATTTTCTACCTCTAGCAACCACTACGTAAGTTAAGGTACACACACCCTCAAGCGAAAAAATAAAAACTTAAAAAACTGCTTAATTTTAGTGTTTTGGTTATAACTTGGGATTTTTTCAACAAACTTTCATGGATTTATCAGAAATTGTACTTTATAATGTGAACAATAACTGATTAAAGGACATGGCCCATTTTCGTATGGGCGTTGGCATAGCTATCGAACTTAGTGCACACCAATGATTTTTGGTGTTTTATATTGGTGAATATTTGCACATTAATTTGCTATAAATAAAAAACTCAAGGAACTTGTCATTACAATGGACTAGCCATAAACAGTTTCATAAATCTTTTAATCAGATCGCTTGCAATAAGTGTATAGATTATGATTTTGCTATTAAAAAACTTAAGGAGCTTTAAAATAACGAACAGTTTCGGAAGATTGGAAGTTTCGGAAAATTGGTTGTACGCTACCCCTAAAACCAACCCCCTAAAAACAGAAAATTCCGTTTTGTGCTAATATCTCTTAAACGGCAAGTCCTATCATAAAATAGTGTTTACAAATTTTGTAGATCATGCAATTATTTTGTAGATCATGCAATTAAGATTTAAAATACTCATATCCTTTAATTCGCAACTTGTATAGGTCATCAGACGTTCAATAAATCCTCTGTTGGACTACGTGACTTAATATTTTCAGGGGTGATTCCTGGATATATTAGGGGGAGGCTATAGAAAAATATCTCAACTCCCAGACTAATCATCGTAGAACGTTTAAACGTAGGACAATTAAAAAAGTGTTTTTAAAGTACATTTTTACAAGTTAATTATATATTTTTTTATAGTTAAAATACCAATTTACAAGGAAACACACAAAATAAAACAAAAGAGTATGAATAATTAGAGAAAATAAGTAAAAATATTTCGTTAGATTATAATACATACATATATCTCAAATGCCCACTTAGATAACTCAAGACTAGCTTATTGTTGGATTATTTTAATATTCTTGAATTGTTAATAATATGTTATCTAAAAATTCTGCTGGGGGTGTGATATTGTTTTGGTGTCTTGCCCAACCAAGGTATTAGCTTATTGTGATAACGTGGCAACAACAACCTACGGTCCTGTTTCCTGTTTCTTCTTCGATGGCTCTACAGCCTAATTCGAGCCTTGGCCTCCATCAGCTTCTTCTCCGAACGTATCTTTGCTCCGGAGCCTCCAGTTTCTTGTATTGAGCAGTTTTACTGCATCGGTCTTGACATTGTCCTTCCACCTTGATCGTGGCTTGTCAACTGCGCGTTCAAAAACCTTACTATGGTTAACTATGGTAAAGTTTTGTCGTTCAAAAACTCCGTGGTTAACTACAACATAACCACGAGCATAACTTTTTGGCGTTCAAAAACTCCCGTGGTTAACCCGTGGTGTAGTTAAATTTTAACCATGCTCGGGAGCATGGTTTGCGATAGTTAAGAAGAAGAAGAATAAAAACAATTTTTTGACATTTTGTTTTAATGTTAATAATGAACAAATCAAAGTGGAATTTGTGAGATTATTTTAAATAAATAATTATTGGAAATAATTGAGGCAAATAGCCGACACTATTTTATGGAAAACAATTTTAAATTTTCTTTACCACGTAGTTAACCACGGTGCGTTCAAAAACCTCCATGGTTAAACATAAACTTTCGTGGTTAAGTGAAGTGATGTAGCATAACCACAGCTTCCCTCGTGGTTTACTATAGTAAGGTTTTTGAACGCGCTCCAGGACGCACAGCAAGAGCAACAACAGAACGAGAGCGAAGTTTAATTACGCGAGGCGTTGAATTCTGCTCACAAAATAAAGGATAAAGTTGAAACTTTAGCCAGTATCTGGACAGTACGCAGAGTAATTAAACAGTGTCCGCATCTGAAGCGAAAGAAACTTATGAAAAAGCCACAATTACTTCCACGTCATAAGACTGCTAGGTTAGAGTATTGCCGATCTCATTTAAGTTGGAAAGAAGAATGGCGTCAGGTAATATTTTCGGATGAAAAGAAATTTAATGTGGATGGATCCGATGGCTTCCGCTATTACTTCCATGATTTGAGGAAATCTGAAGGGTTTTTGTCTCGCCGGTTCAATCATGGTATGGGCTGCAATTTCATTCCATGGTCACATTGATTTGGTTGTTCTGGAAGGTCGGCAGACCTCAGCAGATTATATTGAACTTTTAGAAGTCCAGAAAATGAATTTTTAAGAAATATTCAACGGCCAACGATGGATCCTTCAACAGGATAACGCGCCCATTCACACAGCCAGGTGTGTTAAGCAATGGTTAGCAGAGAACAATATTGAGGCTCTGTGGCCAGCTGTTTCTCCCGAACTCAACATAATTGAGAGCTTATGGGGATGGTTGTCACGAACAATTTATGCGGATGGAAGACAGTTCCAGAATAGAGAAGGCTTTTAACAGCAATTGAAGATGCTTTTGAGCAAATTCCATTAAATTATCTACAAAGTTTATAATGATTCTCTACCAAATAGACTTTTTGAAATCATACGAAACAATGGAGGACGTTCAAAATATTAACAATAAGAAATATTAAAAAACATTACATTATTCGTTTTATTACTATTTCAATTATTTTCAAGCAAAAAGCAATGATGGGGATAATCTAGTGCTCCTGTTTCAAAGAGTGAAAAAAACAAAATTTGAATTTACCGTTTTTCTAACCGTCAGATTTTGAATTCTTAACTGTCAAACATCGTGTCGGAAAACAAAAGAAAGGGGAAAAATACTACACACATATAGTCACTACAGGAAGAATAAGGCCAAAATTTCCAAATCAAATGCTCCGGAGTGTATAAGGTTTAACTTGAGAGCTTCTGCAATATCCTCGGAAGCATTTAGGATTCCAGGGCAGATTGACTGGGAGGCTTATCGCACAGCCCTCAGGTCAGGAATCAGCCATATGAATACTAATCCCATTACTGAGGCCGATCCCGACCCTTGTCTCTACCAATCTGCAGGAAACGATCATCGCAGCCTTCGAAAGTAGCTGCCCTGCGAAACCTCGAAGCACCAACTGAAAGGTTTCTTAGTGGAACAATGATCTCTGCAGTCAAAGGAGAAAACTTTTTAATAGGGATAAAGTCTCGGGCAACTGAGACATCTACAAGAAAGCCCTCACTAATTATAACAAAGATTTGAGAAGATCCAAACGAAGATCATGGAAAGCCTTCTGCGAAGAAATAGACAAGCTTCCAGCCTCCACGAGGTTGCACAAGTTCTGTCTAAGGATCACTCCGATGGCATTGTCTCGCAAGTCTTCTGAAGGGTTCTTTACAGAGATCACCAGGGATAACATGGAGCTATTAATGAGCACTCATTTCCCCGGCTCTTAGGTAGCTAACCCTAGATTGGCTTTTGAACCTAACATTGAATCGGAGGTAGTACTTGCCCAGCGGTCCTACAATAGGAACAAAGGCCTGGCAAACAGGATTTTCACTGCCGGTAAGATTGAGTGGGCCATTGGCACCTTCAGTCCCTTCAAGGCTGCTGGAAAGGACCACATCTTCCCAGCCCTCCTTCAGATAGGCTTGGAAGAGATCTTACGGCTGCTAAAGGCTGTCCTCAAGGGGGCGTCCTATCACCCCTCCTATGGTCAATCGGGATCGACGAACTTCTTGCCGACCTGAATACCCGATTAAAAATAATTTCATGGTTAATTTCCTTACTAGCACGCACGCGCCCGCAGCTAGCACGCATAGCGAACAAACAGGCACGCCAGAAAAGTACGTACTCTCCCGCTACAGGCACGCACGCTCCCGCCACAGGGATACACGCTCCCGCCACTGGCACGAAAATCTAAAAATTTGTTCGCTAGAGGGATGCACTCTCCCGCCACAGGTATCCACTCTCCCGCCACACGCACGAAAATCTCAAAATGTGCCTGATGACGACTTTACATATATATATAATACTCTTCTCCATCTTTTTTAAGAGGCGTAGAATTTTTATTCTAGGAAAAAAAATTTTTTCTTTCATTTTAAATTTGAGTTTCGTGCGTACCAGCTGCATGCTAGCTGCGGGCTAGTGTTATTTTCACTCAGGCGTGCATGCTAGCTGCGGGCGCCGTGCGGACTAGTGCATGCCAGCTGCGTGCTAGCTGCGGGCGAATTTCATTTTTACTCGTGATTTATAATATTCGTGCGTACCAGCTGCATGCTAGCTGCGGGCTAGTCTTCAGGCGTGCATGCTAGCTGCGGGCGCCGTGCGGGCTAGTGCATGCCAGCTGCGTGCTAGCTGCGGGCGAATTTCATTTTTTATCGGGTAGCCGGGGATTTAAAGCACAGGCTTATGCAGACGATATTGTCTTAACGATTAGCGGTGGTCACGATAGCACCGTTTCAGACCTCATGCAAGCCGCTCTGTCATATGTGCATAGCTGGCGCCGTAGCAAGAACTTGGGTATTAATCCACAAAAAACTGTCATCGTAACATTTACTAATAGAAGGAAGCTAAATTTAAAAGCTCCCTCTTTGGACGGGAAAGAAATGGTTTTCTTAAAGGAGCCTAAATATCTAATCATAATCTTGGATCAAAAGCTCTCCTGGAAATCCCAAATTGAGAGAGTAACTGCCAAGGCAATTACATCTCTCCATGTTTGTCGCCAATTTGTAGGAAAAATCTGGGTCCTCAAAACTAGGCTAATGTTTTGGCTATACATGACGGTTGTAAGGCCCGTGGTCACGTGTGCATCCATCGCATGGTGCTATGATTAACCTGGCCAAAGTGCAAAAACTGGTCTGTCTTGGTGTAAGAGGGGCCAAAAGCACCTGTCCGACTGCGTCTATGGAGGCCCTACTGAACCTCCCCTAGTAGTGAAAAAGAGGCTCTGGCGGGTGCGCTGGGTCTACGGGAACTATTCTCCTTTAACCCGGAAGACCTTGATTTTGACAAATGGTTACGACGACTATTCGAAGTAGGTCATAGTGGCAACATGGCAGGCCTCTCTTCAGAGGAAGCACGGCCTTTTGATATACGGATGGGTTCAAACCCGATAAAGGAGTAGGGCTGGGTGTTTATGGCCCTAGGAGCAAAATATCCATGGCTCTGGGGACTACCCCCACTGTGTTTCAGGCCATCGGAACATTTTTATTTTCTTCGACAGTCAAGCTGCATTGCTGGCCATTAAATCTCACAGGATGTCATCAAAGACTGTCCTGGATTGTCTCCGATCTCTGAAATTCCTCAGTAGGAACAACAGTGTCACGCTGATGTGGATTCCGGGCCACATCGGAAGGTCACATCGGTAATGAAATTGCCGACAGCCTGGCTAGAGGTGGCGCAAACTCATCACCTCTCGGTCCTTAACTTTTCTGTAGCTTAGCAAGCGGTCACGTTAGAACGGCTATCAAAAATTGGGTCGGCCAGCTGTTTCCATAGCTGGACAAGCACCCAGGGTGCTCGTCAAGCTAAAAGATTCATCCAAATCGATAAAGTTAAAGCGGGCAAACTTTTACATCTCAACAGGTGGGAGCTAAAAATAATAACAGAGCTCTTGACGGGCCACGGTTCGCTTAGCTACCATCTAAACAAAATAGGTTTGGTGGCCGATTGTAGCCTTCGGTCCTGCGGAGCACTTGCTGTGCGACTGTGAGGCTACAGCGAGGAAGAGATTGAGCCTCCTTCATCGTGACTTCCCCCCTACCCCCAGGGAGATTTGGACAGAAATCTTAAATCAGTGTTAGGCTATATTAGAAGCCTTAACGTTGATGGTTTTTAAAGACGGGGATTATTTAATAGACCAAATAAATAGGTCGCAGTGCCGGCAAAGGCACCCCTCAACAAAAATTTCAAGTATTCAAGTAGCGTTTACATGAGCTTTTTCAAGTCAATCAAACAAATTTTTGTGATTTACTTGACTCAAGTATGTATATTTGAAGTCAGGACGAGTTTACATGCATATTTAGTTAGTTACTTGAAATCTACTTCAAGTATACTTCAAGTAAGCATGTAAACGTAATGTATGTTGTGGGGAACCCTAACCCTATGGAATTTGCAAGCGAAAGGCGCTATGTTCGCTTTCTTAAGGCACTCTTCTGTGTTTTCATTCCAGAGGAGCTTCTTGTGCAAGGTTACTCCCAGATGTTTGGCACTTTTGCTAAAATTGAACCTGACTTTTTTGAGCCCTTTATACTGTGTCGACAATCTATTTTTCTTCATATAGAGTGCAATGTCGAACAGCAGCTCTAGTCGGGGAAGGAAGGGACTGGCGCAGCCTACCCACGATATTTTTTAGTCCACCTACTCCCAACCATTACTGTCGCGACGTTGATATCGGGGCATCGAGAAACAACTCGTTGGAATGTTATCCTGAAACGAGATGAATCTCATCAATCAACCGATGACATGCGCTTTGTAGGAGCGGACAGGGGCTAAGGAAGGCTATGAAAGGAGGTATCAGGAATGTAAAGAAGGAAGAAGAAAGAAGGAAAGTTATGCAGGTGGGAAAATGGAAAAAGCGAAAGACCATGAGGCTGGCCGAGATTCGAGCCCGGGACCTCTTGGATGGTAGCCAGACGCCTTACTCCCTAGGCTCCCAATTTCGTGATGATAACAATGTCATCCGCGTACGGCAGTACGTGGTATCGCACTGCCTCCATGTGTTGCAAAGGCTGGTTCACTGTCGCGACCCATAGAAGTGGAGAAAGTACTCCTCCTTGCGGGGTACCTCTGTTGACGGCCCTTCGGACCAAGCAGTCTCCAAGGCCTGAGCTTACGATCCTGCCAGTAAGCATTTGATGTATAAGAGATAAAAGCGACGCCTCGATCCTCAGTTCCGCCAAGGCCAGGGTAATGGCGTACGGAAGCACGTTGTCAAACGCACCCTCTATGTCAAGGGAAGCAGCTACGGTATATTCTTTGACTTGGAGTGACTTTCCTCTGGATGAAACTAGTGAGGAGCAAACGAAAGAACAAAACAAGACTAGTCTAGTCTTGTTCTTGTCTTGTTCTTGTTCAGTCTGTCTTGTTCTTGCAAGCATAACTAAGCCTTGTTTTTGTTCTTGGCTTTGCTAAATGTGCAAGAACAAGACAAGACGGCAAGAACACGACCATTTTTGCTCATCACTAGTTTGCGCACAATGCATGTAAAGTCATTATTGTAAAAGGTTAAATATTAATTCTAGTAAAAAAACACGAGCTAAGAACAATTAGTTATTTTAATGAAAAAAAAAACAAACAAATACAAGCCCAAGTCAAGTCTAAATCGCACGTCCGTCGCCAACGCTTGCTTGTTAAATTCTGTCAGAGTTTTATTATTAATTTACAATTAACTCTGTTTCTGGGTTACTATGTTTACAGCTCGGCCAATTTGCAATGACAGCGTCCTCGCTGTCCTCGTCATCCTCGCAGCTCTCTTCATCGTCGTAGGATTGTTCGGTTTCGCTCTCGTCCCCTAGGGCAAGCTGCACCAGCGTTTCATCCTATCACTCGCAAATACTGATGAATACGTTCGTTTCGTTCGTTTATAGTATGGTAAATCTTCGATTACATACCGGTCTTTATCCAATACCTTTGTTACGATATATGGCCCCTTATAAAACGGCTCTAGTTTTCGCGACGTTCCGGTGCTTGCTTGTTCGTTTTCCACCAACACAAGATCTCCAGTATCGTACTTCGTTGGCTGCCTATGTTGGCGATCAAATCTTTCTTTCCACTTGGCCCTTTTCTCATTAATAAGTTCCGCTACCGCACATCGGACTGGTGAAACATTTTCACGGATGTCATCTTCCTCAGCTTGAAGAACGAGTGTGATTTTATTCTGAAGTATATCCCTGGGATCATAGGCGAAAACTAACTCGTGTGGACTGCGACCTGTTGTTGGATTCTTCATCGTATTAAGAGCCCATTGGATTTCCTTCAACCGCTCGTCCCATTTCTTATCTTCTCTGGTCATAGTGGTCAACATAGATATCAATGTCCGATTCACTCGCTCCGCTTGTCCGTTGGCTCGCGGAGTTCTAACAGCTACCTTTATGTGTTGAATGTCGTTAACTTGGCAATACGCTTGAAAGTTCTTTGATGAAAAAGCTGTCCCTCGGTCCGTAATTATTCTCGTAGGCATACCTACAATTCCGGTAATCTCATTCAAAGCTTTCAACACGGGCGCCGTTGCTGTATTTCTTACTGCTTTGACAATTACGTACTTCGAAAGCGAGTCGATGATGGTAAGTATGTGTATGTTACCCTTGCTGCTTGGTGGGAAAGGACCCAGATGGTCCAGGTGTACCGTCTTAAAAGGCACCGAATCGATTTTGGTCATAATGAAATTCTCCTTCTGTCCTCCCTCCTGAACGTTTGTTATAGGCGCAAGCAATACAGGAAAGTAAATATTTCGCGATGAATTTTCGCATCTTTGGGAACTAATAATGTTCCTTTACTCGCTCCAGCGTTTTTTCCAAAGCCAAATGTCCCTCCATTTGATCGCTTTTGGCACGACCCAAAGTTTTCTTTCATTTATTCTTCGATAAAGTCGACCTCGTTCCAATACATAATTTCTTTTCAATTGCTTATCCACATCACCGCCGGCCCGTAGTTTCACAACAATACTTCGAAAATAGGGATCCTGGATCTGCATAGTATACAACCAATCGTCATCATCGATCATTACCTTAAATACATTTAAATAAACAGGTTCTGTTTCTCTCGACGGTTCTTCAGGAGACCTACTTAATGCGTCTACATGACTCATACGAATTCCAGCTCGTTCCAATTGTTCCAATTCGATATCAAACTCCTGAATACGCAACCACCACCTCACGTAATCCTTCTTTTTTGGTCATTGTCGTTTTCAGCGCTGAGCGGTAAACGTAAACAGTAAACGTTTTCCCTAGAACATAATACTTGAACCTTTCCAAACTAGCTACAACCGCCAGGGCTTTCAATTCAAAGCTGTCGAAATTCCTTTCGACATCGGTAGTAGCCCTACTGAAATAAGCCACTGGTTTCAACACACCTTCCGTTCGCTGTAGAAGAATTCCTGCCAATCCACTGCTACTTGCGTCAGTATGGACTTCGCAACTCAAATTTAGGTCATACGCTGCCAAGGTTGGTTGACTCATCAGACTAGCCTTTAATTCTTTGAACGCCTTTTCCTGATCTTCTTACCAGGAGAACGCAGCTTCTTTTCGAAGTAGTTTATTTAATGGACTAGCCAGTAAAGCGAACTTCGGCGCAAACTTTCTAAAATAACTACAAAGTCCTAGAAATTGACGAACTTCAGTGACAGTTTCAGGCCTAGCATCCTTTTAAATTCGTACAGTCCCTTACTCGTCACGAATGTCGGCTCGCTTCTTCTATAGGTACCTGGTAAAATCCGCTATTCAGATCAATTACCGTAAAGAATTCATACCTTGCAGCTTCTTGAATTTGTTCCTCGACGTTAGGGGTTGGAAATACTTCTTTTCTTGTTCGCTTATTCAACATTCTAAAATCAACGCAAAGTCGATCGCCACCATCCTTTTTAGCCACTAGTATCGCCGGACTCGCGTACGCTGATGTCGACTGGCATATGATGTCATTTTCAATCATTTCATCCAACATCTCCGTGACCTTGCCTTTCTTCGGATACGGTTCTCTGCTTAATGAGTTCAGTAGGTATGTTGTCGGATCCTGATGCCTTGTTATTTTTTAATGTTCGCAATGCTTGGTGTGCTTCTTCTATGGTAGGGGCTGCTGTACCATCATCCTCATTGTCCGGATTCATGTTCTGTACGTTTGGGGTACCACTGTGCTCTTGCTCTGGGGTCATTAATAGCTCCTCGAAATGCTCTGCCCATCTAGCCAATATTTCGTCATGATTGCTTAATATCTCCCCACTTTTATTTTTGCACATTGTCACTCTAGGCTTAAATTCTTTCCTTTGTTGGTTTATGCTTTTGTAGAAGTTTCTTGCATCATTTAGGTTTGCTGATTCTTCTAATTTTTTCATTTGTTCTTCCCAATAAAGCCTTTTTTTCGTTTTGTGCAATCTCTTTTCAGCTCTCCTCTTTTCCTTGTACTCCTCTTCAGAGTTTCTTGTTCTGTGTCTATTAAGCATGACTTGGTACGCTCGGTTTTTTTCCCTTGTCGCCTGGGCGCATTCTTCATCGAACCACTCAACCCTTCGCCCTTGTTGCACGAAGCCTAGAACATCTTCAGCTGTTTCTTTTATCCCTTCCCTCTCTCATCTATAAAACCGGGTTTACTTGCCATGAATGTGCACCGTCTGAATACCCCACTGACATATAGAGTGGACTGCTCATGAGGAATATTTCATGGCACCAATTTGTTCCATAGGCTACAAACCTTTTTTCACTCCATGTAAACACCGGAATCACTTTTGAAATTTACATTTTATTAAATACGTACTTAAAACATTAAAACAATACAAATATTTTGTTTAAAAAAATTAATAAACACTATTTTCACTTTTTCACCTTTTAAAATGCCTTTTTTTCATTAATTTCCAAACTTTATGTGTATGTGATTTAAGTTCTTAACGCCTGTTTTTCCTGTTCTTCTGAGTGCTTCTGTCAGTTTGGGGGCTTATGGATGAGCGAGTCGACTATACCTTTTTGGTGCCATCGGTTTGTATGGGAATAATTGCTGATGAGCAGTCCATTATTATATGTCAGTGATCGGCAGTATCTGTGGATCTGCCATTGTATAGGCGTGCTGCGCGCCAAAGAGTTCCTAGGTGGTATGGTGTGCCTTAGACTTCAATTAGTCTTTCTAGAGTCTTCAATAAAGAGGATGATAGGCTGATTGGCCTGGTCTTTGGGTGTTGTATGGGGGGTTTTTCCTGCCTTGGGTATAAAGACCACTTTTACCTCTTCAGCACCTTTTCACCCGGAAAACATGGCCTGAAACCAGGACATGTTATGACTAAGACGGGAAAGCCATGTAATGCCACGCTTTCAACGTAAAAAATTTAAATCCGTTGTGTTGTAATAGATTACAAAATTTACTCACGACTTTTAATTAATTTGTTTTTACTTTCAGAATGCAAGCGGCGAGAAAAGATAGCGAATTGCTTCGAGAGTTTAAACATACCAATTGGAATAGCGTTTTCCACCCTTAGTTTAAGCGAATATAAATTAGCTACTGAAACTCTACAAAGAAATCAGGCCTACGCAACGTGCCTGGTAGCTTTTGCGGAAATTTATTTAACACCAGAAAGTGAATGGGATTCGACTATTTTAAACCGAATCATGACCGAGGGCAACCTTCATTACAAAAAATCACTATTAGAAGCTCAACAAAGTGAAACAGAAGAAACTATTAACGAAATTAGCGAAAATCAAATAAGCACAACAATTGAAATTTGTCGCAACAATTTCGATCTAGAATTATTTCAGCCCTTTATTTTTGGTCAACTTTTGTCTAAAGATCCAACAGTGCCAAATTTTCATTACGGCTGCAAACGTTACTTTCGTAAGCATAACTACTGTTTCCTTTCTGTAGGTGGATTATACTTTTTAATTTGGAAGAGACACGGTCTGTATTTTGTTTTCGATCCAAACGGAAGAAATACGAGTTTGAAAAGGGATTTTCAAAAAGGATTTGTGGTACTTTTAGCACTGCGTTCGTTTGAAAATGTTAATTGTTATATTACCACCTTAAGTACACTAAGACCAAACGAGCTTTACACGATAAGAAGGATTAAAGTAACATTTTTGCTACCATTTATTCCACCAAATACGATTTATAAAAGAATTCGTAAGACGGAGTATGACATTGTTGATAATCAGCATGCAGTATTAAGAGGACATCTTCATCTAGACATGGCACTGTTTGCAGAGTATCACGGGAAACTTTACCATGTCACTGCAGTGGTCGCACTGCTATTATCCAAAATCGACCAACCTTCTACATGGGACAGTTACATAGTTGACGAAATCCTTATGTTGGCCAAGACTAAATACATATTGTGGACAAAACAAAACCAAAATGGGAAAGAGCTCAAAGTTCAAGATACTCCCACAAATATAAACTTGGGAGTATATAAAATACGACTGCAATTGTTACCTTGTGAGATGTGCGGAACCTGGTCTTATGTGCCAAATTATAGATTTTCGAAACTTACAACAGCTCTAAAGAAAATTTTCAAAGATAACTCGAATGTAATTGTAGAAATCGGTGGGAGATTTTATCCACTGTGGAAAAGGAATAAATTTTACTACATATTCGATGCTTATCAACATGGTTGTACCATCGGCCCAGCTGTTGTCCATATGGCTAGCACACCGAACATGCTTTGCTGTATTTTTCATTACAATGTTCTAGAGCTTTTAACTCCAACTGATTTCACTATCCATAACGTAATTATCATGGAAATCATAAGAAGGGGAACATATGAAGTATGCCTAGATCAACTAACGTCGGTTTATGAGCCAAATGTGGAAGAAACTTTGTCTTTAAACGAGTCAATCGAAGACATTCAGTGGACACTTGACCTAAAAGGAGACGAGTTTTACTGTCAAGAAGAGTTTCAGGATTTGGATTCTCCTGGGATATCAGCTACGCAGATTGTACCTGACTATGACGCTCTGAAGACTGCAGTTGAAGGAGGAGGTGTAGGAGCAGGTTTGGGTGACGATGACGAGAATGATGATGATGAGGATGGTGCAGGCGGTGCTGGTGGTGCTGGCGGTGCTGGAGGTGCTGGAGGTGCAGGCGGTGCTGGTGGTGCTGGTGGCGTCGGCGCAGATGGTGTCGGTGCTGATGGTGCTGGCGCTGGTGCTGCAGGTGGCGCTGGAGGCGCTGGAGGGGGTAAAGATGGTAAAGGCGGTGGCAAAGGTGGCAGCGGTAAAGATAGCGGCAAGGACGGTACAGACGGTGGCATGGATGGAAAGGGTGGTGGTAAAGACGGTAAGGGCGAGGGTGGTGGTAAAGATGGCAAAGATGGGGATGGCGATGGAAAAGCTGGTAAGGGTAGATACGGTAAGGGAGGCAAAGGAGATGGGGATGATGATGGCGATGATGATGGTGATGGTGATGGTGGTGGTAAAGGTAAAGGAAGAGGTGGTAGAGGCAAAGATGGAGCAAGAGCTGGTAGTAGAAGAGGAGGATCTGGAAGAAGGGGGGAAGATGGGGGAAGTGATGATTCCGACTGGAGCGAAGGAGGAGTATGTGGCAGTAGTTTAGCGAATTCTTATCCAGGATATTCATGCATTCCGCATAATATGGCCGTTGTCGGATCACAAAGTGGAAGTCCTGAAAGTATTAACAATTTATTAACAACAGGGTTGAAAATTTCTGATCGAGTTCTTTTAATGACGCCATGGGGGAATTACATTGTTTTTGAATTTCGACATAACTATTTACTTTATGATGGTTGCACTTGTAATGTAGATAGATTTCGCCATCTTGATTTAGGCAAAGGTACTGCCGGCCTTATATGCTATGAAAGTTTAGAAGCGCTAATTGAACAAATAATTGAGGGTAATAATGATGGATGTGATGATGAAAGTGACCATAGTCAAATGATTAGGGAAATTTTATGTAAATATGCAAATTAATCATGTATTTCATTTTTATTCATATTTTAGAAATGTAATATATTTTGTTATGTCCTAAATTATTTACAAAGATTTTCATTTCAAATATAAGAGTGGTACCAATCCCTAAATTAAATATATAGTCAATTGTAAGATCAAATCTACACATTGTTTTTTCGTAAAATAGATATTTTTTTAAGATTATACGCATCAGTGATTTTTTCCTAAATTTAGGGTACAGCGTGAACAATGCTGCTGATATCGCCGCAAATTTATCTCACGAACAAATTTTATTTAGCCAAAATTAACATAAGCCCGATAACTT
Organism: Thereva unica; assembly: GCA_949987705.1. NCBI lineage: Eukaryota > Metazoa > Arthropoda > Insecta > Diptera > Therevidae > Thereva > Thereva unica. The sequence goes on from OX465282.1 coordinate 61,140,731, forward strand.
GGGAAAAACTCGCTTTTGAGAAAGTCCCACTGAAAAATCTGCAATTGGGCCTAATCACTGACATATAATAATAATGGACTGCTCATCAGCAATTATTCCCATACAAACCGATGGCACCAAAAAGGTATAGTCGACTCGCTCATCCATAAGCCCCCAAACTGACAGAAGCACTCAGAAGTAAAATCAGATTGACAGAAATAAAATCAGGGTAAAATCAGTTAGAAAAAAATAGACGGGTATAGTGATGTTTATATCTTTTGCTCTTTTCCCCATAGACCCCCGGATTTTGACATACAGAATGTCAGTTGCTAAAACAGGCGTTAAGAACTTAAATCAGATACACATAAAATTTGCAAATTAATGAAAAAAAGGCATTTTAAAAGGTGAAAAAGTGAAAATAGTGTTTATTAATTTTTTGAAACAAAATATTTGTGTTGTTTTAGGGCCGGTTTCACAGTGCGAACTTAAGTTTTGCTTAAATTTAAGTAAATTGTCTCACTTAAGTATAACTTAAGTCAAATTCCGTTTCACAGTGCAATTTTTTCTTCTTCTTACTATTATATTTGTTTCTTACGGCGGCACTTCAATATTGTAAATTATGAACTTACAATAGCCGAACTTTACATGTAAAATTTTCTTTTAATCGCGTTTTCCTTGAAATGTACTGGAATCAACTGACATTTGAATTTTCTATGCATTCTGATTTAAGCAAAACTTAAGTCTAGAGAAATGCCTACTTAAGTTACACTTATGTATATTTTAAGTAGCGACTGTGAAACAGGCATCCATACTTAAGTATAACTTAAGTTAGTTTTTATACTTAAGTTCGCACTGTGAAACCGGCCCTTAATGTTTTAAGTACGTATTTAAAAAAATGTAAATTTCAAAAGTGATTCCGGTGTTTACATGGAGTGAAAAAAGGTTTGTAGCCGAAATTGGTGCCATGAAAAATTCCTCATGAGCAGTCCATTCTATATGTCAGTGGGCCTAATGGCCTAATTACAGGGCCTATCACTTTCCCAGACTTTCAAATATACCAGTTTTTTAGACAAAGCGCGCAGGGATAGTTTATGCGTTGACTTCATTTACGAATCCAAAAAAATTATACTAACACAAACTTAACTTTGTTCTCTGGGGCTCTCGAAAACTAACATTCGACATTCACATTAAAATTTACTGTCGTAGCACCAAAAAGAGGCATTCCTTCTCTTGCGCTCGCATGAAAAATTTCAAAACAGAAAAATTACAGTCAAATCTGGCCGTGTTCGCAAATGCAAGTTGCTCAAATATTGCATGTAGCACATCGTTCAGTATTGCAACTGAAAAAAGCCCCGCGTTCTGAAATGCAAGTACATTTGCAAATGATAGCAACCCATGCATGTATTTCAAAGTACTTGCTAGTTTGGATTCGCGAAGTAAAAAAACGAACTGTCAAATAAATTCAACTGGGCTGACAGTAGCTTTTTAAAAATGATGAAATGCGTTCATTTAAGCAACCATGAATAATTCGCAAATGACTAATCTGACTAGCAAGCGATTGCAAGGTTGCCTGCATGCAAGCAAACAAACCTTGCATTTACGAACACGGCCTCTGTTTCCGAATTTTTCAATTGCAGAGAAGGAGAAAAGTTTACTGGAAGGAGTTGCCTGAAAAGTTGACTGTGTAGAACCAGTTCAATGGAGAGAAACCAACAGCGGTAAGTCAGCACAGGGGCGGCGCTTCCATAGGTGTAAATGGTGCACTCGCACCGGGCGCCATTGAACGGGGCTGTTTCAGATATTTAGATTTTAAAAACATTTGCCAGAAGTTAGACAAATTCTTAAGAAGCTACACAAATTCTGTCCCCAGTACTTTCTCATGCAAGAAAATGCGGAGCAATTTGGCTTCCACTCGTACAGGAACTTACCCGAGATTTTTGCTTCGAGATTTTCACTCAAAAAGTGAAGAAAGAGAATAAAAAGAAAAATTTCCGAAGAATTTCTCTCATTCAACTGATGTTTTCTATTTTGAACATGAGATGTAAATACAGAATTAATCAGTGGAATGATGGAAACGAAACACAAAATAATGTTACGTTTTAACGGCTTAACGGATTCGTAGGATTAATTAAGGAATACACTTTTTAATTATCCAAACAAAACTTATTTATTACAAACCAAACACAATTTAAAAATAAACACAATTCTTAGAGTTCACTATAATCACTAGCAAATTTAATATTTCGCACTATTCAATTCTAATTATCGCTTTTTATTTCACTATAAATCACCACTTTTCACTTTGGAACACTTGTATCGCCTTTATAATCAAAACTGACTCGATAGCGGCTGCCAGGCGCTTTTATATAGGCAGCTCCACCTTTGTCTACTTTCTGGAACCTTCGTTTTCTGGTTCCTTGTGGTATGTTCTATGTTTCTTTTAGTTTCGACCAGCTTGAAGTTGTCTTCGCTTATAGCTCGTTAGTTTAGTACATAAATTCTTAATTCAGACAACAACCGAGAATCGTTGATTCATCCTCTCGACAAACAGATGGCGCATAATCATCACATTGCCCCCTTCTTAGGACTGTTCGTCCCGAACAGTTGTCCATCCTGGATCCGGCTGATGATATGGGCACAGCCTGTCTATGTGCACAATCTTCTTCTTTGCTTTGGGTCCTTGTTGAATCCTGTAGACCACATCGTTGATCCGTGTTAGGATTTTATAGGGCCCCTCCCACTGACGCTGAAGTTTCGGAGACTTGCCTTTCCGTCTTCGAGGGTTGAACAGCCAAACGAGGTCACCTTCCTGGAATCCGCTACAGTTTGCTCGGAGGTCGTACCTTGTTTTCATCCTGTCACTGGCTATCTTGAGATTCCTCCTTGCGAGCTGGTGGATATCTGCAAGTCTATCACGAAGTTCACCTGTATAACCGCCAGTAGATTCGTTGCTTTCCACAGGTGTCCCAAATTTCAAGTCGCTTGGCAGCCGGATTTGTCTTCCAAAAATCACACTAGAAGGGGTTTGTCCTGTGGAATTATGAACTGCTGTCCGATATGCCATTAGAAAAATAGGGATATAACTGTCCCAATCGCGCTGGTGCTCGCTAACGACTTTCCTTAAGTGCTCTAGCATCGTCCTGTTGAATCGTTCTACCATTCCATCAGATTGGGGATGAAGGGGCGTCGTCCTGGTCTTCTTCATTCCGAGTATCTTACATACTTCTTGAAAAACTTGAGATTCGAAATTTCTCCCTTGGTCAGAATGAAGCTCATGAGGAACACCAAATCTGCAGATCCAATTGTTCACTAATTCCTCTGCAACAGTGATTGCTTCCTGATTTGGAATGGCATATGCTTCGGGCCACTTACTGAAGTAGTCCATAACTACCAAAATGTAACGATTCCCTCGGTCTGATGCTGGAAAAGGTCCCGCCACATCGATTGCAATTCTTTCAAATGGGGCTCCCACGTTGTATTGCTGCATTTCTCCTTTTGTTTTTACTCGAGGGCCTTTGCTGCTGACACAAATTGTGCATTTACGGCACCAGTCTGTAACATCGTCCCGCATGTGAAGCCAATAGAATCTATCTCTTATTTTTGCCAAAGTTTTATTGACTCCCAGATGTCCTCCTGATGCGCCATTATGACACTCTTCGAGAATATCTCTTATTCTACTGCGAGGGACTAACACCTGCATTCGGTGAGAGGTACCGTCAGCGGTTTCCCATTTGCGCTTTAACACTCCTCGCTCGATGTGCAATGAATCCCATTGGGCCCAATAGCTCTTCAGGGTTTCGCTTCTCTCTGCAATATCCTTCCATTCAGGCTTCTCCTCGTATTCCTTCCATGCCAGAATCGAAGAAATATCTGGGTCGTCGCGTTGGGCGTCTCGGAGTCCCTGGTCGTCCCATCCTATCGTTGGCTCAACGGTCGTCCTTTGACACTTTTCCTCAATACGCCCACAATGTTTGCAATCTTTTACGCATGGTCGCCGGGAGAGTGCATCTGCATTTCCATGGTTTCTTCCCTTTCTGTGATCTATATTGAAGTCGTAGGACTGAAGTCTCTCTATCCATCTTGCCACTTGTCCTTCAGGGTTTTTGAATTGCATCAGCCATTTTAATGCTGCATGATCCGTTCGAAGGATGAACTTTTGCCCATAGAGATACTTGTGGAAGTGTTTAGTTGAGTCCACGATTGCCAATAGTTCCCGTCTTGTGACACAGTAATTCCGCTCCGATTTTGACAGCGCTCTACTGTAATAAGCTATGACATTTTCCTGTCCGTCGAAGTTTTGTGATAGCACTGCACCAATCCCGACATTACTCGCGTCTGTGTCCAATATGAATCTTTCGCCTGGCTTCGGGTATGTGAGTATTGGTGCCTGGCAAAGTCCTCGTTTTAGTGTGTTGAAACTTTCCTCGCACTTTTCTGTCCAGATAAATGGTTTTCCTTTTTCTGTCAGTTTATGTAATTCCTTAGCCTTGTCGGCAAAATTCCTGACGAAACGCCTATAATAGGTGGCAAGTCCCAAAAAGCTTCGAAGTTCATGTTTATCCTTCGGTGTGGGCCAATTCTTAACCGCTGTTATTTTCTCAGGATCTGTTTGAACTCCATTGGATGAAACCACATGTCCGAGATAGTTGACTTGGTCTCTGAACAGTACGCACTTTTTAGGGCTGAGTTTCAGTTGGGCTGTCCTCAACTTATGGAAAACCTCTCGTAGATTGCCCAGATGTTCCTCGAAACTTTTTCCAACGACGATGATATCGTCCAAATAAACCAGACAAGTCTTCCATGTCAGTCCTCGCAAGACGCATTCCATCAGTCGTTCGAATGTAGCTGGAGCATTACACAGTCCAAACGGCATGACTGTAAACTGCCACAGGCCGTTTCCTACAGAGAAGGCTGTCTTTTCTCGGTCCTCTGGGTGAATTTCGACTTGCCAGTAGCCGCTCTTAAGATCCAAGGTAGAAAACCATTTAGCTCCAGAGAGAGTATCCAGTGTATCATCGATACGAGGTAATGGGTAGCTGTCCTTTTTAGTGATATCGTTTAACCGCCGATAATCCACGCAAAATCTTGTACTGCCATCTTTCTTTCTGACTAGCACCACGGGAGACATCCAAGGGCTTTTCGACTCCTCTATAAGGCCTTGTCTTCTCATATCTTCAATCATACCGGCTGCCTCTTCCCGCTTGGCTAGTGGTAGTCTTCTCGGCGGTTGTTTAATTGGCTGGGCATCTTTGGTGTCGATCCTGTGTTGATCCATGTCCGTTTTCCCGAAGTCATCATCTCTCATGGCGAAGATATCACTGAAATCCTCTACTAATTTTCTTGCCTGGAGATACTGCTTTTGTTCAAGACAACTAGTTGAGAGCACTGCGTTTACTAATTTCGTGGCCTTTGGCTTTGGTTTTGGAACCGTTTCGTTGTTAGCGCACTCCACTAATGTAATCTGTTCTGCCGGTTCTCCTTTCCCCAAAACCGTATCCTTCTTCAATCGTACTTCTCGTTCGTTAGTGTTTAGCACTCTCACGAAAACCTCCTTCTTGTCGTCGATGCTCACCAGACATTTTCCAATTGCTATATTTTTGCTTTGTTCCGTTTTTTCTGGTTCTATAAGGTAAAATCGGTAGCTCCCGGGATCACCATCGACTATCGCTCGTACCAATTTCTCAGCACACGGAGGAAGCACGGTATCTTCACGAGCGACGACTTTAAGCTGCGAATAACAAATGGATCCTGTGGCCATTGGAATCTCCTTGTTGTCATATCTCAGTATTTCCTCTCCAATGTCCAGTAGAATTTTATGTGCTTTCATAAAGTCCAGACCGAGAATGCACTCGTCTGTTATATCAGCTACCAGGAACGAATGTGAAAATCCAATGTCAGCCAGAACCACATCCAACATAATTTCCCCGTGTAATCGTACTGGCTCTCCTGTTGCAGTTTTCAGTCTGTATTGGCGTGCGTCTCTCAGCCATTTATTGCCGACCATGTCAGCCCGGATAACAGATTTTGAAGCACCAGTGTCTACAGTTATTGTGCATTTTTCAGCTCCAATCTTTCCTTCGATGACCAGGCTGTTGCCACTGCGCTGCAGTTGTTTGATAGTGGTGATGATGACACCGGGGGCTTCGATTTCCCCGACTAACTCCCGCCCCATGGAGTTACAGTATCCCGCCATTAAATTATGACCGATCGCAATTCTGAAAATTTTTTATCTTTTAATGTGTACTGGCGACACCTGTAGTCCCATTTTCCTGGAAAAATGACTGTTTATGATTCTGTTGGGTAAAACCTGCATGTTTTACACACCAAATGGGGAATCCTAAATTACCGTTATTAAGAAAAAACCATGCCACACGGCAAAGGCTAGCATGGACTGCCTCAACTCCTTGGAATTGCAGGTTTTACCTTGGCCCGGCAATTCTCCTGATTGCAATCCTATCGAGAATTGTTGGGCCTACTTAAAATCGAAGGTGTACGCCAGGAGAAATAACACCATCGAGCAACTTAAGCAAAACATCCAAGATGTCTGGAAAAATGATGCAGGAATCAAGCAAATGATCCAACGTTGCATCAACAGCATGCCTCTAAGAATTAAGACTGTGGTAAAGGCCCCCCTTAGCCACAAAATATTAGAAAATTAATTAATTATTACTTATATAAACTAAGAACAATGTAAAAAATAAAATTATAAATAAATATGTGCAAAAAATCCAATTGAATTTGTTTAATTTGGAGGAAAACAGAAAAATCTCAAAATTTTCTAGTCGGTCATAATTTAATGGCGGGATACTGTAGTCTTTATTCGTTTCCCTGCTGCTGTCCGCGGGGAGACGCGGAGTCATTGTTTTCGGCCTCCCTCTGGTCACCTTTCTTCCGATGTCCGCATTTTTCACAGCAAGTTCCGCCACTCCTATTTTCGGGAGACTCTGCTCTCCTTCGCTTTTTGCAATTCCTTTGCAAATGACCCGGTTCACTACAGTTCCAGCATCGGAGTCGACCGCGTACTTCTGTTGCATTCATTCTGTTGCAACTATCCTCTGTTGTGTGGATCTCTCTGAGGCGGACTGCACTTCTTGATGCTTGCCTCGCTGCCTCGTATGCCAGAGCATATGCCAAAACTTCTGCGGTATTCTTCTTTCCGGCCAATCTGGCTGCCTGTTGTAGATCCCGGTCGGCAAAAGAGTTAAGAAAAGCCTCTCTTGCTACTTCGTTGATGTAGTCTTGGCCGAAGCTAGGATAAGCCAGATGCACTAACCTCTCGATATCGGCGCATAGTTGTTGTAAAGTTTCTCCTGGCTTTTGAAGTCGATTGCGAAGTTGAAGTCGATAAACCTCTTGCATGTGTTGATCACCGTAACGCATTTCCAGAACCCGTAGCTGTTGCGATGTTCTGCTGGTATTGACTGCAATATTTCTGCTGCTGTGCCCCTTAGTGACAACGTTAAGGCGGTTGCTTTCTCCTCCTCAGTCCAGAAATTGCCTGCTGCTGCTGCTTCGAATTGGAGCTTATAAGTAGACCATGGGCTTTGCCCGTCGAAAGTTGGAGGCTGCAGTTTCCTAACTCCGATGACTTCGTGAGATGCCGTCGCTGGGTGGTGAATCTTTACCCTTTCTAGCTCGGCCCTGACCGATTCTAGCTCAATCTTCAACTTTTCATCATTTTCCCTCATGGAATTTTCGAGCTTTTCCAGATCATTCTCTACATTTGCTTTAATAGAAGATTCGAGATTTTCCAGATCATTCCTCACATTTGCCTTGATGGAAGATTCGAGATTTTCCAGATCATTCCTTACATTTTCTTTCATGTTATCTAGCTTGTTGTCGACAGAAAGGGAGAATGATTCGATTTTCTGCTCCAGTTGGTTCTTCTGCTCTTCCATAGACTCTTTGAGTTCTGCTAACGAGCGTTCATGAGCTACTGCTAACAATTTCTGTTCATCCTTTAACGCCAACACTTCCGCCTTGATTTCTATAGTTGAACGTTCTTGTAATTCCTTCATATCTGCCTTCATCTCCGCTGATGCACGCTCTTGTGCCTCTTTCATCACCATCAATGTCTTAAAAAGTTCTGCCATACTCACTGTCGATTCTTCTGGATCTGCATCTACCTCGGGTTCAAACATGTAGGTTTCAGGATCCTTCCCTTCGTTCACCATAGCTTCTCGAAGCAGGGCGATTAGGGAACTTTTAGCCCCCACCGTTGACAACGAGCGTTTACTTAATTCTTTTTTTAACTCTACAGTGCGCAAATCCACTAGCTTTCGACCCATTTTATTAATAAGTCCTTATTTCTCACGCACAAAATTTAAATTCCAATCACAATTATTGTTCAAGTTCACTTATTTCACTTATCTCTTAATTAATCCCACTTCTGACACCAATTGTTACGTTTTAATTAAGGAATACACTTTTTAATTATCCAAACAAAACTTATTTATTACAAACCAAACACAATTTAAAAATAAACACAATTCTTAGAGTTCACTATAATCACTAGCAAATTTAATATTTCGCACTATTCAATTCTAATTATCGCTTTTTATTTCACTATAAATCACCACTTTTCACTTTGGAACACTTGTATCGCCTTTATAATCAAAACTGACTCGATAGCGGCTGCCAGGCGCTTTTATATAGGCAGCTCCACCTTTGTCTACTTTCTGGAACCTTCGTTTTCTGGTTCCTTGTGGTATGTTCTATGTTTCTTTTAGTTTCGACCAGCTTGAAGTTGTCTTCGCTTATAGCTCGTTAGTTTAGTACATAAATTCTTAATTCAGACAACAACCGAGAATCGTTGATTCATCCTCTCGACAAACAGATGGCGCATAATCATCACAATAATTTAATTTTCACTACGCTGGAGCATGTTTTGAAAGTTTTGTAAAATGAATCATATTAATTCACACAAAGGGAAAATTGTTCCGATATTTCTGTAGTGAGTTTCAAAAAAACCCAGGTTCATATCCAAAACAAACAAAAATGGAATTCCCCATTTAAAAAAAGGAAATTTAATCCAAGGTATTACAGTAATGGTAACAGGGAATAGGGCTGAATTAGTTAATAAATTTTGGATGGTTTATTCAATTTAAAAAAACTGCATCTTGTGTTTTTTTGTTGTTGTAAATTTTGCAAAATTAAAGGTAAGTAGTTCACTTTATAGCCCTTAATATAATGACTGGAGTCATATCTATCGTGGAAAGGACAAAAGACAAAAGCTCGATTCGAGAAAAATGCGATAAAAGTTTTCAACTACCTCTTTAAGGATAAAGGATTCTTTTGCGCGGCAGATATGGGTAGACTAGTAAAATAAATAGGCAGAGTATAAAACTTGTCGCGTAAATTAGGGCGAAGCAGTCCTGGCGCATGCGGATGACATTGCTATCATCGCAAAAGGAAAATTTACTAAGTTCTCTGCTATCTCATGGAGGCGCCTCTGCGAACCCTTGGAAACTGGGCTGCCACCTGAAGACTCAGCGTCAACCCAGAAAAAACGTAATTACTCCTACATGACAAACTTGGTTGCCAACAAAGTTGGCAGCATTTGGTGTTGATATCAGAATTGAAAGTGTGTGGCTTGGTTAACAACTAAAATTGAAGTTTGGCGACGCACAGTGGGCTGAAACGGCGAAAACGTGGCCATAATTCAAAAAATGAAGTTTTTTTCCCGGGGTTTTCAGTCTCGGAAATACTTGTAGTGGTACCCCTAGCATCTGAAAAGACCATTAATAGGGGTCCGCCACAGCTACCCAGTTCAGGAATTCATTCCTTTTGTGAGCTTCGAGCGCGTCGCTTCATCAGTTGTCGCGCCGAAAACAACACGTCTTATTTACACGCGGATAAAAACTCGTAGAGTGTAGATATTTTAGTTCTGCAAAATGGATTCTCCTCCTCAAAGTAAGTAGAAAAAATATATGTTAGTCATTTTGAACGTTCTTATTACGTGCATTAGCAAAGATGCATACAAAGCGATCGTAATTTTATTAATTTCATTTTCGGCATTGGTACATAAAAAGACATAAAGTTATGTCGTTAGCAGCTGTTAGCTTTGGTATTACGACTAAATTGTTTATTGAACATTTCTGCAACGGTATACAAAGAATTGGCTGCATCCGTCTGCATTTGTACAATTTATAATACTTTCATAAATTTAAATAGCGTTTTTTTACTTATGCTTCCTATTGGACAAATGTCGGAAGAAGCGCAAGAATCTTGTAATAAGTATATTAAAAAATTTAGAGAAGATTTTGCGAGAAAATGCGACAGAAAAAAAATATTGAAGACGTTTTTAAAAGATTGTTAATATCATCGGACCCAATTATTTCTACTTTGCAAAAAACTCCAGCGAAAAGAAAACATCCATTATCGAGACACGCAATAGAACTACTTGATGAAGTTCAATTGAAAGTTTTGTTCGGGATGAATGTATGGAAAGCGATGACAGCGATACCCATGTTTCAGATTCTGATAGCGATTAAGGTATTTTGTAATATTCTTTTAATAAAATTTAATTTTTTCAAAAATATTTTGAATTATTCGTAATCAGTGATCTCATAAACCCCCGCACAACAAAATTTGTTCACATATGACAATTATTGACGACTTTTGGGGTATTTTTTTGAATTTTGGCAGCCGCCATTTTGTTTTTTTTGGAAATTCCGATTTCGGATTCATAATCAGCGACCTCCAAAACCTCCATACACAAATTTTCATTGAAATCGATTACGATCACTGTGCGACGGTTGGAATGAAATCAAAAAATTTTGATTTTTATGCCTAATCTCCAATGAGAAAACCAACCACGTACCAGTTGGCTGAATTAGCTTACAAAATGTGTTCACACACATTTCTATCACTGTAGATGTGAATTGTCAGAAATGTCTGTTATGTTATTATTATTACTAGATTAGACTTTTCTGTTGACAAATTTTTTGGCGGGATATTGCAAATACAATTAACGTCATTTATGTGAAATGTCAGTTCCAATTAATTGACATTTTCACGATTTTATTTGTCATTTTTGACTTGATTTTTGAAATTTTTTGTACTAAATTGTTGCTGAATTTCATCTGGCAACTCAAATGGTTTAACTAACACATACGGAAAGTTAACCCATGTCGACCAAAACACGAGCGAGACAGATAATTCAATTTACAATGAGAGGGAATAGGAAGCAGCACTTTGGTTGGTTGGTTCGTGGTTGGTTTTGCCATTGGAGATTAGGCAATATTAGCGGCCTACACACGACAAACTTGGTTGCCAACCTGTTTGGCAGCATTTGATGTTTGTGTTAAGGCTGTATCAGAACCTCAAAATTGGCAGCGTGCAGCAAATTAGGACATGAGATGAACATGTAGCACGCTGCTCTGGTGCTGCTTTGCTTGTCATTTTAGCAGTCTCAGCCAATAGAAACACTTGTGATTGCAGCGCTGCATGAGGTTCTGAATGAGCCTTTAGAATTGAAAGTGCGTGGATTGGTTGACAACTTTAAATTGAAGTTGGTCAAGCGGTTGCAATGAAACCAAAAATTTTTGATTTTGAGTAGAAGTTGGCAACCATGTTGTATGTGTGTAGTAATGTTGTGAACTTAGCAGGCGAACATTATTTGGAATAATTTTTTGTACTGTGCACTTCGTGGATTTGTTGAGAATTGTAAAGTGAAAATTACAGAAAATAACGAATTCTGGAGAGAGTTTTTCCAAATATATAAACAATTACCGGAGCTATGGAAAGTAAAATCGAATGTTTTTAAAGACAAATATTTAGAAAAAGTGGCTTGGGAAAAACTTCTTGAAAAATATAAAGAATTCGAACCAAACGCAGGTGTAGAAAGTGTAAAAAACAAAATAAACAACATTCGCACCTGCTTTCGGACAGAATTAAAAAAAGTTATGCAGATAACAGGCAGCTAATGTTATTATTGTAGTCTTCTGTGGACTAAGATTTAACTTGTTTAATAAAACTCGAAAAGGTGATGAAAGAATGCCAAAAGCATTCTCAACAATCCTTCGTGCACGAGATAGTCTATAGTTAAATACAAGTTCTTCGTTTAATAGATTATGGCTTCATCAAATTTTTTCGAGGGGAAACGCATCGTCACCTACGCAAAAAGTTTTTTAAGTCATCAGATTTATATGAGAAAAATGCAGTCTTCATATGCCAGTCTTTACACCATATTCTCTTTTTTTAACTAAGTACTTTTATTTCATCTTCTAAGCACTCGTCAATAATTATATATGTAAACAATTCAACACTCATTTTTAAAAAAATAATATCGAATTAAAATGCCTAATTAACTTCCAAGTTAACACCATTAAATTTTAAACGGAAATGATGGTTGCACGAATGTTGGCTATCGAGTTGGAGTGTCTGTACATTTCATGATGCCAACTTGGTTGTCAACCAAGTTTGTCGTCTGTAGGCCGCTTTAAAAGTTGGCAACCATGTTGAATGTTTGTAGTGGTGTTGAGAGCTTAGACAGCGAACATCACGAAATAGTAATTTGAGCAGTGCACTTCGTAAAAGTTTGCACGGATCTTGGCAATATTAGTTGTATTATATACATATTTCATGATACCAACTTGGTTGTCAACCAAGTTTGTCGTGTGAAGGATGCTTTAGGCTCAAATTTAGCAACAGCGCCAAATATCTAAGAAAATGGCTGCTTTCGGTATCGTCAAATGATCGTCAATCAACTGCGTTGGCTGCAAAAATGACTGAGGCAGTTTGCAGAAGTGACTAGTTTTACTGCGAATTTGATGATTCCGACCACCTGACATTAAAATGATTGCAAGATGGCGGTGAGAATGTGCATTGCCGAACGTTTGGCAATAGTCAATTTGCATTTCCAAACTTTTGATTATCATCAATTGCAATACCGAACGAATGACTAACGTCCACTGCTCTGCAAATGACGTTCCCGAACGCAGCCTAATTCTGGCCAAGAAGCTCTTCTGGAATGAAAATACATAAGAACGTATTAAAAAAGCGAACATAGCAATAAATCCACTGGGAAGAAGTGAGACATAGGCTGCTTTCGGTATCGTCAAATGATCGTCAATTAACTGTGTCAGCTGCAAAAATGACTGATGCCGTTTGCAGAAGTGACTAGTTTTACTGCGAATTTGATGATTTCGACCACTTGACATTACAACGATTGCAAGATGGCAATGCGGATGTGCATTGCCGTACGTTTGGCAATAGTCAGTTTGCATTTCCGAACTCTTGATTATCATCAATTGCAATACCGAACGAATGACTATCGTCTACTGCTCTGCAAATGTCGTTTCCAAACATAGCCATAATACGATGAATCCACATTACTGGTTTCAAACCGGGATCCTGCAAAAGCACTTCTTCAGATTTTAACCCACTTTGGATTAAAATCATCATCCGAAACCACGTCATATTTTTTTGCTTCTTATACAGAAGCCCTAACATAAGTAACGAAGCCTCCACTTCATAATTTGATACTATTTCCGAACAAATCTCGGGATTTTTATCGTCCAATCCTGAGTGTGAAATCATCGTTGTGGGTAATTTCAATGTTCTCAATGTAAACTGGCTGACTTACTCAAATGGCACCAGTGCTTCTGGCAAGGACGTCGAGCTCTTTGCAGACTTCAATAACTTGCATCAAATTGTGTATCATCCCAGAAGCGTCCCTGATGTTGCTGATCAAGGAGGATATCTCCTTGATCTTTTCCTTACTCATCCAGCACGATATACCGTCACAGTTGATTCACCTCTCGGCAATTCGGACCACTGGTTAGTTAGCGCTAGCTTCCCATTCAAATTCCCCACCCCTCCCAAACCAGTCAGAAGAACTGTATGGCATTATTGGAAGGCCAATTGGCTGGGGCTTACTAATTTTTTCCAATCTACTGACTGGAACCAGTGTTTCCGTAATAAAAACGTCAACTCTGCCGCTATCCGTATCACTAGAATCATACAGGCAGGAATGCATTTGTTCATTCCTCATTCTACTAAATCTGTGAAGGCTAGGCCCAACAGATTGTTTAATCAGGAGTGTATGAATGCAATCAGAAATAAAGAAGCCGCCTTTCGAGCTTACAAGAGCTTCCCGAGTGAATCGCTCCGTGCAGAGTATATAAAACTGAGAAATTCTTGTAAAGTCACCATAAGGAATGTCAAAAATTTATTTGACAGCAAGTTGAGAAGTAAACTCCTTAATGTAACCTCTGGTAGCAAAAACTTCTGGTCCTTGGTAAGTTCCATCAAGAAGAATTTCACCACCTCCACAACTCCTTCATTCATCCACGATGAAAAGGTGATAACAGACAGAAAATCCAAGGCCGATTTATTAGCATCTCTGTTTGCTTCAAATTCTTCTCTACCCCAAAATGATACGCTACCCCCGGTCCTCGAGCACAGCGCTCATTTAATGGACAGGGTTTTCTTCAGGACTCATGAGGTGTACAGGTGCCTCAAGGAGCTCGATGTCAACTAATCCACTGGACCCGATAATATACCCCCTATCGTCTTAAAACAATGCGCCTCACCTTTGGCTAAACCTCTGCGCAAACTTTTTGCCCTATCATACTCTTCCGGAGTTTATCCAGACTCTTGGAAACTTGCTCATGTGCAGCCAATACCGAAAAAATGGTTACTCCAGCCTTCCCTCCAACTACCGCCCAATAGCAATCACTTCTATCCTCTCCAAAACCATAGAGACGATAATTAACAAAAAGCTTATGGGATATCTAGAATCCAACCAACTTATAAACGACAAACAATGCGGCTTCCGACAAATTTTTTCCCGCAACACAAGACTAGCCAACTCGGCTCACCCGCATACGCTGCAGCCCTCCTCTTCGCGCACATTACGTTTTAGTAGTTCGTTTATAAATAGAACAACTCGATTGTGGAACTCCCTTCCGCAGTCGGTGTTTCCGAACTCATATAATATCTTAGAGTTTAAACGCAAGGCTCATCGACATCTACTCACGCACCCTCCAGACCCCTAACCTATCCTTCCTCCTCTATCCTTCAAATCAAGCTTACTACTAGACACTGACCATGACTTGAACGACATGACAGACATGTAGTAGGTACAAAGGGTGATTCCTAAGCTTGTATTTACCACATAAAAAAAAAAAAAAAAAAAAAAAAAAAACTGGTGATCTTTTAGTTTGCCTTACAGAACACCTCAACCGAAGTTTGCATGGATCTGGTGAATCTAGTTTGGTTGCTTTGGATATCTCCAAGGCTTTTGATAGAGTATGGCACTCAGCCTTGTTAGCTAAACTCCAAGCTATTGAAATTGACTTGCTTCTCTATAAGTGGGTTGAGAGTTTCCTTTCCGGCCGTTCAATTAAGGTAATTTTGGATGGCGTCAAATCTGAATCTCACCCCATCTCTGCGGGGGTCAATTTTATCTCCGGGCCTATTTCTTATCTTTATAAATGACCTACTTTCCAGTCCACTCCCTCCAATCCACTTCTCAGCTTCGCTGACGACAGTACCTACTCTACGTTACTCGTACAGCTTCGATACAAGACAGACACAAGCCAGATCCTGTCTTGATGATCGTGAACTAATGTTCAACTCTATTAAAAAAGACATCAAACTAATTCTAGCTTGGGGAGAGAAGAATCGTGTCGAATTCAACCCCTCCAAAACCAAGTACTGTCTTATCTCAAAAAAGAAGTTCAACACCTCACCATCCTTGACAGTGGATGACGTTGAACTAAAGGCCGACCCATCCCTCCACATCTTAGGCGTGACATTAGCCAAAGACTTGCGTTGGAATGATCACATATCCCAAATCGCCAAACAAGCATCCCAGTGTTTGGGATTTCTTAAGAGGTGCAAGTTCCTCCTCCAGCCATCGGCCCGTGCTGTTATTTATAAATCCTACATTCGGCCTCTTCTCGAATATAACTCTCTCGTTTGGGGCGGCGCTCCAATAACCACCTTGGCATGGTTAGATAAGGTCCAAAAAAGGGCCCTTAAGTTAATTAATGACGATACCGCTTGCTCCACCATCGACCCCCTGAGCCACCGTAGGAATGTAGCAGCACTGACAAAATTTTATCGCTACTATCATAGTGACTGTTCCTCCGAGTTAAACGCTCTTTTGCCTCCATGGCAATCTTATACCCGCAACACCAGATTAGCCCACTCGTCCCATTCCCTGCTCCTGCAACTCCCCCTTTCACGCACTCAACAAGATATGAATTCGTTTGTTAATAGAACAACTAGACTGTGGAATAATCTCTCGCAGTCGGTATTTCTGAGCTCCTACAGCATCCAAGAGTTCAAACGCGGGGTTCATCGCCACCTTCTTCAATACCCCCCCGTACCTTCATAATCCCTAACCTATTCCACCCACCCTCCCCCGTACTAAGCTTACTGCTAGACATTGCACCATGACGTGACAAATGAGTGACGGACTAGTAGTACAAAGGGTGACTCCTGAGCTTAGAACTACCACTTAAAAAAAAAAATACTACATGAGTCAGAAACTCGTGAACTTTTCATTTGTTTGAAATGTAGGATTAAGGAACATAGGTTATTGGTTGCCTCGACGTTAAATTATAATTATGTATCTGCATAATCCGATGAGAAAACATATTGTAGATTGGAAACGGTTGGGCTTCAGTATCCACATATGATGTTTCTGTTTCTGTTCCTACGGACGGGGACACCAATGTCGATTTCCTTTCAGTGCAGCTGAAGAAACAACGCTCAAACAGAACCAATCCGACCCGTCCGTTTTTAAAAGTTGGAAATTTGACATTTCAATAAACTCCATGAAAAATTAAGAAATGTAGAATCAAAACAACAGTATGAAATTATGTTAACAGAAAAGCTTGAGCAAATAACAAGGAGTCTGGAAATGGAAACTGACCTGAACCTGATGTGGAACTCTATAAAAGAAAAAAATATAGAAACAAACAACTGTGTATTAGGCACAGAAGGAGACATTGGTTTGATAATCAATGCAAGAGTAGCATTGAAATAAAACTAGTGGGATGTTGTGCCTAGAGACTAGCCACTAATTACGCTTTTTCATGGTATTCTTTCTGTTGAATAACACTTCAGACTGGATGACAATATATTAAGTGGAGATTGTGAAGATTCACGAAAACAATCCAACAAGGACGTAGGGCCGTATTTTAATGTAGCTACATATACCTCTACTGTAAGTGTACGTCCGATGCCTTAGCATAAAGTTTTTCCGGTCGTTAGTTAGATGGCCAACCAGTCAGTTCAGTTTTTACGCATCGAGCACAAACGCTTGCAGTTTCGGCTATTTTCTGCCCAAAACAATTACTCAAAAATTATGGAAAAACAAAATAATGACCTCGATTCCCAGATCCGGCGGCTCGGAAGTGAGTGCGGATTTGACACTTTGCGATCCCATTACTCCAAACGCTATACTTGTAGGAATGTGGCAATAAACATACATATTTATTCATGCTTACGTAAAAAGGTACATTCCAATGCTAGATATGTATAAAGTTTCGAAGGAAGTAAACAACTGAATTATGACAACAGATTTTCTATTATTTATGAAATGTATTTTGTATATTTTATGGAAATTGATAATCACAGTTAAAAACGAAGAGTAATGTAATATTGCCATAGATGGTGTTCACTATTCTTTGTCATAGATGGGGTGCAATTAAAATATATCAATTCTTTCAAATTCTTGGCGGGTAATTATTGTATAATTCTTTCAGCAGCATCTCCATGAAAGATGCGTTAGTTTTCCAAGTTATTTGTTTGAATGTTTTCGCGATTCTTCACAATCTCCACTTAATATATTGTCATCCAGTGCCAGTCTGAAGTGTTATTCAATAGAAAGAATACCAAGAAAAAGCGTAATTAGTGGCTAATCTCTAGGCACAACATACCACTTTTGTTTTGTTATTCTGAAGGGATACATACAAATTTAGTTAATAAAAACTTAAAAATATGCTTTTAAACAAAGGGCTGCAAAAATTTTTAGATCATTTGTAAAATTTTTGTAAAATATTAAAAATTCTGAGAAAAATCACTTCCTTATATTGATGGACTATAAGGACGGTCTTAAATACTTTGTTCGTGCAATTAAATTTATAAATTTTCATTCATTTCAGTAAGCGTTTATATGCCCTGGTAAAAATTAGATATCTACTTTTCGTTTTAAACCTACCAAATGTTTCGTTTAAATCATACATATTTTTTGTGACAAATCCACAGCGAAGTTCGATAAAACTGAATTGTTGTTTTGGTCTACAGCACCACCTACATGACTATAAACTATAATAAAATGAACAGCATATAAAATATGCATATAAACAAATAAATACTTTATATTATTTCCGCGAAATTTCTTAATGCTTTATAAAGCCGCCGAAGGGCCATAAAAACTCAAGAAAATGATTTTTTTGCACTTTTAATTAAATAAATGTTTTTGTTTTCCTGAGTATCATTATTAAATAATATAATTTAGTGAGAAATATAATCAAAACATGTTACACCGAAGTAAAAAAAAATTGTATTTCACCATTTTGCGGCCGGGGATTGAACTTGGTTCCCCTGGGATAGGACTCCAGCGCCTTACCTCTAGGCTACCGATATATGGACTTTATTAGAAATCTCTTTTTTGTTGTTTAAGTATACTTCTGGTTGAAATTTCCAGACCATTTTCTCAGTTTTTGGTCTTTTGACCAAGAGTTACATTTTGAGATATGGCCCAAGTCTGTAGCGACAGTACTTTCAGAGATGAAAGTAGGCTTCAGACGGACAGACAGACAGACAGAGCCTCTGTATAAGCTTTTTTTTTAAAAGCTAAAACCATGCAAGACAGGTGTACCTAACAAGAATGACTAGAGGAAACCATGAGAAATATGTAGCAGCACGAAGAGACACGAATAAGTTATTAAGAAAGAAAAAACGTGATTACTTCAGAATTAGAATAAGTGCGATCAAGCAAAGCTACAGTAATAAAGACACTAGAAGTTTCTACAAAGAAGTCAACATGATTAAGAAAGGATACAAACCCACCTGCACCATGATAAGAAGAGAAGATGGTACTATAGCTAGTAGTATCGATGACATACTCGAGGTGTAGGAGAAATACTTTAGAGACTTCTTCAAAGAGAATATAAGCCTAACACAGGGAGCAGCGGAAAACCGTAATCCAGATGACCCAGAAAACGATACGCCAGAGCCTACAATGGAGGAAGTGGAAAATGCCATAGCGAAACTAAAAAATCACAAAGCTCCAGGTGCAGATGGCATACCCACGGAAATCTTAAAAAATGGTGGGGAGAAGTTAAGCCAGGCCTTACATAGTCTAATCATAAAACTATGGAGAAGCAGCAAGATGCCAGAAGAATGGCTTTTGGGCACAATAGTCCCAGTCCATAAAAAGATGAATTGATGAGCTGCAAAAACTACAGGCCAATATCTCTTCTGAACACAGCTTACAAAGTGTTTTCACATATTTTATTTAATAGACTGAAACCACATTTGGAAGATAAAGTAGGTGATTACCAAGCAGGATTTAGAACGAACTGATCGACAACAGACCAGATTTTCATAATGAGACAAATTCTTGAAAAATGCTGGGAAGAAAACATTGATATACATCTTCTTTTTATAGACTATAAAAATGCTTACGATCTGCTAAATAAAAGAGAGTTGTGGAATAAGATGAGTGAAATGGGTTTTCCCAGAAAATTAATAGATCTCTGCAGGATGACGACCAATAATTGTGAAACACAAGTGAGAATACGAGGTTGTAACTCAACCAATTTTCCTCAAAAATCGGGTCTACGACAATTGGACGCAAAGCACAAGAGGTAAAGGAAACCTTTTTCAATATTGTAGAAAGCTCAGCAAAGTTCAATCTACGAGTAAATGACACAAAAACAAAATATATGATCGTATCAAAACAAGGACGAAGTATCAGCCTTGGCGATCATATTGTGGAAATTGTAGAAAACTTTATCTACTTAGGGACAATGCTTACTGCACAAAACCATATAAAGGACGACATTCATAGACGCATCGTAGCCGCGTAAACCTATTTCGCACTATTCCCGGTCTTTAAAAACAAAGAAATTTCAAGACAATGCAAAATCAGACTATACAAAACGTTAATCCGCCCAGTTCTATGCTATGGGTCTGAGGCTTGGACATTGACCCAACAAACAGAAAACCACTTTAAAATCTTCGAAAGGAAGATCTTAAGAAGAATATTTGGTGCTGTAAGGGTTAACCAAAACGAATGGCGCATTAGGACAAATGAGGAACTTCAACAAATGTATGACGAAATAAACATATCTACATATGTACATAAGATTGAACAGACTGCGATGGCTTATACACGTTCTACGGGCTCCAGAAGAAAGAATGCTAGCCAGGATTTTTAGAGCCCCCGCACACTACAGACTTTCCATCGGCCGATAGTTTAGTCGGGCTCTTAATCAGTATTAACATGTATGCAAGTGCGCATATTACAACGATTCAGAATCGGCCGATAAATAAGTTTGATGGGCTACCCGATTGCCTTCAAACTATAATGTCGGCAAACTATCGGCCAACTCCTTAATCAGTATGGAGCTCTTCCACGCGCGCACATTAGCCGATTGTTTAGTCGGCTAATTCGGCCGATAGTTCACTTCGCTTCATAATTTTGCGTTGGATGGTTGTGGTTATTTTCATGATGGCATCGCTACTTGTCGAAACGTCTGTAATTAATTTAATAGAGGAAGTTGAGAAAGGGCCGCGTTGTTTAAAAAAAACTTAAAGGAGTATTCTGATGTGAACCGGAAAAAAATTATGGGAGGAAGTCTGTGAAGCAGTTGTGCCTTATTGGAATCAGCTTAGTGCCGAGGATAAAACAAAACAAGGTACGTATCAAGACATGTTTATTTTTATTTAGTTAGCTACTTGCTAGCTAACTAGCCAATCCTTCGAGAACAGTCGGCCGACAGTCGGTCTAGTCTGCGCACTCACCACCAGCCCGAAGGTTTAGTTGGTCCAGTGTGCGCGCTTACAAGTCCAACCCGACCAAACTATCGGCCGATGGAAAGTCTGTAGTTTGCGGGGCCTCTTAATGGAAGACCATCTGGAAGAAGAAGAGTAGGACGACCTAAGAAATAGGTGGATGGATGATTTGCTAGAAGATATACGAAAACTTCGTACATCAAACTGGAGAGAGCTACAAGACGTAGAGAAGACTGGAAGAGGAGACTTCAAGAGGCCCGAGTTCTGCAAGGACTGTAGCGCCATTTAAGAAGAAGAATAAACTCCATAAGACGAACGGAACACTAGCCACAATCAAGCAGACGGAACGTCAAAAAGAACAAAGAAAAAAAACGTGCGGAGCGGACGGAACGGATTAGTCTTAGAATTGGTGATTAAAAAAAAGCAAACTCAAGATTATTTATCAAGAGCAAGCTCATGTTCATCAGACACTGATTCCTTAATCAAAATAGAAATAGCTCTTTACAAAAAAGAAAATATCTTGATGACCTACAGCAATTTAAAAAACATTCCTCCAAGTGTAGAGTCAGAGAGAGTTTACTCTGCACTTATTTAATCATTTGCGCTCAACATTGAGTGACAAGATTTCAGAACAGACACATTTGCTGTGTTTTTTTAATCTGTTCCAGGACAGAACAGAACAGCTTCCATTCAAACTCTTGTCCCCGATAATTATCAAGAACACTATCCAGCACAAAGGGAAATTTTAATTTCCCTCTTCTCAACATATGTTTTCTAAGCTTTAATTGGCATTGACCACTGACATATAATAATGGACTGCTCATCTGAAATTATTCCATACAAATCGATGGCACCCAAAAGTATAGTTGTCGCACTCATCCATAGACCCCCAAACTGACAGAAGCACTCAGAAGTAAAATCAGACCTGATTTTATATTTTCCCTTTTGCACTAGTGATGTTTATATCTTTTGCTCTTTTCCCCATAGACCCCCGGATTTTGATATACAGAATGTCAGTTGCTAAAACAGGCGTTAAGAACTTAAATCAGATACACATAAAATTTGGAAATTAATTAAAAAAAAGGCATTTTAAAAGGTGAAAAAGTGAAAATAGTGTTTATTAATTTTTTTAAACAAAATATTTGTGTTATTTTAATGTTTTAAGTACGTATTTAAAGAAATGTAAATTTCAAAAGTGATTCCGGTGTTTACATGGAGTGAAAAAAGGTTTGTAGCCTATGGAACAAATTGGTGCCATGAAAAATTCCTCATGAGCTGTCCATTCTATATGTCAGTGAGAAAGTCCCTTGCCGTTTTTTTAATGTTCCAGGACAGAACAAAACAGAACAGATTAAAAAAACACAGCAATTGTTGTTTTTGCATCAGAATGCATAGAAAATTCAAACGTCAGTTGATTCCGGTACAATACAAGGAAAACGCGATAAAAAAGAAATTTTATATGTAAAGTTCGGCTAGTGTACTAGTTCATAATTTACAATATTGAAGTGCCGCCGTAAGAAAAAAAAAATATAATAGTAAGAAGAAGAAAAAATTGCACTGTGAAACCGAATTCCGAAAGGAGATCAACTCGTTTATGAGAACTATAGGGGTATTACCCTCCTCAACTCAGCGTATAAAGTACTGTCCACTATTTTATACAAAAAACTTCTACCCATCGCAGAAGGCATAATAGGTAGTTATCAATGTGGCTTTCGACCAGGTAGGTCCACTACAAACCATATTTCCACTCTGAGAAGAATTTTTGGAAAAATCATGGGAGTTCAACATCAATATTCACGTACTGTTTATAGACTTCAAGCAAGCATATGACAGCGTCAAGCGTGAGGAGTTATTTAAAGCTATGGAGTGCTTCCAATTTCCAAAACACCTAATCGAAGTAACAAAAGCTACAATCGAGGTAGTACGATGCAGAGTACGAGTTGAACGAGACCTCTCAGATAGTTTCACATCACAGAGAGGCCTGAGACAAGGTGACGCGCTGTCATGCCTCCTATTTAACATAGTGTTGGAGAAGGTGGTGAGAGACGATGGGGTAGAAACAACGGGATCCATCTTTAACAAGTCAACACAAACGATGGCTTATGCTGATGATGTCGCTCTAATAGGTAGGTCGTTTGCGAGTGTGAAAGAAACCTTCATCAAACTGGAAGCAGCTGCGAAAAAGATGGGATTGCTCATCAACGAAGCAAAAACTAAGTATCTTTGTACTTCAAAAAGATACGTAACTTCAAGGCAAAATATCACCATAGATGCATATAAATAGAAACCGTTAAAGAATTTACGTATCTTGGAACCGTATTGCAAGCTGACAGTGGTGAGACAACGGAGATCAGAAGGAGAATAAACGCTATTTTGGACTTCGACAACATCTTACATCACGCATTTTGTCCTCTTGCCATCAACACATGAGACATGAAGTGTAAACTATATACCACGCTAATCAAGCCCGTTCTGATGTTTGAATCAGAGGCATGGACTTTGAAAGTGGCTGATGAAACTCTTCTAGGCACTTTTGAAAGAAAAATTCTACGTACAATATTTGGCGGTGTCTGCGAAAACGGTGAATGGAGAAGGAGATATAATCACGAATTATACCAACTGTACCGGGGACCCGACATTGTCAAAAGTATAAAATTAAGTAGATTGCGATGGGTGGCACACGTACAAAGGCTTGACGATAGCGACCCCGCAAAAATAGCGTTGAATCGAATTCCTGATGGAAATCGAAATTCAGGTCGACCAAAAAAGCGATACATGGACTCCGTTGAGGAAGATTTAGTAAAGTTAGGCGTACGCAACTGGAAGGCATTAGCCAGGAACCGAACGGCATGGAGAGAAATGTTGGAGGAAGCCAAGGCCAATAATAGGCTGTAGTGCTGCAGATGATGATGAAACCGAATTTTACTTAAGTTTTGCTTAAGTGAAAGAATTTACTTAAGCTTAAGGAAAACTTAAGTATGACTGTGAAACCGGCCCTAAATCGCTAAAATCCCGGAAATACCGGAATACCGGTATTTATTTGAGGTCAACACCGAAAATACCGGTTTCAGAAAATGGTACGGTTTTGGGACCCTTAATCCACATAGCTCGATTCTCCTATACGGAGTCTTAGCAGTGGCGCACAGTGGGAGATTTTTTTTTTACTCAAAATCTAATATCTCAAGAAAGAAAAAAGATAGAGCATTCTTTTTTTTATTTTCTTAGTAATTGAATGGGGAATTAAGGAAAAGTATTGAGAACGTGGGAGAATGAAAGCCTAACCTGCAAATTGTTGTTAAACCTGAATTTTCTAAATAGCCAAAACTGTTAAGGGATAAAAAAATATTTTTTTTTTACATTTCGTTTCTTATTCAATGGGCAATAAAGGTAGAGTATCTCAATGGTCCAGAACGAAAACCTAACCTACAAATTTGGAAGATTTCTAGTTAAGGACGATAATATCGATTTGATTCGTCCCGACTTCTTTGAAGTTGGGAGATATGTTTTGCTCTGACATGGGACCCATATGCAGAAAGGTCCTTGCTAACTTGCTGAGGGGAAATTTGGAATTGTTCATGGAAATTTGTAAACAGTTCTAGGAGAGTATTACGTTCAGTAGGTAGGCCCTCTTGCTGAATAGAAATAATTAGAGTAGTCCTGGTCTTAACATTAATGCAAGTTGAATCTGGTTTGTTGTGCATGTAAGCCAGGAATAGACGAACATCACAAAGATCCTCTTTTCTCGCGAGCGTGAAAGCAAATATCTCTTATCTGAGGAGTCAGCAGATATAATGGTATTTTTTACCACCGGGGGTTGTAGAGGATTCAAGAAAGGCGACTTGGATCTTACCGAAGAATCTGATGACATTTGCTGTGGCGGGGTTGATTGAGGTTGAGCATCGCAGATGTTAGCGTAGGAACGGCCGCCAACAATAATGTGACTTCGCGCGAAATTCGGGTAAGTAGTGGTTGGAAGTGGATCATTAGCAACGTTAGTGCTCTTAGTTACTTTGATGATGGTGGTTGGAAGTAAATTGTTTGTACTAGTATTCTTGGTGAGTGATTTAGTAGTTAGAAATGAATTATTAATACCATTAGTGTTCGTGTATATTTTGTTAGGTTTTAGTTTAGGGCTACTCTTAGATTTACTTAGCCTATCTATCCAACGGTGTAAAATTAAATTCTTCCATGTAAAGATCTCTGCCTCAGAGTTCTGGAACAACCAATCATATCTAGAGGGCAAGGCCAATTTGAAGCTCCTGCGTTTGTTGGGCTTCTTATTTCGATGACTGACTTCTTCGCAGTTGGATATATCAATCGAGAAGTTAGTTTTAAACAACGAAGTTACTCAAGATGAGTTAAATCGTGGTTGCACGCACTTGAGGAAATAATAGGACACGTTGTCGTTGGTGCTCGAGACATTTACTGTCCTGATGTTGCTTATGCCGCTGCATATGCGGGCACGCTGTTTCTTTCTATTGCTGCGCCCGGAAGTTTTCGGTGTCTGTTGATTTTTGTTATTGATCCTTTCCAGCCGGGGATCCCATTCTCCCTGAGACCAAGTTGTGCCGAACTTATTAATCGTTCGCTCCGGCAAATGAAGCGGTGGTAGATGAGTCGGCAAATTTCCCGAAATAGATAAGGTCCGCTGGTGGAGGCCGTTGATTGGGGACCTAAGAGTAAAGTTGTCGTCGTAGATAATATCGCCATTGATATTTTCACTGGACGGCGGATCTTCACTTAATCCAGCAGTAGGAGAGATCGGGTCTATTGGATTTTGAAAGTCACAATTTTTAGGTAGTAACTTAATGGCAGCCAATTCAAATTGGAGGTTGTTGAGCTGGAAATTTAGTTCCCATTTAAGTAGCTTAACTGACTTTTCCAACTCAGAGAATTTGCTCCCATGGTCAGCTAGGATATCTTGGCTATCATTGCTGGAGCTGCAGCGATTAGCATCTGAGCTCAACTTAATTTTTTTAGGGATGCAGCAATCGTATTAAGCTCAAATTTCAAGAATATTTCGAAGTCATCAGAGCACTTAGGGGCATCCTTGGATAGCGATAAATTATCAACTTTTGATCTTAGAAGTTGAAAACTTTTAGCGGTCTGGAGTTGGCTACCACCGCATAAGATAGCTCGTCCACATTCTGAATTATCAGCTGGGCACTTCTATCCGAGTTAAAGGCCTTTGCGCTGCAAGCTTCCAAATCACTTTTAATGTGAGCCAGCGCCTCCGCCAAATTATCGATGTTGTTGTTGTTCGCTTTCATTGCCATCAACACATGAGACAAGTTGATCGGCTTGCAGTCTGCGCAATGGAATTTAAAAGCTTTTTTAAATTCATTAACATGATGTAGCGCAGTGCGGGAAAGTCCAATGCATGAGGAATGGTATGATACCTAGCATATACCGCTGCATGCGACCCACTGGGTGACGTCGGCGGTGGAGTTGTCGATGGTGCAAGAATTATTTCCGCAATTGCTCATGTTGATTATTATTTCCGTAAATAACAAAAGAAAAAAAAACACTCAAGTTTCCGTTGGCTGACGAGAGTCCAAAGTTCAATTATTTTAATAATTTGTATAATGGCTAAGTTAATTATCACTAAAGGATGGCACTAGTGAATTAATAAAAACAAAAACAGAGTTCACAAACAACTTCTGGGACGTTATTCGGACGGTACTGAACTAACTACACGTCTGCAGAATCCAAAGTCCAATAGTTTTGAAATATTGATCACGGGGGGTGGAACACTAAGAACAGTAAAGGATACACTAGTGTAAGTTATGTAAACAAAGAAATCACAAAAAACTTCTTCGGATACGAGGGTAAAAAATTCCGGACAGTGGTGAAAATTAATACACGTCTGCACGGTTCAAAGAGTAACATGCTATTGTATGCTATTTCATCGGAATTCGCACAAATTCGTACAAATTCTGATCCAGTGTGCGAGCAGCTTAATTGCTGGTCTTAGTGGACACAAGTATGGATCGGAGACTTGGATCCTCATCAAAAACTATCATATTAGTGTTCGAAAGTCCTTAGAAAATAATTATTCCCATATATCTGACATAAGTTCGTGTGTTGTTAAATCGCAATCCCCATATTTTCCTAAATGTTGAGTTCGGCATCTATCTACTTCTTTCCAGTGATAGGCTTTTACTATAATAAAGTTTATTAATGTTCAACAACAAAAAATTTCCAACGCAAAACTTAAGTTTCAATAATATTTTATTCTGCATTTTTCTTAAGGCCTAATTCTTAGAATGTAATAAGTATTTTCAATCTTGCAGGTCATATAACTTATAACATTCTAAACTAAGTGTAAGCTAATACGACTAAGTACATAAATATGACATACATTTATCACTACCATTTATATATATTTAGAATATATGTACACGTATTCCTTACATCATTTACTACTCTCACGCTCAACTAACAGAAAAAATAAATCTACGAGAATTTATATTAATTTCATTTTGATTCCAAACTAATTGTTATTATTTTTCGTTTAAATTACAAGTTTGTCAAGGCATTCTGTTTCAAGCTTAATATAGCTTATAAAATAAGAAGATTCAAATAAAACATGAACATAACTTATAGTGCTAATACTAAATACTAGAAGAGGAATGTCGCAGTATTATGTACGGAATGTTTTTCTCTTATATATAATATAATCTTAAATAAT
The DNA here is from genome assembly GCA_949987705.1 of Thereva unica. NCBI lineage: Eukaryota > Metazoa > Arthropoda > Insecta > Diptera > Therevidae > Thereva > Thereva unica. The sequence continues at coordinate 61,168,383 of OX465282.1, forward strand.
TTTTTATAACGGAATGTTTTTATAAGTTGGGGGTTAATTTTCTTCTTTATTTTTCAATTTATCAACAAATTATCTTTGATAAATGAAAACGATGAAAAAATATTGTTCTTAAACTCGAGCTCCTGCCGCTACTGTAATCTCATTATTTTGGCATTTAGCATTGTTGAGTTGTGTCGCTATGGTGGGGTCGTCTGATTCTGAATCGCTAGACTCAGATTGTCCGTCACTGTCCATTGCAGTTGATGCTGGCATTTTCTTCATTTTTTTAAGAACTTGTGGCACTTCAGGATTGCTTTCAAGTGTTGAATGTTGGCTAGATGGCGAATGACTGTATTCTGAGGTGTTTTCTTCATCCGATATTATAACAGATTGCCGCTTATGACTGGGAATTGCTGTTGCTATTGGTAGCTTATAACATCGACGTGCTCTCATTCCTCGCCCAATTGGCAGACGACCAATACTATAAAAAGAAAACATAATGTTATATGTATATTTTTTACATGTTGATTTTACATTCACAGAATGGAAATTTATGTAGCAATGAAGTACTCTAATAAAAAAATATTAATTAGAAATCAGTACATTAAAAATAGTATATATCGACCTGATTCGTATGTTTAAATATATGAGTCTACCTATTCGTAGTGATTTCATCATTTATTAGGTGCGAGACAAAGAACAGTCGTTCTTGTTTTCTTATAAATAAAGAATATAATTGTTTTCTATGTTAGTTTCCTTCTACTGACAAGCTTCGTAGACTTTCGGTTCCATAACTTAGAATTAAAGGCGTTTTAATGAAACCGAAAAATGTAGAGCACCTCAAGGCAGCTCAGAGAAGAGCAGATGTCAAAAAAAGGACAGCAGAAGTCTTGCCCGAAGTTGCTCTACCAAAAAAGTAGACCAGACACCCGTGCTTTAACCCCTTCAGACCTGTTTTTTTCTGAAACCCAAAAAAAATATTTTTCCCGCCTGTTGATGCACCACGAATTATGTTATGTGTTTCGACTAAAATCGTATAGATGGAGGTTATTAACAAAATTTGATCAAATAAATGCCTAAAGCTAAACACGTAATGTGGTTGCAGTCACATCGTTAATATTTTAAGTTAGATATTGAAGTTCTAATCCAGTGTACATTACAATGGGCACCAGGTCTGAAGGGGTTAAGTTGCTCCAGTTCATGCTCATGAAACACATTTTGCTGAGATATCTCAACCAAGCTTAACCTATAGCAGCTATCAAACACATCTAAATGTTCTACAATCATTAAAAGCATTTGTTTCTCAAAATGGTCGCCAAAATGGTGTTTACCACGATACTTATAGGCCCCGAATCAGTGGGATCTTCTCGTTCCTTTAATTTATTAGGTATCTGCATCGGAATGTACGATTATCTCTCACTGTATCTTAAAGAGATAATGCTTTTCTTGTTCTTAAAGAGATGTGCTTTTCACTAAATCTCGGAGCATACTCTCTCTCATACTTCGTTGAGTTATACCTAAATTCTTCATATTTAGCCTATATGCAAAATTCGATAACAATAGTCTTCCAACGACTACTAGGCTAGTCGGCAGGAAGGAAAAAATGCATTTTGGCCCAAAGGCGAAATTATTATCGGAATCGTTTTGTTTGAGGGTGTAGTCTAACACCCTCAGTTTGGCCACAATTTGGTTGACCGCATAACTTTTTAAATAACTTATTGTGAATGAAATAGCCACGTTTTTTACTTTGAATAGAGAAGATAAGGAACCGAAAATAGCGTACATGTACACGGATTCGAGGGAAGCACTTGGGATCAAAAAATTTTCTCTCTAATTCTCCCCCTCCACGGGTGTCAAGTAACGCTTGCTTTTGATTTTAACCACAACAACAAAATATATTGTCTAACCTGAACAGAGGCGTAGTGAAATTTGTTTAGGTTTTGCGAAGGGTCTGCTTCAAACATTTAGGCAAGTGAAGCGTTCTCACCAAGATGGTTGCTAAGAAACGATATCCCTCCCGGTTTTTGAATAAATATAACACAGCCACTGTCCGGGTTAGACACAAATACGTAAAGAATGCTATGCATTAGTGTTGCCAAAATGCTTCCCCGTGTTTAATAAATTGCTTTTCCTCGTCTTCTCTATTCAAAGGTTTTTTATAGTTCTTTCAATGGCCTCGATTCCCAGATCCGGCGGCGCGGAAATGAGTGCGGATTTTACACTTTGCGATTCTCAAATCCGCAACCGCAAATCTCTCTTTGACATTTTCCGCGCTTTAAAAGTGTGATCCGCAACAAATTTTCTGCGGATTTGAAACCACAAATGAGCCTAAGATAATCAGACATCGGCTATTTCATTATCGTGGGAGTCTTCACTCCCAATTTTTGATTTAATTGAATCCGCGACTGCGGATTTGAGAATCGCAAAGTGTCAAATCCGCACTCACCTGCGCGCCGCCGGATCTGGGAATCGAGGCCAATTTCTCCGTTCCTGCTAACTTTTAGTGTAACATAGGCATTAGGAAAGCTCTTCGTTATGAAATTCTCTAAAAAAACAATCCCTGTTAGAAGTCCCTACGTGCAACTGTTTTATTGCAAGTAGCTTTGAAAGTTTTCAAATCACGTTACTTCCACTATTTGTTTACTCGAAAACGACTTCACATAGAGGGCGGAAAATTCTTACAGATTGGGTTTATGCAATCCCGGCAAAAAAATACACAACAAATTTCAACAAGATCGGTTCATTACCTTTTGAGCAATACACGATCTACTTTTTTTTTAAACATGGCTGCCATTGATTGGGAGACTCATTTAGAAAACCTAATAAACAATTGAAAATGAAATCCCGTTGGAATTTTGAAAAATCGCGAATTTGGTAGATTTTATGAGGTTTTCTACTCAGCTACGAGACAAGAAACATCTTATTGTGAAAAACGTACGTACAATGTGACCCATTCATTATTTAAAAAAACAACTTTTAGAGATGCAGTAAAAGAACGAAAAGTAAAAATATAACAAGAACTATGGTTATTGATGTCCCGAATAAAAAATTAGGTATAGATGTTTTCAACTCCGTGACACAAGCAATACGCAGTCGTGGCTGATTAAATGACAGTAAGTGATTTGATAAGATGAGTTAAATGGAGCTTTTTCCAAGCTTTTAAACAGTTTTAAGAACTTTTTATAACAGGATCAAATCATCAAGATTGAGCTTATATCACCCTGCATTTTTGGAACGCTATGAGATATTTTCATTACTAAAATAGCAATTTACGCAGAATACCAATCTAAACGTCTATCTAAAACGGAAAAAGTGAAGCCTGCAACCCACCAACATCCAGAGTCAAAATTTTGTTCTTCTTTCACTAAAATTTCAACTTCAACCACCTTTTTCTCCAAAAAATACGTAGTTTATCAATAATTGAAATTGAAAAGCTCGGAAACTTTCCTATGAATATTGTCCGGACAACTTTTTTGCTACGGCCTTTATTTTTGAAGTTATAAACAATTTTAATGCTAAAAATCGAAAAGTACCAAATAAGGCCAATTTTAACATTAAAAAGGCTTATGACTTCAAAAGTGATGACTCATAGTTCTGGAAGTTGGTGGGTTGAAACCTTTACTTTTAAAGTTTCAGATGGGAGTATTGTGGGTAGATTAGATAAGATTAGTAATGAAAATACGAGATGTGACAATTAAGTAATGAGACTGATTATATTGCCGCGATTTTGGTAACCCTGCGACCTTGAAATTCCCTTTCCCTTCTCTCGGCATCCTTCCCCTCTCCATTGATATATTTGCCATCGCTCTAGCTTGTTTAGTTCGCCTGCTCTGTCGTGTTGAGTAAACGTGTGTTCGTGGTGCTTGTTACGAAAATGGAAAAACGAAATCGGAGACAACCATTGTGAGCTTTGGCGTTTGGTTTCCGGGTCGTATTGAAAAAACCAGCTCTCATCGCCTGTAATAACTCGATCAAGCAGCGTGGGATCGTTTTCCATTTGTTCCAAACAGTCTTCTGCGACGGTCATTCGATGCTGCTTCTGCTCCTCGGAAAGGTTCCTTGGAACCATCTTCGCGCACAACTTTCTCATCCCTAAATCGTCGGTTAAAATTTGTCTGTTTCACGGTTCATACCCAGTTCCGACGCCAACATTCGAACTGTTAAACGCCGATTTTCACGGATCAGGGCGCGCACACGCTGCGCATTCGTGTCAGTCCGCACCTCGATTGGTCTCCCGCTTCGCGCCTCGCCTTTCACGCTTTCACGCCCCTCCTTAAACTCTTTATGTCATCGAAACACCTGGGCACGACTAAGAGCACTATCACCATGCACTTTTACAATTTTAGCGTACGTTTCCGAAGCTGTTTCGCCCAATTTGACGCAAAGTTTTATCGCGACGCGTTGTTCCCGCCTCTCTTTTTGTTTAGCAAGATTATGATTTCGCTCTATTAATGGGATTCAGCTCGCTTAATTTGTATGGAGCCTTTAAACGAATATAAAACAATAATTGGCCGTACCTACCGCATCCAAGGCAGAAATAGTAACCGAAATTCATGCAATGGCCAACAGCTGGAAAAGATGGCATCCGACCAGAATTGTTGACAGCCGACTCAATGCTCATAGTAGAAGGGCTACAATCCTGGAACTAGCATGGAGCACCTTAGAAAACAGTAGGCTGGATTCAAAAAAGGTGGCTTCTGCATAGACCATATTAACATCTTGAGAACCATAGTGGGGCAGTCTCCTGAATTATGACCCGCCTTTGCCTTGCTTTCATAGACTATGAGAAAGCATTCGACTCACTTATACATAGGTGAGCTCAACAGTACAACTCACTTGAGGTGAGCTCAACAGTAGAACAAGGATGCATACTAGGATTTTCCGGATAGGATCTGCATCGACTGAGAATAGAGAAAGTGACAGAATTGTCCCCGGAGACCTCTGCAATGATCGGAGTGTCTTTTGATTTGACGCCATACAGTATTTCCTTGATCGAACGCCCGGAACGAAAACACTTAATTCAGTTGTATGAAACTGAGGTCATACCAATATTTTGGAGCTGCTAAATTGTGTGAAACTGAGGTCATACCAATATTTTGGAGCTGCTAAATTCAACCACGAGCGCGTTCAAAAACTTTACTATAGTAAACCACGAGGTAAGCTGTGGTTATGCTACATCACTTCACTTAACCACGAAAGTTTATGTTTAACCATGGAGGTTTTTGAACGCACCGTGGTTAACTACGTGGTAAAGAAAATTTAAATTTTTTTTCCATAAAATAGTGTCGGCTATTTGCCTCAATTATTTCCAATAATTATTTATTTAAAATAATCTCACAAATCCCACTTTGATTTGTTCATTATTAACATTAAAACAAATGTCAAAAAATTGTTTTTATTCTTCTTCTTCTTAACTATAGCTAACCATGCTCCCGAGCATGGTTAAAATTTAACTACACCATGGTTAACCACGGGAGTTTTTGAACGCCAAAAAGTTATGCTCGTGGTTATGTTATAGTTAACCACGGAGTTTTTGAACGACAAAAGTTTACCATAGTTAACCATAGTAAGGTTTTTGAACGCGCTCCAGATAAGACTTACCAAATCGATGCAAATTTGGATGATGTATCCTGCAAGGCACTCTAAGGGATCGCCAGATGTCAATTATTGAAAAAAACTGATGTTTTCGAGATTGTTTTTTCATTGTCAATATGTGCAATTTTAGTGTACAATTTTGAGCATTGGAAAAATTTAAACAGACTTTTTCTACTTGTTCGCGATAGTACAACTTTTGAATAAAACTTCTAGCTCTCTAACATTGCTCTAAAAAACTCGGCAGAAGCGTTTTTAGAAAAACTCTTTATTATTTTACAAAAGCCTAGTATCCGGTTCGTGCTTTGTACTTTAGAAAATGGATAGCGTTTTTCTGAGTGGAGACTTCTCGTTTCATTTTCCGCAGGATACTTAGCTAAGAAATGTATTTTATATTTTCATGAGCGAAATTTTTATTTTTCGCAGGCATACGAGATTAAAAAGTCTAACATTAGCAAATGGGCATAAATGCTTGTTAAATAAAATAATTATAATTTGTGTTTTTTACATTTAAATGCAAAATTATTTTCTTTCTCTTAATTTTTTGATTAATCAACTGCTAATTATCCTTACTCATATTATAAATTTTGCATGTATACATAGTCGGGTGACAATGCAATCGGTTCATTTTGTAAAACAATTAAGATGGCGGTTCGGTTAAATCTTATATGACGATCACCACAAAATGGTGGAAGCCATATAATAGACTAAAAAGTAGAAAATAAAAATTATAATTTAAAAAAAACTAAAAAATACGCTTTTACTTTAATTCAAATGTACTAAAGTAAAAATAATTTTGAATATAAATTTTTATTGCTCCAGAGTAAATGGACACAATCTATATTTCGAGATGTAAAGCATATAGGTAACGAGTCCCTTTTTGTACCTTTTAAAGTAAAAGCGTATATTTTTAGTTTTTTTAAACTATATTTTTCTCTATGTTTTGTGCCCTCACATATAAAGCGGCGCACACACTCTCAGTTTTAAGTGAAACTGAACGATAAACTGAACTGAAAGTGTGTGGGTTCGTCAGGCTTGACCTACGATTGTTTTTGCTCAGTCTCGTCAGCTTTGTTGATTTGAGTACAAATAATAATGGCAAATGGACGGAACTAAGGAACTGAACGATAAACTGTTGGACCTGCGCAGTTTAGCGGAGAAAATAGGGCCCAGATGCTCAGTTATGAAGACTGAGTGAAAATAGTTCAAAACTGCGCAGTTCACACAGTTTATCGCTCGGACATGACGTCACAGGTGATAAACTGAACACGTCACACAAGATAAACTTCAATCGAACGATAATTTAAATACCTACAGCTTTATTATATTTCGCTTCGAGCTCCAGTTTTTTTTTTTTTTTTTTTGTTCGCTAAAAAACGTTTTTACACTTTCCGGAATGTTTTAAGTTCGCAATTCCAAATTCAAAAAACCCAAAAAGCTACTTTTTTAGATCCAAAATTGCTCCAAAAAAAAAATCAGGTATTCAGAGTCATTGATTGCTGACAAATTGAATGTTGTCAATTGAGTGTGTGTGCTTGTTTTTTTTAATAACCACCTTGGCATGGTTAGATAAGGTCCAAAAAAAGGCCCTTAAATTAATTGACGACGATACCGCTTGCTCCACCATCGACCCCCTCAGCCACCGTAGGAATGTAGCAGCATTGACAAAATTTTATCGCTACTATCATAGTGACTGTTCCTCCGAGCTAAACGCTCTCCTGCCTCCACGGCATTCTTATACCCGCAACACCAGATTAGCCCACTCGTCTCATTCCCTCCACCTGCAACTCCCCCTTTCACGCACTCAACAAGATATGAATTCGTTTGTTAATAGAACAACTCGGCTGTGGAATAATCTCTCGCAGTCAGTATTTCCGAGCTCCTACAACATCCAAGAGTTCAAACGCAGGGTTCATCACCACCTTCTTCAATTCCCTCCCGTTCCTTTATAACCCCTCCAACCCCCCCCCCCGTACTAAGCTTACTGCTAGACATTGCACCATGACGTGACAAATGACATGACGGACTAGTAGTACAAAGGGTGATTCCTGAGCTTAGCACTGCCACATAAAAAAAAAAAAAAAAAAAAAAGTGCTAAGCTCACGAGTCAGACTTTGCACCACCAGTCCGTCAGGTCATTTCATGCCATGGTGCAAGGTCCAGCAGTAAGCTTAGTACGGGGGAATAGGTTAAGGCTTATGAAAGTACGAAAGGGGGAATTGAATGAACCCTGCGTTTCACCTCTCGGATGTTGTAGAAGCTCGGAAATACTGACTGCGGGAGATTATTGGTGAGAGTGAGACGAGTGGGCCCAGGTCGGTCACTCGAACTACTTAAAACAAATTGTGTAGCGATTTTGGCTTGGAGTCCCAATTCGCACAAGCATATTACTATTGGAGCACTCAAATATACTTGGAATACCTGGCATTTTTTCGAGCGATTTTGGTTTGGAGCCCCAATTCTAAATATTTCCCATAGCGTATATCGTAATGTGGAACATGACTGAACGCATAAAACCTTGCAATATATAGCGAGCTTAAAGCTTGGTCTTGCAGACGAACAGATGTTTTCTTGATATTGCGCAGCTTGAATGCTCTGCACTTATCCCTATTCGATTCAGCCGCCTTTTATTCTAGCCGCCTGCGTCCTACGGACAAAACTAACGCTGGTCAGGCACGGCCCTGTGTCGCCGAAACTATGTTAGTAAATTATACATCTGACCAAATACAAAAGCATTACAAGAATTTATTGGTTATTCATAATTTTAAATAACACTAAATGCAAACCGTTAAATATCTTACTTTAAAGATAATGCTTCACTTTCAAAATAAAAGACTTTTTTACGGGTTATAGCGATTCTCTTAACATACGATAGGGGAAAAATAGTTCTTAAAAAATAACCAACCTTCTTCTTCTTAACGTATAACTGAAATCAGGCTCTTCACCTTCCTCATCTGACCAGCTATCTTCACATCGATCTTGAGATTCGTTGTTAACATCATTAACTTCAGGACGTTTCACTTTGTTATGACTACCACAGCTTCGTATTGTTATTGTAGCGTCTTCAATATTCTCATTGACACTAACAAAGCCGCGTTTTTTACCATATGACGAATAAATTAAATCGCTGTCAACAATTGAATTATTGCCATTTTCATGGTGGGTTGTCGTTGTTTGCATTGTCAGCCTATTTTCTGTTATAAATTCACTGACCTTACGTCCTAGCCTTTCTAAATTATCATCATCACTGCAAGCGGTCATTTCCAATCGTTCATTACTATTCATGGCATCATCAATTAATTGGTCAGGACTTGAGCAGGCATCTTGATAGGTAATATCACTCGTACTCATTGAATTTGTATTACCATTTGGACTAGAAGGACTAATCTGACGAGCAATAAAATCCACTGGCCTTTGGGGTTCCGCAACTTGATGTATGGTGTCACTTAATTCCGAATGCCGAGCATCAACATTAAGACTAATAAACATTTCTCGTGTTGCGCAAAATGGGCTAGGACTTGCATCTGTTTCACTAATATCCATTGCGTCAGTTTGAGTTTCAGTATCTACAAGCTTAACTTTACGGTTTTCCGGTTCACTTAAGTAACGTCGTTCACGATTTGGACTAGCCTTTGGAACTGCAAATGTACCAGAACCAACTCTTCTGTGTCGTGTTTTCTTATTTTTTTGGCAAGGTATGACTACTACGGATTTTGGTTGTGATGAACTATCCAATTGAGCATATAAAGTGGCCTTAACAGGACTCTGAAATAATATCAAAAAAAGTTTAGTCACAAAAGATTGAAAGATTCAGTCAAAATCACTTACATCTGGAGTTGTTTCTGGACTTGGCGTTGTAGATTGCGGATCAGCCGATAGACCAGCGGAATTATTTAACCTACGTCTGTAATATTGCATTTTTCTAAGAGTATTTCCCAAGCGGCGAGATGGTTTGTAACCTGGCAGTTTCTTTTCTCTCCTAAAAATATTACTTTAAATAACTAATTACATAAAAAACATTGATAACCTTACTCGGCAATCTCTTTCTCTTTCTCTTGAAGCTGTGACATGCACTCACTTAATTCAAGATAAAGTCTATTTGTTTTCTCCAATTTGTCTTCATATACCATACGAATGTCTTGTGCATGCTGCCATTCAGCTGTTCGTCGCTTAATTAAATCTTGTTCATACTTATGTATACTTGTACCATTCTTTGTGATCTGTTTCATATGTGACCGTACCTCCTCCTTCCACGATCTTTGTTTTTCAAGGTACTGCTTTTCTGATTCTTTAAGTATTTTTGGGCCAGCAATGTCTAAATGAGTTAAAATTTGCCTAAAGGATGGACGGTTTCGTGGTTTATAATTCCAACATAATTGTACTAATAATTTGAAGCCTTCAGGGCAACTAGATGGTATTGGTAACTTTAGCGAATTGCTGCCAACGCCCCAGATAATTGCTGAGGAGTCGACATCTTTGTATGGGATTTCGCATGTCAACATTTCCCATAAAACAACACCATATGACCAGATATCAACTTTTTCTGAACATGGCTCGTTACGTATCACTTCGGGAGCCATCCAGGCGACTGTTCCTGCAAAGCTCATCTTTGTACTTATTTCATTCCATTCTCGACTCGTACCAAAATCGCTAATTTTTACAACTGAATTTGCTCCGATTAAAATACTGTAAAAAATATAAAAAAAAAATTAATTTATGTATATTTGGTATTTAAGTATTAAATGTAAATGTAAAAAAAAAGTTATTTTGTTGTGTATGGCCGTGTAGGGAAGGATTCAAAAAGAAAACTTTTTATGTACGTAAAAGAATAGTGCTCAAAATTAAGCCTCTTTGTACTGTCGAATGTTTGATCTAAGTGCAATGCCAAACAGCAAGCTCTGGTTGAAATGAAAGATGTAGAAAGATGATTAAAAGAACCGCTAACATCATCACCCCGTTTTACTGCACCCGTTTCCATCCAATAGAACCGCGACCGGACGATATTTTTGGCGATCGAGCATGAGACGGCTTCATCGTTCATTCATTGTTGTAAGGAGGATATTCATACAAAGAAGAGATATTATTACGGTGAGAGAAGTGAAAATATCCATGCAGTGAACTTGAACCGCGAACCTCCATTATGGTACTCTCAAGCAGTGGCGTAGCGTGGATTTGTGCCACCCGGGGCGAACCATAAATTTGCTGCCCCCTACTTTCGAATTTATTCTTTTAATCAATGAATCAAAACCCAACTTGAATTTCAAGTAATTTTCAATCCAACAATTCAAGGCATCATGTAAACGCAATGAATCATATGTAACTAATGAATGTTCGGTATAGTGCGCGCCAAAATAAATGGAAATTTTACGTGCAGGCGAGGAAATGACAACTCCCACATACATTAACATTCCGTGTATGGATAAAACTCAAGCGCATATGCATTTTAATTTCCCTTTTGAAACTCGTTTACCGGGAACAACACTCCACCATAGCATCCGACCAGGACAAGAGTCGTAGTGAGACGGATTGAATTTTTGATTGAAAATATAAATGAGCGGGTGATTTAGGGTGTTAAACGAACGGAATGACGAGGTGCACTTTTCTTTTCGAAGCTACTTTCGTGGTGAAGATTTGAGACTTTCACTGCGCATCAAAAAAATCGATTTTGAGATTTCCAATTGTTTTGGTGCAGGCTATATCCGGGCTTCAAGGTTGGGCTGAATTATAAACTTTAACAAACCCAGAGAGCTTGAATCAGTAATTTCTCTCTGTAATTTATTTCAGTCTGTTTTTAGATAGAAAGCCTCGTGGACGCCCGAGCTTAAGCTTAAACACTTCTCTGTCCAATATCTGGAGGAATACTATTAAAGGGGATTTTAAGGACAAATGCGGCAGCTGTTGGAGCCCTTCTCAAACTTCAGCATTTACAGCCCGCGCCATAAAAGAATGGAATCCTAAAATCGCTGTTTCCATGCGCATTGAGAGTCTCATACAATATGCTCATTTATATTTTCAGTTAGCTGACTCGACAGTCATTGTCCTGTCCAAATTTCAATAGATTTGTTTGTCTGCATTCTGTATTTCCAATTAATAAGACGATTCATTCTCAACTCTAATATGGACAACTAGAGAAATTATGCCCTGCAAATAATCGAAAGAATTACGCCAAATAATTTACTAATAGAAAAGGGGTTGTCTTCCATCACAGGCGTACGCTTTTTTGATAATCCGTCAAATAAGAGAGTTTGGTTGGATAATTTTCATGCATCAACTTTATAGTCCAGAAATAAGACCAAACCTAAATGAAAAGTAACGCAGAAGTAAAGTAGACGTAACTTCCACTGAAGTAGATGTAACATCCACTTACTACCATATTGGTCACTCTCGCCGGCTTATTGCGCCCGGTGCATATACATTTGCGCCCATATACATATTGCGCCCCCTTCATTTTTGTTCATTTTTTGATGGCAGTAAAGGAAAATGAAAGAAGACACAAACACTCATTTTAAATGGAGGCACGGAATTATTCTTTCACTTTTTTGAAATTGCGCCCTGTCCAATTGCGCCCAGTGCAAATACACCAGTTGCACCTACGAAAGCGCGCCCTTGCCTTTGTCCAATCAGGATTTGCTTCGCGATCTTGCTTTTGTGCTGAGTTTACTTACGCTTTAAATTCACAAAACTCTCCCGCTAATGCTGATTAATTCTCTCCAATGATTTTCATTGTAAGCTGCACTTCCGTAACTATTTCCAGCACTAATAGTGCTACAAACTGGAATCTACATAACGAAGTCGTTCTCCAATCCTTTATATTTCGAAGGATAATAGGTGGTCACTGTACTGCATATATTGGTTTCTACGGTAGAGTCTTGCATAACAAAGCAGTCCACTTAACAGCCTTACTGGACATAGAAGCCGCTTTCAAAAACTTCAGAACAGAGGCGATCCAGATGTGTCTCGCCGAAGTAGTGATCTATAATAGTACGACTTATTTGAATTACAAATCATGACCTATGTCACCGTGCCAGCCAAGAAAAGAAAGACGACAAAATCAGGCGAACTAAATGAAATTGCATTGGCCACACCTTGCAGAAGGCAATGGTAAAACGCACAGAATGTGCATTTCGTGTAATATATGACAATGGGATCACTTTTTCAATTTTTTTTTTAAATCTTAATTTCTGAAATTGCACCCGCTGCAAGTGCACCATTTTCACTTATGAAAGCGCCGTCCTTGCTCTCATACATTTATATGGAATGGTACCTAACTTCACATCACTTCACTTCCCTTCCCATTTAGGTTTCGCCTATAGACACCATCAGCCAGGACATCGTGCTGGATGTGGCAATGGTTAGGGCCTGATGTTACCAGCAGCATCTCTAGCTCGATCCAGTTTGGCCGCCGCCCCCAACATCTACGCCGCCCGGGGCAATGGCCCCCTCGGCACCCCCCACGCTACGCCACTGCTCTCAAGCAACCCTTATCACCATAAAAATATACTATCCAAAAGTTGAAAAAAGTAGATAATAATGAAAAATCAAGAAACTGTTATTCGGGTATGGAAGTATCTATCCATAAATAATAGTAAACCAAAGTAGAGCTTAAGGCAAAATATTCTCGTATTTTTTAAATTGCGCTTTATTTGATATATCGATGTCGATTGTATTCAAGATTGTTTTTCGGATAACTTAATTTTACCTCGAGTACAATTTTTTTCATTTGATATTCGAGAAGACAGAAAGCACGTACCACTTTTATAATTACTTTGATTTCACCTTTCTCAAGGCAGAGAAGTCGTGAATCGGTTGGAAAGATTTTTCCGTTATATTGAGAGGGCTTATCGAGATTGGTTTACCAAGTTTAACTAGTGGGATGTTGTGCCTAGAGACTAGCCACTAATTACGCTTTTTCATGGTATTCTTTCTGTTGAATAACACTTCAGATTGGATGACAATATATTAAGTGGAGATTGATCCGCACTCACTTGCAACCCGCCGGATCTGGGAATCGAGGCCAATAATTCGAATGTGTCAAATTGAAAAAAAAAAAAGAGAACATCACACATGTAAACACTATAGAAAACGAATCTAAACATTTTTCTTTGGATTGGAGGAAAATCTAATGTGATGCACTTTGCACAACAGAACTAGGTGTATTATTTTACTTAAACATACATGTCTTATTGTTAAAATTTCGGCTTACCGCACCCTAGTTTGGCCATGGAGATTCATAAGTATCACACTTACCAACGCTATATGTAATTAATCTTGAAAAGTTTTTGTTAAAGGCTTATGTAGGTTATAAGTTGTGAGACTGAACAAAGTATTTAACAAACACTACAATAATCATCATAGCTTAAAAAAAAGGAAATCAAATGTAAACACTAAAATTCTTTGATTCTTCACCCACGTCGTGGTATATTTCTTTATTCAATATAAACAATAGTTTTTGAGCTGCAAATAAAAACTATATGCCATAATTTCGTTATCATCGGTTTTTGTTCTGGAAGCAAATTTAGAGACGTATTCATGTCAAAAACTTGTTTCATATGAAACAAAATCCCCGAAGGAAATTAAAAAAAATTATTATGACGAAAAAAAAGCACCGCGAGCCGAAGGATCGAACTCGCAGCCCCACAGACGAGGGACTTTCCCTAGCCCTTTATAGTCCCTGGAAATGGTACTTTAACATTGCAAAAATGCAGGACAAGGTTTTATTTTTGGGATGTGTAGGGGGGGGGGTCAGGGTGAGCTTAAGTTTGAGTTTTCGGGATTCTAACCCCCCCATTTGGCCGCCATCTTGGAAAACGTATGCAAATGGTTTTTCCACTATATCTACGAAACGGCACATCTTACCGGAAATTTGCAAGGACACTTTTTGTTTAGAATTAAATAATCTACAATTTATTACTTAGAAATTTTGTGGTAAAATGAATAATTAAGAAGTTATAAGCCTTAGAACATAAAAATTAGTCACAATATTTTCTTTAAAGGCTCTTTTTTGTTGTTTAAATACACTTCTGGTTGAAATTTCCAGACCATTTTCTCAGTTTTTGGTCTTTTGACCAAGAGCTACATTTTGAGATATTTGCCAAGTCTGTAGCTGCAGTACTTTCGGAGATGAAAGTAGGCTTCAGACGGACAGACGGACAGACGGACAGAGCCTCTGTATAAGCTTTTTTTTTTGAAAAAGCTAAAAATGGACCGGACGATGTTCCATACTTCAGTCCATTTATTGAATTTTACAAGTACCGTATCAAAGTGTCTTATGATTGAAGAATGCCTGTAAAACTGATAATAGTTTGAGAAAATACTCTATCTCCAGAGAAAAAAACCCAACGATTTCCATTCTATGGTATTTACTTCAACACTTGGAGCCTTGGTTCCTAACACTTTATTTAAAATGAGCAGTAAAAGGCGGCTTGCAATTAGAACTCAAGCTCTTAGTTTGGGGCTAGCTACCCCGGGTACAAACAAACGATTTTTATACAGGCTTATGAGAGACGAGAATTGGTGTCCTTAAGTGAACATGAAGTAGAATAAGAAGTACATCCCTCAGCAAGGCCCAAGAGATACGTCAAACCTCCACTCGAACTATTATGGACTGCGACGTTGAACAGCATAGATTGAAAAGAAGAAGATCACCAAGCATAAAATTATTTGCCTTAATTGGACCGCCATTATACAAGACTATACAAAAATTCTGAATGCAGGGCTCTTCAGAATAGAAAATTATCTGTCAGCTTTGAGATGAGCTCAGGAGTACGACAAGGATGCTTACTTTAGCCATTACTCTTTTTTATAGCAATAAACGAAATTCTTGTCAGCGTTCTAGATAGGTGCAGAACAGGTGGTACACAAAAGGTGTTACTGGACCGCCTTAAGGGTCTCGACTACGTGGATTACAGGTGGCCCACAGAAATCAGGATCTCAAAAATAAGTTGAAAAAATTAGCAACAGAAAGTAGTTCGGCAAGCTTCTGGCTAAATTCGATTAAAAGTTAAGAAATGCGGATAATAGAAAACGCCAACGCACAAGGCTGAATAACCGTGAAGTGGAATTGGTAAATAAATTCTGTTAGCTCGAGAGCATTATTAAAAAAAATGGCGAGGCAGAAAAAAATGTCAGTTCCAGAGTAAATAAAGCAAGCGCATATTCATGCCTGTCTCGCATATGGAGATCAAAGGAGATCTCAACTAAAACCAAACTGTGGCTGTTCAACTATAATGTTAAGGCAGTTCTTTTGTATAGTTGCGAAATAGGGAAAGTCACCAATTCATCGCAAGGTTGCTTCAAGTTTCACCAACAGATGTGCCTACATCATATTCTAAAAATCCGCTGAAAAGATAGAATAAGAAATGAAGAACTAAGGCCAATGGCGTAGCAAGAAATATTTTCATGAGGGGTTAAATAGTTATAAGTCGAATCCTGAACTTGGAACATTATCTTTCTTGATATAACTTTTAGTTATTTTTTAATAGGAATGAGACCATAAGAAGTGTTTTAGAGGAATTCAGTTTATTACCTTTTGACATACATTATCAATGGTTCCAGAGCAATTAAGGTATTATTGGATGGCGTCAAATCTGAATCTCACCCCATCTCTGCGGGGTCCCCCAGGGGTCAATTTTATCACCGGCCCTTTTTCTCATCTTTATAAATGACCTACTTTCAATACCCTCCAACCCACTTCTCAGCTTCGCTGACGACGTTACTCGTACAGCTGCGATACAAGACAGAGACGTGCCAGATCCTGTCTTGATGATCGTGAATTAATGTCCAAATCTATTACAAATGACATCAAACTAATTCTAAATTGGGGAGAGAAGAATCGTGTCAAATTCAACCCCACAAAAACCAAGTACTGTCTTATCTCAAAAAAGAAGTTCAACACCTCACCATCCTTGACAGTGGATGACGTTGAACTAAAGGCCGACCCATCCCTACACATCTTAGGCGTGACATTAGCCAAAGACTTGCGTTGGAATGATCACATATTCCAAATCTCCACACAAGCATCCCAGTGCTTGGGATTTCTTAAGAGGTGCAAGTTCCTCCTCTAGCCATCGGCCCGTGCTGTTATTTATAAATCTTTGGGGCGGCGCTCCAATAACCACCTTGGCATGGTTAGATAAGGTCCAAAAAAAGGCCCTTAAATTAATTGATGACGACACCGGTTGCTCCACCATCGACCCCCTCAGCCATCGTAGGAATGTAGCAGCACTGACCAAATTTTATCGCTACTATCATAGTGACTGTTCCTCCGAGTTGAACGCTCTCCTGCCCTCATGGCAATCTTATACCCGCAACACCAGATTAGCCCACTCGTCTAATTCCCTCCACCTGCAACTCCCCCTTTCACGCACTCAACAAGATATGAATTCGTTTGTTAATAGAACAACTCGGCTGTGGAATAATCTCTCGCAGTCAGTATTTCCGAGCTCCTACAACATCCAAGAGTTCAAACGCCGGGTTCATCACCACCTTCTTCAATACCCCCCCCCCCGTACCGTTTAACCTTTAACCTATACCCCCCCCACTAAGCTTACTGCTAGACATTGCACCATGACGTGACAAATGACATGACGGACTAGTAGTACAAAGGGTGACTCCTGAGCTTAGCACTGTCACATAAAAAAAATGCTTCAGTTCTATGTTTCTACGCTTTTCAGCAAATTTGTTGATTACTTCCTTAGCCGTTACGTCGATTTCCCTGTGAATACTCAATAGAGCAAGACCGTGCAGCCGCTGTTCTCCAGTTCAACTACTTTGCCAATCCTTTATTATCCTTCAAGATGAAAAACTTCTTTCGTTGCTGGCACAAATGGCCACAACTAAGGTAGATCCAGTCTTCAGACAGTTAGCGACTTTCGGAAAAGGTGTGATTACAGATTAAAGCATCGATGAATGTGTGCGTTGGACGATGGAGTGATACTATTGACGAAAAGACTGATTTGCACCAGGGCGTCCTAAGATATTTGGCGCCTGTGGGCTACTGAAAAAACTGCGCCCCTCTTCATAACAAAATACACGCGATGACTAGCGGAAGCAAAGACCATCAGAGGAGAGGGCAAAAGTAGTAATTGATAGGAAAATGATAGGAAAACTTTACAAAGGTCACTGGGACTCACGCTCTACTTCAGAAGATTTGTAGCAGTAGCAGACTGTACGAAACGCTACGGATCTGCTAATGATATATTAAGATTCAAAATTCCCGCTGCCACTTTGGTGGCATTTTAATCACACTATAGTATGTATGGAATTTAGGAAAAAAAACTAGCGTGTGCTGGACTTGTGTCAGTTGGAAAATGGATTTAAGAATATATAGTGGAGTTTTTGATGGAATTTTCTCTCGATTGTGTTTTATTTCATAGGGCCGATTAAGTTTTTCCTGAGCTATTGACACAGACTAGGCAGTTGAAGCAAAGCCATTCAGCGAATTTCTAACAAATAAGGCCATGTTTAAATTAGAAACCGAACAGCAAAATGAATTTAACGCCTTAAAAGAAGTATTGGCACCAGTGTTGAAACAGAGGCGCATACGGAGATTCATGCCGATGCTAGTAAGGACGGTTTCGGAGCTATTGTCTTGCAACGGAATAATGACCATCAACAGTTGCATCCATTGCAATACAAGAGTCGTAAGCCCAGCCGAACAAATCTCACGCTTACGAGCTACAAGTACTCGCCTAAGGCAGTGAAGAGTTTACGTTCTGGGAATGAGGATTAAGATTGTCACCGACTGCAATGCTTTCACGACGGCAATAGATAAGATGTTCCACTGAGAGTGGCTTGATGGGCTGTGTTTCTAAAAGAAATGAATTACCAATTGAACATCGTTCAGGTACTAAAATTAGACCCGTAGATGCGTACACGCGAAAAGTGTGTAAATTTAACACACTTAACGCGTGTATTTTAAACATACCAAATATGTATTACTATGAAGCTTTTGCGAGTAGAGCTGTTTTAGCCTGTTTTTGCAGGGAGTAAACCTAGAAAAAATCGTCACCGTAATGCCTTCTTTCGCCGCCTTTCTGTTACTGACTGACTGTGAAGGTCTCTGGTGAGCGTGGTTTCTAATATAATTATTGGAGGATGTGTGTAGGAAGCGAAGTGTGTGAAATGTTTGATTATCACATGTTTAAGACGTAAAACGATGAAACGTTTCAATTTCTTTAGCGTGTAAAAAATATAATACACTGAATGTGTGTGTTTTTCACACGTACGGCCTTTTATCCGCATTATTTTAACACGGTTTATTCCTAAAATGCTACATTTTAACATGATTAACTGAATTTACACGCTTATGTAGTGTGTTAAATTCACATGGAAAAAATAGTCTGGGATTTGCAGTGTAGGACACTGCAATTGCACTGCAATTTGGAAGTTCCCTTGCAACATGTCTCCAGTTTCGAATGTTAAGCCACTGTTGCCCTCTTGGGTCTATCTACTGATAAATTTCCCGAAATTTCTGGTACCATAAGCCGATTCGGGGTCCTCCATCCGGCAAGTCTTAGTCCGCTAATTTTTATCAAGGTGAAGTGTAGACTAAGGTATTCCCGATAGTCAAAAGATCCATAGAATGCATAATGGCAAACGGTAAGCATGGGAAGCAGGAAGGCCTAATAATAGCAGAGATTGCATATAGATCATATATGTAAGTCCAATGAAAGGAACTAATAAAAGGTACAACCATACAATACAACGATACAATTTTCTTCATACAGAAGGCGTTCCGTTCCTACGCCACTGACTAAGGCAATGTCCGCATGGACAATGAAATGGACACGAGGAGTTAATGGAACAAGGAAGAAAAAACAGTTCGAAATCACACACACACATCACCTCAATGAAAAATTGAAGCAATTGGGAAAAATCATTAAAAGCACTCTCATTGTTAAATTCAAATGTTAAAACAATAAATAATAAAAAAATTTAAAAGCCTCAAAATGCTTTCGTTAGCTCTTTTTCTTGAAATGCACAATTTAGTAGAATAATGCTATCGTAAAAGCCCGATCTGCGATGAAAATAAATTAAGGAAATGATTTCTTGCATCTAGCACGAAAATTATATAAAATTCTGATGTCTCTCAGTCTCTCCGGCAAAACAATCATGAAACAACAAACAGGCAAAATTCCTCAAAGACACCTGGCGTCAGGCAATCGGGAAACTCTAATGACAAGCCAGCACCAACTTTCACCTATAAAAAAGAGCACGGAGCCGACATAACTTGAAACCTTTCAGTGGCACGAAATTGATTACAACATTTCTGCTGACGACCTAGTGTGACCGCGTTTACTGCAATTTGATCCTTAAGAATTTATCAAACCATTTTCCTTTAGGCTTTTCCGCTACATTCAAAAACTAAAAATCGAAAAAACGAGGAGGGAGGAAGAATTACCCAAACCATTGTGCTTCGGCATCGTCATTCATTTAAAATTACGATCGTTGATACGAAGGATATGAAGGATACGAAGGACTATGTGCTATTGTGTTTGTATACTTACTTGGGGCTCTTCAAGTCACGATGGATGATTTTGTGGGAATGGAGGTATTGCATGCCAAGTGCTATTTGCTTCGACCATGAGACTAGACGCAATGGCAACATCACTTCCTCCTTCTTCAGGATGTTTTGTAGTGGTCCGCATGGGCAGAACTCCATTATAATGCAGAATACTGGCGCCTGGGTACACACACCTCTGTTTTTTTGGAAAAAGAAAAAAGTAGGAATTATTTAGGTAAGCAAAACACACAAAAAGTTGTATCTATATTTATATGTATGTGTGCGGTAAATGTCTACTAAAAATAAAATGTAGGGTGGAAATCCAATTTTAATTTGATATTTTTACAATGCGTAGTTGGTAAAAGGGCGGCCACAAGTCACAAATTGACTGCTTTAAGAAAATAGACAATCTTTTTATAATTGTTCGCCTATAAAAACTGGTACATTAAAGAATGGATAGTTTTTTGCTACCGTCTGCAGAAGAATATATTATGCTGATTGATACATAGCTGTACGTGATTCTTTTATGACTGGAAAATAACAACTAGTTGAATTTATGATAATATTGGTTTGGTACAAAAACTTTCTGCTTTTTATGTGTAAAAACCCACCTTAAGAATCATCCTTTGCACTACCAGTGTATCATGACGTTTAGGACATGGTGCAATGTCTTGTAGTTAGCTTAGTCTGAAGTATAAAAGAGAATAGGAAAGGTTAGGGCAGTACTAGAGTAGACGTCGATGAACCTTACGTATGAACAACATCTTAGGTTGTGCGAGTTCGGCAATACTGACTCTATTTATAAACGATCTTTTGTTGGGCGTGAGGATGGCCCGAGCCACGAGCTAGTCTTGTGTTGCGGGAAAATATTGTCGAGTAGGCAGGCAGGGTATTCTGAATTTAAGTGGGGCTCTCGCTTAAAGCTTATAGAGGCGCAAAAGGTGCTATCACTAATGCCTTTGATAGTGTCATTTCGTACCTCGTCCAGACATACCAGGCGGGACTGAGTATAGGACTTGTAGATTGCGGGCTGGACGTAGAACTCGCACCTATCAAGAAATCCAAGGCATCGGGAGGTTTATTTCGAGATTTGGAATAAGCGATCATTCCATCGTAGATCTTCAGTGAACCTCTAGGATGTAAGGTCAGCCGTTGGGAGGCGTCAAAATTCAACAGCACTCTTGTGGCCTCAATCAAGAATTGATTTGATATCCCGTTTGATTAAATTCGACATCAGCTCACAATAATCAATAGATTGGAGCTTGAACAATAAAGCAGGGTGCCATACACACAAGGAGGTCCACAGTAGAGCTTTTTGGTCTAAAACCGGGCTGTCGTGTAAAAGAAGTAATTTCTATTGGACGGTAGTTAGAGGAGTCACTGGATTCTCCCTTTTTTTAGAATGAGCTGAACATGAGCTGGTTGCCAAGAGTGTAGATGTACTCCGTGCTGTGACGGGGGCAATATAGCAAAAGGATGTCCACAGGGAGGAGTTTTATCTCCATTCTATGGTGCCTTGTTGTAGAGCTATACTTAAAAGCCGAAATTTGTCTGTTCAAGTTTACTGGCTCCAGTTGGGGCGCCTGCGTGGGACTAAAAGTCAATCCCAATTGGTTCCCGATAGCAAAAGACGGACACTGCCGCAACTTTCAAAACTCACCAGGTAGATCTACCAGCTTTTGACATCAAGCGAAATACTTAGAAGTGACGATAGATGCTAAGCTCAACTGAAACAATAACATGGCAACTCTGATGAGCAGAACACGTAGACTCCTGTGGGCTTAACGCAGAGGTTGTGCATCCTCATGGGGCTATGTGTGGGATATATACATATACGACCATCATTGGACCCATGATAGCTTACGGGGCTTTAGTTTGTTGGCGCTTCAAAGTTTTTCACAGGGACAGTGGATATAGTGGAGTCGGATAAGCAAAACATAAAGAATTGTTTCCAGTCTCAAAATTTTGTTTATGGAACATGTTAGTTACATCGAATACTATACGAAATGGACATTTTCTACCTCCAGCAACCGCTCCTACGTAAGTTATCGGCCATTTTGTGGAAAATTTACCATTTTGGTCGTTCTTTCTGAATAGAGATAAGTATATCTGGGTATGTGTAGGTAAGGGGAGAAAATAGAGGCTGTTCGTTATGAGCGGTTACAACATGAAATTTTTATCCGTACACATAACTTCGAAAAAAATTAAATTTCGGAATTTTACAGTGAACGTTCAGACCACAATAACTGGTCAAAATTTCAAGTCAAAATATCTTATACAAGTCCTAAAAATTGACTTCAAACTTGGAAATTGATTGGCCAATAATTTTTGTGCATCTTATCGTATGAGGTTCTTTCTTATTTTTAAATGTAGGTTCTTTTATGCACTTTATGGTGGTAAACAAGAAAATTTTTTAAACTTGAAAATAAGTGAAAATCGATAATGAACAGTCTATAACACACAGAGTCTATAAAACGCAAGTAAAAACAGTCGAGAGTAATCTAACGCCATCTCTTAATGACTAGGAAACATAGTTCATTAAAGCTCCATTGCCAACCGAACTATTACTAAGATCTTGAAATTTCGCTAGAGAAATATTTATGGGCATGAAAACCCGAGGCCAAAATGAATGGAATGTATGTAGTTCACGACCATTTCACTCGAATTTAATACTAGGGTTAATGCGTAGTATGCAGTTGAAGCGAAATGAAAATTCCCTTTACAAAGTCTATGGCCTCGATTCCCAGATCCGGCGGTTCGGAAGTGAGTGCGGATTTGACATTTTGCGATTCTCAAATTCGCATCCGCGGATCTCTTTTTGACATTTTCCGTGATCCGCAACAAATTTTCTGCGGATTCGAAACGAGAAATGCGCCTTAGATAATCTGAATCGCCTATTTCATAATCGCGTGAGTCTTCACTCCGAATTTTTGATTTAATTGAATCCGACTGCGACTGCGGATTTGAGAATCATGTCAATTTGTATGGAAAACTTATTTCAAGGTACTAATTTGATTTTCGAAGTTTGCGTCTCTGGAAACATAACGTAACTGCAAACCAAATATTGCACTTACTTAGGAACTGTTAACTGTCATTAAAATGTGTGAATTGCCATATTTGCACACTTTAGAATATCAAAGCGCCCTGGGAAATGAGAAAAATTCGAAATGGTATGTTGGCAAAAGGCCTTTATTTCGACAATACTCAAATGTGAAGTGAATGGGCTGGCATACGCAGATCATAACGTTAACACTAAAAACCGGGGATATATTATGCTCTCGACGTACATGTATATTCCTTTAATCGAGAGCAACTTTATTATTCCTCCATTCGATATCGATGTATGCACACTTCGAACATACGTTAGTTTTCACACCAAAAATTTATGTTCAAAATGTTTCAACAACTTCCTCTCTTCCTTTTGCGCATCTGTCCTGAAAACCAGATTTTTGGTGTTGACATTATGATCCGTGTAAGCCAGCCCAATAAGTGTCAAGTGTGATTTCAATAAAAGACTTAAGACGTAAGACGAAGCATAATGGCTCAAGAGCTTCTGCTCTAAAAAAAAAGAAACAACCATATGTTGATAGTTGTGAAGCAACGAATATAATTTCCGCTTGAAATACGGGTAAAAATCGGTAAAAGGTAAATTTGGACATTGAAGTTTTTTTTACAAAGTGTCAATCCGACAGTGCGCTGTAAAAGGCTGTTCGGAGAAGAAAACGTGATGAATATCAAGTGTAGAATTTATACTTCCAATCCAAGGAATAAAGTGTCCCGTTGGTATTCAGTGCAATGTACTCGTACAAAGCCAATAAAATGAATTCAAAGTGCAGTTTTTCTCCACAATTCAAAATGTAAATAAACTTGACCGCAACAACAAAATACATTGTCTTGTTTACTAAGGGTTTGCTACAAAAATTTAGCCAAGTGAAGAGTTCTCATCGGGATGGTTGGTTACTGAGAAACGCAAGCCCTTCCGGTCCGCCGCCATTGTCCGAGAAATACACAAGTGTCAAAGAATGATGTGCCAAGGCCGTCTCATCTATAGGACAAGAAATTCCCGGTCCTACTAACACTAACATAGCGGAAGCCGGTCCTAAAAAGGATCAGTGATTAGTGATTTAATTAAAAAAAATTAGTGATTACTGCAAAAATAAAGTAAAAATTGGCTCGTACGTCTTCTAGTCTTTCACTAACACCAAGAAAAACGCTACTTCATGGCCTGTGTGGAGACGGACTTAGCTGTGCATGCGTTGCCGAAATGCTTCCCCGATTTTAATTAATAGAGCTTTCTTCTCTTCTGTATTCAAAAATAAAACTTGAAAATGGAAATTAAATTTTAGATAGATTTTGAAGGGGAAATTCTCAGGATTTTGAAGAGAAATATTCCAAGTTTCTTAATGCTGTTATGTCACTTTCTTTTTTCTATCACTTTTGCGCAAGTTTAGAAAGTGACAAAAATTCTTTACGGACATTTGGCATGAGTGCGAAAGATTATCTAGTACATATACGCTAAAATTGAAGCTAATCAATAGAAAACTTGTAAATATATGCGATTATGTAAATATTTTGTTGCTATAGATACAAAAAATATTTATTACTAGCATAAAACCCGCGTGCCTTGCAACGCCTTTAAAAACTGTTTATTATGTGCAATGTTTTCCTTAAAAAAAACCAACAAAAAAGTCAGCTGTTATTATCCCTAAAAAGGGTTTATTATAGTGCATTTTTTTAATAAATATGGTAAACAAATTGCTGCGAATATCACCTCTGCTCAACAAACCTGCAAGTTTTAAAGTAGATTGGCACGTATATGTGATCAAGAAAAGTGACATTTTAGGGTTTGACGAACGTTCGTTAAGTTTGTTCGCCTATTTACGTGGATGTAAGAAATTATGAAGCAATCACAAATGAATATTAAATAAAGTGAATTTCGAGTCATTCATTTCTACGTGATTATAGGGATGCACTGTCAAAATTTCAGCCCTTCAGCTTCAGAGGTTTGGGTTAACCCCATTTCATCCCCTTAGGGGATGAATTTCGAGTAATCGCCTCTTAGTGGATGTCCATGTCATTATAGGGATGCACTGTCCAAATTTCAACCCTGTAGCTCTAGTAGTTTGGTAAACCAAATTTTACCCCTTTAGGGGATGAATTTCGAAAAATCGCTTCTTAGTAAATGTCCACGTCATTATAGAGATGCACTGTCAAAATTTCAGCCGTTTAGCTCCAGCGGTTTGGCCATTTAACCCCCTTAGTGGATAAATTTCAATCGCCCCTAAGTGGATGCCCACGTCATTATAGTGATGCACGGTCAAAATTAGAGCCCTCCAGCTTCAGCGGTGTGGGTTAAGCCCATTTCCCCCCATTAGGGGATGAATTTCGAAAAATCGCTTCTTAGTGGATGTCCACGCCATTATACGGATGCACTGCCAAAATTTCAGCCCTATAACTTTAGCGGTTTGGATAAACCCCGTTTCACCCCCTTAGGGTATGAATTTTGAAAAATCGCTTCTTAGTGGATGTCCACGCCATTATAGGGATGCACTGTCAAAATTTCAGCCCTATAGCTGCAGCGATTTGGGTAAACCCCATTTCACCCCCTTAGGGGATGAATTTCGAAAAATCGCTTCTTAGTGGATGTCCACGCCATTATAGGGATGCCCTGTCAAAATTTCAGCCCTATAGCTCCAACGGTTCGGATAAACCCCATTTCACCCCCTTAGGGGATGAATTTCGAAAAATCGCTTTATAGTGAATGTCCACTCCATTATAGGGATGCACTGTCCAAATTTCAACCCTATAGCTTTAGCGGTTTGTAAAAACCCCATTTCACACCCTTAGGGGATGAATTTCGAAAAATCGCTCTTTAGTGGATGCAAACGTCATTATAGGGATGCACTGTCAAAATTTCAGCCTTATAGCTCCAGCGGTTTGGGTAAACCCCATTTCACCCCCTTAGGGGATGAATTTCGAAAAATCGCTTCTTAGTGGATGTCCACGCCATTATAGGGATGCACTGTCCAAATTTCAGCCCTATAGCTCCAGTGGTTTGGATAAACCCCATTTCACCCCCTTAGGGGATGAATTTCGAAAAATCGCTTTATAGTGGATGTCCACGCCATTATAGGGATGCACAGTCAAAATTTCAGCCCCTTAGCTCTAGCGGTTTAGGTTGTGCGTTGTCTGTCAGTCAGTTACTTTTTATACAATAGAAGAAAATCCCCTTACAACTTATTGAACCCCATTTCACCCCCTTCAACCCTTTTGTTCTCCACAAAAAGTAGCCTATGTCCGTCTCCAAGGTCTAACCTATGTCTGTTGAAAATTTCATCAAAATCGGTTTAGTGGTTTAGGCGTGAAAGCGTAACAGACAGACAGACAGACAGACAGACAGACAGAGTTACTTTCGCATTTATAATATTAGTAAGGATTTAAAATTTGGTAGTTATACAGTGGAAACTGCACGGTAATGCAAAGCCGCCTTCTCCGACATCTCAAGATGTCTTTGTCTTTTCATACTTAAAAATTAGACGCTGAAAAAAGTAAGTATCATAACAGCATAAGGTAAATTCTCCATTCAATTGTCTAATTATTTTTCACATGTATAGATATGTACATATATAACCAAAAGGCACACAAAAACTTTACCTGAACCATTACCATGCTAGGCTTAAGAATGCATTTAAAGAATTAATTCAAACGCAAATGTCTTAATTTTGAAGTAATGTCGGAATCCTGTTGGTAGTCTTATAGTTCAGTGGTTTTTATCGTCACACTTACGATATGACTTGTGTTATAAATTGTAAGAGATACGCGATAGGCAATACTGCCTCTGTAATCCTTTGACCCCAATTGCAACGAATTCAGTGTGTGCCACAGTCCCAGGTGTCATGTTAATCCATTTCTCGCTGATTTGAATATTTCAATTATTGCTCTTCATATGTATTTTCTAGTCTTTGTTACGTCTAAAGATTTTTTTGATAGCCAAAAATGGGGCATATCAGTTTTCGATGGATACAGCTGGTGCAATATTTCCAGCTGGTTAGAAATGTCAATTCGTCTTGCACAACTTTGGCATAGAAAATAAAAACAAATTGCAAAGGAGAATACAACTTCGATATACAACTAAACCAAATTATTATTCAGTTGCTGTTTTACGAGTAGCTCTAAAAAGAAAACTTTCGAAAAATAATAATTTTGAAAAAGGATTGGATTTTCACCCCACTTAAAAAATATAACTAAAAACTTACTTGAACTTGATTATATTTTCATGATCCAATTTTCTTAAATGTTTAATATCAGTTTCTTTAACATCTCGTACTTTTTTCACAGCCACAATTTCATTTTTAAATTTTCCACTAAATACAGCACCTTGTGCCCCACTGCCTAACCATTGGAGATCTGATATTGCTTCAAAAGGTATTTCCCAGTCTTCTGTTTGTTTATTTTTCATTTCAATTACGGCAGCTTTTCCAATAAATGATAGAACAGGTTTCATACATCCAAGCAATCCATCCATCCAACCAATTGGCTTGTCTGGATGCATAAAGTTTGCTGCATTCGGTGGCCATCGATTTTGGCAAATATTTTCTGCACTACTATCTGTTACTTGGTCATCTGTCTTGAAGGGGAGATCCGTTTGGCTTATGCCAAGTTGACCCAACTCTTCTTGTATGCATACCATGCTGTAAGTGCAAAATAAATTATTGTTAATTTCTCTTAATCTCTGATATGGTTTATATAAGAAATTTAAGTCTACCCTAACCTAATACCCTACAGATTTTGCTGCATCCAATCAAAAGTAAAAAAGTAATAGTGTTTTATAAATGCAGTTATGCTGTAAGAACTATGTTCATAATTGCCAAAATTTATACATACAAGATAAAAAAATTTCTCGGCCTAGTTAAGATTAAAATTGAATCAGAGTGCCCAATTTGGATGCGGCCAGTAAAACTCAGCATACAACTACATGTAAACGCCCTGTGCGTGAGCCCCCTTTGAAATGCTGAAGCTCATCCCAGTTTCTCAGAATTTTGCCTACTTTTAAAATTTTCACTTTTTTTCCAGGGTTTCTTAGAATTTCTGATAGTTTTGTAGTCTTCGGGATTTTTTAGAAATTTAAAGGGGACGACTTTTTAATAGTTTTCTAGCATGTCGCAAAATATTTCACTTGAGGGTTTCCCGGATATTTTCAGGTTTGGGGAGTTTTCTACCATTTGTGATAAAATTTACATTTATATGAATTGCACATTACATTTATTACATTAATTATTAGTCACAACGAATTATTACTCTGATTATTTACATTAAACTTATATCTAATCTTATTAATAATAATAATAGTGTTACTAACACAAAAGGCGCACTTCTATGCTAGGGAAACAAATTTGCGATTGTTCGAAAATTCCACCCAAACCTGAAAATATTCGGGAAACCCTCAAGTGAACTATTTTGCGACATGCTAAAAAAATATTAAAAAGTCGTCCCCTTTAAATTTCTAAAAAATCCCGAAGACTACAAAACTATCAGAAATTCTAAGAAACCCTGGAAAAAAGTGAAAATTTCAAAAGTAGACAAAATTCTGAGAAACTGGGATGAGCTCGAGCATTTCAAAGGGGGCTCACGCACAGGGCGTTTACATGTAGTTGTATGCTGAGTTTTACTGGCCGCATCCAAATTGGGCACTCTGAATTGAATACAAATTATTTCTTCACATTCAGGCACTTTAGAATTTCAGGATGAATAAAGTGGTGTCGATGAAGTACTTATATGGTATTCGTGTATGAAAACCCGGGTTGGCTTGACCTCTTGCGTAGATTGAAGAATACTTTGTAGAAAAACTTAGAGAAATCTAAAAGTCAAGATGAGCGGTTCAATAATTCTGTAAAATGTCAAGGCGCACACCACAAAAAGCTATCAAAGCAGCAGTGTGTCCTAAGACCCCGGAGCATTCGGCTAAGACTCAAGCGACGAAATATAGACTTTGTTTTGGATACGTGGAACGTAAGGACAATGAACAGAGCAAGAGCTCTAAGATCTCTACCCTTGGATTTAGTAAGGTACAAGGTGAAAATCGCATCGTTGCAAGAAACAAGATGGACCAACAGCGACACGTCAATTTACAGTAGCATTTGTAATGGTTAAATCTCCAAAACGGCAAATTCGGGACTTCCAGCCAATCAGTGAGCTATTGTGCACATTGCAAATTATTACAAAATTTCGAAATATCCCCATAATCAATGCACAATCTGAAAAAGAAAAGGGGGAATCTTTTCAGAATATTACAAGGATATTCGACAATATTCCGTCTAATGATATAAAAATGATGATGGGTGACGTCAACGCTAAGATCGGGAAGGAGGTGGCAGGCTTATCGAGTTCGTTAGTAGTGAAAGAATGGCCGTAAGCTGGACACTCTTCCTGCATAAAAACATCCATAAAATGGCCTGGAATTCACCGAATGGAAGGACTCAATCATGTACTCATTGAAAAGAAAACAGCAACAAGTATATTTGATGTGAGAGGTGCCTGCTAGCTCTGATCACATGGTGAAAGCAAGGTTAGACCAAGATTTTCAGTTCAGAGGTTACAAAGAACTCCCAGGGAATCAATACTTAGCATTGATAAGTTAAAAGACTTTCAACTTATCAATGTCTAGCCTAAAAATAATAGGATACCAAAGCTCCGCTTAGGTCAGGTCTTCATCAAGCGGACGGTGCACTTCTTTCTTCAACTTACTTACTTACTTATTTCCCTTTATTCCCTCAGGAGCATTGGGCGGAAACAGTTGCCCTCCAGTGGACTCTGTTTTGTGCGACAGGTCAAAGCTCCGTCCATGATCGCCCAGTTGTTGCAGCTTCTACTAATATAGTGTTCCTTGACGTTATTTTAGGTCTTCCAGCTCGACGGGTTCCTTGCGGATTCTAGTCTCCTCATGCTTCTTCGAGACTATACTCTTAACCTATCATATCCTTTTTTTATTCTTTGAGCTACTCTTACCTCTACACCCTCCAGACCCCCTCTAACCTTTCCTATTCTCCTCTATTCTTCAAACCAAGCTTACTACTAGACATTGCACCATGAACTGAACGACATGGCGGACTGGTAGTACAAAGGGTTACACGTACACCTAAGCTTGGTTTTTTCATATAAAAAAAAAAAGACATTCCACTAGAACGTGAACAGCATGGCGGTCTGGTAATATAAAAGGTGACACCTATGCTTAGACTTTCACATAAAAAAAGTAAGAGAACCCCCATGTTAACAGTTAACGGGCCTGTTTGTTGAATCCGGCGGATCGGAAGTGCGTGCGGATTTGATACTTTCCGATTCTCAAATCCACATTCGCGGATTGAATGCGACCGAAAAAATTATGAATGTATCCAGGCCATAATTTTGTCGGTAATCAATTTCGCATTCAATCTGGGAATGCAGATTTGAGAATCGGCAAAGTGTCAAATCCGCACTCACTTCCGATCCGCCGGATTCAACAATCAGGCCCGCATAAAGGAGAATGCTATCTGAAAGAATGTCCAACGATATTAACTGAAGCAAAAAGAGCGAGAAAGGATTCTTCTTCTTTTTGGATCCGTTAGCTGGCGGTCCGAGCGGGACGTCCCAGCAACGGATGCGCTACTGTCGGTGCCACTGGGTCTCGAACTCTATTCATGATTCGTTTGCATTCTGGCCGGTTTTTGGCGGTGCCTCGAGCCTCGGTAGCTGATAATTGTTGATTCTTTAGGTCACCTTCCATATTCTTTACCCAGGTTTTCTTCGGTGCCGATCGCACGCCGAAAGATAATCTCGCTCCACCTAACAAGGGGAATGGCGGACTATACCAGAGACTATACCGGAGCTGTAATTCAAGCAAGACGGAAGCTCATTTTAAACGGCTCCTAATGAGGAGTATCAATGGATAATACTGACACCACGTACACCAACGAACATGAGGACATAAGATAAGCTAGAGCTTATCTCAGAAATTTTATTAGGCGAATACCAAACCGGCTTCGGGGGTGGAAGGTCAAACACCGACCACCTCTTCATACAAAAACAACTCATAGAAAAATACTGGGAGAGGAATGTTTACGTATACTAGATCTTTGTGAACTTCAAGTAGGTATACGAATACGACTCCATCCAGAGAAAGAAGCTAGTTCAGATCCTACTCGAATTAGGTGTGCCAGCTAAACCAGTACGTCTGGCAGAATTAACGTATCTCGTCACAAATGCCCTAGTAAGAGTTGAGAACGCTTTTACAAATGCCTTCCAAGTTAATCAAGATCTGGAGCCTATCATATTCAACCTAGCCTTGGAAGCAATCATTAGAAAGACGTAAATTCATGATTTAGAATATAATGTC
This sequence comes from Thereva unica, assembly GCA_949987705.1. Classification (NCBI taxonomy): domain Eukaryota; kingdom Metazoa; phylum Arthropoda; class Insecta; order Diptera; family Therevidae; genus Thereva; species Thereva unica. Next base: position 61,199,825 of record OX465282.1, read on the forward strand.
ACTCCATCGCAGATCTACAGATAATGTAATGCCTAGGATGTTAACATGTAGATCGGCTATTAGTTCCATAGCGGTTCCATTCTAAAACATAAGAAGATAGGTTGCATGTTTTGTTAGAGATGAGACAGTAATTAGTTTTGGGAGCATTGAGTTCGACAAATTCTTGAGAGCCTCAAATAAAGTGAGTTCAAAGCCTTTGTTGATTGGATATGGATGAGCAATCATAAAGATAACTTTTGGCACATGTTTGGCCTACTATGAAAAAGTAACTACAATTTAGCCTCAACGGGAAAAAGAATTTGTAATAAATAAAAACTTGAACCTTTACAATTAAAAAACGATGGAGAAAAAATCCCCTTAAATATTTTATCTTACAATTAGCCATTAATTGTTTTTTCTTCTTCTAGCAAATAATTTGGTCGTAGAAACAGAAAGAATAAATTGCCGTTTAACGTCGATCATTATCAGTCCAGCAAATATGCGATATTAAAGAAAATATTTTGATAAATTGAAATATGAACATCCACTCTTATCAATTTTCCTATTAATTATACAACAACAAAATTAATATTAGTAATAACAATTGATTTATGCCCCGGAAATCGTCATTAATAACGATAGAATAAATTTGTGCACCTGGCAATTCCGAATGGAAAAGTAGACAACATTATCATACGTGGAGTGATCGCGCTAGAGTTGCTGACATTGGGGTTTGATTACCTTCCCAAAAGATAGAAGGTGTGATCACTGCGCGGGGCAAGAAGTAAAGGCTTGTGTCGGTTGCTGTTTTTTCTGTTTCTTTTTTTACCTTACAATTATTGAAGATAAAGCAAGACAAAAGAAAAAATCATTTCGCTTATATCCACTCGAATCAAAGTTAAGGTTGATACTAACGTGACCGAGTAGCATGAGAAAATTTTTTCTTTTAATTCTAGGATAAACAAGGGGTAACTGGAACTTGAAGAATTTATATCAGAAAATGATTATAAATAAGCTATCTAAGGTATTGTTTTTATCTTAAAACGGAAGTTGCAACAAATAGGGATAATTTACTGATTTGTGGACAGGAAAATGTTTGCTAAATGGCAATTAAAATTTCACTTTCGTTTTCTGTATGTGAAATTATAACACATTAAATATTTTTCTAGCAATGTGTATTAAGTGTTATACGATATTTATAATAAATCAAGATCTCATAGAGTTTGTTTAATTTTTCCGGTCAGTCAACTTGAGACGCATTAGCGGCATCTTATTTTTTTAATATAGCAACTTGCACATACTCATACATTAAATCAAGGTACAAGATAAGAACTGGAACTGATTAAAAATTACGTAAGTAGCAATAAAATCGTTAACCAAGATTAAAGAACGGTTTAAAATCCATACTTGGGTCTAACTTATTTTTTTCCTTTTTTGACTAGCCGCTTTGAGCTGTTAAAAATTAATACAAAACATAAAAAAATGTAAAAATCAATCGATAACAAACGTGTTTTTTGGTTGATTATTATTAGAGTTTCTAACGTGCTCGCGATCCCGTTCTGAATTGTGTCATTAATGAAAAATTTTGTCGTTATAAATTTTTTAACCAAAAAATTTATTTAAATAATGTGAAAGTAGTGCAAAAAAATTAACAGAGTATTAAAAATTAAAATCGACTAAATTTTGGATACCCTTGCATTTTTCTTAGATTATTTATTTATTTGATTGATAAATAAGTTCTGTTTTGTTAAAATAAGTTTACAAATTTTAATCAAACGAACACAATCCAATATTATAGCCCGTGCATTTTTTGAAATCTACAACGCTTAAAGCATAAGCACTGAACTGCAAATAAAAAGATCTTGATAGCTCTGACGACGTAATTTTTATAAGAGAAGGTTGGCGATCAAAGTAATTTCTGGGGATTGGAGCTCGGATTTCAGGCCATTCCATATTTAGGACAGACTTGTTGCTTTCGGTCAGCGGGGGCCTTAACTCCTAAGAGTCCGGGTACAAACCCTGAAATATTCGGTTCAAGTTCAGTGGCTCTTTAAATCCAAGCATCCAACTTTTACTATACGAGTATAAGACGATGGTCTTACCTGTAATCACATTATGCATCTGAAACGTGGGTGCTTTGCAAAAAGCACTCAAACCCCTTAGCCGTGTTCGAGAGGAAAATAATTCGGAGGATTGTGATAAAGGACAATTCCGGGTCCGGTATCTACGAGCTAGAGAAGTAAGTTGCCTCTACCACTAAATAAAATATATAGCAAGGAAATCGGTCCCTGGCCGATTACCGAAGCTAGTATTTTTGTTGGTATCATAGGACTATCTACCTATTGACGTGGCTCTTGTAAAGTAGCACTATCAGGGCTTAGACAACGGTAGGAGACATCATATTATAGACATAACGCTGGCCCCTCGACACGTTGCTAATTACGTGAGTCACTGGCGAGTCTCAGACAAGCCGTTGTGCGCAGACCATAGACACCTCCACCTTAGGGTGGGTGAGTGTTTGAAAATAGTGAGGGCATATAGTAATCGCAGATATACAGCCAAGGCAGCCTGGAAGTTGGAGGGGTACGACCTAATCATTCCTTTACTATGCAAAATATTCAGGGTTTCCTTCACACATGGTTATATCCGCTAAATTACTAAATCATTCGGACTGACAAGTCTCTCGTCTTTTGCCTTGAAAGCAATGGTGAAAATTGTCGAGATTTATCTTCCGGGCCCACCGCTAAGCTTCTACCAGCGTGCCCACTGAGACAGTACTGCGCAATCCATCCATCACCGGGGCCATCTGCACTTCCTCGAGGGCAGCTCTCGAGAGCTTTCTTTCTGGTATTGGATAACGAGGAAACTTATCCTCACATAATCTCGGCCGATGTTCCCCAGGGGTAAATTCTCACACATGATCTCTTTCCAAAATTCATAAATTATCTACTCTCAATCCGCCCCAACAAACTACACAGTTTGGCCGTTGACGGTACTACGCCTTCGACAATATAAGACAAGCACCTGCCAGACCTTGCCTCTTCGATCGTGAACCAAATCACTCTTATTATACTTATTCTTGATTGGGACGCAGAAATCGTGTGGAAGTTCGTTTATAAATTGGCCAATTCGGCTGTGAAGCAATCTTCCACACTCTGTTTTTCGAACTCGTAAAACATTTTAGAGTTCAAGCTTAAGGTTCATCGCCATCTGCTCTAACTTCCACAGATCTTCCCTATCCTATTCTCTTCTATCCTTAAAACTAAGCTTACTACTACACATTGGTCCATGACCTGAACGACATGACAGACTGGTAGCACGAGTATGATTCCTTGGTTGGTTTTTTACTGAGATGAAGCGAAATATTATCAAGATCAAGGAACTAAGTGAGACCAGATGGCACGTTACGGTTGTTGGAACCTACTTTTTTCACAAGAAAATACATAAGGAGACTATGGTATCGCCGCGTCGTACAAGGGCAAATCAAATAGATCAAGTGACCGTCAGAACTATTGAGCTTCAGGGGAGCGGACGTTGGAAGTGAACACCATTTGGTATTATCAACTAGTCGCTTCATAATCGCTGCCATTAGAGGCACCCAACGTGAAACCATAAACCGTAGAACGTTTAACGTAGACTTTCTGCGTTGAAAGGCTAGAATTTGACGAGAAACTGCAATAAAACTTAAAGCAGCAAAAAGGTTATGACTAATATCGTAGAACTCTGGAGTAGAACAAAAGGGCTCTGAATAGCATCGGAAGTGAACATCGTTAATTCAAAAGAAACACTGTGTATCTCGTACACAACCTGGCAAAAATGGAACGCAGGAGGGCCCTAAAACATAACGTCTCGAAAAAGTAATCATCTTGAACGACAGGAAAACTACCAATCATACTGAGAAGTACACAACTTGATAAAAAGCGGCAGATAAACGAACTCGCAGAAAAAGCAGCAAACATAGGCAAAGTAAAGTGTTGTACCAAATTAGTGAACAGCTCTCGGGAAAGTACTCTACTAAAAAGCATGCCGTAAAGAGTTCTGGATGGGAGGCTGCTGTGCAGCGAGGAGGAGCAACTCCAAACAGTTCTTCGTCGCCCTGAATGGTTCGTTTTCATAGGAACTTGAAGAAAATAGCAAAAATGCCCAGCCAATAAGAATCAACACTCGTGTCCCATCCGAGATAGAATTTATATAATGACCAATGGTAAAGTTGCTGGACAAGATTACAACCGGCCATAATTGCTGAAAGCCGACTCAGGCCTCATAGCAGATGCGCTACATCCTTGAAATAGCAAGAAACATCTGTGCCTTTCCGGCGGATTTGACGGAAGATATTATAAACTAAATACCAAAAAAGGGGGAGCTTAACTTGTCTAATATCTGTTGTGGGTAATATCTTGGCCCACATTTTATTATCTAAGATAAGAGAGGCAGCAAGTATTTCGGCAAGTTGATGGCTAAACCCGATTAAAACTAAAGAAATTCGGTTAAATGAAAACTCCACTAAACGCACAACACTGAATAGCCATTATGTGGAATTGGTAGATTCTGTTACCTCGATAGTATTGCAAAAAACGCCGAGGCTGAATAAATGCCAGTTCCAGAATAAATAACGTAAGAAGCACATATTCATGCCTGCCCCGCATTAGAGGATCAACGATCTCAACTGAAACCAAATTCCAGCTGTTCAATTCGTTAACGCAGTTCTTTTGTATGGTTGCGAAATATGGAGTTTCTCAATTCATCACAAGAGGCCTCCAAGTTTTCATCGACAGATGCCTCTGCAAGGACGACGAAATCAGCCGAAAGAAATGGAATCAGATTGGCCACCACCAAAGTCTAGAAATACAATTTCATCGTACAAAACCCAGTAGGAAAAAGTACAAGCACTTTGCTGCGAAGCAAATATAAAGCAGTAAGACAGTCCGTCTGCTTCCTACAGCAACGGTATCAAAGCACTATCTCAGCAGATGCATATAAATCTATATCTACAATTGCTGCCTAATAAAAATGCTGAGCTCTGCTGACATGCAATGTTAAAATACCATGAAGCTTCTTACGGAGCGTAAGCGCTTTACTGCTTCAAAATAACGCTTTAAGAGGCCTTTCGAAGCATTTCTTTCCTACTGGGAATTTTCACCGGTTAGTTGTGTGCGTGCGTATATGCACACTACCGCTGAGCACAACTCAACGCATACGTCGTGAGATTGGCGAAACAAAGCCAGATACTCTCTCTTCAATAAAGTATGCAGAAAAAAAAGAAAGGAAAATTGAAACAGGTGTTTTTTGGAACAGCGAGCAAATATGCACCAACACATCAACTTTGTCCCAAATACCATCATAAAATCTAAAAGATGTGGCTTGCAAAGGGAAAACGAGAATCCAGACATATTTTCCCTTGAACGGAATCCGCAAGGAACTGCACAACTAAGGTACCAGTAGACCAACTATAACTGCACGCGGAAAGTACCAGTAACTAACAGTCAACTGGCTATAGAGCAATATTTCTATTTTGGTGGAATTCATGATGGTTATAAAAAGATGAATTCAAAATTTAATAAAACCATATTTGTCAACAAGACACAACGAATTTTGCGCAATAAAATATCTTTAATTATTTTAATTGTTAAAATGCTCTACAACCGGGATCCGGGTTGGCCGCTCGTAACAAATGTGTCGTTCAGTGCAAAAGCGGTGAAACTCCACACTTCAAAACACTAGAGGTTGACTCGCTTTGGACTAAGATTCCGTCACATCCCCCGCTACAAAACCAAAGCAACTCCAGAAGTGCACTATAATTGCACTTATAGTGCACTTCTGGAGCCGCTCCACCGCACAGCGATAGCTGATGCATTGCTTTGCATTGCGAGAGTGAGCTTCTTTCTACCATATGCTTAATAAAATCTGAGGCGGTTGGCTCTGATGATCTTCCACCTAAATTCTTAAAAACAATCGCACCGTTTTATCAAATGTGCTCATGTATATCTTCAACTACCGTCTTACGTGTTCCCAATATGCACTACAATAGAAGCTGGCGTTGGTGGTACCTATTCCAAAAACAGTTTCCCTTTGCAACCCTCTGATTTTTGTCCAATTAGTCTCCTATGTTTCTTGTCAAAAGTAATCGAAAAAGTAATTTTTAAGCAACTTATTTCGCATAACGAAGGAAACTGTCTTCCTTCTAAATAGCAATATGGCTTTAGATCTGGACACAGTTGCGAAGCTGCCATGGAAAGCAGTACAATTACGTTCTTGACTTTACTGGAATTGTTGAAAGCATTTGATTTACTTGATAATGTAAAACTCTTGCAGAAATTTGGTAGTAATTTCGATCTTGGTCCTACTGCTGTGAAATGAATTTCAAGCTGCTTACCTGGTTGCTCTCCAATCGTTAAAATCCAAGATAAATTTTCCGAGCCCATATTTTTACCCTGTGGTGTTCCACAAGGCTCTATTCTAGGTCCCTTGCTGTTCAGCATCTACATTAATGACCTTCCTCTTGTAATTAAGAACACATCTGTTCACATATATGCCGAGGATGTGCAAATCTACATGAGTATGTCCATAGATTCAACCGTTGAGTGTATTTGTAGACTTAACGATGATTTGAGGAGTATTTTCCATGGACTGCTACCAATAAACTGCCCCTAAATCCTTAGTAATCTTCATGTCTGGTGGTTAGTGAGACTCTCATTATATTAAGTATTCTCGCACCAATTGTAATAAATGATGTCATCTTTCCTTATGTTGACTTAGTCAGAAACCTAGGTGTTGAGTGTAATTCTAAATTTAGTTGTAGTCACACGAATAGAGTTCTTCAAAAAGTTCATGGTTGCCTTCATCAACTATGGGTAAGCTCCAGCCTTCTTACATCTGATATGCGAAAAATGCTTGTGATTGTCCTCATTATCCCCCATTTGAGATATGACAGTCTTATTTTCCCAAACTTGATGCGGTGTATATGAGAAAGATGGAAGTTGCTTTTAACGACTGTCTCCATTTTATCTACAGGCTAAGACGACTATCGCTCGTATCACGAATAAAAATTTATTTTTAAGCTTATGAATCAAATGTCTCCTCGATATGTGTATGAGAAACTACGGTTCTTACAATCCAAAAGGCAGGTCACATTATTGATTCTTAGGTGTAACTCGTTATTTGGCGATCGATCTTACTTTGTCCAAGTTGCGCGTAAATGGAATGCCTTGCCCAGAGAATTTCGAGTGCAACATTTAGCCGAACTTTCAGCAAGCTTTTAAAAGATCATTTTTGATGATTCTTTCTTTTCATTCTTTTTCTTTCTTTCCCTCTCATCATTTCTTCACATTTTTTTCTTTCTTTTATTAATTATAAAAATATTTTATGTTTCCTGTGCTTTTATGTGCAGTTAAGATGTTTAATCGTTGTGCTATACCAAATAAACATTATTATTATTATTACTAGGTGCTATTCTCGTTGGCGAGTGATATGACTATGAGGTACGCGGTGGTATGAAACTATCGATACTAACACACGTATCGAGGGGAATATGTCACTTCACACGCCACTTTGCGATAATTAACTGCGAACTTTGTCGCTTTGCTCGCCAACTGACACAACTCAAATAAAATCTGCAGCGATCTTCCTTTGGTCTTAGTGGACGGTTTAGATTTAATGTCTGATGCTTTTCGTAACATTGTAGGCATAACTTTAACTCCCGAATCGCCAAACAATTATCTCATTGTATGGGGTTTCTTAAGAAAGAAAGCTCCTCCTCCAGCCAGCTGGCGTACAAGTTCCACACCTTCAATACAAGTCGTTTATGCAGGTTATCTCAAAATCCACTTTAGCATGGTTGAATAAGGGGCAATACCGCGAGGGGGTGAGGAGATGGGGGTGCATTTTTTTCACTGATTATGATTCTTCGAAGGGAAATATAAAATTTTGGTCTGAACATTTTGTTTATCCAAAGCTTCCCTGTACTAAATGAATGATTTATTGGGATAATTTTGATTTTTGATGATTTTTGGGGGTGCAGGGAACCTTTGGATAAAACTTTCAGACAAAAGTTTCATATTTCCCTTCGGAGAATCATAATCCGTGAAACAAATGGGCGTTGCCATTTCAAATTTTAGATTCACCCCTTTCGAGGGACTGAATGAGTGGGGGTGAGTTTGGTATGCAAACGATTTCATCCTCCAAGTTAAGCAACTTTCGTTCAAAAGTTTTTTCTCGAAAACCTACCCTTCAGGAAGTATCGGACCGTTGCCGGACTTTCGCCCCACCCTGTATATTTACTATACTCACATTAACTATTCTAAGAGAACAATGTCTTCTATATCTTGTTTCTGTCTTGCATAAGTATAAATTTAAAACTTGTTCTGGACTTTTCAGTTCATTTTTTGTCACAAGGGCAGTTGCGTATTTTAAATTTTTTATTTTTTTTTTTTTTTTGATAAAATGCAGTAAAACAAGGAATGGTGAAGCAGGGCAGATCAAGAAATCTACCACCTGTAAAACGGAATAGACATCATGCGTATATAAGATGTTACAGACTGAGGTAGCTTAGATACTTAATTCGACCAGACGAAAATAGAATGCCAAAGAGGATCGTTGGCGGCAATTCCGTAGGTAAACGCACGTAGAGCAATCAAAAGCAAGCTGGTGGAAGAGCGTAAGAAAGAACCTGGCAAGAAGCTTCCTAGCACAAAGATATTTAAGAAATGTAGGTCGAAATAAATATATATTTCATACATAAAATTGAGTAGACTACGATGGCTCCAGACACGTACGAGCTTCGGAAGAAAGAATGCCAGCAAATAGTTCCAATAGTAGACCATCAAAGAAAAGAAACGTAGGACCAGGAAATAGGTGGATGAATGACGTAGAAGACATTCGTATAACAAACTGGAGATGCTGAAAGAAGGGGCTTCAAGAGGCGCGGGCCCTACAAGAACTGTACCGTCATTTACGAAGAAGAAGATTAACACAAAGGTCAAAGGCCTTTTTTTATTTAAAGTGAGAACATAAATGACCCAAAAAAAGTAGATTAAAGCCTCTAACTGAATGCACAACAACATATTCTTACAAACTCCCAATATTTGTACCAACTGATTTATAACTCCCCAAAGAAATAGGAATATGGTACCTACGAAGCCCTTTGTTAAATTTGGCAGTAAACAAATAAACAATAATAGTAATGATCCGATTTCAAAATAAACGCATACATAAATCAATTAAAAATAGCGTATAAAAATAGAAGTGATTGTAGCTCTATTTTTAGACATAATTAATATTGATTGCGACTCTATTTAATATGGTATACATTATTCTGAGTAATACAATGTTTTCCTTTAAATATTTAAAGTACGTTTCTTCACCTTAATTATTAATTTTAGAAAGGCAAACTCTTGTTAACCCTTGAAAATAACAACTTAACGATAAAAATATTTTTTCTGTTATTTCGTTGTTTTTTTTAAATCAACATCTGTCAATGTATGTCAATTTTCCCTAAATGAAATAAATAAGAACTGATAAGAAACAACGTCAACAAAAGAAACACCCACAGAATTTTTGAAAAATTCCATTAAAAATTTACAACAAGCAAAAACATTTGCGCAAATGTTTTTATATTGTGGTTTTTGAAAAAAATCGAAGAATAATAATTGTAGTAGCCCGTTGCACCTGGCAAGGCCTTTAATCTTTATCATTAGAGCTAACGCGATCAACATCGAACCACACGGAATAAAAATTGTTTCTGCGCAGGTGTAATAAAGCAGGACAGAAACAATTCGACGAGGTCCAAACAGAAAGGTAAACAAGCTTCAGGCAAATATGTAGATAAAATCGTGTGACGTCGCATAGCAATTAATTTCGGGAGGGGAAAAGCTCGCAGTTTTTAGTTTTTTTAGATTTTGCAAATTTGTGCCCCCCCGCACCGTGCTTGCCAGGCTAGCAGAGACTGTTTGTTTCCTTTATCACTCTGGAATGTTTCTAGAGTTCGTTCGATCCGCTTTATAATTTCGCAATGTAAAAATGGTAATTATGGAATTCGTATTCGGTATGTGACATTATCATCACTCCCATGCAGAGGCTTTTTTTAAGATAGAGAAAAGAAGAAAAGCAAGAGCTCCTAGTGAGATAACGTGGTGGTTTCAAATGGAGCTCTGCTAGTGGAACATGTGTCTATATTTGGAAGTGATTTACCTTTTGTCTGTATTCATTTTATCAGGTGGTTCAACGTTTCTAGTCCAAAATGATATGTAAAACACCATTCTGCCACGATTTTACCCGTTACTGTGACAGCTGCGAATAAAGGTGGCAATCTAAGGTCTCAACGGATAAAGATTTTACTTTTTTCACTCAATTTTATTTTTTTAATTTATTGTGCTCACACCATTCACTTGATTTGATTACTTTAAAATAATTATCGGATTTTTATTTTTCTCTGATAAAATGGGCACACTATCGCACATACACACTTCGTTCTTGTTTACACTAGTAGCAAATTACTTTTTCGTAACACGCACTCAGGTGACCTAGAAACAATTTGGGGATCTTTTAATCGAATACTATAATAAATAAAAAGTTTTCACAATTTCGCGTATTTTGGCCAGAAAACGCAATTGTTAAGAAAACTGATTTTTTGTTATTGTTACGCCTCCTCCAATCTCCCCGACAAAGAAACCGATACGCGCGCTCGACAGTTGAGTACTGGACTTGGAAACTTGAGGAGTTGTGGCGCAAACCCAGTGTGTACCCGTCGTGGATGTGAGATTCAGCCACCGCCAATGGCAGTTGCTGGCTGCTTGGGCCGTGCTCTGTTGGCTTCGATAACCACTTTATGGAGCCGATGGGGATCAGTGATCGGCTTCGAGTTTATCGCTTGCTGAAAACAACCAACGTATGCATGTATGGTAGCTAGGTATACATTGAGATTAAGCAAAGGTAACCACTATTCAGGTAGATGTAGGGAAATCTATCAAGGTTAGCATTGAGCTTCTCTTCGGCTGTTTTCCTACTATTTTATGCTAGAAATCATCATCTATTATGGAACAAAATTACGATTAAGCTTCTTCGCGTTCGAAAGCATTTCCAAGCTTGAATTTTTATTTCATTTATTTAATTTTTTGTTTTGTTGTAATTATTTATCATATTACATTTCATTTTGATTTCGCTTTGTTTGGCGCTTTTGTAAATGCCTGTTTTTAGGCGTACTCTTGTTAATCGCCATGGGAATGAATATATGAAATTCACACACGACAAAGAAACGTCAGATTACCTGATTTCACAGTTACTAACAACTAGTATACGGCTAAAGGTTTAGTGTTTATAGTTAAAGTAACGTTGATTGTTTGTAACACAACAATATTGTTTTCCTTTTTTATAATTGAAAGGAAGTCTAGAATATAATGACACATTATTTCCATGGATAATGGGTTTATGTGAACGATATAACATCATCAGCTGCTTTAAAATAACAAGAATGTAGGCAAAACTAAACAGAGATTCTGTTGTCAGAACAGGTCAGGGTCAAACTGATTTTCTAATTAAATAATTAATACCAGGTAAGTGACTGTAAAAAAGCACTTATTTGTCCAATATGCAATAAAGGAGATATATTGACCTATAAAACTGCAGAGCATCTCACTCCTCAGCACCAGCTACAAAATCAACGTCGGACCAGCTGCAGCTGCTGACCTTAAAGCAAATTCTTGAGAAACCCTGGAAGGTATATGGCTTTATAAAAAGAGAGAGGTTCTACATGATGTTATCGGAATTAGGAGGCTCCTCGTAGTTGGTACGTAAAACTAACCAAGTTCACTGCTTACTGGAAGAAAGTAAAGACCCAAAACGCAGTAACAGAAAACTTCGAATTAGCAAGCTGACACTTCGTGAATAGCTTCCTTTTAACGAGACGCCCAACTTCTCTATTTGCCAAAATTCTCGATAGAGAATTCGTGAGTAGCTTCCTTTTGACGAGAGGCCCAACGTTTCTAATGAAACGCGTGGGCGTAAAACATGTCGTTTTGGTGATTGCAAAAATTTTATTAATAACAATAACAAGGAAATGTTTGTACTACAAAATTGATGGTCGAACCGAAGAGATTCCCACCACCAACATGTGCAAATAACGAGGTCATAAACAATTATTAGTAACAAGCTGATCACTGTTGGTTAGTACTTTTGTGTACAATAAGATGGCCACATGGTCTTACAAATAAAGTGGCCCAATTTCCTATTTCTACGCTCGCAAATAGAAAATTTGGGCATCTCGTCAAAAGGAAACGATCATTAAAAAAGGGGTTTCACTCTGGACTATTTTCATTAGAAAACATTTCAAACTAAGCACACGGCTACAATTTAAAAATTGGGTGGCACTTTTTAAAGATTTTGTTAAAAAACAAAGACAGTTATTTATGATTGTACATAGAGGAAAATTTCCTAGGGCAATTGCTTTCACTCGGCATATTTTAACAACTCAAGTATCCAAAAATCAGGATTTACCTCATTTCGGCCCTGGACCCGGCACTGCTAATAAACCCTATTATATCCAAAAACAAACACTATACTAAAGTTTTGTGCAGAGAAAAATGAAACTCACGATCTGCAAACTAGTAATTCGGCCAGTATCGTGCTAAGTCCGGTTTAACTTGAGAGCTTCTGCAATATCCTCGCCCTCGGAAACATTTAGGATTCCACGGCAGACTGACTGGGAGGCTTATCGCACAGCCCTCAGGTTAGGAGTCAGCCGTATTGATACTAATCCCATTACTGAGGCAGTTCTCGACCTTGTGTCTACCAATTTGCAGGAAACGATCATCGCAGCCTTCGAAAGTAGCTGCCCTGCGAAACCTGGAAGCACCACCCAAAAGGTTTCGTGGTGGAACAATGATCTCTGCAGGCAAAGGAGAGAAGTCAGAAAACTGTTTAATAGGGCTAAGGTCTCGGGCAACTGGGACATCTACAAGAAAGCCCTCGCCAATTATAACAAAGATTTGAGAAGATCCAGACGAAGGTCATGGAAAGCCTTTTGCGAAGAAATAGACAACCTTCCAGCCTCCACGAGGTTACACAAAGTTCTGTCTAAGGATCACTCCAATGGCATTGTCTCTCTCAAGACAGGGAAGGGAAGGAAGGCTCCTTTCCAGAGAACACCAGGGATTCCAAGGAACTATTAATGAGCACTCATTTCCCAGGTAATTAACCTTGGATTGGCCTTGGAACCTAACATTGATTCGGAGGATGTCCCCACCGGTGCTACAATAGGAAAAAAGGTTTGGCAAACAGGATTTTCACTGCGGGTAAGATTGAGTGGGCCATTGGAACCTTCAATCTCTTCAAGGCTACTGGAAAGGACCACATCTTCCAAGAGAAGAAATCTTACCAATCCTGCTACCACTTTCGAGGTAGCTTTGCGCTGACTCATATTCCGAGGTGTTGGAGAGAGGCAGAGTAGTCTTTATCTCTAAATCGGGGAGAAGATCATATAGGGAAGCAGAATCCTATCGACCCATCAGCTTCTCCTCCTTTCTCCAGCGGCCTTACAGCGAACCCACTTCACTTAATTTGTCTACCGGCCGGGCAGATCTACAGAGACTGCCATTCATGTGCTAGTGAGAGATATTGAGAAGTCCCTAAGGGCCAAGGAAATCTCTCTCGGCGCCTTTGCAGACATTGAGGGTGCGTTTGGCAAAGTTACCTTTGACGCGATCAATGAAGCAGCAGTTCATCCCCCACTGTCAGATGGATCACGTCGCTTCTCAGCAGCAGATTACGATAATGGCTGCTAAAGGCTGTCCTCAAGGGGGCGACCCATCACCCCTCTTATGGCCAATCGTGATCGAAGAACTTATTTCAGACCTGAATAGCCAGGGATTTAAAGCAAAGGCCTATGCAGACGATATCGTCATGACGATTAACGGCGCGGCGGTCATGATAGAACCGTTTCAGACCTCATGCAAACCGCTCTGTCATATGTGCATTGCTGGTGCTGTAACAAAAACCTGGGGCCGTATTTGGTTTCTCGAGTCGACATTGTGGTCTGTCGATAAATAAAAATTGGCATTTGACGACACGATATCGTCTCTTTACGTGCCGATAAAGACGTTTGACGATTGTTTAAAAACTCAATTTATGCATGCAATAAACTTTTAACGATTTCTATTTTAATTAAATATACGTGATTTTCTGCCCTTGGGGTAATACCACCCAATTTGATGGTTTTGTACGGCTGCGCTTAGCTGTCGATTTGAAATCAAATATGAAACTTAAAGAAAATCGAGAATCGATGGATCGACTCGAGAAACCAAATACGGCCCCTGGGTATTAACCAACAACAAAAATTTCTCAGGAAAGACCCTTTATACTGTTGACAATCTATTTTCTTCGTATAGAGTGCAATGTCGAACAGCAGCTCTAGTCGGGGAGGAAAGAACTGCCACAACCTACCCGCGATAATTTAAGTCCACCTACTCCCAACCATTACTATCGCGACTTTGACATCGGGGCATCGAGAAACAACTCGCTGGAGTGTTATGCCTCCTGAAACGAGTTGAATCTCATCAACCAACCGATGACATGCGCTTGGCGGTGAAGCGGGGAAGGGCTAAGGAAGGCTATGACAAGAGGAATCAGGAATGTAAAGAAGAAAGAAGGAAAGTTATGTAGGTAGGAAAGTGAAAAAGGCAAAGGACCGTGGGGCTGGTCGGGATTCGAACCCGGGACCTCTGGGATAGTAGCCAGACGCCTTACCCTCTAGGCTACCGAGGCCCTCCCCAACTACCATCCAAAAAAAATAGGGCGGGTGGCCGATTCTGACTGTCGGTTCTGTGAGGTAGCTCCCGAAACTGCGGGGCACTTGCTGTGCGACTGTGAAGCTACAGCGAGGAAGAGATTGAGCCTCCTCCATCGTGACTTCCTTACTCACAGGGACATTGGGGGCAGAAACCCTAAATCAGTTTTAAGCTATGGTAGAAACCTTAACCTTGATGGTTTTTAAAGACGGGGATGGCACAATAGACCAAACAAAATAGGTCGTAGTTCCCGCCAACACGAGCTATGTGCATAATAATAAGGGACATAAATAAGGCCAATGAGAGAGGATGGCATAGGAGATACAACTGCTACATAGTTGTATGACATGTTTAAGACCCAGAATCTGCTCAGAGGGCGCAGAGATTTGGGCTGTAGCGTCATTATGTGGTTGGATGGAATTTAATAATTTAATTTGACATTCGTCTAGTATTTTCTCTAACTATCATCGAACTAAAGGAAACATTTATTTGTAATTTATTTTGTTAGTGGTTCTTTTAGGCGGCTCTTACACTGAGGCAGCAAGCAATAAGCAACTGTCAATAGGCAACAAGCAATATTACAGGTCTCACATTAGAGCAGCTCGAACGAGAAATGGTTGCGGTAACATTATTTTTGGCAATACTCAAAGTTCTATAGAAAGTCTTTCATGGTTAAGGAGTGAAAGGCTAACAGCTATATGAAAGCTATATATGTATATGTAGCTGCTATATGAAAAATGCAACATTTTTATACAGGCTCACTCACAAGTATTCAGCGGAAGATTTTGTGATTTTATGTGGGGATAAACTTGATGGGTTGGTGTATATTTTCTCGTTCCAAAAAAGCAGCTGATTCAATTTTCCTTCCCTTTCTGTTTTCCGTACTTTATAGAAGGGAGAGAATCTGGCTTTGTCTCGTCGAGTTCACACGATGTATGCGTTGAGTTGTGCTCAGTATGTTTATATGCACAACTTACTGGGTGAAAATTTTCAAGATGAAAGGCTTGTTATTAGAGATACGCCGAATGTCCGGCCGAATATTCGTATTCGGTATATTCGGCGTATTTTTTAATGTTCGTATTCGGCCGAATATTCGGTTAGTTTGCCGAATTATTACCGAATATTTAAATAGTATTATGTTAAGAGTTACATAAGTCAATGGGGCTTTATTCTGGAGCCGTACATAGGTAGTATTTCTAAATGAAACAAAATCTTCTTTGTGTAACCATATTTATTCACAAAATCAAATATTAATAAGGATGGGAATCCATACACGAGTCGACAGAAACGAGATCGATTTTAAACTAGTTTGCAACTGCTTGCGTACGACTGTTCTTGCCGGTCGCAAGCAATATCAAGCTTATACTTTCGTACTTGCGTTGCATTCAGCGGTTCCATCTTATGCGTCGAGTTTCCACCAACATTTAATTTCGTAGTTGCATTCCGTCTAATAACCCCAAAATCTAAATAACGAGTGTATGATTGTGTGTGCTATATCGAATGCGGGAAAAGTTTAAAGTAGACTAACCTTTGCGTTGCATGCATTCCATTCATGCAATATTCCGTCAAGTCGTACAGTAGGAAGGATGACAGGTCACTGATTAGCATGAATATCAGATATTCCTTATAACGTAGGGACTATGGAGGATCGGAAAGAGAAAAAAATGCAAGAGGATTCCCAGTTCATTCATCATCTTTTTTATGATTTTTTGAAAAAAATCAACTGTTCAAAATAAAAATCACATTCGAGTAAGTGGACACTTCAGCATATTTATTGTTGTTAGGAGTATCAATTTCACTATTTGTTTTCTTCGCCTCCTTTTATGCCGCGTACACACCGGGCCAACGAAGGCCAACGAATGGGATTCGCTGACGGTCGTTGGTTCTGTGTGGACGGTTTAGCGAAAGCCAACGAAGATTCGTTGGCGTTCGCTTGCAACCCGTAGCGTGACGGTAACATCAAAGGAAACAAGCCATTTGAGCGAATGTGGTGTGGACGGGCATCGAAGTTTAACCAACGATTGACAGGCTCGAAGGCCGAAATTTTAAGAGTTTGACGTTTATGGATTTTGTTGCATTTTATAGAAAAGATATTTTTAGTGGCATTTAGGAAAATTAAATTGAAGCATGTTTCGTTAAGGTATATGAAACTACATAGATATAAATGATTTCGTTATCGTCATTCATAGCACCCTTCGATGCAATTAAACCGAATACCCGTCCCAATGAACGTTTGCTAAACCAACAAATGCTTATGGACATATCTCCGAACGCGACCGAACGTTCGGTAGCCAACGTCGAATGTCGTTGTTGGCTTTCGTTGGGCCGGTGTGTACGCAGCATTAGAATTTTTAGAGAAGTGAATCATGTCCTATTTTAATTTTAGACAGTTTGCATTTATACACAATACCTTATGGATTGTATAGAAGCTCATTTTTCTCAGAATCTCCTTTAAAATGAGTAAGTTTTCCTCAAGAAAATGTAAACTATTCCAAAAAAGATTTATGACCAAATCAGTCACCAAAACTAATCTAAGAAGTTGTTAAAAAAACAATTGAAAAACAAAAATAAATCTCTGGTCGAACTCACCTTCTTCTGATGTTTTCAGTCTGATCTTTGGTTAAATTAACAGCATGATATTCATCAATAATGCTTGATGATAGATCTTCTCTGCTCTTATTCATAGTATCACTTAGTGGATGCATTATTGAAACTAGTGTGGTGAATATTATTACTCTTAATATTACTATTATTATTGGCTAGGACTTGTTGTTATTAAAACATAACAAAATAAATTTTGCATTGCAAAACAAATAAATTAAAACGAATCACTGATGAGACATTTTTACTCTTATTTTTCTCCCATAAACATCTTTACAATAGTGTTGGCCATAGGTGTCCTGAAAATGCTGAAAAGAAAAATAAAATTAAATAAGTGGTGATAAAAAGTATCGTGAACTAATTATTAATAGTGAATTAATAAATTGTCCCAAAAATTTAGTTAGAGGGAAAGTTACTTGGATTGTATTCAATTGTACAAATTCGATTCGAACAAATGCCTAAGGTAGCTTTGAAGTACACAATAGGTCTAATTTGGACAATAAGTCTAACTAGGTCGCAACTTGAGCGATATCGGTTATGCCCTCATTCCTTAATAATGTAGCTTAGATAATTTGAAATGTCTATATGAACTTACGAATACATGTGGACATTTAACATTTCTCCTATTCTTTAATAAATAAAACATTATTTTCGTAAAATCATTTCTTTTTATTGCATTATTGCCCCATACTGCATCAATACCATGAAATAGGTGAAGCATTTGTCGAGCAGATGGCTTTTTACTGAAAACCATAATCGATCATTTTCACTCAAAGATTGGAGCTTGAATTCCTTGCTGATCGGAGCGCACAACTGTAAGGAAATGCTACAATTTAGAATAGCCACAGAGAATCAAAAATACTGTCTGTATACGAAGATGAAACAGAAAATAGTGAGTGAGTGAACGAGGTTCGTTTGTTCATTTGGAGAAGTTTATATTGTGGGAGTGAGGATTTATTACGGGCGGTAAAATCGAACCGTCACCTCCTAACAGGTGCCCTCTGATAACCAGTAAACAACGGACGTATTTTGCCGGTGGTAAAGCTGGACCGGCCTATCCGATTGTGTAAAGTTCACGGATGCGGTTCTCCTGGTAGAGGGGTTGGGCTTTAAGGCCCCATACACGATCAATTTGGATGTAAATCCAGATTTTAATCAAACCCATGCGGGCAACGAGTTTTGATCGGCTAACCGACTCACAATCGATAGTTTTGGCTGTACATCCGCACTTTGATGTACATCCAGTTTGACCGTGTATTGGGGCTTTTAGTGCGCATGTACAACCAAAACTGGGAGGGGTTCTATCTCTGCCTGTTTTCAAGATAGGGCGATATGAATTTTGTTTTTGGGGGAAAATGTAGTTTAATGACTTAGAATAGAAAGTTAATGAAACCACGGACTATTTCCACAAATACGGCGTCTTTGTTATCGTAAGGAATGCGGCTTTCATTTGATTAATAAAAACAATAGTGTATGATGGCAAAAACAGAAATAAGGGGGTTTATTTGTAAAAAAAAGTATGACAAAAAAACAGTTTTTCCCACATACATATTTCACTGCAACTCAAAAAGTAGATTGTTAAGGATTTTTTTCTGAACCTTTTTGACAACCTGAAAATTTATTTGGACTTGGTTTTTTGCTTTTTTCCATTCAAAAATAGGTATCACCACGGACTTATATATCTGTAATACCGTTGTTCCGCTTCATGCAAAATTTTGTTACAAGCAAAGGAGAATGCAAATTTTCGTACACACCTCCAATAGCAATGGGTAATATGTTGTTGGATAGGTATTTTTGAACTGAATTCTGAATAATCCGGTCAGAACTATACAAAGATAGAGTTTTACATATCACCTTGTATTTTTGTAACCCTATAAACTATTTACATGAGTAAGCTACCAATGAACGCCACCTTCCTCCGCCTATCTATGATGGTAAAATTGATGGTTCTATCTTCTATTAAATACATAGTCTCAATATTTGTGTCGTCAGAAACGATATGCTAGTTTAATATTTGTTGCAGGTTTCCAGCAAATTTTCACTTTTTAACGGTCTCCCGCAGAAGTTCTACGTTAAACGGTCAACGGTTTCTAGCATCGTGTTGAACGTTTCTCTGATTGCGGTGATTTTAAGGAGAGTAGTTGCTACAAACAAATGGTGGTCGCAGGGTTTAAATTGTTGCAGTAATTTTAATACTGTTGATGTTGACTTTAGAAGACCACAGAAATTTACTTTGCTTTGCTTTACAGCAATCATATTTTCAATAATTTAGCTGCAGGCTGTGAAAGCTTTTTGTTTCATATTGCTGCGTATGCTGTTGCTTACAAATGCTGGAGAATGCTGTCCCAGTAGGAATTCTAGGAAGGCCTTACCGATGGAGCACTGAAATAAGTTCTCATCTGGTAAGGGGTACCCCTTATTTTCTTGGTGCTAGATGAGCCCTTACAAACCCCATTACAAGAGAAGGCAGATGGTAAGGTGTAGTCCAGAATTATACCCAAACAAGTGAGAGTCTGCCCGATGACTCAAGGGAGCTTTCCTGGAGCTTTCATAAATTTTATAGAAAATAAGAAAATGGGCAATTATATTCGTCGACATAAAATGCGACATTAGCATACTCAATAGCCCGGCTCTCATTCGATACGGAGGACAAGCAGCTTTGGAGAAGTGGAGAATTTAGTTGGGGGACTGCTTAGGTAAAGCCACTCTCGGGCTTGGAAAAAAGGCATTTGTAAAAGATGAAAAAAATAAAAGCGTTTCGAAACCGGATCACATATCCATAGGCGCCCATGAATATCTCTTTTTGCAATGTTCCATTTGCTGCCTTACTATACCCCTTACAGATGAGCAGTTCTATAAGTACTCTAAGGTAAGTACGAAAGTAAGGCCTTACCTCCTATGACATCGTGTGTAAAAGTAAGCACTTCTGTAAAAGGAAGTGGTAAGGCCTACCCCTTACCAGTAAGTGCTGATTTCAGTACTTCTGTAAGCTTACCGGTCCTACTGGGGTTCTGGCTGCGAAAGCTTCACAAACACATGCAAAAAAGTTTAGAGGGGTAGAATCTAAAAAGTACCATTTTACTATATAAAGTTGGACCATGAGAAAAAGCTGAAGGAAGCGAAGTATTTCACAGGTTTTGGAGAGGAAAGCTTTGAAAAACTGTAAGCAAACAGAAAGCTTTTCACAGCAAAGTATTTTAAAGCCGAAGAATATGCAGCTGAACCAGTATGCTCCTGAAAGTAATTTGAAAGCAACAGCATTCGCAGCAATTTGGAACAAACAGCTTTCACAGTCATCAGCAAAGTAAGCTTAAGAATATGTGCTTTGCTTTAAGTTTCCTTTGCTTTCAAGCCCTGGGTGGTCGCTTCCAGTGTGTGCTCCCCTGAAACTCCTGACATCCTCCAAAATAGTTCTCCATATGCGGCTGACGGCCACGTGATCTATCTGATTTCTCGTTCTACCATCGGGCGATATCCACGTCTTTTTGTGTATCTTCTTGTGACAGAAGTAACTTCCACCTACCATGAGTTGCTGGGAACTACAAAATTCAACGAAAAGTACACCATTGTTATTGGTAACTTGGCTTAGACCTTGATTTCCAATTGTTTGTCGTTTGGCCGGTGTTTTCACGGCCGATCTGAGCGTTTAAGTCGCCCATTAATACAATGACGTCTCCCCTTGGAATATAGCGAAAAACCTCATTCAGTTGCATATAGAACTCTCGGATCTTCCAGTTGTTGCGGCCTCTGCTAATAGGGTTCTCCTCCACGTTGTTTTAGGCCTTGGCTAGACTTTCGTTTTCACGGTCCAACCAACGGCCAAGCCAATTCTATTTCCTTCGCCTGATTTGGTCGTCTACTCTTTCTTGGCCGGCCCGGCGCCATAGTTCTTCGTTTGAAATTCTATCTTGCCAGCGTATTTTTAGGATACGACGCAGGCATCTGTTGCTGAAAACTTATAGGCGCCCTGTGATGGATTGGGTGACTTTCCATGTTTCGCAACCGTACAAAAGAACTGTCTTAATGTTGGAGTTTAACAGCCGCAATTTGGTGCTAATTGAGATCTGCGTTGATCTCCATATGCGGAACAGGCGAAAAACAATTTTTTTATAAACCATTCACGGTTTCCATATGGCCAAAACGTTAACAGCAGAAAAATGGGCTACGAGTGATGCCACAACAAAAGAAAGAGGTTTTCCTAAGAGCAACCCTTACTAGCATTTGTACCATGGTTCAAACCTATAAAACCTTCAAAGCGAATGACGCATTAATAGCCTCGACACACGGCAAATAAAATATAACGAAAATTCGTAATTTATGACGAACGCCTTTGGGGGATGACACAAAATACCTCATTATATTATGATAGTTGTGACAAGTGGTAATGCAGTGACAAATTTCAGTAAAATAAACAAAAAAATATATCTTTGGCCCTAATGGAATGGAAACAAGTAATATTTCATTTTTTAATACGGAAACAAGTACTCCAAGGAGTAATATTTTTTATCATTTAATCAAGTAAAATTAAAATCAAAATGTGACGCTGACTCTAGAAAATTTTTTTAACATGATCGAACGTTCGACAGACGGCCCTCTTTTAAGATTTCGTAATCAATCAATCGAAATTTGCCTAATCGGGTTCTAATATTTATGAGGCTCATATTACTAATTAATGCTGAATTTTTATCTTAAATGCGTGCGTGTAGCCTCGACCAATAAACGAAGAGCTTTAAGAAATGTATGACGAAATAAAAGCCGTGTTTAACGAACTACTCTAATTTAAGATATCTGAGCAAAATGTGTTTTATGAGACTGTTCTAAGTTGCACTAGAACAACTTAGAGCACGATTTTTTGCTTTACTTTTGTTGGTAGAGTAACTTCCGGTTCTCTTTGTTCGGGAAGTCCCTGCTCGAACACTCAAGTCTAAGCGACAAACCACTAGGCAGACTGCTGAACTTGTTCAGGCGGTCTGGCCTACAAATATGAGGTGTAGGGGTTGTAGTACAATAGGCCAACTAAATGGCCGCAGTACCTTTGGACCTAATACCTCACACAGGAAAAAAAAAACTTCCGGTAAGATTTCTTGCTCTTTTTTTTCATTTTCATTAAACACAGCTATTTATAGTTACAAAAATATACAACAGCAAATTACTACGATTTCGGCTTGTTGTTCGATTATCTGGAGAAATAATGGTATCTAGAATTTTCAATAGTAGACCACTAAGAAAAAGGAGCGTAGGACGTAGAAATCAGTGAATTCATAATGTGCTAGTTATACTGAAACTTCGTATAACAAACCGGAAAGAGCTAGCAAAACATAGAGTCGACTGCAAGAAAATACTTTAAGAGGCTCGAGTTCATGAAGGACTGTAGCACCATTAAGGAAAAGATTCACAATAACTCCAAATCCTCGTTTTAAAAATTATTTAAGTTTAAAGCCACAAAATGATTTTAAGCTCGTTCTTGTGAAACCGGACATGATCGTAACCCAATTTGGAATAAAATCAACTTACATAGCCTATTGCTGGGTGAAAATCGATGAATAGTTTTAGCTTTTTTCAGAGCAGTTTTTACACACTACTAGAGATACACCCAGTAGGAAATGGAGTGCTCCAACAGCCATCTTTGAGCACTCCAAAAGGAGCTTACAGCGCTGCCGTTCCCATACCAGTTCCATATACTTTTTAACATTGCATGTCATATTGCAGGGGAGCATACGTTTTATGCTCCTCAAAAGCGTTCTAGGAACATAACAAAAAAGCTTTTTAAAAAAGAAATATTCATGGGGGCCTGTGGATATGTGATCCGGTATCGAAAAGCTTTTATTTTGTTTATCCCACTGACATATAGTAATGGACTGCTAAGTGAACAAAATCCCATACAAAAAAGTGGCACCAAAAACTATTGCTGCCTCACTCCCACGTTAAATCCCAATGAACTGTAATCGTCAGCGCATGTCAGCGATATAAACATTATTAGAAAAAAATAGACAGGTATAGTTTTCGTTCTTCTGTCTCACTCTTGAGCTATTTTGAAAACTTCGTTAAACAGAGGAAATAATCGCCACGATTTTGGAATAAATACATTTATTTAATGAAAAAACTGCTAATAAATAAAAATGAGTGATGGAAATTTATTTCCGTTAATTATAACAAACATCTTATCACTTATTTTCTCCTAAATTCGAAGAAATTTTTTTTGTTTGCATGAAAAAGGTTTTCTATTTCTGGAGAAAATTGGTGCCATTCAGCATCGTCAATCAGCAGTCCATTACTCTATGTCAGTGGTTTATCCTTTGTAATTGCCTTTTTCTTTCCAAGCCCGAGAGTGGCTTTACCAAAGCAGTCCCCCAACTAAATTCTATCAACTTCCGAAGCTGCTTGTCCTCCGTATCGAATGAGAGCCGGGCTATTGAGTATGCTAATGTCACTTTTTATGGCCATGAAGACAATTGCCCGTTTTCTTTTTTATATAAAATTTATGAAAACTCCAGGAAAGCTCCCTTGAGAGTACTCCAAGTGTATAGTTGTTTTCAAACCTCGTGACAACCCGAGCATGTTCCCCAGCTAAGCTCTTAAAAATGTTTAAAAGTTCAGACAAAAGCTTCAGTTAACTCCTCCTATCAAATCACTTGTTCCTTGCAAAGTCTAGAAATTAACAAGTCTTTCATCATCATATGGTTAATGAGTGAAAGGCGAACAGCTGCATGCACAAGTTTTTCAAATGACGATGTCAGGCTATCAGAGAGAGAATGCAACATCTTTATACGCGCTGGAATACAACCATAAGTCGGAAAATTTTATGAGTTTATATGGGGATGTATTGGTGCATATTTGCTCGTTTGTTTTGATGATTTCAATTTTGACAGCTGATTCAATTTTCTTTCCTTTTCTGGTTTGCATACTTGATCGAAGAGAGAGAATCTGGCTTTGTCTGGCCAAGTTCACGAAGTATGCGTTGAGTTTTGCTCAGCAGTGATGTTCATATATGCACGCACACAATCAACGGTCGGAAATTTTTGTATGAAGATGAAAGACTTGTTATTATTAGACTTTGGTTCCTTGTTGCGATGTAATCAGTCGCGACTGCGTATTGCTAAAGGGAGGTGTATTTTTCTGGGACTTCAATGATTATTTAAAAAATTTACAAATTATGACTGAAAAACACCCGTTTTTATATATTTTTTTTTTATTTTAAGGTTACTATATTTTACACATATGCTACAGAAATAATTTGTAGTAATTTCTACTAAAACATACGAAATTTGTGTTTTTATCACTTTGATTACTAGATTGTTGACATTTCCTGCCAGTCGCATACGCGCTTCTGCCCGGGGAGGTTGTGTTGCTTGCGACTGCGGGGAACTGTCGGTTTATGAATGAAAACGCTCATTTGTTCAAAGGAATTCTTTTCAGTATTTTTTTTTAAATTGTTTTAAATTTAGAAATGAGAAATATTTCGCATAATTAAAGTAAAATTATGCTTATTATGTTGAATAAACTGCCTTTGTTGAGCAGGGGCTTTACATGTATTTAAAAGCTCTGCTCAACACATAGAAAGATGAATTAACTTTATTCATTCGGCATGCGCGCATCTCTTCCCAAATTATTTTGTTGAGTTTTTTCAGTGTTTGTTGCCGTTTTAACTAAAAAGAGGGGAAATGATAGAACATTATTTATGAAATTTGGCAACGAGGTGCCCAGAACTGCTCAAATTTTTTGTGTCACGAAGTTTGAAAAATTCTATACTCCCCTGTGCATCGCTCCCAATTTTTCCCACTGGGCATATACTGTACGTTGACTATACGTATACCTGCCGCCCTCAAGTAAAATGCCTTTAAAAGAAATTGCAATAATGGGTTTCTTACAAATATCCAAACTGAAACGAAATTCTGTGAAATCGCATTTCTTTTAGACCTTGAGTTTTATATATTTCTGTGATTTTACCTGTTTGGTGTTATGGCACAAAAAAACCTTATCCAACCTCTGCTTAAGTGCACAACCCCTGCTGTTCTACTGACCCTCACCAGGAACCACCTTTTTGCCGTTAAATGGGCTCGATAATGTTCAGGTAAAAAAAGGCGACAGGTATGAATTTCTAACTTTTTTCCTTTCTTTTAATTCTAATTCACCCCTTATTGATTTTCTATTTATAGCAAAGACAAAATTCTCAGAATTTTGCTATGTATGAGAATAGCAGCCATGTAGCTGCCTATAACCGATCTATAGTATGACGTTCATTTCATATAATCCTTAACAATGTAAAGGAGAAAAAACAACATTTTCAAATGAATGGTGTAAAAAAATGGTTTTTATATTTGTTTAATGGCTCTAGGTCAAAATCAATAAATCTTAAAAAAAACGTTTTTAAAATAAATAAAAAACAACAATGCGAACTTCAGAAGTGCTAAAGGAAAAATGAAGAACTTTTTCGCATGATAAGACCAGAAAGGAAAAGTAAATTCACTGTTTTCCGACGTGTTAATATATAAATCTGTGTTTCTAGAGAATTTAATTGAGCCAATAGTTTTGTCGCTTCACTGTAAACCAATGCTTTTTGGCGGGCACAGTCAATTTTCAGAAACTTTAGTTTAGAGCATAATAGCGGCTTGCTCCTACCTTTGTTAAGGTTGGCATAGGCAATTTCCTTCGCTGACTATCACGTATGTGACACATTTTTCACCGTTTTTAGGCGTAGTCAAAAAAGATTTCAGTAATTTTGTAAGTTGCGTTGATGTTGAAAAAGAGGTATATATTTTGCAGCAGCCCGAAAAACGTTTTAGCTTCCGGCCAACATTTTAGCTGCCGAGGATCTCATCAAGTTTAACAAATGTTCGGCCTCAGACATATGTATACCTACTGATTTTAGACTGAAGGAGATTACACTCCACAGCCGTATTGCTAGATTGTCATAAGATTTTCCTCTGAAACATTAATGTCGAAAGTATTTTGAAGGTGTTTAGCCGGTATCAGCTTGTCTTCCGTTTTGTGATCCGTATTTGGTAGAAAGCAGATGAAGAATGGTCTAGATTTGTTGCTGGTTTTATAAAAGTTTTTTTTTCTCTCAGTGTATTAAGTAACTATTAAAGATTCCAAAGCTGATCACAGCTGGCGCCGCCCCTCACAAGCTGGCGCCCCGGGCCATGGCCCTCATGTAGCAGCACTCTCTAAACTTGATCGCTATTACCATTGCGACTGTTCCACTAAGATTCAGAAACTCCTGCCGGCACGGTACGGTAATTTTCTTCTCGCAACACAAGACTAGCCCACTCGGCTCACGCCCATACCCTCGGGCCCCCCCTTTTGAGCACCATACGATCTAGAGCAGCGGTGTCCAACAGAAATTCGTTTGTAGCCACAATGGCTATTTTAAAATAGTTTCATTCGCCACATTAAAAATACATATGTATGAACTACTTAGGATGTGTGTTTGACTCCTACGGTCCACACGATCAACACGTATGATGAACGTAGACGGAATAAACTGTCTTCTTACAAAATAGTAATACGTTTAGCACTAGTGGGAAATTGACTAGTTTCAGAACTGGTGGCAAAGTAATCCTGAGAGAAGCTAGTTTAAATAACTGTAATAGTGATCAATTTAAAAGATTTTTCTGAGAAATTGGTTTACAAAACTAGCTAATTTTTATATTTATTACTTGCATTCGCCACATTCACCTAGTCTATTCGCCACATGTGGCTAGTGGTGATGGTGTTGGACACCGCTGATCTAGAGGCTTCTTTATGAATACAGCAGCTCGACTTTGGAATAATCTAATAATTAATTTAGAGAATACTTGTCCGGAGGTTTCCTTTAACTTTAAAAAGGCTAACTTTGGGGAACCGTCATCTAAGTTTGCATCGATTGGTTTTAACAGTTTGCTTTTCGCGAATGAGTTCGATGTGGACGTGTCACGGTTTTATGGCGTACTTTATGAAGCCTTCGTTTCTTGTGTATCTTTTGAGCCCCGAAAATTGCCAGTTCATCTCCACAGTGGTTCAATAATGAGCTGAAGCATTTAAGAAACCAGAAAAATAGACTCTGGAAAACTTATCTAAAGAGAAAGGACTCTCCGAGTCTCAATTCATTTAAGGATTGCTATAACAGTTTTCGTTCACTATCTTTTGCTTTGTATCGAGAATATCTCAGTGCAGCATGAAGGACAAACTGTATACCGGATCCTAGAAACTTCTTCAAATTTGCCAACTCTAAAAAAAGTTGATAACTACCCGAATACTATGCAGCATATTAACTGGACTAGTTGTCGAGTCGCCCGCGATTTGTAACATGTTTGCATCTTTCTTTCACCAATCTGATTTTCTGCCTGACGGCAATAATTTTTATCATTTTACACCTAATCGAGAGACTCATAGTTGTGAAGGTGTCCTCAAGCCCTGTGCAGACGTTCTCCAGTCCCCACTGAAAACTCTTTTTAAAAAAATCCCTGTATACTCTTTGCAAAAATGCGTACATAATCCCTATTCAGAAAAGTGGGAGCAAGAATGAAATATCGAATTATAGACCAGTTGCGAAGCTGTCTGTCATACCGAAAAATTTTGAATCAATAATTTATTCTGCAACTGCGCCTATCTGCAAAAAACACTCATCTCATCGAATCAGCATGTTTTTCTTGCAGCTCGTTCCACCACCACCAATCTACTCGAGTTTACTTTTCAGGAGAGGGCTTCGGTTCCTGCTACCAAACTGATTGTTTTTACACTGATTTTAGTAAGTCGTTTGACAAGCTCTCACACTCCATTATAATTCTCAAACTTAGAAAATTAGGTTTTCCGCAAGCCCTTCTAGTATGGATCGAATCTTACTTAGCTGACAGGATCTACCAAGTTCTTTTACGTGGATCCGAATGTGCTACCATGGAAGCGTCTTACTACTCTTTATTCTATCAATTGATAACATTGTTCACTTGCTAACACATCGTAAAATCTTGATTTACGTTGACGACATAAAATTGTATCGTCATATTAAGAGTATTGAGGATTGCAAATTTTTGCAAGTCGATCTTGACACCTTTCACTCTTGGTGTGTTAACAACAAGCTGGTTCTAAATATTAGTAAATGCGAAGTCATGACTTTTAGTATGAGACGTAATCCTTTTATAACTACACATTTCTTAATGAGGGTTTCACTCGTGTAAATTTTGTTGAAGGGCTCGGGAGTAGATTTGATAGTAAGCTGGATTTTTCCGCTCACACTAACTATATTAATTCGAAGGGTAGTTTAGTACTGGGTTTTATTAAACGGTGGTCCAAGCAATTTAACAACCCGTTGATCACTGGACATCTATATATTCCTTTATTCAGACCATTAGTTGAATATGCGTCCCAGGTTTGGTCTCTTCACTACTCTTCGCACGTTAGAAAAATTGAATCGGTTCAGCGAAGGTTTGTTCGATTCTCACTGTCAGGTTGACTCAGGTTTTCTAAGTCGCCGTGCGTGGTTCAGGAGAGCAGTTATAATTTGAGAATCCCACTCTCTAACACATCAACTCCTCTAACACCAATAACGGTAAATGAAAACTTTGCACGCTTTAGTTGAGCCTCATCTTAGCGCTTGATTGTGCTGAGTTGGTGAATTTTTCTTGGGCCAGCAGAGAAGTGCGACTTCTGCATTTACTCTATTATTATTATATCCTACAGTCAGTATTTCCGAACTCGGCCTTGATCACCCCCTCCCCCCCAGACCGCCTAACCTTTCCCATTCTTCTTCTTCTTCAAATCAAGCTTGCTCTAGACATTGTACCATGACCTTAACGACTTGATAGACTAGTAGTACAAAGGCTTGGAGAGCTAGCACATACGCAATGTGTGTCTTCTTAGATTTTATATCTTCCTTCTTAATCAGCACACATTTATGTATTGTTATGTGGATGTAAAGACAGGAAAATAGTTCACGGTGAAGGAGTTGTAAATCTAGTTCAATAACAGTTGAAGGAATACCTGTGTAGAATGGTTCGCTGGAAGAAATTAACCAAAGCTTTTCCTCGGAAAACCGAAGTGGCGTAAACTAACATATGAATACACTTCCATCTTATCCTGTAAGCTCAGTATTACCATTTTCTCTGTTAAAGTAATTTTTCCAGCTGTACACATTACATTTAAAATATCTTGTGAACATTCAAAAAGTTGATATGTTGCTATAATATTAATCTTCGTGTGTAATTCGGGCAATGGATCCAAACAAGTTCGGGCAATGGATCCACAGTTACGGCGCTTCATCTCTATAGACGATGTCCTTTTGTAAAAGGTTTTCTACCCATACAAATCCCGATACCACACAGTATTTTTCTAATGTCACGAATGTTTTTTTGGCATTCTGAAATATGTTTTGAATAAAACCTTTGAAAAACAAGTTTAACTAAAAGAATATAAAATGAAAATCTTGTACATATCTGTCGTCCTATGTTTTTCTATACATAAGTTCAAAGTATGTTTTTGGTAAGGAAAAAATCGAAAAGAAGAAAAAATACAATCATAATTCATTCCGGTAAGGAAAACAACCCGTTAGGCGTGGATTGTAAGTCCGATTTATATAAAGGAAAGGACGTCATGGTTTTTTTATATTTCAGAGTAGGAAGCAGCATGAGCTACTTATTTCCTCAAAGACGTTTTTGGGTGGCTTATGAGTGAAAAAGCGGAAGGATCGATATTATGTGCCCTTGCCCTTTATGTCCTTAATTATGTAAAAGTTCGGTTCACATACTCTCTTGTACATTCTTTATATATTTTTCCACAAAAATTGAGTGGGTGAGATTGGTATTTTTGAAGGTAGTATATAGGTAGAAAAAAAGAAATAATAGTCTTACACTCTTACCTGATTAGAAAGAAGATTTTTTTCTATTTAATAATCCAAAAAATACTGGTTAACTATCCTTGTATAAAATTCACTTCCACTTAACTCCCTTGTTATAAAAAGGAAACTTTCTTACAAATATTCTTCCCCAACTGCTTTTTTCTTTCTTTTTTTTGGTACCGGACCCAGTGGCCCTTCACTGAATCAATTTAACGGACACAGCATTACAAACATACATACACATACGAGATTTCGTTTTGATTGGAACTTTGTGGTTATTAGCGTAAAACACCCGACATAGATTACATCAACAAAAAAGAAGATAAGAAAAATTGAAACATTTTGCTTTATGGTTGGTAAATCTCAAAATATTATTTCACTCGTTTTACACACAAAATCAGAATCCAGCCCAAGAAAACAACCAGTTCTCAGCCATCCATCGAGAAGGGGAATATCGAACCAAACGAAGAACAA
Organism: Thereva unica; assembly: GCA_949987705.1. Classification (NCBI taxonomy): domain Eukaryota; kingdom Metazoa; phylum Arthropoda; class Insecta; order Diptera; family Therevidae; genus Thereva; species Thereva unica. The sequence continues at coordinate 61,230,464 of OX465282.1, forward strand.
GATGGCGCTCCACGAAACACTCGAAGACTCCGGAGTTCACTGTTATAAGCACAAGAAGTTCTTCGCGTAAAACGATTTTTTGCTTCACTTTTCTGTAGTGCAGCAGTGCTGCCTCGAGTCTTTTTTTCGTTGTACCACTTCGATTTTTTGGAAACTTTTTCTTGGATTATGCAGCCGCAAGCCTATCACTGTTAGTATAACATTAGAAAAACATTTCGCGTGCGAGTAATTAAAGTGCAAGCTTGATGTCGCCTACTCCCGTTTCGGTGGTGTTTTGCGTTCGAAAATTGTTTTTTATGTATATTCTGAAAGCAATGTTTCCATTTACAGCTTATGCGCGCGCATACTGAACGAACGCCTTCAAGAACTCTAGTCCGCGACCATTGCGAATAACCTCCAAACGGCTGCAGTGGTAGATATCGACTGGCAGTGAAATACGGCAACTTTAGCTCCCCGCGAACCTGTCGTTTTGTTCTCTGTTACCATTAAATATATAAAACATAAACCGAAAAGAACTAAAATCTTACATCTACATGCATACTCTGAATACACAGCCAAACATACATATATTCCTATTCCTCAATGGACATTAATTGCATGCAGGAGAACGAGGGTGGCGATCTCTGAAAATGCGGTAAATAAGTAGTAAACTTCCCCCAAACCTCGTAATATTCTGCGGACGGCTTTGCGCAGCACAAATTACAACTACAATGAAGAATTACGCGTCAGTTAAACCCCCTCTCATCCTTTTGCCCATTTGTAAAATGTTTTCAAGCACTGGTTTCCCCTTAAAATAGATTGAGCAACTTCATGTTCCCCTTCATGTTCCAGGTAGCATATGCATCTGTCACCTGCACCTTTATGCACTAAAATGCTGCTCCTGCTTACCTGTGTGTCAATCGCCAGTTCTACTTGAAGCTCGAAACCGGTTTGTTTCACATGTTCAATATAAATGCCGAATGCAGGGGAAATGTTTTGGCTGAAATTGGTGTGGAAACCGTCCACAAGTTACATATACATGCAAATATCGAACAAGCCTTCAACCACTGAAATACTATTTCCCACCTGACTGACTTCTTTAAAGAGGGTGTTTAGAGAGGAGGCTTAAGCTATCAGGTAGATGTTAAATTTTTGTTTCAGGTGTTAAAAACATTTTGTGACGAGAAATGGAATCTTTTTAAAAGCGCATAAATATGTGAATCCACAGAAGCGGAAAAGAATATTTGGGAATGTGCACCATTCCATTTTTGCGAATTTAAAAGGCGAAACTGAGGTGTCCATTGTGATTTTCTATTGATAATCGTATCTCCGTTCAGTTCAAACGATTTTTTGGGATTGGGTAATGCAATGGAAAGCAGTTTAAAATAATAGTTAACTAGTTTCTATGTTTAGTTTTCATTGAAATAAAAAAAAAATTATTGATTAAAGTTGGAAAAAACTGGGTTGAATCCCGATTCTAGCTGGACAAAATTATTTTATGAGCTTAACGAGTTCTAAACGGTTAAAACAGATTATAAAAAAATATATAGGAAAATGTAGGTGTTTTAGTTCTCAGGACAGAATTTTGACTGAATTTTGAAGTTTTTCACATATTTTGTAGGAAAAAATTGGTATAAATTGAAATGGAAAGATAAAATAGATGCTAATAATAATAAAATTAAAAATCCGAATCATCTTCCGATTCGATCGAAGAATCTTTCTCGTCTCATGTCTTTTTTCCTTGCCTTCTGTGCCCCCTCTGAAAGCTACCCTATTGGCACAAGGACACATATTTGATTGCTAAAGAGCCATGTAAAAGGATCTTATGCAAGCTGGGAGGCATCCTGTACCAGCCACATAGCTCCACACAGAGCTTGGCAGTATCGCAGACAAATACGTTAAATTTTTACGAAACTACTTAATGTAAAAAAATAATGGTAAAATAAAAAGATGAAAAAAAGTACAAACCTCGTTGATGGCCTGCCGATAGTTTGAGGAGTTTCGACAGCAAAAGGTACAACAATATTGAAATCACGATATAACCAGATGTTATGTTTTTGCTCGAAATATTCTAAACGGTTCTTATAAGGTATTAGTTTCAGTTTTAAGATCGAACAAAAACCTTGGATTCGGTTCTTAATGGCACTTTGAAATTTATCATCCGCTTTCCAAGATGTGCCTGCCGCGTAGGAGATTTGAAATAAGTTAACAAAAATTGTTCATTCTCAAGGATAGTCTTGGTCCAGAATGTGGGTATTTTGTCCCTTAAGTCTTCATAAAAAGTCCTGTTAGTTATAAGAGGAGCAGAATTCATAATTAACTGTGATTTGGAAAATATCGGCGAGATAGGTCTATTTCGATACTGTGTCCGCGACTGGGTGGTTAAGCACGTTACCAGAGATGACACATGCGAATTTAAATCTAATTTCAAGAAGAAGGAACGAATACAAATATCCCGAAATAGACGATTGGCTTTTAAATCGCTTGCTATGACGCGTGCTTGAACTGAAATTCGGTGCAAATTAAACTTTTCCGTAGCAGCTGTAAGATCTACATAACCCGCATATATGAGAAACCTACGAAAGTAAAAAAAGTAACATTCTTCTAACTTCGATTTTCTTGAAAGCTCATTCCTTTATGTATTTTTTTATTTGATATGCTGATATCGAATATAAAGTCAGAAATTGAAAATTTGCCGAAAAAAGTGAACAATTTGCTTCAAATTTTAACCGGAGTCAAGGGAAAATCTTCGAATCTTCACAGTGCTTGAAACTTCATCTTAAAAGGTATCTAAACAAGTTATATTAAAGCCCAAAACAGAGTGAATGCAGAAACTACGGCTTCACCTTTGCATTTTGACAGTTTCTATAGTCACGTTCAGTTATCATACCCAATGCAGTGAGAGTGGCAGTAAACTTTGCGCCGACTTCGACTTTGAAAACTTTTAAAGCTGCTGCAAAAGTTGCAGAACAACCAACACAACATTTCAAATTTGTCACTAAATTGATTGAGTTTTTTGTATGAAAAACATAATTTTCGCAGGTACTATACGTAAAGGCCACATACATACAATAAAAATAAATTGGTCCATTTATTCAAAATTTATAATTTCTGATATTTTTTTTTATGAAAAAAAAACCAAGCTTAGGTGTAAACCTTTGTACTACCAGTCCGTCATGTCGTTCAGTTCATGGTGCAATGTCTAGTAGTAAGCTTGGTTTGAAGAATAGAGGAGAATAGGAAAGGTTAGAGGGGGTCTGGAGGGTGTAGAAGAAAATGACGATGAACCTAACGTTTGAACTCTAAGGTGTTGTACGAGTTCGGAAATACTGACTGCGGGAGATTATTCCACAGTCGAGTTGTTCTATTCATAAACGAACTTCTAAACCGTATTGTGCGTGAACGAGGGGGCTGTAGGGTATGGGGGTGAGCCGAGCGGGCTAGTCTTATGTTGCGGGAAAAGTATTGCCGTGCAGGCAGGAGGTCCTGAACTTCGGTGGAACAGTCGCCATGGTAATAGCGATAGAGTATGGAGAGGGCTGCTACATTCCTACGGTGGGTTAAGGTGTCTATGGAGGCGCGAAAGGGGCCATCACCAATGAGTTTGAGGGCACGATTTTGCACCTTGTCGAGAAAAGCCAAGGTGGTTTTTGGGGCGCCTGCCCAGATATGCGAGTTGTATTCGAGGCGCGGCCGAATGTAGGATTTGTATATTGTAGCCAATGCGGCTGGCTGGAGGAGGAACTTGCATCTCTTGAGAAATCCAAGGCATTGGGAGGCTTGTTTGGCGTTTGGAATATGTGATCGCTCCATCGCAGATGCTCCGTTAAAGTTACCCCTAGGATGTTGAGAGTTGAGTCAGCCATTAGTCTCTCTCCATCCACCGAGACAGGAGGAAGGTCGGTACAATTTTTGTTGGAGATCAGACAGTGCTTCGTTTTTGTGGCATTGAATTCGACGCGGTTCATTTCGCCCCAATGAAGAATCGATTCGATATCCCGGTTGATCGAAGCCGACATCAGTTGACGGTGGTAAAGACAAGGTCTGGCACGTGCTTGTCTTATATTGTCGAAGGAGTAAGAGAAATTCAGAGTACCGTCATCAGCGAAGCAGTGAAGTGGGTTGGAGGGGATTGAGAGCAGATCATTAATGAAGATTAGAAAAAGTGCGGGTGAGAGAATTGACCCCTGGGGAACTCCGGCCGAAATGGCGTGGGGGTTGGATTCGACGCCATCCAATACTACCTTGATTGAACGGCCTGAAAGAAAGCTCTTAATCCAGTTCCTTAGAACTAAGTGTATACCAATAGCTTGGAGTTTATTCAACAGAGCTGAGTGCCATACTCTGTCAAAAGCCTTTGATATATCTAGAGCAACTAGGCTAGACTCACCAAAGCTGTGAATGCTTTGGTTGATACGCTCGGTTAAACACACAAGCAGATCGCCAGTAGACCGTTTAGATCTGAAGCCGTATTGCCTGTCGTGTATAATTTGATTGGATTCTAGATATTTCATCAGCTTTTTATTGATTGTTGTCTCCATGATTTTGGAGAGAACAGAAGTAATTGCTATTGGGCGGTAGTTTAAGGGGTCGCTGGCTTCACCTTTTTTTGGGATTGGCTGAACATGAGCTAGTTTCCAAGAGTCGGGATACACTCCGGAGAAGTAAGACAGGGCAAAAAGTTTGCGCAGAGGTTTAGCCAAAGGTGAGGCACATTTTTTAAGTACCATAGGGGGGATTTTGTCGGGACCAGTGGATTTATTGGCGTCGAGTTCCTTGAGACACCTAAACACCTCGCGAGTCCTGAAGTGAACTCCGTCCATTGAGTGAGTGGTATTCTCGAGAGTGGGGGGTGAATAGCAGCATCGGGTAAAGAAGAATTTGCGGCGAACAGAGAAGCTAATAGGTCGGCCTTGGGTTTGCTTTCTGTTATCACTTCCTTGTTGTGAATAAAAGGAGGTGTTGAGGAGGAAGTAAAATTCTTCTTGATGGCGGTTACCAAGGACCAGAAGTTTTTGCTGCCTGTAGTGGAGTTAAGAATCTTACTTCTCAATCTATCATCAAATGATGATTTGACTTTCCTGATGATGGAGTTTTTTTTTTTTTTTTTTTTTTTTTTTGTGGCAAGATGAAGCTTAGGAGTCACCCTTTGTACTACTAGTCCGTCATGTCTTACAAGTCATGGTGCAGCGTATAGTAGTAAGCTTGATCTGAAGGAAAGATGAGATAGGATAGGTTAGGGGTCTGGAGGGTGCATGAGTAGATGTCGATGAACCTTGCGTTTGAACTTTGAGATGTTATATGAGCTCGGAAACACCGACTGCGGAAGAGAGTTCCACAATCGAGTTGTTCTATTTATAAACGAACTGCTAAAACAGGAGTTACAGGAGTTTCTAAGTTTGACGTACTCACGACGAAGTGGCTCATTAGGCGAACGTCTGTATGCTCTATAGGCGGCTTCTTTTGCTTTGATTGCGTTCATACATTCCCCATTGAACCATTTGTTCGGCCTAGGCTTCACAGATTTGGTAGAGTGAGGGATGAACAAGCGCATACCCGCTCGAATAATTTTGGTGACACAGAGGGCCGCATAGTTCGCATTGGCATTACGGAAACACAAATCCCAGTCAGTGGCCTGGAAGAAGCGAATAAGACCCAACCAGGTGGCTTTCCCATAGTGCCACATAGTTCTTTTAGGAGCTGTGGTAGTTGTGGTCGAGGATGGATATGGGAAATAAGCGCTAATTAGTTTATGGTCCGAGTTGTTATTAAATGGTTGGTGATCGAAATTGTAAATACTATCTGTCAAATTATCGTCTTTGAAATTACTGAAATGAATGTGTGAATGTCGACTTTGAAATTACTGAAATGAATGTGCGCTGTGCAGCAAAGTCGACTTTACTGCGACGGTGAAGTCAAAGTCGAAGTTTTTGCATTCATTCTGTTTCAGGCTTAACACTCAAACCAAAATAAACAATCATGTCGCCGAACAGATAATAAAGAGGAAGGTCACATTAATGTACCGCAAGAGCGTCTCACACTCTACTTGCATTCGATCATTTTCACAGTAGCTTTTTACATACTTTTGCTCGTTATAATAATAAATTTTTTGTGTAATTAGGTTTACTGTTTGACGATGGATTATGATGAAGCACAGCAAAATAAGTCGAAAATTCGAATGAAAATATTTCGATATCACGCTTAGTTTTCGAGATATTGACACTTGAAGTTGACGTTTTGAGGTATTTCACCAAGGTTTGTAGTTATATAAAAGCTACGACATCCGACATCCATGGTGTTGATATTTTAGTTATGAATTTCATTTCAGAATTTCTAAATAAATCGAAAATGTAAAATATTTTTTTTCGATAGCTCTCTCCGTTGAAGTTTTAGGTATATTTAAAAACATGTTACAGAGTTAATCATTTCCAAATAATCGGAGGCCTTTAATAATTCTCTTATAAGTTCTTAAATATTGGTCTTCCTTCTGGGCTTGTTTAATTAGGTAAGTTAAGATATCGACAATTGGTATTGCATTTCTGCTCAACCTGGTAATTAAATTCTTTTAGAAACATTGCCCATATAGCCACTCTAAGTGGAAAATCTCCTTTTTCATTGTCGGTCACAATCGTATTCCTCCTTCACAGAAATGCTCTCTCTGGAGTACCTATAGGATGATGTCCAGGAAATGGCTTTATGATGTGTGCACTCAGTGGAAATGCCGCATCCGCTAAAAATACGTATGGCAGTTTTGTGTTGTCATTCGGAGCGGTACTAGGAGGTGGCAAATTGATCATATTTGAATCAAGTTTTTGCTTTAAAATACTTTGATTATAGACTCCACCGTAGCTAGTCCGTCCTGGACAACCTATGTCTGCAAACATAAAACAATAATCACTATCAACTAGTGCTAACAGTACAATGCTGAAATGGCCTTTATATGTAGTTGAAGTACTCGGATGCGGTATGGGGTGGCGGTAGAATCATGACATGTTTTCCATCCCAAGCGCCGATACAATGGGGAAAGCTAAATCCTTCTGCCTTTGAAAACCATACGTCCGTACTTTTAGGCATCTGTAAATTAAAAAAGTATTTTATATATTTTATATTTTGTTGATTGTATAATGTAGTTATATAAAAATATATGTATTTTATTTCATTTTTTCTTTTCCAGACACAATCGGTTTTCGTTGAAGAGGCTAACACTTCCAGCGCACAGGATGGTAACGTCCTTTTGGAAGCTGAAAACGACATTCTCTCTTCTCCTCCTTCACAAAAGATTCCAAGGATTCAAGTAGAAAAACGTCGTGCTAAGTACCCACCTGAATTACAGGAAGCGAGTAGACAAATGAGTGCCGCTTTCACCGCATTGAACAGTGCATTGGCCAACAAAGATAGACAGAAAGAAGAAGACGAATGCGATTTCTTTTGTAAAATGTTGGCAAAACAAATCAAGGAATATCCAAAACTTGAAAGGGAAGAAATAATGTATGAACTCCATGGCGTTATGATGAACAAACGTCGTCGGTACGATAGAATGATGCAGAGCACACCATACATTGTTTCCTCTCCTTCACAAGTTATACTCAGACCTTCTAGCAATAATTTATATTTATCACAAACACCTTTACCGAGTTATGTAATTGATTCCCCTGTTCAATGGAATCACTGTCACAAAATGAGGTCAACCAAAAATCGGAAGTATAATCAACATTTTATCACAAGAAATTATTGAACCAGGATCAAGTAGAGTGTGTTATGAAAGCTTTGCAAATTCGATAAAAAACACACAGTCACACTGATTTTCTAAGAGCTAATTTGAGAGGTAGTTGTGTCGCATTTTAATATTTTCAGACATCATGTAAACTATTTTTTTGTAAACAATAAATATGTATATATTTGCGTTAAAAAAATGTGCTTTACTTTCTTTACCTTCACTAAATTTTTTAACACAGTGTTGAGCGCCAAACATACTTCTGGGACAATTAGTGATATTAGTTGGCTTGACATTTTAAATAAGTAATGTAAACTTCTATAGCTATCGCCAGTAGCTAAGTATCTTAAGGTTACTGCCAGGCGCACTTTCACTGGAACTGCATCCCTCCAACCGGTATCTTTTTTTCAACCATTGGAGATATTTTTTGTATGAGGTATTCGAAATCGCTGCATGACATCCGAACAAAATTAGCAAATTCTGCAGTTGGTCAGCGTAAAGTTCCGCAAGCAGGTTTTTCATGCTATTCCTAAAAAAATAATATTGTCAAAATATATATTTTATATGCTAACCAACCAAGATAATTAGATCACTTGCAGGACTTCACCAGGAAAGTCTAAATTATCTTAGTCTAGGAATCTATTTTCACTTACTTTGTTCTATTTCTGTGTATAGACAGCATCCTTCTTCTTCTTCTTTGATCCGTTAGCTGGCGGTCCGAGCGGGACGTCCCCGCAACGGATACGCTGCTGTCGGTGCCGCTGGGTCCCGAACTCTATTCACGATTCGCTTCCATTCTTCTCGGGTTTTGGCGGTGTCTCGAGCCTCGGTAACTGATAATCTTTGATTCTTTAGGTCGCCCTCGATATTCTTTAGCCAAGTTTTCTTCGGTGCCGATCGCTGGATTTTCCAGTCTGCGGGACGGTCTCGCCAGAGAAGTTTACGTGGCAAGCGGTTATCATCCATTCGGCAAACATGTCCAAACCACCGTAGTCGACGTTTTTGCATTTCTTCTTCGATCAGTGTTTGCTGATCGCATCTTTGTCTGACAACCTCATTTCGAAGGCGATCACGGAGTGAGACACGGAGGATCTGCCTCAAACATCGCATTTGGAAGACCTCGAGCTTCTTAACGTCCGATTTGAGCAGTGTCCACGTTTCAGATCCATAAAGAAGAATCGGAAGAATCAACGTTCGGTAAAGACGTAGTTAGACAGCATCCACCACCTTCTTTTTTTCCATTTTCTTTTAATCACTCTATTACGATTCACACTTAAGTAATAGCGATAAGTGCTAAATAAATAAATAGCAGCGTCTTCCGATGATCAACACAGACTGATTGATACGCGGACGTGTGGACGGCTCGCGGATTTATTCCCGGATGCATCTGTGGATCATCTCCCGGATGTATCTTTCGATGTGTAGTGCAGGCTTAAAAGATACGCTGGATACCAATTAAAAAAGCTTTCACTTCTTTTCCATTAATGATTCTTGATGGCTATAAAAATTTGCAATACTTACAAAATGCCTTCAATGGCATAAAATATGATCTTACTCGCTCAAAAGATGTCATGTTTAAATTTGTTCTGTAAGTACCGTAGCATCATAAATCTGATAAATCTGAAAATGATAGAATATTATCGAATGGTTTACTGTTGCTACCAAATGCTTTTCACACTTACCGGTAATTTTGGTCCACAACTCCTTGCAGAATTAAAGATGGCCAGCGTTTCCTATTAATATAACGGTAGCTTTCATTGGGTAGTGTGATCGGAATATGTATGCCATTAATGACACCAAAAATTTGCGTCCAAGCTTGGTATTTTAACATTGCAAACCTGCTCAACGGAACGATTTACCGAGGTCTTGCGAACGCAGAAAAGGTTTCCCACAACGCCGGAACATTCGACACATGATGCAAATTTGTATAATGTTATTGCCACCTTAAGTTCTACGGATAATGGTTCCTGTACAGTATTTTCTTTCGGCTTTAGTTTTGTAGATAACCTTCTGCATTCTGGAATGTTTCTTCGTCTACCCGAAAATCATCCAGCCAATCTTGTGTGTCTCTGGACTTATACATCTTTTGCCACCACTCCTTACTTCGATTTTTCAGCCATTATTTATTTATTTATTTATTTATTTAGTTTGATGTTTTAATCTAAGAACACTCAGTCTATATTGTAGTAGTTTTTGTCTTCATGCTGTAATGTTTGTAACATTTCTGTTATACAATGAGCACAATAATTTAATTTTAGTCCATGATCACGATTAAATAGTATAATACTTTCAGTTGTCTGTGCACGACTGAAAACTCAGAAGTGGAAACGCATCGAGTTAAGTCGTTGAGTTGAAGTGTCATTTCAACTCAACCTCAACGCAACTCCACTCACATGGAAACACGGTAATACACATCCAGAGAGCCAGTCAATGCTAAAGAAGAAGTGTTATTTTAAAAATGAATATACCAAAAAATGGTAATTTATAAAGAAAGGTCGAATGCTATTTGAAGCACTGTGCTCTATTTGCAGTTCACATACTTCCTTAAGCCATAGTGGTTAATCTGGCATCCAACAGCACATTGCCACAAATCCTCATAAATCCCATAGCAAAACCGCTTCAAGCTCTAAGCCTATTTCTAGTTTTATGATAAAAAAGTATTCTGAAGAAGACATTTTAATAGCCGCTGCTGAGTTAACTATGGCGCAACAGTGTGTTAAAAAATTTAAATAAACATCGTTTTTTAGAATAGCAATATATACTAGCCACCATAATGCTGCTGTTTCTCCTTGGTAATCCAATGCTTTAACGAAAAAGATGGCCAGCGATCGAAGCTATTAAAATTAGTCTTTTAAATAATGAAAGTTCTGAAACAATCATTAATTATTCCAAGACTTCTCTCGAAAATCTGAATATTCCCCTGGATAATCTTACTGCTTTTGCAGAGATAACTCGAATACTAACTTCGGAGGTCTTCATAAAGCTGGACGTAATACCGTGTTTTTTAAACTGAACTCCAAATTGGGCAGAGATAATGAAGGCATTAGATGTCCCGCACATTTTTGCACCTCACTCTATTAACAGCCTCTGATGTTTTGACTGTCGATTGGTGAAGCGATAGTCGTCTAGATATTCAATTACTTTTGTATCTACACCGTGCGCACCGAAAACTCAAGGAGATTTTGAATAAGCTGGTGTTTCTTACAAAAATCCTATGCTGGGACTAGGTGGTTATTCACTATTAGGTACCAGTAGTTAAACGAAAATTGAAACTGTGGCAGCCAAAGATTGATCGAATATTTCAAAATGCTTATCAACACACTGGATACAATTAAATATTTTATTTGTTTCGATTGCTTTTATGAACCGTTAAATAACAACATTTCCTAATAAAATATAAATCAACACGCACCACATACTTCACGTAAAACAAACCGACGACTGGTGAGGTCGTTCCTATTGTGCATCGATAATCTTGTAGGATAAATTGAAACGACCATTCATTGAAAATAACGAAAATGTTCAAGCTTTCATAAAAAATTCAACAATTCATTTGGTAGAGATTCTTTTTTGGCTCAAATTTGCCGTGGAATGCCCGCGTGTACAGGGGCCAGTTCACGCAATTCGACACTCGACGTCCATCGGCTGATCAAGAGTTCTGACCACCCTAGGCTAATTATGAGGACGCGCCCCCGCCAGGTGTGTTACGGACGGCCTAAAAAGTAGTAAATTCATCATTTACTTGCCACAGTACAGGGTCACTTGACGGAATAGACGACTTTTCTTCTATTAGAATTTCGTCTTCATTGCAGATCGTCGGCTTCGTCGCTACTGGACGGAGAAACGTAACAGCCCACGGTAGAGGAGCTAGGGCAAGAAATCGCTGGCGATAGTGCAGCATTCGTTACCGTTGCGCTTCTTTCTACAGAGTTCGTAAAAAATGTTTCTAATTTACGAGTTCCTTTGCCTTTTTTCTGTATTCTGCTCCACTAGGCTTTTTTACTATCGAACTATTCTCATTACCACTCATAGTCTTAAAAAACGACAGAAACACTAACGAAAGGACAATAAATATCACGGAGAGCGACGATTTCAAAAGAGATAAAACAAATGAGTGAAGCGCGGCAAAGTATACTAACTATTAACCACACCGCACACCGTCGATGATGTGTTTCATTGCGTGCGGCAAGCTGCGCTGAGTGCCTAGTGCGAGTTTTGTTTAATTCGCCTCACAGAAACGCACGTATACGTGAAAATTATTTTGTATGGGAGTTTAAACGGTGCAACCTAGACGATAAAGAATAGAATACGATACAGAGTCATCTAGCGGCAAACGTTAGAATTAGGTTGCACCGTTTAAATTCCGAATTTCCCATACAAAATGAAGTTAAAATTTTAGGCCCGTTCTTGCGAGGCGAATTTAGCAAAACTCGCACTAGGCACTCTGTTTCCAGCCCACCCACTCGCTCGATCATCGACCGATTCGAGTAACAAGTCAGTGTTTGTTTTACGCGCTCTTTTTAAAATTTCAAAATTTATTGTTAAAATCAGGGACTCTCAAGTCTCAAGCACATTTAGTGTTAGTGTTTTTGTCTCGGTCTAGTTGAAATATGTAGGATAGATGCAATGATGCTATATTAGTGCATGCGAAGACACGATTTCAGCCCGCCCCCAATTCCTCGTGCCCTAGGCTGCAGACTAATTAGCCTAAGGGTTAATCAGGCCCTGTCGACGTCGACATCGACGCTTTATGAAACCGACATTAGTTTCAACGACGTTGAATTTGGGTTCAAATAAGTCGACGTGTCGAATGTCGTCTTCACAAAATAACTGACCCCAAAAAGCAAACAAAATCTCATAAAACGGCTATAATAATACTGTTACTTTTGACATTATACATAAGCAGGAAGTGTAATAATATTAAACTTCAATTAATTAATTAATTAAGCAAATTCATAATAACATTTGAAAATCTTAACTCCGAATTTATTTTTCTACATAGTGGTTTTTCTAACTAAACTCTTCCTGGAGCAGTTTTATTTTTTAATTTTCGACTATCACGTAGTTGATGTTTTTCTACTGCATTTCGCTTGTACAGAACTGCTAGAAGTTTAGTGTGAATTTATTTCTTCTCTTACAGTTCTTCTTACAGAATAATGTGTGTTTCAGGAGACCAAAATGTTGATGCTAATTGAAGCGTTACATACTTTGGCAGTAGCTGCTTGATCCGTAGGCTTAGATGAATTATTTTGTTTCCACCCTTAGAATTTGAATCTGTTAATAAGCTAATAATTCATTCATTAATGAGACAATTTCTTTCTTGCAAAGGTCTATTTATCGAGAAAGAAGATTCAACATTACTGCTGCCAGAGAGCCAGGTCCATATGATCTCGCATGGGGACACTTCTAAACTTCTTCTTCTTCTAGTAGCGTTATATGAAAAACTTCATACAATCCGCAACCAGTCTTAGCAATTAAATTCTTATTTGTCACTAATGTTTTTTTGATGTTATATTTAAAACCTCGCCATACCTAAAATATGTTTAATACAATTGCAAATTTTTTACTTCATTTATTTGAGATACTCTTTGCTATCCATTATAATTTCTTATCTTCGGTCCGTTTGAATTTAATTTTTCAGTTAATTGGTACCACAACTAATTTTTTAACATACCAAAAGCAAAATTCGACACCAACTTTGGCGTCGAGAAGATTAACGACACTTTTAAAACGACAAACATAAAACGTCGACTTGCGTGAACCCAAAACGACGTTTAACGCGTCGTTTTCAGTCGATGTCGAATTGCGTGAACTGGCCCCAGCTTAGTTCTTGGCCATTCAAATCGTCAAGTTTAGCCGTCGGAGACCGTATGAGATCTCCTTAAAAAGCGAAGTGGCCGTTGTTCGCCCGCTGTAAGCCCATTTTTTAGTTTTACTTTATAAAAGAAAGTACAATTACCTAATAAAACCTATGCTGCTCTACGATAATCGGTGTAGGGATTATTAAAGTTTAAGTAAATTAAAAACTTTGCGAAACGTCTTTTCGTAAATATCCTATCTTAAATCGAAAGTGTCGGATGCCCCCTATTTTGAGAACAATTTTACTTTTCAAATATACTCAGAAATCACATCTTAACGGATTAGACTCGTAGTTTGAAACAATAAGTTATCATTAAAACGGCTTTTAAAAACTATCTACGCATCGAATTGATTTGTTTGTAGTCGATTAAAAAATTGTACAAATAATTCGGTCAATAAACGTTTTAATATTTTTGTAAACATCTATAAATTTAATTTTACTTTAATTTCAAACTAATTTTTGTAAACGAAATAAACAACGTACGGAAAGGTTTGCACCCCCTGTAATCAACACCGTTTAAAAAGCACAGCAAGAGTCTTTGCTCGTTATTGTATCTACTGCGTACCACGAGTCCAGCTACCTGAGCGAACAGATACCTTTCGGATGTACTTATTGTTTAATTCGTTTCCTCTTGCTAAAACGAGCGAGTAGAGGCAGTATTCCCACCATATTTCTGCCGTTATACAAACGTCAGTGCAACAGGGATTATAAAGAAATCGATAGTCGCCCAAAGGAGTTGCTCAATTTGACGGGGTACTGACGTCACACCAGGCCAGGATAGATAGGGGAATTAACTTTTACTGCACAAACACAAAAGAATCTTGATATAAGGATATTTCCTTCCCATTAAATTTCAAGAGATTCTGGCGGTTGCTTAGTGTTGATTTGGTCCAAAAAAAATTTATCCACAAACATTTTTCTCTTCCAAAAAATAACAACGCAAAATTCCCACCCCACGACTTTTGGCGCTTTGTCTGTATTTTCATTTTCACTGCCGATGAAAATTCCCGGAAAATCGAGTCAATACTCATACCGTTTGGCAAAGTGGTAGAGGGGGCGAGAAGCTGACACCAAGGCACAGATGATATTGTTCAGATTATTTTGTTGTTTTGGATAAAAATTTGTATTCCTAAAGACAAGTTGTCCGGGCAGTGAAGACAACAATTCGACTGTTCGAGGGAATTCATCCTTGTTCTAGGGACTCCTTGTGTGGGGGTTACGTAAATTTTCTAAGGAAACTAACGCAAGCAAAAAGAGACGCAATTCCTAGTATTATCGGGCGAAATTGGGGCTCTTTGCAGATATTAATGGGAGTTTTACGGAAAAAAACATTTGAAACCTTTATTTTTTTGTTGCAGAGATTTTTTACCTTTTCGGCGACTTCGATATCAATATTTTGGGCCTTTATTCCGTGAACGCACAATTTGGATACTAAGAAATACTAGACAATTTCGGAGGCAATATTTTATCCGTTCACGTTTTCGTGGTATGATTTTACTCAAAGATGTTTTGGCGGCACTGGAATAGTTTACGAGAATTTTCTGGGAAGCTATTGATTTTTTTAATGGATGTGAAATATAAAAAAATTTATTGCGTATGTGAGACTGTTTATTTTGAAAGTGTCAAAACTATTTTTCAATACACATTACAATAAATGACTGCCCCAGAAAAAACATTTCCAATAAAAATCGTGAGGGGTCAAATGACCATGTCTTTTGCAACGCTGCCTCCCGGACTATTCAATTTATTTGCTCTTATCAGCGATATTTCTCATTTTTAATCTATTTCAAAGTCTGCTACTAGGTAGGCAGTTAGGTGAATGGCTACGTCCAGTACAACCGGAGGCCCAATTAGCTCTTTGCACGCCGTTTTTTTTTGCCACAACTCGTGCAGCTTTTGTTTGAAGTTATGCTTCTTTAGGCGCGTTTGGAAAATATGAGAGTAAATTTTGAGGAATTCGCAACACAGGAATGCGCTACACAGGAATCCGAGAAGGCGTAGATCGTAGGATATGGGCGAAGGGGTGGAGGCAGTGGAAGGCGAGCATTCTTCATGCGCATTGGGATTATCATTATTATGGGCATATGAAAATTCGTAGCCGATGCCGGTTCACGACGTCGATGGGTGAGGGGTTTTTATCCTGAGGTTATGGAGGGGAATAAATTACATGTCGAAGTCTTCAGCTAACCGAGATTTTGGGTTTTTTGTGGGAATAGGAAGATTCGTAGTTTATAAGGCACAAATAGATTAGCCTCGCCAAACTGGCTGTGCTTTTATTTTTGTATCGCTGACTTGCATTTGTCAGAGTTATTTTACCAGTATACCTAGCTAATATCCAAAATCTGCGACTCTTTTGACAAGCTCTCTTTATTGGACGACACAATGACCCAGCTTAAAGCGGACTTAAAATTGCAGTTCTCCCATCTTGGAACGGAGCTTTCTAATTTAAAGGATTTAATGAAAGTCATTCGTGAAATCAAACCCTCTCCCCCCAATAACATCGTGATAGATGCTGAACCAAATGTTCGGACAATTTCACTCTCCGAGGAACTGGATGATCACCGCTTAAATTGGAAGGATAATTTCACCATCGGCTCTCCCAATTTAAACACTTCCACCAGCAAACACTGTCGATTTCCGCTGGCCCATCTCAGAACTTGCCATCTGTTCACCTTCCGGAAACAGTGAATAAATTTGGAACTACGTGGTCTCTTGAAGAGTGGGAAAGGAGACTAGAAAAAATCGACTCTAAAAACAGGTTGCTTGCAACAGCAAAAAACACCAAGCAACAATTAAAAACACCTCGAAGGGTCAATAAAAAAAACACCATCAATATCTCTCCATTAGATGAGGCCACCTCAACTTATTTCCTCAAGGGCGTGCCAGCGAAGGCAGATTCTTCCTGGGTGAGCAGCGTATTTCAAACAGATTACTGCGTGAAACTTCTGAGCTGCAAAGAATTATGCAAAAATAGGAAATTCAAGAGTCTCAAAGTAGTCTTCCCTACAAAATACGAGTGGTTGTTCTTCCATTCAACTGACACCTTTAGATGGAGAAACCTAACACTCAGCCGATGGGTAAATAAATCTAAGATAGCAATAGATAACAATAAATCTAAGATTAATAGAGTAATAGGTGTACCGAATAAAACCAATCCAATCCCAGTTTTAAGCCACAATAGATCAGATTCACTACCCCAGCATGTAAGTTCCTCTAATATTAATCGTGTTCCTACTAAAACTATTAATATGACTAACACTTTTCCGACTTCTTCTAATCCGAATACTACTAACGCTAATACTACAAACTCACTAACAATCAATACAGTACGCCATACTACTCACAATCCTTACCCTAACTTCGCTCGTAGTCACGTCATCGTCGGCGGTCGTTCCTTCGCTGACAATAATTCGATTCCGACACAACTTCCTTCAGTTACGAATGACACACGGGAATCGGTGGATATTTCTGTAAGCCGCAGCAACAACATTCCTATCACAAAACCTGCTTTCTTGAACCCATTACAACCACCGATTGTAAAAAACACCTTGATCTCGGCGGATTCGAGTGATAGTCGGTATTTGCTATCTCGGTTACGAAAATGAAGGTTTATGACAATGTTAGGCTTTTCCTCGCCTACATGCATAATAAGCCTGATTCTACCTGTATTCATGGTAAAATAAGGACCAGCCTTACCATCGCGATCCAACAGGAAGGTTTTCCCACGGATCATGCTGCCTTGCTCGAACTATACACTAGGTACCACGAGCATTTCGGCGTTAACTCCCAACAAGTCGATAAGGATCTCTCCGCTTATGCTGCTCATGTAAGATCGCTACATGTTTCACAGCTCCAAAAAAGCCGCGATGAGGCGAATAGATATTACCGCCCACAACTAGTTACTTCCCCAATTGCCGATCCCTCCCCGTCGCTTCTCCGTAAACCTATCCTACCCGAGATAAGAATCTTTTACCCCAACTGTAATGGTATTAGAACCAAAATTAATAATCTTTTTATTGACTCCAAATCATGTCGTTAATGTACTTGTACTCACCGAAACCTGGTTAAATGATTCATTCCTAAATGAAGAAATTTTGGACAGCAGCTGGACAATCTACAGGTGCGATAGAGACTACAGTTCCACTGGTCTCACAAGAGGGGGTGGAGTCCTTATAGCTGTCAAAAACTCTTTAGATAGTGAATTGATTACGACTCCTCGTTCAAAATCCTTTGAACACGTCTTCATACGTATCAAATCTGCCCTGAAGCAACCCGCTCCCATAAAAAACACTATTGCTACGAATCGGCAAACAGTGCCTCGGAACCGGATGGACAACACGACGACGACCTTTGCTTTTCGAACAAGGACACGAATCGGATCATGGAATGTGAGAACAATGCTTGCTGAGGGACGGCTGGATGAAGTCCTCAACGAGATGAATCGATATAAAATCAAGATCATGGGACTGAGCGAGACCAGATGGCCAGATGCGGGGGAACATATCTGCCGAAACGATGAGTCCTTCTTATA
Organism: Thereva unica; assembly: GCA_949987705.1. Classification (NCBI taxonomy): domain Eukaryota; kingdom Metazoa; phylum Arthropoda; class Insecta; order Diptera; family Therevidae; genus Thereva; species Thereva unica. Next base: position 61,248,548 of record OX465282.1, read on the forward strand.
TTCTGGGAGAAATGAAACTGAAAGCCGTAGGAGTGGTGTTGGCGTAATACTCACCAAAGAAGCCAGGGCTAGCCTCATTAGCTGGTCACCAGTTTCTGAGAGGATTATTACCGTGCGCCTACGTACCAGGCTAAGAAGTACTACGGTAGTTCAATGCTATGCTCCAACCGAAGACGCAGAAGATGACATCAAAGATGAGTTCTACATGCGACTGAATGAGGTTTTTCGCTCTATTCCAAGGGGAGACATCATTGTATTAATGGGTGACTTAAATGCACAAATCGGTCACGACAACACCGGTCTTGAACAAACTATTGGAAAACAAGGCCTAAGCCAAGTTACCAATAACAATGGTGAGCTTTTCGTTGACTTTTGTTCTTCCCATCAACTTATGGTAGGTGGAACTTACTTTTGTCACAAGAAGATACATAAAGAGACCTGGGTATCGCCCGATGGTAGAACGAGAAATCAGATAGATCATGTGGCCGTCAGCCGCAGATGGAGAACCATTCTGGAAGATGTCAGGAGATTCAGGGGAGCGGACACTGGAAGCGACCACCATTTGGTAGTAGCAACTTTTCGCCTTAGAATCGCTGCAATCAGAAACTTTCAATGTGAATCTATAAACCGTAGACGGTTTAACGTTGACCTCTTGCGGGAGAGCGCTAAAAAGCGAGAATTTGCTGGAAACCTGCAGCAAATATTAAACCAGCAAACCGTTTCTGACGACACAAATATTGAAGACCTGTGGAGTACAACAAAGGGCGCTATATTGACAGCTGCGGAAACGAGCATCGGTTATGTCCAGAGAAACATGCAACATTGGATCTCGGACAGCACCTGGCAAAAAATAGAACGCAGGAGGGCCCTCAAAAATAACATAAACTCTACACTACAAGCGACCCGGAAAGACGTCACCAACTTGAACGGGAGTACTCTCAATTACACCGAGAGGTAAAGAGAAGTGTCCGGCGTGATAAAAGGCAGCAGATAAACGAGCTCGCAGAAAAAGCGGAAAACGCGGCAAACACAGGCAACAGTAAAGTGCTGTACCAAATTACTAAACAGCTCTCGGGAAAGCACTCTACTAAAAAGCATGCCGTTAAGAGTGCGGATGGAAGGCTGCTGTGCAGCGACGAGGAGCAGCTCCAAAGATGGAGAGATTATTTCTTCGCCGCCCTGAATGGCTCACTCACACAGGAACCTCAGGAAAACAGCAACAATGCACAGCCAATAAGAATCGTCGAGTTGGAAGACCTAGAACAACGTGGAGGAGAACCCTACTAGCAGAGGCCGCAACTACTGGGAGATCCTGGTCAGAGCTAAGAGCTGTCGCGCAAAACAGAGTCCGCTGGAGGGCAACTGTTTCCGCCCTATGCCCCACGAGGGATTAAGGGGCACATAGATAGATAGATAGATAGACAAGATTGCTCCTCTTATCGACCCATACCTTAACGAACAACAGCACGGTTTTCGGAAAGGGCGTTCAACAACTTCTAACCTCATGGTCCTAATCTCCAAATTGCTATGCGGAATGGAGAGCGGCCATCAATTGGATGCTGTGTACACTGATTTCAGCAAGGCCTTTGATCGAGTGGACCACGCCATCTTAATTGCAAAATTATTAAAATTTGGCATATCAGGTCCTGCCCTGGAATGGTTAAAATCATATCTGAATGGAAGAACACAGGTTATCAGATTCCAAGGATTTTTATCTAATGAGATCGAAGTAACCTCTGGTGTTCCTCAGGGCAGTCATCTTGGTACTCTCCTTTTCAATATTTTCATCTCCGATCTGTCGGAAAAACTAATAAATATTCCTCACCTCTTCTACGCAGATGATCTTAAAATCTATAGCGTCATTAAAACCCAAAGTGATGTTTCCTTCATGCAGGCGAAACTGAATGCCTTACAAGACTGGTGCACTACGAACAAATTGCAACTTAACACCAGCCAATGCCATGCAATTACCTTCTCCCGTGGAAAACGCACAGAAGCAGGACTATTATCTGAATGGCATAATGTTGAATGAGGTCGATCATATCGTAGATCTAGGAGTGGTTCTAGACAAGAAACTCAATTTCAACCTGCACTACGATAATATCACTGCCAGAGCCAACAAACTTCTTGGTTTCATAAAGAGAAGAGCCAAAGAGTTCGATAATGTATGGGTCACAAAAACACTCTTCTGTTCTCTAGTCCGCCCTATCCTGGAATACGCGTGTCCTATATGGGATCCCATATTCCAAGTAAGCAGCAGGCGGATCGAATCCGTTCAAAAGAGATTTCTCCTCTTCGCCCTGAGACATCTACACAACCCACATGACTACCAAACCGTACCGCACTACTTGGATAGGCTCAAAGTGCTTGATCTCATGCCGCTATCTAGCAGGAGAAAATTGCTCATATCTTGCGTTGCCTTTGACGTCCTAAGTGGAAAGCTTAAAGTGCAATTTCTGTCGGACAAGATCAAATTCAATGATGTAGTCCGCCACACACGACACACTAAATTACTTAGGGAATATCCACACTGTACCGATTACGCAAGGAACGAGCCCGTCAACAGATGCTGTATGGTTTTCAATAGCCATAGCTCCTGTTTTTCCCCTTCACTCAACAAGGCATCCTATAAGAAAATACTCAGATCCGTACTAACATCCCCCTCCTTGACAATAGTAGGTAATATAAAAAGACTGTTATACTATGTTATAATTTAAGTGTTATGTATACGTAGTTTAAGTGTGCCTTGTTTGGCGAATTAATAAAATCAAATAAAATAAAATAAAATAAAATAAAATAAAATAAAATAAAATAAAATAAAATAAAATAAAATAAAATAAAATAAAATAAAATAAAATAAAATAAAATAAAATAAAATAAAATAAAATAAAATAAAATAAAATAAAATAAAATAAAATAAAATAAAATAAAATAAAATAAAATAAAATAAAATAAAATAAAATAAAATAAAATAAAATAAAATAAAATAAAATGAAATAAAATAAAATAAAATAAAATAAAATAAAATAAAATTTCTAGTTTGCCCGTAGGCTGATATTTTTATGTGTTTCAAGTTTACTATTCATTTATATTTCGTTTTGCGTGAGTTCGTTCGCTAACGCTACTGATTTTACAATGCCTTCACTGCCTATTTTTCTTATCTATTCATTCGGGTACGTGATTAGTTTGAGAAGTCTATTTTGCATTAGCTGGATCATGTATATGTCAGAATTGGTGTAATTTTTCCGATTCATATATTGTTTTGGCTGCGTACAAGTTACGCAGCGGACTGCAAAAAATATTATCAAAATACATTGTCTTATAGAGCAAGGTTTTAGTTTCAGTTTCTCTGGGAAGGGTCTTAAAATTAATTAACGGCTGCTACTTTTATGAAGGCGTTTTTCATTTTGAATCTTACGTGTGGGTTCTACTTGAATCTGTGACGCATCTGGACTCCCAGGTACTTCATAAAATATTTGTGTAGAATTGTGTGACCATTAATGGCTATTTTGCAGCGTTTTGATTCACGTGGCGCGCTTCTATTTCCTTTATCTGAGGAATTCTTGAAGCATTTTATTAAACTTTTCTCCTGATTAATTTCAATGTTCCTCCATTCATCTAGGTAATCTATTATTTTGTTGAGGTGTGTTTGGAGTTTGATGATGCTTCCACCTTCCAACGCACGAAAATAAATTATTTGTATGCAAATTAAAAATTAGTCTTCAAATCACGCCAAAGAAGTATAACTTCTAATGCGCGTACGTAAGTACACACACCCACTGTTTTTTTATGTGGCATGGTCAAGCTCAGGAATCACCCTTTGTACCACTAGACAGTCATGTCGTTCAACTCATGGTGCAATGTCTAGTAGTAAGCTTAACTTGAAAATAGAAAAACAATAGGAAAGGTTAAGCGTAGTCTAGTGAATGTATAAGGAGAAGGCAGTGAGCCTCGCGTTTGCACTATTGGGTGTTATAAGAGTGCATGGGTGAGTCACAACCGTCAGGGCTAGCGAGAGACAGTCTTGTTGGAGTGTTATGCCTCCTGAAACAAGTGAATCCCACTAACAAGACGACAAAGGCTGTGACGCCAGCAGTACCAGATTACCAGGTGAACAAGGAGGTGCACCGACCGCTAGATGAAGATACCACCTAAGCGGAAACTTGTTTCCCTTATTATTAACCGGTTAAGCCGGCAGGATGGCTTTTTAGGGCTACCTAGCTTGATTGTGGAGTAGTGCCGGGCATATACACAGAAAAAGAACAGGTATTTCTCTCTCGTTCATCTCCCCGAAGCTACGACTACAGACGTTGAACGGAATGCCCAACTTGGCAGCATGGTCTACTTTCTATGGCCCAATGTCTCGTAATATTTGCCGTGATTCTGGCAATTTCTCGTCGGGGTCTGTTTAAAAGGCCCATTGTTTTTTCCTTTGGTATAATCCAATTCGCTCTATAGAGAGTTCAGGTATCCAGTGCTCTCCACTTTTGGCTGACTAACAGCAGGTGGTAAACAAAAATGGCGAATGGGAACTCAGAAGGAAGTCACGTTGTGCTTTCAACCTAATAGGCTTATTTGGCTTAGCACTACATCGCTCCACTAACTTCGAGCCCATCATTACCAGAGCTTTTATAGAGGCTTGGCTGTATATGAAAATTTTAATATTCATCCTTGTGTCGGTTCTCCGGCACCCTCCGACGTCTTGGAGCCATGTAGGTAAATATTCGTATATCGAACTTTCGCAGGACATCTTCGTTTCTCCACTTTCTTCTTGAAGGTAGTTTGACGGAGAAGTCCTTCTTAAAGGTCAATCTAGGGGGAAGGTAGTCTGTGGTTATAGCGACACATACCCTCATACATTTTACTATATCCGTTGGGTTTCAAGGTCCAGGCCCCGGATTCCTTCAGTCTTCCCAACTTTATGACGTTATAGCATCCTTGCAAGATTTCACTCATAACTGTTGAAGACATTCTGAACTACGTCATCTGCGTATGCTACTACTTTAGCTCCGCTTTTGTCTAGTTTTTGTAGTATACTATTCATCGTTACTAGCCACAGTAAAGCGGGATGACGCCTCCTTCTGGTGTACCTCTGTTGGCGCATTTGATTATCGCCTCGGTTTCCAAATCCTCTTGGATTATTCTCGAGCTCAGCATTGCTGCCAGCCAATGCCTGAAGCTTGCTTCTACTTTTAGGTCTATGAGAGCTTCTCGAATCGATTCAGTATGTACGTATGTACGTTGCAACCGGGAAAGGTTGTCCATTCAAAGCTTTATAGACTGGGGCAGCGATTCTGTCCAAGTTCCGTTTGCCTTTTTGTAAAGTTGGATTAGAGTGTTCTTTGGACAGGATCTCTCTATAGAATGGTGATACCCTTGTCAGGTATCTGTCTTGGCCGAGGCAATGGCTTTCTTGTACAATTTTAGGCAATCTTTGTTAGGCTGCCAAAGGCTTTGTTTGTAACAGTTATTTAAGGTCTCTCTTGTTAACTTCCTCAGTTTCGAGAGATCTTCATTCCAGCACGGGGTAGTGATGAGAAAAATGGTCTAGGTTTTGAAGTCTTGTGTTAGCCTTGCACATTCAGCAAGATCAAGATTTAGCTATGATTGCAAGACCAAGACCAACAGCAAGACTTTCGCAAGAGTCTCGCATAATTCTTACAAACACTATTAGTCCAGTCAATTTAGACATCCGAGGGTACATAAATTCGCACCAAGCTGAAAATTGGTAGGATTGTTTAAAGCACCGTTATAAATGAAATCTAAAAAGTCCCCATCGATCCGGCACCTGGAACCTGGGTTTACTCGGGGTCAAAGGTCACAAAAATGAATTTTTGCGATTTTCAGCAAAACGGTAACTTTTATCATAAAATAGTGTTTACAAAGTTTGTAGATTATGCGATTACCTACAAAAAAGGATCTTATACATTTTCCCGTACGAATTATCATTCATGAGATATCGCCGTTTTAAAGATTTACATAAAGCACTCATATCCCCTCACTTGCAACTTGTATGGCCGAATTGCCATTTACTTAAACTTTAATAACTTCTAGACCGATTATAGTAGAGCAACGTAATTAGGCTCATCTTTTAGGTAAATGTGTATTCTTTTATGTGAAAGAAATAACAGAAACCTGAGTGACTCCGTTTAGAAGATATGTAGGTTCAAAGTATGGGCAAACTGCTGAAAAACGACATTTCATCTTGTCCGAACCGATGGAGGTATCCCCTCGTTACTTACTTCTCCATGCTCTCTCGTGACCCATCCCTCCACCTTTGTTATGAGCCTGTGGGTTCATCGACCGAGGGTAAACGCATTCTACTTCCTTTGCCACTACTGAAATAAACTTCACTTCTAAATTATGCTCACTTCCTAGCTTCTTTTTCTAGTTGTTACTCAATTGAATTGAGCGGGTTTCAGTTACTGAAATATAATGCAAAGAATTTCGGGCAAATACAACATCAATGGTGGTGCCGTGTCGTGTTTTTGAAACCAATCGATCATTATTCATGATTAACTTGGAGAAAATTAATAGGTGGATCCGAATCTTCACCTATGCCAAGAAATTCTGCTCAGTCTTTTGTGTACGGCCATAACACTTATTTCAAAAATTAGTTTTTTGATTTGGAGTAATGTATACTGCTATCACAACTTGTAAATTGAGACTCACTGAGCTAACATCTCAATAGTTCAAAATTAAATCTGAAGCCCCTAAGGCTTCATTCTAGGCCCCAAGCTTTTCAATATATTTATACACGACTTCCCCACAAAATTACCCTCCTTAACCCAATTTGCATACAATACGCTGACGATACACTTGTTTGGGATACAAGTGTGTCACCTATTAAAGCCACGGAAAAACTCCAAACACATGTCAACAAAATAATAGATTACTAGATAAATGGAGGAACATTGAAATTAATCAGGGGAAAAGTTTAATAAAATGCTTCAAGAATTCCTCAGATAAAGGAAATAGAAGCGCGCCACGTGAATCAAAACGCTGCAAAATAGCCATTAATGGTCACACAATTCTACACAAATATTTTATGAAGTACCTGGGAGTCCAGATGCATCACAGATTCAAGTAGAACCCACACTTAAGATTCAAAATGAAAAACGCCTTCATAAAAGTAGCATCATCATCATCTGTAGCACTACAGCCTATTATTGGCCTTGGCTTCCTCCAACATTTCTCTCCATGCCCGTTCAGTTCCTGGCTAATGCCTTCCAGTTGCGTACGCCTAACTTTACTAAATCTTCCTCAACGGAGTCCATGTATCGCTTTTTTGGTCGACCTGAATTTCGCTTTCCATCAGGAATTCGATTCAACGCTATTTTTGCGGGGTCGCTATCGTCAAGCCTTTGTACGTGTGCCACCCATCGCAATCTACTTAATTTTATACTTTTGACAATGTCGGGTATAATTCGTGATTATATCTCCTTCTCCATTCACCGTTTTCGCAGACACCGCCAAATATTGTACGTAGAATTTTTCTTTCAAAAGTGCCTAGAAGAGTTTCATCAGCCACTTTCAAAGTCCATGCCTCTGATCCAAACATCAGAACGGGCTTGATTAGCGTGGTATATAGTTTACACTTCATTCCTCTAGACAAAATGCGTGATGTAAGATGTTGTCGAAGTCCAAAATAGCATCTGTTAGCAACGTTTATTCTCCTTCTGATCTCCGTTGTCTCACCACTGTCAGCTTGCAATACGGTTCCAAGATACGTAAATTCTTTAACGGTTTCTATATTATATGCATCTATGGTGATATTTTGTCTTGGAGTTGCGTATCTTTTTGAAGTACAAAGATACTTAGTTTTTGCTTCGTTGATGAGCAATCCCATCTTTTTCGCAGCTGCTTCCAGTTTGATGAAGGTTTCTTTCACACTCGCAAACGACCTACCTATTAGAGCGACATCATCAGCATAAGCCATCGTTTGTGTTGACTTGTTAAAGATGGATCCCGTTGTTTCTACCCCAGCGTCTCTCACCAACTTCTCCAACACTATGTTAAATAGGAGGCATGACAGCGCGTCACCTTGTCTCAGGCCTCTCTGTGATGTGAAACTATCTGAGAGGTCTCGTTCAACTCGTACTCTGCAACGTACTACCTCGATTGTAGCTTTTGTTACTTCGATTAGGTGTTTTGGAAATCGGAAGCACTCCATAGCTTCAAATAACTCCTCACGCTTGACGCTGTCATATGCTTGCTTGAAGTTTATAAACAGTACGTGAATATTGATGTTGAACTCCCATGATTTTTCCAAAATTCTTCTTAGAGTGGAAATATGGTTTGTAGTAGACCTACCTGGTCGAAAGCCACATTGATAACTACCTATTATGCCTTCTGCGATTGGTAGAAGTTTTTTGTATAAAATAGTGGAAAGTACTTTACGCTGAGTTGAGGAAAGTAATGCCCCTATAGTTCTCACAAACGAGTTGATCTCCTTTTTTATGCAGGGGGCATATCACACCTTCCATCCATTCAAGTGGGATCTTTTTCTGACGCCAGATCGATTCTATAAGTTTATGTAATCCATTCCTTAATCTTGGCCCCCATATTTCCACATCTCAATTGCTATGTTATCTTTTCCTGGGGCTTTATTGTTTTTGAGATTCGTCATAGCTTCTTGTACGTCGTCCATTGTAGGGAAATCACTTTCATTAGCAGCACCAGTATCACTATCATTATTGGTTGGTGCGTTTCTATTTGTGTGATTCACATCACTTTCACTCTCATTTTCGTCGTCTCTATTCAGTAGCTCATTAAAATACACCCCCCATCTTTCTAAAACCTCTTGTTTTTGGCTCAGGATATTACCGTTTTTGTCTTTACACATCGATACTCTGGGTTTAAACTCTTTACGTTGCTTGTTCACTTTCTCATATAACTTTCTCACTTCGTTATTATTCCCGAGTTCGTTTATCTCTACAAATTGTTCCTCCAGCCACGTCTTCTCTTTTCTTTTGTACGTACGTTTTTCTAGTCGTCGTTTTTCCTTATAGGTCGCTCGCTACGGAATTTCTAGTTCTATATCTTTGCAGCATATTAGTATATGCTTCATTCTTATCTTTCGTTACTCTAGCAGCGCACTCTTCGTCGAACCAGTCTTGATGTCTTGCTCGTAGCAGCCGTTAATTAATTTTAAAACGCTTCCAAGAGAAACTAAAACCTTGCTCTATAAGACAATGTATTTTGATAATATATTTTGCAGTCGTAACTTGTACGCAGCCAAAACAATATATGAATCGGAAAAAATTACACCAATCCTGACATATATGCTCCAGCTAATGCAAAATAGACTTCTCAAACTAATCACGCACCCGAATGAATAGATAAGAAAAATAGGCAGTGAAGGCATTGTGAAAGCAGTAGCGTTAAGGCCGCCATACCATGATGTATAATACAACCAAAACTATCGATTGTGGGCTGGTCGGCCGATCAAAACTCATTGCGCTTATGGGTTTGATGAAATCCTCGATGTACATCCAATTTGACCGTGTATGGCGGCCTTTAGCGAGCGAACTCACGCAAAACGAAATATAAATGAATAGTAAACTTGAAACACATAAAAATATCAGCGATACAAAAATAAAAGCACAGCCAGTTTGGCGCGGCTAATCTATTTGTGCCTTATAAACTACAAATCTTCCTATTCCCACAAAAAACCCGAACTCTCGCTTAGCTGAAGACTTCGACATGCAATTTATTTCCCTCCATAGCCTCAGGATAAAAAACCCCTCACTAATCGACATCGTGAACCGACATCGTCTACGAATTTTCATATGTAGTCCATTCAAAACGCGGGGGGGGGGGGGGTGTTCCAAAATAACACCGTTAAGAAAATCGAACCCTAAAGGTTTTTGGGGTCGCTGATCACGAAAATCGAGGTCCCGCGGTCCTAAAATTAGGGCGTCACCCCTAAAAATGCAAAAAAACACCCCTTTTTAGGGGGTTTTCGCGATTATTTCAGTAATAATGAAAACTGATGCGATGAAATGCAATTTTTTTAATATTTATTTGCCAAGGTGGTGGATTTATACTGTCAGGCAAAAATAAGTTATTTTCAACCCTTAAGGGGTTAAAACTACCCCTACAACCCTTTAGGACTACCCCTTATCATAAAGTTCGCCTTCATTTAGTACAAACGAACGTCGTTTAAAGAGAAAAAAACGGTTCGACCGAATTTTATGAAAATCTTTTCAGATCATATTTTCGTTAATATTCTTCCAACAGCACCTCAACTAAGTCGACATCTTTTATGGTTCGCGCGATATCGTCCAGGTACAAAAATCATTTATGTCGTTTAAACCAAAAAACAGCTCAACCAAATTTTATAAAAAATCTTTTCAGATCATATTTTCGCTAATACGCTTCAAACGACTCATCAACGAAATCGTTATCTTTTTTGGTTCGCGAGATATCGTGCAGGAAAAAATGACCAAATACGTACGCGCACACACACACACATACTTCCTCTCAAATTTTTACTTAATGCTCTTGGGACCTTGAAAAATGAAAATACGTTGAAAATTTCGATTTTCATTTTCGGACCGATTACAATAACTTTCCTATACTGGGAAGTTAAAAATATGAATGAAAATTATTTCTTATGAAACCCTCTAAAAAATTTCTTATTTTTTTTTTGTTAAAATTGAAGGAACAAAAGTTATAGCCTTTAAAAGATCTATTGTGACTAATTTTTGTGTTCGAAGGCTTATAATTTCTTAAATATTCAATTTACGACAAAATAGCTTAATAATAAATTGTAGATAATTTAATTCTAAACAGTCTCCATGAAAATTTTCTGTAAGTTGTATTGTTTCGAAGATATAGTAGGCCTGCAGCGTATCCCATTTTTTCGCTAGAAGTAATGGAAATGAGATAACCGGTTGAGACTAATTGCAATCGATAGAGGATGGAAAAATGCATCTACAGTTGATTTTGGCCGAAGTTTGGACATGGCCAACATATAAAAAAATCATGAAAATGCCTTTTTTTCGTTAGTGCGGTTTGAACGAAATTTTCACTTTATCTCGCCATATCTCAGTTGATATTGCAGATATCAATGTTAAATTTTAACATAGTCTAGTTTGACCAATTCCCAAAATATAAAATTTTAAGCGAACTGGTTACATCGTTAAGAAACAAAATGAGACTTATTTTTCTAATCAAAAAGTTGTGTTATAAATTTTTTAAATTCGCTTTTTTGGCTATTGTACATTGTAGGATTTTTTTGTAGGATTTATCCATATATTAAGGTCCCCATTTATACACAGATCGCCGGCAGGACTTTTCGCCTTGAGGCCAAGTGTCACCACATACGCACCGGTTGCCAACTGTATCCTCATTAAGTCCAAGAAAACTAACAAAAATCTTTGTGTTTGGGCATTTATCGTCAGTTCGTCTGAATATCTGACCTCTATTCACTCTCAAGCCTTGAATTTACGGCAAGAATTCACGCCGTATCCATTCGGAATGGAAAGAAAGGCGCGAAAACCATCCACACTCACTTTCGCGCTTGTTCGCGGGTGTTCACGGCGTGAGTCTGGAGCCGCCTTGAATTTTCGTTAGGGTCATGAATATTTACAACAATATCAAATATCAAAATTTCTGCGCTTGAATTAACAACCTGCTATGCTAAGCGGTTGTTTTCGCCTGTGTTGGTAGGGAATCATGAATTCACCTGCATGCCACGCTCTGCCAGGAGGATACCTGAAGTATCCTCCCTCAGTCAGACTGAATAATCTGTGGCCTTCATCGGGCCAAGCCGGGAGACCTGGTCTAAAAGGTCACTGTGTGCCGGCTGTCTGTAAAGGAATGGAGGTCTTCGGTGGAGAAACATGTTTTACTTAATTTAACCCAGTTTTATAGCAATTTTACTCTGTTTCTTGATAAAAAAAATTATGTGATATTTTCCCAGATACTCTCCTCCATGTGAGATTGGGTGAGATTCGGCTCTACAACCACCCCCCCCTAACCCCTACACGTAATTAATGAGTGGGAATGGATTAAGAAACACAATTAAACATATTCCTACAATTAAATGTACATAGGCTATTGAAACCCAGCGGAAAAACTAGCGAAGGGTTACTCAGGTAACCCAAGAATTCATTAATGATTTGTGTAACCGCTTCCATGGTAATTGAAAAATTCTACTGCAAATTTAGTAAAATGGAGGTATTTACATTGTAATGACTAGGTAAGCGACTAGGTTATGACTTGTGAAATACTTTCGTTGGAAATGTGATGTGCTTTTAATATTCTTTGTTTTGTCGAAGCCTCTCTTGTCGAGTTTATTCCGTCCTCAAAATTCGTTCGGTGTGGATTGTGGCCAAGTGAAGTCAAAAAGATATCTTGCTAGTAAAATTCTCACCAAATGTAGCAGAAATGATATGGTAATTTAGGGTAGTAATGTTTTTAATGCTAAAAAGGGTAGCTAGAAATTTATTCTGCGTGCCTTACGTGGTAATCTATGTGTTCACTTAATACACTTCACCTCTGAATAAGTCCTCGTCTGTAATGCCTACTTACCGCCCTAGGAGATCCCTATGTAAAAGTAAGCTATTATTTCATCACATAGGTAATGGGTCCATCCCGCTTACCTAGCTATTACATTTCCCGCTGGGAAACTACATCCCTACTAATACCACTAGTTGTCTGTTCATACCCAGTACAAAAAATTCGATTGCTTTGCTGTGGATCAAATAACCCAATTAATATTTCTTCCCTATTTTTTTAACGCATATGTATACTTATCCACTAGAATATGCACTACTTTTAACAATTCACTAAGCAGTTCCTAGAACTACCTGTACATAATTACAATAGTAACTTGTAATTTATGCCAAATGTGCTACTATTGATATTGGGACCTGTTGCTTACTCAAATAACTGCCACCTGCCCATGTATGACTTTTGCATTATGGTGTAATATGACGATAGTAAAAACTAATCAAAATCCGAATTTGTTCTTTAAATTTAATTCTAAATAATTTGTGTCACATAAATTAAAACAGGCCACGGAAGAAAGCAACGAAAAAATCATTGGACTAAAGGATGAGTCACCACAGCATTTCTGGAAGAAACCGCGCCAAATTATTCAGAGGGAATCGCTGTTATGTAATGCACGTATCGTATATTACCGCAGCCTATCGGAACAGCATAATATCAACAAAACTGGTCCCCTTAGCATATAGTAAACAAAAACACAGCATAACTGGTAAATATATAAAATACATATATGTATGTATATAAACAAGTCAACGTCGATGGTCTCAACACTTACCGGTCCTCACCTGTGCCGCAAATGCGAGAGAGAGTGATTAATTCCCAGCTATAGAATACCCAGAAAGGGTCTTCAAAATTCCTACAATGCGAACCCTTCAATCAAAGAAGAGCAAACTGCATCATGTCGGATACTACAAAAAATGCATTCCCATGCATTTAACAAAAGATGGACCCCTTGGTGGGATTTAAGATAAATTTTTTTACCTTTTTTTGTGTACCTTTGATGTCCAAGGAAGTTTTTACCTCAAATGATTGCCCAGCAACTTGGATAGAAGAATTCTATTCAAAAGTGTGCACGCAGAGAGATGATTCATTCCTGTTGAATCAGGTGTTGTGGATGTAATGTAACGCATGAAGTGGAGGAGAATTTCCAGCTTGCGTTGCAGGTGTCTCTATATAGAATCGAAGGGGTATAGGAGCCTATGTGGTAGGTGGGTGCCTCTATTTCCTATTTTGTGTACATAAGAAAGAATTTTGAATTGTGCACAGTCAAGAGTTAAAAATGTTCTCTTCTCGTAGTCTTGTTAGATAATTTTTACGATAGCTAAATATTATGAAATGTGCAACTTACATTTAAATGTTTGAATGAACAAAGAGATTGATTGCAGTTTGTTATATAATATTGAATAGCAGGCTTCATTTCTACAGGGATGACGGGATAAAGGTATTTGTTCTTATCGATCTTCATCTATAATTCATCTTTACTAATATTATAAATGCGAAAGTAACTCTGTCTGTCTGTCTGTTACGCTTTCTAAACCACTGGGCCGATTTTGATGAAATTTGCTACAGACATAGTTTATACCTTGGACACGGACATAGGCTACTTTTTATGGAGAAAAAAGGGTTGAAGGGGGTGAAATGGGGTTCAATAAGTTGTAAGGGGATTTTTTTACTTTACTTTTTTTTATTGTATAAAAAGTAACTGACTGACAGACAACGACAGACAAGACAACGAACAACCTAAACCGCTAGAGTTTAAGGGCTGAAATTTTGACAGTGCCATCCCTATAATGATGTGAACATCTATAATGACGTGGACATCCACTAAAAAGCGTGGGGCAAAAGGCCGAAAAGCTGGCCAAAAGTCTTTAACATTAACCAATTAATTTGAAATTTGGTATACGGAGGTTTTTGGGGTCGGTGATCTCGAATTTGGTGTCAATTTTTCCATAAACAAGATAGCGGCTTCAAAATGGCAACCAAAACTAGTTAAATATCTTTCAAATGCTACAAAACTTGGTATACGGGGGTTTTTGAGGTCGCTGATTACTGATCATTTTTTCATAAACAAGATGGCGGCTTCAAAATGGCGACTAAAAGTAGTGAAGGATACCATGTTGCTGCGAAGAGGATTGAAGGATAAGCTACAAAACTTGGTATACGGAGGTTTTTCGGGTCGCTGATTTCGAATTTATCGGCCTTTTTTTATTAAAAAAATAAAATTTTAAATAAAAACTTGTAAAGAAATCACTCCTGAAAATATTAACCATGTAGTCCAACAAAGGATTTATTGAACGTCTGATGATCTTTACAAGTCGCAAAGAAGTGGATACGAGTATTTTAAATCTTTAAAACAGAAAATTCAGAACATTTTTTTGCAAATAATAGTATAATATACAATTTTTTTAAATACTATTTTATGATAACACTTACCATTTAACATGTATTTGCAAAAAACTGATATTTTGACCCTAAAATTCCTAGATGAAGGGTAGAAAATCGGTAGACTTTATAGCCCCTTATAAGAACCCTAAAAGGAAGCTCTCTGCCACATTCATTTTAGCCTATACCCAATCACTTCCGCTATTTCGCTTTTTTCGACTTAATTTACCTATGTTGTTTCCGAGCGCAACAAATATAAAGAACATTCCGAAAAATTTTATGCAGCAGTTTATAAAAACAATATTTATATAAATATGTTATATAATACATACATAACATAATGTAATATGAATACATAAAAAGGTTATTTATACATAAATAAGGGAAGGGAATAAACCATAAAATGATGCACTTTTTAAATAAAAACGTCCACCGACTAAAAGATCGCAAAAAGTCTCAATTTTTGTTGTTTGTATTTTGCGTAGAAATGTTTAAGGAACATAGACATATCGTTATCGGAACGTTCTACATACCCCCAAACTCTGACGAATCTGAATATGACGATTTATTACATATTTTAGATGATATTAATAACTCCCTACGAGAAAGCGATGAAATTTTCGTTTTAGGAGATTTTAACCGCCCTAATATCTCATTCACTCCTGACGTGGAAGATAATAATTTACTTCCGATCAATGTCATAAATTCTATCGGTATAAAGCTTATCGACACTTTTTATGGCAACGGTCTACACCAAATTATCAGAACCCCTAATTCTTCTGGAAAATGGTTAGACCTAATTTTCACTAATTCACATGAGGAGCTAAACCTTCTGCCTGCTTCGCCTGAGGAAAACCTATTTAGCAATTCTGTCCACCACTCCGCATGGATCCTAGAGATTAATTTCACAATCTCTAAACACAGCACTTCATACAATAATTCAATTATTTATGATTTTAAGAATGCGAACTTTAACAGCATCAGCTTCGAATTATCTCTAGTTGACTGGGAAAATAGGCTATTGGGTAATGATATTGACGAAATAGTGTCTTCATTTTACACCATTATTTTCAACATTATTGACAAATATGTGCCCAGAATCAAAAAAAGGGATAAATTATCTGAACCATGGCTGGATAAAAATATTCGAAAACTTCGTAATCAGAGAAACAAATTATATAAACTGATTAGGAACAACCCTAATGTAGATGCGGAACAGAAATTAGCATACACTAGGTTAGCCTCAGAATTTACTCTTAGGTCGCGTGAGGCCTATACAACATATCTTGACTCTGTCGGGGATAACATTATTCAGAATCCTAGAAAATTTTTCGATTTCGTTAACATAAAACGAAAGACCTTAGGCTATCCAACGACTATGACAAACGGCAGAAAACAATCTTCATGTCCCCAAGAAATTTGCAACATGTTTGCTGACAAATTCATTGAAGTCTTTTGCCCAAAGTCTAATGTAGTACACACTGACCCAGTAAGTACGCGCAATGACACTAGAATTTCTATAACTGATTTATCTCTATCGCTTGACGATGTAATGACCGGTATAAACAATATCGACATCAATAAAGGTCATGGTCCTGACAACCTGCCTCCTTTGTTTTTGCAGGGCTGTTCAAATCAAATCTTGGTTCCCCTCCATATTATCTTCAACAAATCATTATCGACAGGAAAGTTCCCTAAGATATGGAAAAAATCCTATCTTACTCCGATCCATAAAACATCTAATAAGCACTCGGTGGAAAACTACAGGGGTATTGCCATCTTATCAACTATTCCTAAACTTTTCGAGAAACTTGTTTACGATAAGATTGCCCCTCTAATCGACCCATGTCTTAATGAACAGCAACATGGTTTCAGAAAGGGACGATCGACTACTACAAACCTTATGATTCTAACCTCCAATCTACCATGTGCTATGGAGAAGGGTCATCAAATAGATACGGTCTATACTGACTTCAGCAAAGCCTTCGATCGTGTTGATCACCATATTTTAAGTAAAAAACTACTAAAATTTGGAATATCAGGTCCTGCCCTGGAATGGATTAAATCATATCTCGACAACAGAACTCAAGTTGTCAGATTCCAAGGATTTCTGTCAAAAGAAATCTCAGTAACTTCCGGGGTCCCTCAGGGTAGCCATCTAGGCCCTCTGTTATTCCATATATTTATCTCAGACCTGTCGGATACACTGGAAAATATTCCGCATCTCTTCTATGTCGACGACCTCAAAATTTATAATGTCATAAGGTCCCCGATCGATGTTACTTTCTTTCAAACAAAGCTAAACGCGTTGCAAGACTGGTGTACTACCAATAAATTAGAACTAAACATCAGCAAATGTCATGTTATTACCTTCTTCCGCAAAAGAATCACCCAGCTACAGGAATATTATCTCAACGACAAGGCATTAGACCGTGTCGATCAAGTTGTAGATCTAGGTATTGTTCTAGACAATAAATTAAATTTCAATTTGCACTACGATAATATTGCTGCGAGAGCCAACAAGCTTCTGGGCTTTATAAAGAGAAGAGCCCGAGAATTCAATAACGTTCGGGTCACAAAAACTCTTTTCTGTTCGCTCGTCCGCCCTATCTTGGAATATGCGTGCCCGATCTGGGACCCTATATTCCAGGTAAGCAGCAGTAGGTTGGAATCAATACAGAAAAAATTTCTCCTCTTAGCTCTGAGAAACCTACACGACCCGCGCGACTTTTTCAACTTACCGTCCTACACAGACAGACTCAAGAAGTTAGAACTCATGCCGCTGTCACATCGGAGGAAAGTGCTTATCTCGTGCTTAACTTTGGACGTCCTAAACGATAACGTTAAGGTGCAGTTCCTGTCCGATAGAATCAAGTTCAATACCGAAGTTCGTCACAATAGGAATACCAAAATGCTTAAAGAATACCCTCATCGGACCGAATATGCAAAGAACGAACCCGTAAACAGATGTTGTATGACTTTTAACAGCCATAGTGCTTGCTTCTCACCCCACATTAAAAAAACATCCTTTAAACAAAAAATTATATCCCTTCTAACATCACAATTACTACCATAAATAAGCATAGACTTAAGCTATTATTATTATATAGCATAGACTTAAGTATTTTTACCTAGTCCTAAATGCTTTGTATAACTCTGTAGTAGGTTTAAGTATGCCTTGTTTGGCAAATAAATAAATAAATAAATAAAAAAAATTTAAAGCGGGACCTAGCGAGACTTTTAATATCGGGCTTCTAAAACAAAAGATTTTCTAGCAAAAGTTATAAAAATTTCACTGTCTTTAATTAATTAATTGATTACACAGGTATAAAAATAGACAATATTGATTACAGAAATGTTTTCTACATACCTTCAGGAAAACACCCCATTTTTTTAACTAAATAGCTTTTACCACTGGAAAATGAGAAGCAAAACAAATAGCAGCTTCGACAAGACCTTAAAAATTCTAACAATCACTTGCTGCAACGGTCACTTTTGCACTGATCCTGCGAAGAGGAAAAGGACACCTGACCGCCATAAACCGGTTTATTGTGTGGCAGGGGTCTCCTACTAAATATTTATTAGGCAAAAAGTTCGAAAATCGAACTTCGATTTTTCGACTTTTAGCCAGCTATTTGGCATTTTGCCACACTGTGCGTCTGTCCGTCTGTGACCTTCTTTCATCTGTGAAAGTACTGCCGCTACAGACTTGGAGATCCTGGTTGGAGCTAAGAGCTTTCGCGCAAAACAGAGTCCGCTGGAGGGCAACTGTTTCCGCCCTATGTCCCATGAGGGATTAAAGGAGTTTAAAGAAGAAGAATTATAATAAAACTAAGCCTTCGTGTCACCAAGAATTGAACCCTGGTCCTTTCGCACGCCGATCTAACGCCTTCCCAGTACTCCAAATACTAACCTGTAGGAATGCACCAATAAACATATTTATTCATTCTTACGTAAAAAGGTACCTACATTCCAATGCTAGATATGTAAAAACTTTCGAAGGAAGTAAACAACTGATTTATGACAACAGATTTTCTATTATTTATGAAATGTATGTATTTTGTATATTTTATGGAAATTAATAATCACAGGAAAGCGAAGAGTAATGTAATATTGGCATAGATGGAGTGTTCACTATTCTTTGTCATAGATGGGGTGCAATTAAAATATATCAGTTCTTTCAAATTCTTTGTGGGTAATTATTGTATAATTCTTTCAGCAGCATCTACTTGAAAGATGCGTTAGTTTTTCAAGTTATTTGTTGGAATATTTTCGTGATTTTTCACAATCTCCACTTAATATATTGTCATCCAGTCTGAAGTGTTATTCAACAGAAAGGATACCATGAAAAAGCGTAATTAGTGGCTAGTCTCTAGGCACAACATCCCACTAGTTTAAATAAAATCTTATTTTTCAGTTTTATTTTTTATTATTATTATTTCAAGAGGCAGGAAGGCCTGATGGCACAACCGACCAAGTTAAGCGCACACGGACCATGGATCCGTAAAGGTACTTAAATTGAGTCAGTGATGTCTAGAAATCTGAGAAGTTTAAAAAGAGGGCTATTGTGGTTCTGACCGGGTTCTAGTAAGGATGAAAGTGCAGGATATTCACCGAAAAAGTTTGAAGTTTTTAGGCATTCAGTTAAAATATGTCTGACTGTGAGGGGTGGCGCATTAGGACAACTAATGCAGGTGCGGGGAGAGGATTTAGTAAAAAGATGTCCATGAGAAAAAGATGTATGACCGAGTCTGATCCTACAGAGCATACGTGCCGTAAGTCTAGGAAGGTCTGGATTGTAACGGGCAGGGGTTGGTGAGGTCGTATGAAAATGTAAAAAGGACGAGGAAGTATTCCATCTTGAAAGTGCTTCAGTGTGAAGAGCGTTAGATGCATAGAGGCGAAAGCATGATTCTGAAGGAGGTACAATGAGTGAGCGATTGTCGGAGATTGGGACATTTTTGGCCAAGCTATCCGCGGCTTCGTTACCTTTTATGCCAACTTATCCTGGAATCCAGCAGATTTTTATGTGACTGTTTTGTGACAGCAGACACCGGATGGTAGACGGAAGATAGCATTTGTTGTTTCTATTTCTGATGGCCAGTACAGAAGATAAGGAGTCGGTGAAAATTAGATGGTTGAGATGGGTGTTCTGTAGAATTTTGACTGCTTGGAAGATAGCGACAATTTCTGCAACTTGAGAGGAGGTATGGCGGGCCAGGAGACCTGATTGCAGCAAGGACACCTCTTGATTTATAACCTTTGCCACAGCGAAGGCAACCTTTTGGAATCGTGCTAATATTTCTTGGTGAAGTTGGCGGTAAAAAATGGAAGGAGTATCTTTCTTGTTGTGGCGCTCGGCTTCCGTGACAAAGTGGTCTGATAGGGGGTACCAAGGAGGCACCGTATGCCAGGGAACGAGCGGATGCTCGGAAGTGGGAATATTGAGTTGTCCTATAAGCGAAATACAATGTCGGAGAGCGGAAGGACTTTTAGAGTTGGTATCGATGTAATTGCGAAGCCGGTGATACAGAGGTGCAGAAGGGTTTATAATGTGTTGTGAGAGCAGTTTGACTTGAACTTTACGGAATCTCGCTGAAATATGGTTGACACCTGTTTCAACGAGTAAGGAGTCAATTGGGGTGGACCGAAGAGCACCAGTAGCTGATCTAAGGACATTGTTGAATGCGGTTTGAAGAGGTTGGAGAACGGTGGCGGAAGAGTTACCATATATTGACAGACAGTAACCAGCAGTGCCAAGGATAAGAGACTTACAAATGTGTAAGAGAGGGGCAATTGACAGCCCGTTTTTGCGAGAAGCTAAACATTTCACCAAATTGTTAATTTTGTTTATTTTGTTAATCACTGTCTTAATGTGCAGGTTCCACTTAAGATTTTTCGAGAAAATTAGGCCTAAAATTTTTAATTGGTTAAGGGGGGTAATGCGGTAATCTTTGTCTGAGATGGTGGGTATAGTGCAGTTCCGTTTTCTACAGACGTGAAGTAGATCTGCTTTGTCCTTTGAGAATATTGCTTGAGCAGAAGAAGCCCAGTTTAGTGCTGTTTTCAGTGCGACAGTTAGCTTTTTTGAAACTGATATTGATATTATTGGTTGACGACAGATCAGTAACTTTTGTGGAGAAAAGCTCCCATTTGGCTTTTTTCAAGAGAAAGTAGGAGACGTGCTTTGTGTCAGCGAGGGAGAGGCTCGAACGTATAATGATGGGAAAGTGGTCGCTACCCTCAAGGCTGGCGTGAGTTGACCAGCTAAGTAATGGGGATAGTTTTGAGGTGCTAAAAGTAAGGTCTATGGATGTTGGGGTGTTGTGAGTGGATAGATGAGTGTAAGCACCGTTGTTTAGGAGGGCAATGGGCTGATTAATAGTCATGAAGTCTTCAATTATTTTACCTCTAGTGTCCGTGGAAGGGCTGCCCCAATAAGGGCTGTGGGCGTTGAAATCACCACCCATAAAAAAGTGCTTGGCAGTTGATCGTAAAGATCTTGGAGGTCAGTTAGAGAGACGCTTTGATCAGTTTCTAAATAGACATTGGCAAAGGCCGTAGGGGGGCAAGAGTGGATAAGGACAGAGTTAGTCACAAGATTTGTTCGTAGGGTTAGGTGAGTGTTGGATATGGATTTGTGGACAAGTATGGTAACGCCACTTTTTCTATTAGGATAGCTCTTATTGTAGTGATAGCAGTTATAATGGCCAACGTTAGTTGGTCCTTCGCCAAGTAACAACTTGGTTTCTTGTAGTAGGACTATGTGCGGTTTTTAAAGATATAATAAGTTTTGAAGATAGGGAAGGTTATTGTAAAAGCCGCGAATATTCCATTGGACGCGAATAAGATTTTTTATCGAATGGAAGAAATGAAGAAAAAGCAAAAAAAAACTAAAGGTGAAGAGGTAAGAGCGGAGTACGGAAGCACTTAGGTGATACTTTCAAGTAGATTTTTTAGTGGGACTTTGGGGTTGATCTTGCGCTTTGTTTGTTGTTTTTTCTTTTGGCGTGGTATGGCTTTAGAAGGTGCGGAGGAGGCAGCGCAATCAGATTCAGATAGAGAAGAGGCAGTTTGCATTTTATGTGAGTCTATACCTTTTTGAGTTGTTGAGTTTGTAGGAGAGATAGGAGAGGTGGGTTCAACGAAATTAGAAAGTGTGCTAGGAGCTTGGGTGTGGAGAGTTGTAAGCGAGTGAGAGTAGTTATTGGGTAAGATGGGTGAAATGTTGGCAGGTTGAATTGTAGTCGGTGAGTTTTTAGAGTGAGTAACGGAGGGTTGAAAGGCGTCATGCGAGGATGCAGCAGGCTTCGTAGGGGCTTGAGGTAAAACAAGGGAAGCGGGTTTGGCAGTGGTAGTTGAAAGGGTGGAAGAGGGTTGAAGGTTGAATACACTAGGTGTTGTAAGGGTGGCATTTGAAATAGCAGAAGAGTACGAAATATTGGGGTCAGCGGAGGTAAGCTTTAAATGCTCGAAGTAACGCTGTCTAGCTTCATACCTGGAGCACTTGTATTTAGTCTGAATTTTGAGGACTTCCTTGGCTTCCATATATTTTGGGCAGTCATTTGCACCGGATGTGTGTGAGTCAACTTCACAATTAATGCAAAAGGTTCTGGTGCAATTGCTTCGATGAGGAGGGTAGCCACATGAGGGGCATAATTCATTGCCAGAGCAGCGAACAGTGGTGTGCCCAATTCGTTGGCACTTGCGACAACGCATGGGATTCGGGAAGAATTTCCTAACTTTTACGAGCTCGAACCCAATTTCGATCTTTTCAGGAAGTGTCAATCGGTTGAAAGTAAGGAAAATTAGGCCGGAAGGGATATCTTTATCACCATCTTTCCTGGTATGAATTCTAACGTCAGAGACGTCGTATTTAGCAAGGCCGTCAATTATTTCTTTGGATGGTACCTCTGGTTTGGTTCAGTTTTTCATGGAACGTTATGTTCACTGGAATGGAACCTGGTAAAACCTTTGTCGCAGTTAATTTCTCAGCTATCTGTTGGTTATCGCATAATAATAGCAGAGAACCGTCATGCAGCCATGAGTACTTAGAATACTGTTTACTAATACCATCGACAGCCAACTTCAAAAGCAAAGCGTTTTCCTCTCTTAGAGTTTTGTTGGGCTTACACGATTACAGTGTGATGAATTTTGCCGGGTTCGTGAGCTGTTGAGAGGGCAGAGGTGGGAAATCGACACTGGAGGGCCCGACACTGCTCACTGATTTGAATAATCACTGCTCTGATCAAGAGCTCGCAAGCGACTGTTTATTTTTTAGTACAGGTAAGTTAAGCCGAAAAAACCACAATTGCGGAAATGATTGGGACCTGCCTATGTACAGAAATATTACGGTGAAAAGTATACGGTGGTATTTGATGGTTACGAGCAGAGCAGAAGCGAAGATGGCTAACAAAAATTTCGGTTGAAATCAACTTTAATGAAAGCATTTTCTTGCTAATAAAAGTAACAAAACAAGACTGATCCACTTGCTTAGAAAGAAAATGACAGCAGCAGGGATTGAAACAACTGTTTATACAGGGGATGTTGATGGATGTGGACCAGATAGTTCTTCTCAATGGATTGGCACCACGTTTCATGAACATGTACTTCCTGAAGCCAAGCTGTTGAATACATAAGTATGTAGATGTTGAGGCAGACAGTTTCAAAACTCAATTCAACACCTCTTCATAGATTTTAAAGCCGCCTATGATAGCAGAGTGGAACTCTACAAAGCCATGAGAGAATTCGGTATATCCCCAACAAACTGACAAGACTGTGTAGGTTGACCATGACTAATGTGACAAGCCAAGAAAAGGTCTTCTTTTTCTTTGATCCGCAACGGATACGCTGCTGTCGGTGCCGCTGGGTCCCGAACTCTATTCACGATTCGCTTCCATTCTTCTCGGTTTTTGGCGGTGTCTCGAGCCTCGGTAACTGATAATCGTTGATTCTTTAAGTCACCCTCGATATTCTTCAACCGAGACCAGCACGGACACGAACAAGTAAAGGTATCCGGACAATGTCCAGACCAATCAACATCTATAATGGACTCCGACAAAGTGATGGTCTGGCCTGCCTTCTTTTGAACCTGGTGTTGGAGAAAGTGATCCGAGATTCGGGCGTGACATCAAGGGGTACAATCCTCCACAAGCCCACCCAATTACTGGCTTACGCAGACGACACTGACATCATTGGAAGAAAAACAACTTCGGAGGAAGGACCATTCCGGAGACTCTACAATGACGAGATATACGAGGGTTATCGCGACATAGATGCTGTGAAGAAAATAAAGCTCAGTAGGCTCCGGTAGGCAGTGTATCTAGCTCGTATGAGCCTGTTCGGAACGTTCTTTGCGTAAGACCTATGGGGTGCGGCAGCGAGGGAGACCTAACCTTCGCTGGAAGGATGGCGTAGACCAGGACGCTCAGAGCTTACGGATACCAAACTGGATGACATTGGCTCAGAATCGGGACCGGTGGAGAGAACAGGTGCGAGAGGCCAGGACCTGATCCCGGTTGTACAGCCGTTAAAGAAGAAGAACTATGTAGATAACGCTCCTCTAATCCCTTATGGGACATAGGGCGGAAACAGTTGCCCTCCAGCGGACTCTGTTTTGCGCGACAGCTTTCAGCTCTGACCAGGAACTCCCAGTTGTTGCGGACTCCGCTAATAGGGTTCTCCGACACGTTGTTTTAGGTTTTCCGACTCGACGGAATCCTAGCGGCCTTTGGCTACATTTGCGTTTCTTATTGCAAGGTGTGGCCAACTCAATTCCATTTCCTTCGCCTGATTTGGTCATCTATCCTTTCTTGGTCGGGTATGGTGCCAAAGCTCTTCATTTGTAATTATATTTTGCCAGCGGATTTATAGGAACTTAAGCATCTATTTCTGAAAACTTTTAGGCGCCTAATCAGCGCCTGCCCTAGGGTAGAGTGAGTGGAGCGGTCGCTCTAGGCGCCAGGTGGTAAGGGGCGCCAAAATTGAATGCGAAAAACAATTTCGAGCAAAAAATAAAATTTTGGTGACTCTTTTTGAGGGCTTTGTTTGTAGCTAGCCAAGTCTATGTAGGTACTCTTCAGTGTGACTCGAACACGGCACAAGCAGGGAGCACTGACTTCAATACGGCGGATCTAAACTCTATAAAAACCGCATCCTAATGTGTAAACAATCGTGCTGAAGTTATGAATGGTACTGCGTGAATGTACAACTAACGATGGACTGCGGATACCAGGCGAGCTTCGGTTTGAATTAGCCTTCCATTGGTGATATGGAGCTCTGCCATGGGCGACCATCCTTTTTCGCCGAGCTCGTGGTATCAATATAAAATTACCTTAAAAAACTTTTGAAGATGGAGCACTTCTTAATGCTCCAAACATTTTTGGGGCTCTCACAGCAACCAAAAGAATGACCTACAAGGCCAGCTAGATATTTTTGGATCCATGCTTCAAGGTGTCGAATGTGTCCCAGTAAAGGAAAACTTTCGGGATTTTTCTTCAGGGAGGACAGTTTCAGCCCTTAAACCCAGGGATGAAGTACGTTGAGATCGCTCTTTCATTGGGAGATCTCCTTAGATCTCCTGTGGAAGTAAGCACACCTAATCGGAGAGGCGACTCGAAAACTGGCTACTCCTGTATATAGGCTGGTAGGGTCTGCGTAGCCCCCGAGGAAGAAAGGGATACCGATTTCCTTAATCAGAAGAGGGTTAGATCTACTGGATGTTCTCTAGGGCATAATAACCCGGCGAAACGGGCGAAGACTTTGGCCATACGGTTTGCAAAGCTTTCAGAAAAGTCGGACGCACCCATAATGAAGTCTAGCCAAATAGCGGAAAGGGTCAGAATAGGCGTGCTTTCGACGCACAGTCCGGAGACTCTTCTAACCACGAAACGACTAGCTACCATGCAAGGAAGTCTTCTGGAGGCGGTAGCCGAATTGGTTCAGGGATCAGAACAGCCCAGGTCAGTAGGGGTTACCCTCGCCCTCTACGATGGGTCGCTTTAAACCTTGGAAGGAGCAAGTCTTTTTGCTGTGGACAGGAACAAGCTGCCGCGCAGCGCAGCCAAGGTAACCCCTGATCTATCCTGTACCAACTGCTTGGAATCCAGGTACAACAAATGCCTCTGGGGGAATGTAGCCGCTTGCTGGTCTGTGATACAGCGCGTTCGGGTAGAACGCTCCACGAATAAGAGGATTGTTGCTCTCCATCGCTCTAGCAACGTGGTTTCGAATCAACTTGATTATGAAGTTGTCGATCCTATTAACAGATGCTTTGTCATATAGGACATTGTTGGCGTGGAACTTAGTGAAGCCAGATTCGGTCGTTCGATACAAGCTTAAGCACGCCCTTAGGCATTGTCTTTATGAAGGGGATATGTTGAACCATACTGGGCAACCATAGGTCAAAATCGGTCTGATCGTTCCACAGGCGGAACTGTAACCCTAAAACCACCATCGAAATCCTTATGGGGCTCCCAGTGAAAGCGTCGAACAAAGGGCGCCGAAAGACAATCTCGCTCCACCTCAGCAAGGGCTAGGGCCGGTGCTGCGCCTAATGAAGAATTGGGTGACTTTCCATGTTTCGCAACCTTAAAAATAAAGTGCCTTAACGTTGGAGTTGAATGGCCGCAATTTGGTGTTAACTGAGAGCCCCGTTGATCTCCTTATGCGGAGTACGCTTGCGTATGCGATTCGTAATTTATTTATTCTGGAACTGAAGTCTTCTTCTGCCCCGCTATTTTTGGTAATAATATTACCTCTGTCAGACAAGAATCTAGAATCGTCAGAATCTATTTACCAGTTCCACGTCACGGTTTTATTCGGATTTAACCTTAAGCCTGCTGGACTACTTTCTGTTTCCAAATTGTTTAACCTTTTTTTTGTCTGGTGTCGTTAGGCCAACAAACAGATATCATCCGCTTCCGAAGAAGTACCCCCGGGAGGCGGGATTTGGGCTTGTTAACAAATCGGCTCAGTGACTCTTCTCGGGTTTTGGTAGAAGTGATAAATCGGATGCCACCACCTTCTGAGGTCTTTGTTAGCCGTTCGCCGTGGGAAGGTGGAGATCAAATTGCTTTCCATACGATAAATGAAACAGTTTCCATTTGCCAAGATTATCCCCCTTCTGCATAGCTTCTCCGAATTCGACACCATTTCGGCGTTACTTGGAAAGAGTAAAGTGGGAATCGCTAAGCTCTTTACAGCAAATTCTGACCTCATCCATGAAATCTCAGAAATATTCACAGATCGCTCAACATCACCTGAAGGTCTGCAAGAAGGTTTTATGGCTATATACCACGCCCCTGCACATCAAGACAACCTGAACAAGCATCGGTAGTCGGCGTTTCTGAAAGCCTCAGTGAATCTCAAATCAGACATTGACACTCTACTTCCCAAACCGCACGAGCTTCGAAGAACACTCGCTCAGAGTTGCCCGATTGCCGACCTAAATTGACTTAATAAACTTGCGAAATGTTCTTTGAATTCTCGAATGTTACGTACGATGTTGTAGAAAATTTTCCTGGACTAAAAAGAACTTAAATTTATCAAAGAATCAGATAAGGAAAAGTTTAAGAAAATGACAAAAATGAGAGCAAGTGATTTTAATTTAACTTAAGTCTTGTGTTTAAAAAATCAGTTCACATTGACTTGATTCCGTATCAAGTACATCTGCAGCAAGTTTCAAAATTAGGAGTTTTCCGAACTGAGCTCCAGCTTTATTAAAAATTTATAGATAATAAATATAACATATAACATAAAATTTATAAAAACATATTAAATTGAAGCAGACGACTAAAGACTACATAAATGACAAAATCATTATCTAATACAGTGATTCTCAACCATTTTTCTGTGGCGGCACACTTTTAACAGTTTCAAAATTTGGCGGCACACTAACAATAAAATAAGTTTGAAAGAATTTTACTTAACTATAATACAATAAATTATAAAAATACATTTAATGCGAAATTTGAGCTTGATTTTTGCCAATATCTTTTACATTTGGTCGTAAAAATGAAAATCACATTAGCACTACAGTCTTCTGTTAACCTTGGCTGCCTCAAGAATTTTCTTCCAAGGTTCTCTGTCCCGTGTCACTCTCTTCCAGTTAGTAATCCCACCCAATAGTGCGTAAGTCCATTTGTATGTCATCTTTGTATCTCTTCCTAGCTATCTTTATGACCTTCTTTCCTCTGGTTTTGGAGAAATAGAATTTTGGAGGCGCTACTTCAGACATTCTCATTACATGTCCTATCCAGCGTAGGCGAGAGATCTTGATGCTTTTGGTTTAGTCAGGTTCTTTGTAGGTATAAGGAGTGTCTTTTCAAAAGGGGATATTTACATGTGATTGCTTTTTTCAGAAAATTAAGAAAACTGATTGTGGTACTTCCATAGGTCTGCAGAAAAGTAGATTATCTGTGTAGGTATTATGTAATTACATTGTTATAATAGCATATTTAGATAAAATATCTGACCATGTAGAGCTACAGAATTTAAAAAAAATGAAATATCCCCTTTTGATCAGGAATTTTTATAATACCCCCTTTTGTTCTGTACTACATGTTAATATCCCCTTTTGTATTGTACATCTCCACAGATATCCTCTTTTGTTTGGTACATTATAAATTTAAAAAAACAAATGGACATTATTTATTTAGAAAACAACTTTTTTATTATCAAATATCTGTAATGATTTGGTAATTAAGTAAATAGTAATTAAACTCTAGTCTCACCGATATCATCCGTTAGACATCCAGAATCAATATGCTGGATTTCTACGTCTTCTGAAGTGCCACAGTTTGGAGCATCTATTAGCTTTGTTTATTGAGCTGCTCTAGGTTGAGCTAGCTTGAGATATTTTACGAAAAGGTGTTTCATGAGCAATTTGGTAGCTCTTACTTGCCTGAAGTTTCTCTGATTTGTGTTTCATGAGCTTGCTCTAAGTTGAGCTAGCTCACGGTTTTCTGCTCTACCTTCAGGCAAGCAATCAGCTGTTTGTCAACTGTCACAATACCGACATCCGTTAATTGAATAACTGAATTAGAGGAATCATCTACCGTTTCCATCAACTGACTTGATAAATATTTTTACATTTTTTAATTTAGTAGCGTATTACGCAAGTTTAAATAAATTTCAATTTAAAACCTGTCAGGTTGAAGTTCTGACAGCGCACTTTGAGAATTCTTGCCTGAAAAGTGTTTCATGAGATTTCTTGCTCTGAATTGCGCCAACTTGCTTTATTTGTTTTTGACAGCTGCTCTACTGTGAGCTGCCTCGAGCTGCTCTGCCTTTTTTTCGGTCTCAATAAACACAGCTATTAATAGCTCTTTGTACCATTTCAGTTCGTCCAAAGTAAACCACTCCTCGCCAAACTGTTTTGTCAACAAGTTATTGACATCCTTCTTTTTTTTTCATTTAGTGGACGTTGTGCCAATTCTAAATCATCCAAAGATATGGGATGCCTCTTGCCTCTTTTTAGGAGGCGGATATGTTTTTCTGTAGCCTTGTCAAATCTATATGTTTCATGGACCTTTACCAGTGTATGTTCTTCGGACCCGTTTCTTAAAAAAAATTATTCTTTTTAAAGACTGGATACCTTCTAATTTGTGGTAATAAGGTGGTTATAAAACTTTATTTTCTAATTTCTTTCTCAAGCCGACCAAATACCCGGTCAGCTGGGAGGAAACTATGCCCTCTTACAGGAAAGAACAATGTAACATCTTTGAGGTATGGTGGGGATAGTGTTAACATGGTTGCATTGTTGCCTAATTATTTTTCTATGCCTTTTGGAGTTTTGTTTTAAATTACGTCATTGTGAATTTTCTTCAAATATTAATTCTTGTTAATGTTTATCTATGAATGTTGTCAAACGATGAATTTGGTCGACAAACTAAGGGTTTTTTTTTGTAAATATCCCCTTTTGAAACGTACACGCTATTTTAGGTGCTATTAACTGGAAATTAATCACCCTTTCTTTCAGATTAAGTTAACGAGATTGTATATTTTAGCATAGAGAACAAGACCCCATACTCAGTTCAAAAAAATAAAAATTGTAAATATCCCCTTTTGAAAAGACACTCCTCGTAATTAGTACAATTCACTTCTTCTCAAGATCTCTCTTCATTTACTGCGCCTGTGATCCTGCGGAGAATTTTTCTTTTGCAGCTTTCGAGAACCTGCTTGCCATGCCTATTAAACGGCCATGCTTCCGACCCGATCCATCAACACTGGTTTTGTATAACTTATATTTGATGGTCCTGCTTATCCTTTGTTTTGTTCGCTAGCAGTATTCTTATTTCAATTACCGTCGTAATGTTGTTGGCTTTGTTAATTTGAGTTCCTAAGTAGGTGAACTCGTTTACGGATTTTGTTTTATATCTGTTGATTGTTATGCTTTGTCCTTCCTGTTCTTCCTCTGTTGTTTCTATTAGCGATCCGCATAGGTTTCGTTTTATTTTCATTGGTAATAAGTCCAGATTTTAATGCTGCTTTTTATAACGCTACATAGGCTTCCTTTGCTGCAGTCGTTGTCATGCATGATGACTACATATATCATCGGCATATGGCATTAACTGAATAGACTTGTTTAGAATTGTCCATCTGGACCATCCCGGACCGCTTTTTCTAATAAGATGTTAAATAGTAAGTAGGATAGGGAGTTTCCTTGCCTGAGGCCTCTGTTCGTTTCAAAGGGCGCCGACACATTGCTCTGTATTCTCACTCTGTTTATCGCTCGACTCAATGAGGTTTTAGTGAGTTGAACTAATTGGTCTGGAAAATTCAGTTACTCTTTCATACTGGGCCAATAAGCGAGTATACAGGATATACGAGAATAATTTATATGCTACATTCAGTAACGTAATTCCTCTGTAGTTGGAACATACAATTTGGTCCCCTCTTTTGTGTAGTAAATCTATGAAAAAATATCGCTGCTGTGGCGGTATGTTTGATTAGGCTCGGCATAATAATTGATAACAATAATGCGGAGGACGCCCTGTAATGATTGCGGCACAAATATTTTTCCGTCCCGTTCTTGTTCCAATAATTTCCTGTATAAAAATGCATACAAAATATTTTTTATTGTTTGCTTTTCTAAAATGTGGTGGCACACTTTAAGAAGTGCCGCGGCACATTGGTTGAGAATCACTGATTTAATAAGATGACATATGTAAGTCCGACTTGAATGCTACTCTAAAGCAGTTAATTCAATCACGGCATAAATTTTATTAACAAGCGAGAGCAATTCGTTATTGGTTCATGCTGGCCATGAACGGTCCTATGCGGAGAAACAAAGAATAGAGGTCTAGATCTCAAGGATACGCTGGGCGCATAAATGTTACACAGAGTAAGTAATGAAGCAGACTTAAAACGAAAACATAACACATCTCTGACAAACATAATACTCGCAACATTCCTTCTAATCTCTAATTTCAGAAGTCCAAGAAGCAAACATCTAGAATTGTAAGAAGGGATAGAAGTCTGCCAATTGGTATTACGAAGAGAAAACCGAGTAAAGGACTTCTGAACGGATTCAATACGAGAACAGTGGAGAGAGAGATTTAAGGACTCCATACAACAGATACGTATTCTAAGCTAGATCGAACAAGATAAACGATAAAACGAATATTTTTTACATTTAAGAAGATTTAACTCTAGCCTGTTTGCCTTGCATCACGAACAAAGGGTGTCAAGTTCCTTCTGAATGAAAAGATCTTAAAGTCATCAGCAAACATTAACGTATTGGCAGGCGAATAAATGTTACAAACATCATTAATAGACATAATAAATAACAACGAACCCAGATGACTACCTTGCGGCACACCTGATTTGACAGACAAAACTTTAGGCATATACATATGTATGTATCAATTGAAATGGACAGTTTACTACCAGCAAGATAACAACTTAGCCAATTGAGAAGTGAGGAATGAAGACCAAAGGCACGTAGTTTCATAATTAACAGGGCAGTGTCAAAGCGATCAAAGGCTTTTACAAAGTCAGTATATGTAAATAACATCAACCTGTTCAGCACGTTCAATAGCATTTATTGCATAGTTTTTAGCAACTACTAGATTAGTGGTAGTAGGCTTTCCACTCATAAAACCATGCTGCTCCTCACAAATACATCTATTCACAACAAATCGTAGACTGTCAGTAGCTAGACTTCCAAAACATTTAGGAACTGGTAATAGTTTCGCAATTCCTCTATATAGTGGAGTCAGATGAGCATCAAATTTTAGTGAAAAGGGAATTGTCTCCAGAGTAAATTTTTTTTTTTGGAACATGTTAGTTACATCGAATACTATACGAAATGGACATTTTCTACCTCTAGCAACCGCCGCTACGTAAGTTACCGGCCATTATGTCAAAAATTTACCATTTTGGTCGTTCTTTCTAAATACAAATGCGTATATCTCGGCATGTGTAGGTCCGAAAAAATTGAAAAAAATAGAGGTTGTTCGTTATGATATTGGCTACCAGCGGTTACAATATGAAATCCTTATCTGCACATATAACCTCAAAAAAAATCAAAAACTAAAGAAACTACAGAATTTTGGTTTTTTGGAGATAACTTCGAATATTTTTAGTGAAATTTGAAGAAATTTTCAAAAGTTATACTTTATAATAGGAACAATAACTGGTTAAAATTTGAAGTCAAAATATCTAATACAAGGCTCAAAAATTGACTTCAAATTTGAAAATTGATTGGCCTATCAGTTTTGTGCATCGCTTCGTATGAGGTTCTTACTTTTTTTAAAATGTAGCTTCTTTTATGCACTTTTGATGGTGAAAAAGAAAAAATTTTAAACTTGAAGAAAAGTGAGAAAAATCGAATCGAAAATCGACAATTTTTGCATTTTTTCGTCAATTTTTTAGCAAAATTTGACTTTTTTTGGCAAAGTTCAATTTCTATTGAATTATTAGTTCATTTTTGACATATGATGATCGAAAAATTGACTTTTATCAAAAAATGTGATTTTTTTCTAAAAAAATTGACGAAAAAATGCAAAAATTGTCGATTTTCGATTCGATTTTTTTTCACTTTTCTTCAAGTTTAAAATTTTTTCTTTTTCACCATCAAAAGTGCATAAAAGAAGCTACATTTAAAAAAAAGTAAGAACCTCATACGAAGCGATGCACAAAACTGATAGGCCAATCAATTTTCAAATTTGAAGTCAATTTTTGAGCCTTGTATTAGATATTTTGACTTCAAATTTTAACCAGTTATTGTTCCTATTATAAAGTATAACTTTTGAAAATTTCTTCAAATTTCACTAAAAATATTCGAAGTTATCTCCAAAAAACCAAAATTCTGTAGTTTCTTTAGTTTTTGATTTTTTTTTGAGGTTATATGTGCAGATAAGGATTTCATATTGTAACCGCTGGTAGTCAATGTCATAACGAACAACCTCTATTTTTTTCAATTTTTTCGGACCTACACATGCCGAGATATACGCATTTGTATTTAGAAAGAACGACCAAAATGGTAAATTTTTGACATAATGGCCGGTAACTTACGTAGCGGCGGTTGCTAGAGGTAGAAAATGTCCATTTCGTATAGTATTCGATGTAACTAACATGTTCCAAAAAAAAAATTTTACTCTGGAGACAATTCCTTATGTTTTGCTCATCTGACTCCACTAATAATATATAATTTTTCCACGACACTGATTTATGAAGAGGTTTGATAACAGAAAATTTCCAAGAATCAAGGAATGAAACGAGCATTAAGGACAGATTAAATATTTTTGTAAGGGGATTCGAAAGACTAGAGTTATATTTCTTTAATAATAAATTACACAACAAGTCTGGTCCATGAAACGTGTCACCATTTAATTTTTTAAAGCATGATTCAACTTCACTCTGATCATGTTGAGACCAAGATCAACAGTGCAATTATTATTCAACGCATAGATAGATTTAAAGTAATCAGCGAAAAGATAACAACTTCCTTGCAAAGCAATAGAGTAAATACCATTGTATTCCATGCTAGCAGGCCCTGAGGACGAGGAACGTTTGGCGTTGTACATTCAGAAGGCCCTGCGATCATTTTTAATATTATTCTCAACAGATGAGACATATTGATTAAGCTCCGCGAAGCGCATGTCATCGGTTGGTTGATGAGATTCAGCTCGTTTCAGGAGGCATAACACTCCAGAGAGTTGTTCCTCGATGCCCCGATGGAAGAATGGCATTGAATTTCACAGTCCCAGTATACAGATAGCAAGTGTTCAAATACTTTCACAGCGAGGAATTTCTTCGTTATCCTTTGAATTCTGTCGGATTAGAATCCAATCACCGAATCACCTTTAGGGCATTTAATTTTTTATTATTACAGATGAATAACCTTAACTGATGAAGAACAGGTTTAATTACACACTTTCGGAACCACTTGATAAGGAAGCTTGGTCATTTGGCTACTAATGGACATCCATCAAAACATAAACATCATCATATTTGGCCAAGATCACCACATTAACCATCATCATATTACATCATCATTAACATAATAATATAATTTAAGTTTATTATAATTAATTTTGAACTTACGATATTCATTCAAAATTTACTCTGGTAACCCTATCACCTCAATACATGCGTACGTATAAAATCGCATTCCCACTTTTATTATCGAAGCAAAGATCACTTCAAACGTTACGGTTTTCTTTTGTATCCCCACTTGAACTTGAAATTCAAGCAAACGATTAAATATTGTTGCGAACGAAACGCTCGCTCTCTCTGCACCGGAGCTTCACCGAGGTAAGTTGGTCCTGAACTTGTCCCTTTTTCCTCCTTTTCTTTTTTTTTCAATACTCACTTTCCTCTGTTGTTGGGTTTCGACCAACAACAGATTTACTAATTTTCCTTGTTGTTGGGATTCGACCATCAACAAGGTTTACTAACCTTTTTCTGTTTTTGGGTTTCGACCATTAACAGATTTATTAATTTTCCTTGTTGTTGGGATTCGGCCATCAACAAAGATACTAATATTTACTGTGTTGTTGGGATTCGACCATCAACACATTACTTCCTTTCCTTGTTGTTTTCATACAACAGTAATTCCTTTTTTTCATACAAGTTCAAGGTCAACTCTAGAAAACAGGTGAGTACCTCATTTTACATGCTGATAAAATTCTATATATATATATTTTTTTCTTTTGTTTCTTCTGTGATTCGGTGATTTATTTTACCATTTTTCTCGTTTCTTCGAAATTTTAAACTTCGCGATTTAGTGAACAACGTTGTAGAGGTGATTTTTGCAATTCGATAATTAATTCATAGCTTACATCGTTGACGAGGTGATGAGATTGAATTTATAGTTTTCAACATTGTCGAGGGTGATCCAAATAAATTTTGAGTGAGTCTTCACTTGAATTAATACTTTGTTAAACTTATGACTTGTCAGAAATTTTATCCCTTTTATTGTATCTTGAAGTTATTAAGAAATTGAATTATAGTTTCCAACATTGTTGAGGGTGAATTAAGTAAACTTTGATCAAATCGTCATTTGAATAAATACTTTGATAAATCTCTAATTTATCAGAAGTTTTGTCCTTTATTGAAATTTGAATTAATAAACTTACTAACTAAATTAATTAACTAAAACTAAATAACTAAATTTTGAACTAATTTATATGAAACTTGAATTTTTATTGAATTACTGATATCTTGATTATCATGAATAAATTTGAAATGTTATAATTGAATCCTACTTCTTCTTCTTTTTTTTTGTTTTTATTTTCTTTACCTTTTTTAGACAGGTGTACTGCAGTTAGAAGCGTCCGAGAAATTCCTCTATTCGTTTGAAGTTTTTAATACAAAAACATATGGTCCTTCGAGCCGGATTAGTTTAATTTGCAGCAAAGACTCGTCCGATGGATTCCCTAATTTTATGAGTTTTTTTTAATACAAAAACAGCAAGTAATTATTAAAGCCATTCTCCTTTAGAAAAACTGAAGAACTAAAATTAGTGATTGAAGCAAATTTGTAAGTACAAATTTCAAGAACAAAAGGTTTATGAAAAGTGTTTATCTTAGCTAAAGGCAGATGAACCTCAACTTAATTACAAATTAATTCAGGGCTAATAAAAGCTAAATTCGAAAATCTACCGATACAATTACTAAACCGGTTTACCTAAATTAGATTCAAACCAAATGCAGTATCAATTATTAAACAATCTCTTCGAGAAGTAAAATTCTTCGGTGAAAGAGTACGATCATCAACCGTGCAAGACCACTTGATGTTAGGGAGATTAAAATCTCCCGAATGCACAGAATTCCTCAGGCTGGACGACATCAAACAAGGTGTTGATGTTTGTAGCATGAGCCTCATAAGTCATCATGACGCTGGAGGAATATAGCTAGCATAAACTTTACCAAAACCCGGAATTTTAACACAAATTGCAAGATGTTCAACCGCAGCATCAGAAACTTCAAGTATTAACAAGGTAGAGGTAAGTTCAACCTTAAGCACTCCACCTCCACGGGAACACCCAGTTAAAACAGAGCAACGGTCCTTTCTATAAAGTAAGTAGCTTTTTTCACCAAAAAACTCTGAAAATAAATGACCAGGAGTAAGCCAAGTTTCCGTAAAAGCAATAATATTTGCAAATATTGCTGATGGCATTCAAATAAATATCTTGGGATTTAGAACCCATGCCTCTGATATTTTGATAATATAAAGACGTGAAATTATTACTGAGTGATAGTACTGCTTCTAAGTTACAGGTTAGTCCACCTTTGGTGCCACGGAGTTTTTTGGATAATTTATAAACTTGCGAACCACACTTCCATTAGGCCCCAATTCAGGATTAGAGATTTTTTCGTAAACATGTTCAGGAGCACCCAGTTTAAATGTGGTAAACCTTAGCAATGGGGGATCAACATCAGCCTTAACTAAGCTTCCATATTTTACTCCAGCAGCGTCAATGGTCAAGAATGATGAAATAAAATTAACAATGTTTTGTTCAGGCGTCGTCGAATGCAATCGAGACAAATGAGAGACCATCTCTGTTTGAGAACCGCAGAAATATCAACGCAATTCGCCGCAGTGCCTACCACACGAATTTGGTACGTTTCCTATGGTGCCTTTTATCCCCTCAGAACGTTCGGCCTTTTCATCAACGCTAGAATTAGTACCAGAAGAACCGAGGTCCGCACTAGCAACGGAGGCAGCATGATCGCAAGTAGTTCGCCTAGCAGCGGAATCTTCCTCCACGCCAGTAGCAGCATCGTTCTCGGAATCAGAAACAGCAGCAGAAACGCGAGCGACTCGCCCAACAGAAGATTCTCTGTCCATAGAGACAGCATCGATGACAGCAGGCGCTATATCAGCAACAGTTTCAGGTTGTAATGATTTAGCTGATGAAACCACCACACCACTGACATATAGAATGGACAGCTCATGAGGAATTTTTCATGGCACCAATTTGTTCCATAGGCTACAAACCTTTTTTCACTCTATGTAAACACCGGAATCACTTTTTAAATTTACATTTTTTAAATACGTACTTAAAACATTAAAATAACACAAATATTTTGTTTAAAAAAATTAATAAACACTATTTTCACTTTTTCACCTTTCACTTTTTTTTCATTAATTTCCAAATTTTATGTGTATCTGATTTAAGTTCTTAACGCCTATTTTAGCAACTGACATTCTGTATGTCAAAATCCGGGGGTCTATCGGGAAAAGAGCAAAAGATATAAACATCACTAGTGCAAAAGGGAAAATATAAAATCAGGTCTGTTTTTACTTGTCAGTTTGGGGGTCTATGGATGAGTGCGACAACTATACTTTTGGGTGCCATCGATTTGTATGGAATAATTTCAGATGAGCAGTCCATTATTATATGTCAGTGCACCACACCCTCATCTGAAGAAAGAGCCAGATGTGAGGGCACCAACTTTGAGCGCCAAGGATGTTTTTTTTCGGCGACAACAGCATTTAGGAATTTTTCGGGGCAACGGACGCGGCGGTTTTATTCAGCAAAGTTTTCTGTACTGTCCCTCCTGAAGAAAGAGACACTGATGCCGGATTCATCGTTGCGGATGATTCGCGCCGCACTTATGTGCGCGCATACTTTTTGTATGAAAAATTGTACCTCTCTCAATTTTGGGAAATTTTTGGGATTTTTTTTCTCTCTCAAAAAAGTTGAACCAACTTCAACTTTTGTGCGGCGGATTTTAAAAATTGTCAAAAAAATCATATGTTTTTGATGAAAATTGTCTGAAAAACTGTCAAATCATACAAAATGTGCGGCACACTATGACTACAACAATGAATCGAAGTTCAGCTGACTCTCTTTTTGGGAAATTTGTGCGAAGCGACTCATCCGCAACGATGAATCCGGCATGAACGGCGGGTATTATGCCGGATTCATCGTTGCGGATGAGTCGCGCCGCACTTATGTGCGCGCATACTTTTTGTATGAAAAATTGAACATTTCTCAATTTTGGGATATTTTTGGGATTTTTTTTTCTCTCTGGAAAAAAGTTGAATCAACTTCAACTTTTGTGCGGCGGATTTTTGAAATTGTCAAAAAATCATATGTTTTATGTCGATATTTCATATATTTCAGCATTTTTAAGGATTCTACGATTTTTCTGCTTTTTCATTTTTGAAATTTATATTTCCACTTTATAGGATTTTACCAAGAAAACTTTGACGAAATGTCAAATCATACAAAATTTGCGGCACACTTTATCCGCAAGAATGAATCGCAGTTCAGATGATTCTCTTTTTAGGAAATTTGTGTGGCGGGACTCATCCGCAACGATGAATCCGGCATTAGATCCATTCACAGCAGAGTTATTCTTTTTAATAAATTTAAGGAAATCATTTTTCAGCACAGCAACATCACTCGCGAGCTGGTCAATTTTTGATAACAATTCGCCGATGGGCCGGAAATTGCAGTTTGCACATTTGCAGCTCAATGAATCATGCGAATCGATAGCTTTTAGAGTCTCATCATCGAGCCGAGAGCAATGTTTGTGAAAAAACGCCCGCAAATAAAGCACGAAACATCTTTTTTGTTGAACAGCACCTCAAAACATTTAGCACAAGCATTAACAATAACAATGGGGGGGGGGGGGCGAACGCTTAACAAAAACCTCGGAAAGTGGTGGCACCCGATTTGTCACTTCTGTCAAGACTCGAGAAAAGTCACTGCAGACGAACACCTAGCAGACATGTTAGCAAGTCCTAATCCCACCTCCCCGCGGTGCCTCCTGGGGTACTTTTTCGGAAGGAGCTAACGGGAGACGGGCGAATGGCGAGCTCTCTGCGCCACAAAACAGAGTTTTAAGTCGGTTGGGCTGAGGGTTAGCAACCCGCTCCCATAAAAAAACACCATTGCTACGAATCGGCAAACAATGCCTCGGAACCGGATGGACAACACGACGACGACCTTTGCTTATCGACCAAGGACACGAATCGGATCATGGAATATTAGAACACTGCTTGCTGAGGGACGGCTGGATGAAGTCCTCAACGAGATGAATCGATATAAAATCAAGATCATGGGACTTAGGGAGACCAGATGGCCAGATGCGGGGGAACATATCTGCCGAAACGGTGAGTCCTTATATTATGGTAGAAACGAAACTGAAAGCCGTAGGAGTGGCGTTGGCGTAATACTCACCAAAGAAGCCAGGTCCAGCCTCATTAGCTGAGAGTTTCTGAGAGGATTATTACCGTGCGCCTGCGTACCAGACTAAGAAGTACTACGGTAGTCCAATGCTATGCTCCAACTGAAGACGCAGAAGATGACATCAAGGACAAGAAGTTCTATATGCGACTGAATGAGGTTTTTCGCTCTATTCCAAGGGGGGACATCATTGTTTTAATGGGTGACTTAAACGCACAGATCGGCCGTGACAACACCGGCCTTGAAAACACAATTGGAAACCAAGGCCTAAGCCAAGTTACCCATAACAATGGTGAGCTTTTCGTTGACTTTTGTAGTTCCCACCAACTCATGGTAGGTGGAACTTACTTTTGTCACAAGAAGATACACAAAGAGACCTGGGTATCGCCCGATGGTAGAACGAGAAATCAGATAGATCACGTGGCCGTCAGCCGCAGATGGAGAACTATTCTTGAGGATGTCAGGAGTTTCAGGGGAGCGGATACTGGAAGCGACCACCATTTGGTTGTAACAACTGTTCGCATTAAAATCGCCGCAATCAGAAACGTGCAACATGATGCTAGAACACGTAGACGGTTTAACGTAGACCTTCTGCGGGAGAGCGTTAAAAAGCGGGAAATTGCTGGAAACCTACAAGAATTATTAAACCAGCAAACCGTTTCTGACGGCACAAATATTGAAGAATTGTGGAGTACGACAAAGGGCGCGATATTGACGGCTGCGGAAACGAGCATCGGTTATGTCCAAAGAAACCAGCAACATTGGATCTCGGACACAACCTGGCAAAAAATAGAACGCAGAAGGGCCTTCAAAAATAACGTAAACTCTACAAACGACCCGGAAAGACGTCACCAACTAGAACGGGAATACTTCCAATTACATCGGGAGGTTAAGAGAAGTGTCCGACGTGATAAAAGGCAGCAGATAAATGAGCTCGCAGAAAAAGCAGAAACGCGGAAAACACAGGCAATCTAGCGATTCACAATCAATTTTTGGGATTTAAATAAGATATTTTGACCTGAAATTCTAACCAGCTTTATATTATAAAGTATAAGTTCACTGAAAAAAATAACTTCCGAATCAATACACTAAATTTAAGCAGTTTTTTAAGTTTTTTTTGAGGTTATGTGTACAGATAAAAATTTCATATTGTAATCGTTGATAGCCAATATCATAACGAACAGCCTCCATTTTTTTGATTTTGCCGAGATATCATCATCATAAATAGCTCCACAGCCTGTTATTGTCCTTGGCTTCCTGCAACATCCTCCTCCAGAACTGTCGGTCCCTGGCTTGAAGTCTCCAATTTCTTATACCTAGGGTTCGTAGATCTTCTTCTACGCTGTCTAAATATCTCTTTTTTGGACGTCCCGTACCTCTGTGTCCGTCTGGTCTCTTGTTCATAATAATTTTTGTTATGCTGTCGTCACTGCTACGTTCAACATGTCCTGCCCATCGGATTCTGTTAATTTTTATAGTTTTAATGATGTTTGGATCTTTATACAACTGATACAATTCGTGATTGTATCTTCTCCTCCAAACACCGTTTTCGTTGATTCCTCCATATATAGTGCGCAGGATTTTTCTTTCGAAGCACCCTAGCAGGTGTTCTTCGTTACTTCTTAATGTCCAGGTTTCGGATCCATACAGTAGTATTGGCCTTATAAGAGTTCTGTACAGTTTTACTTTAGTGCTTCTTGATATGTTCCTTGATAAGAAATGTTTACGTAGCCCAAAGTAGCATCTGTTTCCCAGCGCTAATCTCCTTTTAACTTCTAATGTCGTGTCGTTGTCTTTTGAAATTAGCGTCCCTAGATATATAAATTCTTTTACTGCTTCGATGTTGTATGTATCAATTGTCATATTCTGGCGATCATTACGTCTTTTGGAGATGCACATATATTTCGTTTTCTCTTCATTAATTGCTAGTCCGAGTTTCTTTGTTGCTCTTTCTAGCGATATGAAGGCTTCTTTCATTGCTACGGGGGATCTGGCTAGTATTACGATGTCGTCAGCGTACGCCAATATTTGTACCGACTTGTTGAAAATACTGCCCGTGGTGTTAATTCCTGCGTCTCTTATCACTTTTTCCATAGCTACGTTAAATAGTAAGCACGATAGGGCATCTCCTTGTCTTAGTCCTACTGTGGCGTTGAATGGTTCTGATAGCTCTCCTTCAATTCTTATTCTGCATAATACCTCTTTCATTGTCATTTTAGTCAAATTCATGCATCTATATTTATAGTCAGTTATTGATTATGTCATATAGAGAGAAACTAAGACGTTCACGGAGTTTTATTGCAGGAATCGTTGAATGGGTCCTTTAAGAAGAAAAAACCGCGGAGGGCTATTAAATTAGAGGGTGGAAATTGGAGATAGGGGTCAAAATGGCCCCTTTTTAGTTTTTGCAATATATCTCGTAAACGAAGCAAAATTTACTTTATATGAAATTTTTTGTAGAAAATTAAATTTCCCATGGAAATGGCATATTGAAAAAAAATTTGA
Source organism: Thereva unica (assembly GCA_949987705.1). NCBI lineage: Eukaryota > Metazoa > Arthropoda > Insecta > Diptera > Therevidae > Thereva > Thereva unica. Next base: position 61,290,603 of record OX465282.1, read on the forward strand.
AATTTTTTTTTATGTCAAAAATGTCAAAACAAAAAGAAAAAAATAGCCAAAATTTCGATGTTTTTTTCGTTTTTTGCTTTTTTGCCTATATCTTTTTTTGATTCGGAGATAGGTGGAAAGTAGATTAAATTTCCTTTAAAATGCCGGGCTGCAAAAACTTTTTGGTTAAAAATTGACCGAAATATGGCCACTCGAAGATAACTTTTTTTAATTCTTGTATACAAATATTGTTTTCATATTCATTTCATTTTTACTGGGAAATTAATCATGTGGACCGTAGGGGTCAAACCCACATCCCAACTAGTTTGGTTTTTTTAGTTAAAAGCTTCGATGCTTTTACTTTTATCGTTCACATTGCGCATTGCTTCCCTTATCCTGAACCTTACGAGCCGCCACTGATACATATATACCTAGTTTATAGCAGAAAAATTAAATCGTTTTAACTCAAAGTTACGTCAAAATATCGAATTAGCGTATAAACGGGTATTAAATACATTCTTATAACTATGGCTTAAGCCGAAACATTTCGGTTTAAGCCAAAATTCGAATTACCTCGTTTATAGGGTAAAAAATATCGGATTATCCATAATTCGAATTATTTTTGGAGTAGCTATAAACTAGGTAATAGTGGTGATAAGGAAAAACCGCTTAAGTCGACTTAAGACAAAATTGAGTTAATTATGTCATTGAATTCTCCGTATAAAAATCCCCATCGACACAAAATTTGATTCTCTTTGGACCTACATATATTTAGAAAGTTATGATACATTGTTTTTTCGCTTTTCCATTACAGATTGAATAACTTTGATTCCTAAAATCGCTCTGGTGTAAAATCATGTTTTTTGACTTAAGCGGTTTTTCCTTATCACCACAGTATAGAGGTTTTTTGGGTGCGAGAAAGCGATTGGTGGTGTTCATTACTTTCACAAATCACCCCTAGGTTACGCTGCTCTAAATCTTCTATTTTGCTGAGACTTCGTCTTTAGAGATTTTTGGGTACAAGAAAGCGATGGGTGATGTCCGTTCGCAACGTCAGCCGAAACAATACTATCTCATTTTGGCATAGTATTTTTAATGAAGCTTAAACAAGAAATAAAGAAATATATATGACGCTATACAAAATACACGGAATTCCGTTCAACTGATTTTTTCGTGTACATTTTGTTTTGTGAGTACGGACTACGAACAGAATTCTCTTGGTTATATATCACTTGTGAAACTTTCTAACAGATGGCTCTGCAGGGGAGTTGGAGACTTTTTTCCGTTCACATTGGAACGGAATAAATGGCCGCGATTCTCAGATCCGGCGGCGCGGAAATGAGTGCGGATTTTATACTTTGCGGTTCTCAAATCCGCAACCGCAAATCTCTAGCTAGACAATTGTTCTGCGTTGTTGCTGTTGGTAATTTGGATAGAACGACAAAAACAGGCGTTGTGATTTTTGAAAATTAAATTTTCTGTTTTTTGTGATTCTGACTTTTATTAAATTTAAAATAATAATTGCGGTTTAAATAAATGAAATATTTCATATTGAATGCTTTTTATTTTATGTTATTTTCTTCTGACTCTGCTGCAACCACCGCATACGTCCCACTAATTATTAATAAATATGTACACAAGAATCAGCAGTTTACTTTTTCTCCACAATGTTTCCTACACGGATTTTGCGTGCAATTACACAATTGGAATCCACTAGAGGGAAAGTCGCCATTTCTAGTCTATTGTGAATTATTTTCACTTACGCCATCACCCGCTAGATGGCTTTTATTTGTGTCGATCTGTTTTACTCATATAAAATATAATTATCGTATCGTCGTATAATTATCAAAAATTATTTTTCGTTTTACTTTAGAAATTGCAGCATTAATTTCACCATTGTGTTACAAATTCATCTTTTAAGAACTTTATTTGTAAACTTTAAAGTAACGTCAAAAATTTTACATGAACTTTTACTCTAATCAGAAAATTTTACTCTCCTTTTCTGCTCAGAAGTACTAAATAGTAGAAAACGAATGCGGATATTAGTTGCGTTCCTTTTTTATTATTTAGTATTTGTGAGCAGAGCAGAAAAGGAACGCAAAATTTTCTGATTTGAGTAAAATCTCACCTAAAATTTTTAACGTTACCTTATTTGTAATCAAATAAAAAGCTCTTAAAGAAGAATTTATAACACAATGGAGAAATTAATGCGGTGATTTTTAAAGTAAAACGAAACTTAATAGTTTTTGATAATTATACGACTGAAATTTTATTTATAGACGTTTTTATATGAGCAAATCTGTTCAACACAAATAAGAGTCATCTAGCGAGTGTTAGCGTAAGTGAAAATAATTCACAATAGACTCGAGATGGCGTCTTTCTCTCTAGCGGATTTCAATTGCGTAAATGCTATATACTCGTTTATAAAAGCAAGTGTAGTTTGCTAGTATGCAAGAGGAAAAAATTGTAAAAATTAGCAGAAAACGAACGCAGCTATTGTTATTCATGACATATAATGCAGCAAAATCCTTCAATCGTCTCATTTTTCTAATAATGAATAGTGAAAATTAATCACAGTGCCACGAAAGGAAACATCGATTGGTAAATCTCAACAGGACAGGTGAGACAAATGGCAGCAACTAGTGGCTGAGACAAATGAAAAACATATGATTGTAAGATAAACTAAACAAAGCTTTTACTTCCAATATCTGTTGAAAGACACAGCAGAGCTTCTAATTTTAGAGCAGCTGAAACATCTGCATGGCGCGACGCACGCTTATAAGACAAACGAACAAAATTTAATAATTATACGACTTCGAGAATGAGAAGATTTTAAGATGGAAGCATTCAATTACAATTAAGATCACGAATGAACTGGCCATGCACCCCAATATTATGATTGTTCCAATGGATAAATTTTGCCATTATTAAAATTTTAAAAAGCCCCTGGAATGTGCTGTTACAATGGCAAAGTAAATTTCCACAAGTGAGAGATCCCCCTGAGTCAATTGGTGCTTACTTTTTCATTAAAATATTTTTTGCTACTTCTTTTATCAAACTTGATGGTGCAGCCCACCGGGTTCTAGCTAGTTATTTTATACTTTTTAGTTTATCTTATTTACGCATATTTAAAAACTGCTTTTATTATTTTATATTTATTAGTTTATCTAATGAAAGCTTTTTTTTACTGAAAATTCTAAAAGCGGTGTATTAATCAATGTAAAGCGCTCCATCTAGTAGACAATGGATTTTAAATCTAAAAGTTTTACATTCGGAATTTTAAAAGCTTGCCGCTTGAATTTCCCTTTTTGTGGAGCAGGAAAAGTATGTCAGTTTAGGCGTTTAATGTGTAAATGCAGCTTAGAAAGTAAGTAAGTAGTTTGTGCTAAATAAGATTGTGGTCTAAAACAATATAGAGAATTCATTTCAAACTGCTACTTTATTAGCTGCGTTCCATTGGGCAATATTTGCTACTCCGGAGTACTACCGAGGACCTCCAACTACCCCTGTTCTTGTTTTGGGGGATTTCACTCCTAGTAGTAGAAACGCATGAAATTTCCGACAGGTTTTCAAGCTTTAGCTACTTAAAAATAGATGGCCTTTTGTTTTTTCAGTTAAAATAAACTGTCAGATTAATTATTATATGGGGTACTATTTTTAAAATAAACAAAACAAGTAACAGTTTAAAGTGAATAAAATAAATAACAGTGGAATTTAAAAAATTATAAAATGGATAATATTGATAGATATAATACGGTAAGATAAAAAAATTATTTTATTATAACCATTTTTACTTGTTTATCAAAAATCGCGTTCCATTGGCCATGTACTCGGGAGTAGAAAAAATCTCCCAATGGAACGCAGCTATTGTGAAAAGTTTGCGCTTATGGAATGTGTGAATTTCAATACACAAAAAGCTGTAAGTGTCAACTTTCAAGGCAAAAACTATGATATTTTGAGAAAACAATTGCATATAACACAGAACTATGTGGACTACAAACTGTACATGAAAGACAACTCATCCTTACTTGTTTTAGAGCAAAGCAGTAATAAAATTTTATTCTGTTTGCCTGAAGCTTTCCGTTTGAATAATTGCCCTTAGGCTCTGTGCCAAAATAGAAACTCAAATGTTAATTTGTATGGAAAACTCATTTCAAGTTACTAATTTGACTTTCGGCGGTTTGCGTTTGCTATGGAAATGTGTAAATTATTTTACTCATTTCGTTTTTACTTTAATCAAGTCAGCCGTTAAATAAATTTAAAAAAGTAAACAAATAATAACAATAAATTGTAGAAAAAAGGATATTCAAGAAAGACGTAACTTAAAGTAATAAGTTTATTGCTATGCTAACGGAGTGGGCTACAATCCACAAATGTTTTGAGAAAAATTTTATTCAAACAAAGCTATGAATTTTTTTCAACCCAAATATGCTTGTCCCATTATTTTAATATTGTGATGATTATGCGCCATCTGTTTGTCGAGAGGATGAATCAACGATTTTCGGTTGTTGTCTGAACTAAGCATTTAAGTACTAAACTAAAATTGGAACGCGCGATAAGTGAAGACAACTTCAAGCTCCTGAACGAAAAGAATAGAACATACCACTAGGCTCGAGAAAAAGGACTCGAGAAGGTTCCAGAAAGTAGACAATGGTAGAACTGCCTATATAAAAGCGCCTGGCAGCCGCTATCAGTCAGTTTTTGATTGAAAAGGCGATAAAAGTGTTCCAAAGCGATAACAGTGAAAAGTGGTGATTTAAAAGAGAATTATAAAGCGATAGATAGAATTTAATAGTGCGAGTTATTAAAGTGAAAGTGATTATAGTGAACTGTAAGAATTGTGTTTGTAATTAAATTGTGTTTTGGTTTGTGATTAATAAATACTTGTGTGGATAATTAAAAAGTGCATTCCTTAATTAATCCTACGAATCCATTAAGCCGTAAAAACGTAACAATTGGTGTCAGAAGTGGGATTAATTAAGAGATAAGTGAAATAAGTGAGTTTTTAAAATAATTGTGACCGGAATTTAATTTTTGTGAGTGCGAACTAAAGACATATTAACAAAATGGGTCGAAAATTAGTTGATTTGCGTACTGTGGAGTTGAAAACAGAACTAAGTAAACGCTCGTTGTCAACGGTGGGTGCTAAAAGTTCCTTAACCGCGCTGCTTCGAGAAGCTATGGTGAACGAGGGAAAAGATCCTGAAACCTACATTTTTGAAGCCGAAGTAGAAGCGGAGCCAGAAGAAACGACAGTGAGTATGGCAGAACTTTTTAAAACATTGATGGTGATGAAGGAAGCGCAAGAACGGTCATCAGCAGCGCAAGAACGTGCATCGGCAGAGATGAAAGAGGCGCAAGAACGGTCATCGGCAGAGGTGAAGGAAGTGATCACGGCGGAAGTGTTGGCGTTAAAAGATGAACAGAAATTGTTAGCAGTAGCTCATGAACGCTCGTTAGCAGAACTCAAAGAGTCTATGGAAGAACAGAGAAACCAGATGGAGCAGAAATTCGAACTAATGTCACTCTCTGTTGATAAAAAGCTGGATAACGTAAAGGAAAATGTGAGGAATGATCTGGAAAATCTCGAATCTTCCATTAAAGCAAATGTAGAGAATGATCTGGAAAAGCTCGAAAATTCCATGAGGGAAAATGATGAAAAGTTGAAGATTGAGCTAGAATCGGTCAGAGCCGAGCTAGAAAGGGTAAAGATTCACCACCCAGCGACAGCATCACATGAAGTCATCGGAGCAAGGAAACTGCAGCCTCCAACTTTCGACGGGCAAAGCCCATGGCCTACTTATAAGCTCCAATTCGAAGCAGCAGCAACAGGCAATTACTGGACTGAGGAGGAAAAAGCAACGGCCTTAACGTTGTCACTAAGGGGCACAGCAGCAGAAATATTGCAGTCAATACCAGCAGAACATCGCAACAGCTACGGGTTCTTAGTTCAAGCGCTGGAAATGCGTTACGGTGATCAGCACATGCAAGAGGTTTATCGACTTCAACTTCGCAATCGACTTCAAAAGCCAGGAGAAACTTTACAACAACTATGCGCAGATATCGAGAGGTTAGTGCATCTGGCTTATCCTAGCTTTGGACAAGACTACATCAACGAAGTAGCAAGAGAGACTTTCCTTAACTCTTTTGCTGACCGGGATCTACAACAGGCAGCCAGATTGGCCGGAAAGAAGAATACCGCAGAAGTTTTGGCTTATGCTCTGGCATACGAGGCAAGCATCAAGAAGTGCAGTCCGCCTCAGAGAGATCCACACAACAGAGGATAGTTGCAACAGAATGAATGCAACGGAGGTACGCGGTCGACTCCGATGCTGGAACTGTAGCGAACCGGGTCATTTGCAAAGGAATTGCAGAAAGCGAAGGAGAGCAGAGTCTCCCGAAAATAGGAGTGGCGGAACTTGCTGTGAAAAATGCGGACATCGGCAGAAAGGTGACCAGAGGGAGGCCGAAAACAATGACTCCGTGTCTCCCCGCAGACAGCAGCAGGGAAACGAATAAAGACTAACTCCATGGGGCGGGAGTTAGTCGGGGAAATCGAAGCCCCCGGTGTCATCATCACCACTATAAAACAACTGCAGCGTAGTGGCAACAGCCTGGTCATCGATGGAAAGATTGGAGCGGAAAAATGCACAATAACTGTAGACACTGGTGCTTCAAAATCTGTTATCCGGGCTGACATGGTCGGCAATAAATGGCTGAAAGACGCACGACAATACAGACTGAAAACTGCAACAGGAGAGCCAGTACGATTACACGGGGAAATTATGTTGGATGTGGTTCTTGCTGACATTGGATTTTCACATTCATTCCTGGTAGCTGATATAACAGACGAGTGTATTCTCGGTCTGGACTTTATGAAAGCACATAAAATTCTACGACATTGGAGAGGAAATACTGAGATATGACAACAAGGAGATTCCAATGGCCACAGGATCCACTTGTTATTCGCAGCTTAAAGTCGTCGCTCGTGAAGATACCGTGCTTCCTCCGTGTGCTGAGAAATTGGTACGGGCGATAGTCGATGGTGATCCCGGGAGCTACCGATTTTACCTTATAGAACCAGAAGCAACGGAACAAAGCAAAAATATAGCAATTGGAAAATGTCTGGTGAGCATCGACGACAAGAAGGAGGTATTCGTGAGAGTGCTAAATACTAACGAACGAGAAGTACGATTGAAGAAGGATACGGTTTTGGGGAAAGGAGAACCGGCAGAACAGATTACATTAGTGGAGTGCGCTAACATCGAAACGGTTCCAAAACCAAAGCCAAAGGCCACGAAATTAGTAAACGCAGTGCTCTCGACTAGTTGTCTTGAACAAAAACAGTATCTCCAGGCAAGGAAATTAGTAGAGGATTTCAGTGATATCTTCGCCATGAGAGATGATGACTTTGGGAAAACGGACATCGTTCAACACAGGATCGACACCAAAGATGCCCAGCCAATTAAACAACCGCCGAGAAGACTACCACTAGCCAAGCGGGAAGAGGCAGCCGGTATGATTGAAGATATGAGAAGACAAGGCCTTATAGAGGAGTCGAAAAGCCCTTGGATGTCTCCCGTGGTTCTAGTCAGAAAGAAAGATGGCAGTACAAGATTTTGCGTGGATTATCGGCGGTTAAACGACATCACTAAAAAGGACAGCTACCCATTACCTCGAATCGATGACACACTGGACACTCTCTCTGGAGCTAAATGGTTTTCTACCTTGGATCTTAAGAGCGGCTACTGGCAAGTCGAAATTCACCCGGAGGACCGAGAAAAGACAGCCTTCTCTGTAGGAAACGGCCTGTGGCAGTTTACAGTCATGCCGTTTGGATTGTGTAATGCTCCAGCTACATTCGAACGACTGATGGAATGCGTCTTGCGAGGACTGACATGGAAGACTTGTCTGGTTTATTTGGACGATATCATCGTCGTTGGAAAAAGTTTCGAGGAACATCTGGGCAATCTACGAGAGGTTTTCCAGAAGTTGAGAACTGCCCAACTGAAACTCAGTCCTAAAAAGTGCGTACTGTTCAGAGACCAAGTCAACTATCTCGGACATGTGGTTTCATCCAATGGAGTTCAAACAGATCCTGAGAAAATAACAGCGGTTAAGAATTGGCCCACACCGAAGGATAAACATGAACTTCGAAGCTTTTTGGGACTTGCCACCTATTATAGGCGTTTTGTCAGAAATTTTGCCGACATAGCTAGGGAATTACATAAACTGACAGAAAAAGGAAAACCATTTATCTGGACAGAAAAGTGCGAGGAAAGTTTCAACACACTAAAACGAGGACTTTGCCAAGCACCAATACTTACATATCCGAAGCCAGGGGAAAAATTCATATTGGACACAGATGCGAGTAATGTCGGAATTGGTGCAGTGCTATCACAAAACTTCGAAGGGCAGGAAAAGGTCATAGCTTACTACAGTAGAGCGCTGTCAAAATCGGAGCGGAATTACTGCGTCACAAGGAGAGAACTGTTGGCAATCGTGGACTCAACTAAGCACTTCCACAAGTATCTCTATGGGCAAAACTTCATCCTTCGAACGGATCATGCAGCATTAAAATGGCTGATGCAATTTAAAAATCCTGAAGGACAAGTGGCAAGATGGATCGAGAGACTTCAGTCCTACGACTTTAATATAGGCCACAGAAAAGGAGGAAACCATGGAAATGCAGATGCACTCTCCCGGCGACCCTGCGTAAAAGATTGCAAACATTGTGGGCGTATTGAGGAAAAGTGTCAAAGGACAACCGTTGAGCCAACGACAGGATGGGACGACCAGGGCCTCCGAGACGCCCAACGCGACGACCCAGATATTTCTTCGATTCTGGCATGGAAGGAATACGAGGAGAAGCCTGAATGGAAGGATATTGCAGAAAGAAGCGAAACCCTGAAGAGCTATTGGGCCCAATGGGATTCATTGCACATCGAGCGAGGAGTGTTAAAGCGCAAATGGGAAACCGCTGACGGTACCTCTCACCGAATGCAGGTGTTAGTCCCTCGCAGTAGAATAAGAGATATTCTCGAGGAGTGTCATAATGGCGCGTCAGGAGGACATCTGGGAGTCAATAAAACTTTGGCAAAAATAAGAGATAGATTCTATTGGCTTCACATGCGAGACGATGTTGCAGACTGGTGCCGTAAATGCACAACTTGTGCCAGCAGCAAAGGCCCTCGAGTAAAAACAAAAGGAGAAATGCAGCAATACAACGTGGGAGCCCCATTTGAAAGAATTGCAATCGATGTGGCGGGACCTTTTCCAGCATCAGACCGAGGGAATCGTTACATTTTGGTGGTTATGGACTACTTCAGTAAGTGGCCCGAAGCATATGCCATTCCAAACCAGGAAGCAATCACTGTTGCAGAGGAATTAGTGAACAATTGGATCTGCAGATTTGGTGTTCCTCATGAGCTTCATTCTGACCAAGGGAGAAATTTCGAATCTCAAGTTTTTCAAGAAGTATGTAAGATACTCGGAATGAAGAAGACCAGGACGACGCCCCTTCATCCCCAATCCGATGGAATGGTAGAACGATTCAACAGGACAATGCTAGAGCACTTAAGGAAAGTCGTTAGCGAGCACCAGCGCGACTGGGACAGTTATATCCCTATTTTTCTAATGGCATACCGGACAGCAGTTCATAATTCCACAGGACAAACCCCTTCTAGTGTGATTTTTGGAAGACAAATCCGGCTGCCAAGCGACTTGAAATTTGGGACACCTGTGGAAAGCAAAGAATCTACTGGCGGTTATACAGGTGAACTTCGTGATAGACTTGCAGATATCCACCAGCTCGCAAGGAGGAATCTCAAGATAGCCAGTGACAGGATGAAAACAAGGTACGACCTCCGAGCAAACTGTAGCGGATTCCAGGAAGGTGACCTCGTTTGGCTGTTCAACCCTCGAAGACGGAAAGGCAAGTCTCCGAAACTTCAGCGTCAGTGGGAGGGGCCCTATAAAATCCTAACACGGATCAACGACGTGGTCTACAGGATTCAACAAGGACCCAAAGCAAAGAAGAAGATTGTGCACATAGACAGGCTGTGCCCATATCATCAGCCGGATCCAGGATGGACAACTGTTCGGGACGAACAGTCCTAAGAAGGGGGCAATGTGATGATTATGCGCCATCTGTTTGTCGAGAGGATGAATCAACGATTTTCGGTTGTTGTCTGAACTAAGCATTTAAGTACTAAACTAAAATTGGAACGCGCGATAAGTGAAGACAACTTCAAGCTCCTGAACGAAAAGAATAGAACATACCACTAGGCTCGAGAAAAAGGACTCGAGAAGGTTCCAGAAAGTAGACAATGGTAGAACTGCCTATATAAAAGCGCCTGGCAGCCGCTATCAGTCAGTTTTTGATTGAAAAGGCGATAAAAGTGTTCCAAAGCGATAACAGTGAAAAGTGGTGATTTAAAAGAGAATTATAAAGCGATAGATAGAATTTAATAGTGCGAGTTATTAAAGTGAAAGTGATTATAGTGAACTGTAAGAATTGTGTTTGTAATTAAATTGTGTGGATAATTAAAAAGTGCATTCCTTAATTAATCCTACGAATCCATTAAGCCGTAAAAACGTAACAATATCAATTGGAAAAAGATATCATCATCATTGCGCTCCTTTAATCCCTCATGGGACATAGGGCGGAGTCGCCCTCCAGCGGACTCTGCGCGACAGCTCTCAGCTCCGACCAGGATCTCCCAGTTGTTGTGGCTTCTGCTAGTAAGGCTCTCCTCCAAGTTGTTCTAGGTCTTCCGACTCGACGGGATCCTTGTGGATTCCAGTCAGGGGCCTGTTTGGCTAGATTTTCGTTTTCGCGTCACAAGGTGTGGCCAACTCGATTCCATTTGCTTCGCCTGATTTGGTCGCCTATCCTTTCTTGGCCGGCATGGCGCCATAGTTCTTAGTTTGAAATTCTATCCTGCCAGCGGATTTTTAGGATACGACGCAGGCATCTGTCTTGTAGGCGCCCTGTGATGAATTGGGTGACTTTCCATGTTTCGCAACCGTACAAAAGTACTGCCTTAACGTTGGAGTTGAACAGCCGCAATTTGGTGGTAGTGGTAGTTGAGATCTCCGTTGATCTCCATATGCGGGACAGGCATGCATATGCGCCTCGTGCTTTATTTATTCTGGAACTGACATCTTCTTCTGCATCGCCATTTTCGGCAATAATACTACCGCGATAGCAGAATTTATCAACCAGTTCCACGTCACGGTTATTCAGCGCAGTCCGTTCAATGGTGTTTGCATTACTCCGCATTCCTTTAGTTTTAGTCGGATTTAGCCCGACCGAAGATCAAAACTGTGCATCTCTTTCAAAATTAATATTGTCCTTGGTTTTGGAGTAACAAGTCTTAATGAAAATGGAAACAGATTTGTATGAAAAGTTTAATCATTATTTGGAAAAGTTATTTTGCTTGTGTGATACCAAATTCTGTAACACAAGTAAGTAATTGTAATAAAAATTGTATTTGTTTACAAAACTAATATAACAATATATAAATAGATTGTCTTGTCTTAACAAATTGTTGTTTTGTGTTGATAAGAAAAAAAAAATATTATTCCACGTAAAATAGCTTGTGAATAAATGTTTTTGTGTGGTCTTTATGAGTTTTGAGTTTTCCGTTTTTATAAAAGAAAAATAAAAACATCGTCCTATGTAAGCAAACAACGATATCTGATATATAATTTAGTGTGCAAAAATAAATAATAAAATAAACAGTTATATATAAATGCAAAAAATAATATAGCCCTGGTTTCTTTCGACCTAACCGATGCTCGTTTCCGCAGCCGTCAATATAGCGCCCTTTGTCGTACTCCACAGATCTTCAAAATTTGTGTCGTCAGAAACGGTTTGTTGGTTTAATATTTGTTGCAGGTTTTCAGTAAACTCTCGCTTTTTAACGCTCCCCCGCAGAAGGTTTACGTTAAACCATCTACGTTTTCTAGCATCGTGTTGAACGTTTCTGATTGCGCCGATTTTAACGCGAATAGTTACTACAACAAATGGTGGTCGCTTCCAGTGCCTGCTCCACTGAAGCTCCACATCCTCCAGAATAGTTTTCCATCTGCGGCTGACAGCCACGTGATCTATCTGATTTCTCGTTCTACCATCGGGCGATACCCAGGTGTCTTTGTGTATCTTCTTGTGGTAAAAGTAAGTTCCACCTACCATGAGTTGGTGTGAACTACAGAAGTCAACGAAAAGCTCACCGTTGTTATTAGATTAAGCCCCTTGATTTTCAATTGTTTGTTCAAGGCCGAATATAAGAAGGACTCACCGTTTGGGCAGATATGTTCCCCCGCATCGGGCCATCTGGTCTCGCGAAGTCCTATTGATTTTATACCGATTTATTTCGTTGAGGACTTCATCCAGCCATCCCTCAGCAAGCAGTGTTCTCACATTCCATGATCCCACTCGTGTCCTTATTCGAAAAGGAAAGGTCGTCGTCATTTTGTCCATCCGGTTCCACGGCATTGTTTGCCGATTCGTAGCAATGGTGTTTTTTATGGAAGCGGGCAGCTAACCCTCAGCCCAACTGACTTAAATCTCTGTTTTGTGGCGCAGGGAACTCGCCATTCGCCCGTCTCCCGTTAGCTCTTTCCGAAGAAGTACCCCAGGGGGCACCGTGCGGAGGTGGGATTAGGATTTGCTAGCAGGTCTGGTTGGTGTTCGTCTACAGTATGCCTGAATATACGATAAAGATAATCCGGAATAAATGAGCTTTTATGGTGGAGGGGGTAAATTTTTCTGTTCCCGATCAATTTGGGATTGGGGCATGCGCACTGCGGTTTTCCTCGAATTGGGTTTTGTGTGCGTGCATATTTTGTCTTGCGCACTTCACATATTTCCGTTGTTAGGCAAAACCGAATTTTTTGGCGGGTGAATTTTGCGAAGTTTCCATGCAATTCAAAAATTAGTGAGGTTATGGGTGAATATTTGATCTTGCGCACTTCGCATATTACCCTTGTGAGCTCCAACTGAATTGAATGGTGGATAAAGTTTGCATACAATTCAAAAATAAGTGAGGTTATGCGAAATTTGTTTTATGCGAAGTTTGCATAATTTTCCAAAAAAAGGGAGGTAATGCGATGGATGTTGATGTTCTCACACATTCAAACTTAAAAATATGTGGTTGTGTGAAGTTGTTTACAAACAAAGTAATAATTCCTTTGTAAACCGGGGCTCCAATGGTAAACACTTATGATATGTATGACTGATTAAATTAAATTTCTGATTAAATACAGGTTTAGGTTTTGGTGACATTATAACTAATGTTATCTTAATTAACTATATGTTAATTAACATTTTTTCTGCTATCGCTAAAAATAGCACCAGCAACTAATATTTGCGAAACGTACTTGCATTGAAATTCGATTATGTCGTTGGAAGAGCAAGAGTTGGATAGAATGACCACCACCATCAACAGCGACAGTTTTATCACAAATTGTTAAGCACTTATGACCTGAAAAAAGCATAAAATGAAAGGGCATCATGTCTAAATAACACACATTCCGGTTGAATTCTCTGCACTTTTTATGCTACCCTTTGCCATGAGCAACTTACAACAACAACCGGAACAGCACATTTTAAAACTGCACAAATTGTATTTGGCACGAATATAAAGCCATTAAACAATAAAAATAAGTCATTGAAAAAACTTTCTCAAATATTCGAAAATTAAGTTTGCATAAATTTTAAAATAAACAGTTTTTGTATACAGATTCCATTGAGTTTGTGTGGGTAAAGCTCACAATTTTGTGTGGCATATCGTTTATACGTAAAATGAGTTTATCCCCAAATCCCAAATAAAATAAGGTGTAGTATAAATCGGCACAGTGACTTTTCTCGGGTTTTGACAGAAGTGACAAATCGGGTGCCACCACCTACCGAGGTCTTTGTTAACCGTTCGCCTAGTACGGTGATTGGGAAACATTTTGCCATCCCTTTAAAATGCTTGTAAACAACCCTGGCAGAATTTTGCTTCAACCATTTTGCCCAAGTGTAGAGTTGTGAAGAATAGTGAAAAGTTTCTTCTTTGTCCTTTCATTATAAATTAAATGGTATCAAACTAAAACAAAATATTAATTTTAAAACCAGTTTTAACTGCTGTATTCGATGTTTTTGCCAACAAAAAATGACCAGATAATTTCTGGAGGCAAAAATTTGACTAAAAAAGTCTCCACAACTAGAGAATCCATTTACTAGAAAAACTAGTAAGCTTGTTTATTGTGGCACATTTTTGCCCGAACAGGGTACTAGTACTAGGCTTTAAACACGTCGGTTATAGTCAAATAAAAACCTTCTATTTTTACAAGCCATGCAATAGGTGTGTGTATGCATTTGTATGAAGTTTCAACTTAAACGATAAAGTTTCATTTTTAGGTTATACTCTAAAGGACCCCGCAGTTTTTCTATGAAAAATTGCTTTTGGCTAATTTTCTTGAAATTTTGCAGGTTGGTAGTTCAAACCACCACCCACCACCCCTTTGATCCTTCAACCATCAACCATCCAACCCCTCCCCTGACAAGTCCCCACCACGACCCATCCTATGTATTTTTCTGATTACTGACGTAGGCAATAGGGTGGAACGAAAAAAACACATTTTGATTTTTAATTTGTAATAGCGCGGAAAAGTTGCCTTTTGATGTAGAAAGGATAACAAAAAAAATTAATGGTCTTGGATGTGAAGTATCACGTCCGTATTTTAACGTGACAACGTCTATTAATTTGAACGTGACAACGTCTGTTATTACGTTTTGTATTATTTTCTCAATTAATAAATTATATATGTATTTCGAAGCAAATTTTTTTTTGTGTGCGGGACATTTTCACACGCGCGTCCTATCTTAAACCGATTTAATAGACGTTGTCACGTCAATATGAAAAATATTGCAGCACACCTTCAGGTGCCGCAAGGACGATAAAGTTTCATAAAGTTGTAATTTTCGCTGCTTTTTTAAGTTTTTTTAAGAAGTTGCCAAATATTATTTTAAATGACAGACAGAATAAAAATTAGACGAGCAAGATTAAAAAATCGAAGAGATCTATCTCGTTAATGATAGTCTTTATGATCAGATAACCGGAAATAGAGGATTGTTTTTTGATGGCAGAAAAGACAAAACAATTGTTCAAGAAAAGAAAGGAACTAAGTTCTACAAAAAGGTCATTTCAGAAGAGCACGTTTCACTAATAGAGGAACCAAACTCAAAGTTTTTAGGCCCCGTAACACCTAAATCTGGCGCTGCAAAAGATATAGCAGAGAGTATACTGAAGTTTCTTGAAAATAAAGAGCCTAACGAACAACTTTGTAAATGGAATGGATGGAACTGTTGTAAATATTGGTGTGATTTCTTTGCTGGAAAATGAAATAGGAAGACTTTTGCAATGGTTAATTTATTTGCTCCATTTATTTGCAGCCCTATATGTTTCGCTCCATCTTCTAATTCTGTGAATGTTTCTCTAAGATATGGAAGTGATCTTGCAAGGCAGTTTATGTCTTCGGCATATCCTGCCAACTGTTTGGATTTGTTAAGCAGGGTTCCATTCGCATCAATGTTAACCTTGAGAATTACTCCTTCTTGGCAAAGATTAAATAGCATGGGTGCCAGCATATCTCCCTGCTTTAAGCCTTGCTTGACTGGGAAGGACTCCGTCTATTCTCCTTGTATTCTGACTGCACATCTTGTATTTTCCATTGTCGTTTTTGTTAATTTTATTATCTTTAGGGGGATGTTTAGGTCGATGCTGTCGTATGCTTGTTTAAAGTCGATGAAAAGTTGATACACGTCAATGTTGTATTCCCAGCATTTTCGGAGGATTTGCCTTATTGTAAAAAGTTGATCCATTGTTGACCTATTTCTTCTGAATCTAGCTTGGTATTCACTTAATGCAGCTTCTGCGTAAGTTTCCAGACTGGCTTTAATTATATTGGTCATTATTTTATATACTGTGTGTTCGGGCGTCAATACAAAATAAAAATATTAGTTTTAAGTATGAATGAATTATATAAATTAAGTCATAAGTTGAAGTACCTATAAATAAAATTAACTATAATTTAATTGTTAGCGCCATCCTGAGATCACTGGGCGAAATCCAATAAGTATGAATAAAAGTTGCAGGGCCAAATAGTTTGAACTTGACCAACATATTTGAGAACCATGGGCTACTTCCCAGCTGCTGCTCATATTTTTATAAGCCAAATCTACGAACAGTTGCGAATAATGCACTTTCGAGAAATTCTTTGGGAGCGCAGTTTTCGGGCAAGTTCGGCTTCCCTCATCCTGCTTATATGTTTATAATTGATGATCATATTCAGCCTCGGTGATCGATGGACGGCGCACGATCGGTTGTAGTGCCTCGAGACTGTAAAACTTCCTCTTTTTCGCTTGGACCACCAATTGAGACACATCTCGGAGCTCTACACCGTCAACTTTCCTGCTGTTCAAACATTATATTATAATACATCATTATAAAAACAACAAGATTTTTTAAATTGGTGCAGAAACTACTGCACGCATCATTTTTGGCGACCGTGACAGGACTTCAGGGAAGTTTGTTTATTTGATTAAAGGGTTCCTTCCATATTAATTCCATAATTAATTTTTCCGTTGTTTTTTAGAAAGTGTCTTCAATTGTGTTAGGAACGGGCTAAATGGGCAACGCGCATAAGTAGAAGTTTGATGGCAAAAAGAGGAATTTGCAAACGATAGCGGCTTAAGCAAAGTATACGAGCATATATTACGGTATTACCGCATGCGCAGTGAGTAAAGTGTATTGCAACATATTAAATTACTACCGAAGAAGATTTTCGTAATCTCATTAAATCACAATTCATATTGGATTATAATTTAAAAAAAAAAACTTGAATTCCAATCAGAAATATTCCGCGTGCATTAGGATCCAGATTTTTTGTTCCCGCTATAATTCAAGGCATGTGCATTGTTTTCCGCAGTTAATAAATAAAAACCGTAAAACTGTATTTCAATTATTGAAACCGGTCATAGTGATCCAGAATTTTTGGAAACATTTAATATTTAATTTAACATTTAAAATTTAACATTTAATTAATATTCGTTTCTCGTTATACATGAATCTATAAGGGCAAGAATTTCATTATTATTATTCGGTTTGTTATTTTTTACACAAATATAAATTGTGCGGCTAATATTATAAGTTAAGAAAAAAATTGCGACTTAGTTTCCGTCGGCTTCTTGCATTATAATTATTCCTTTAATAGATTATTGCCGAATTCATTGTTTAATTCTTGTTGTTGGGTTTGGATTAACAAGTTACTTCTTGGTAACCTAACTTTAACATTCGTTAAAATAGCAATATCAGAATCATCATTTAATTAAAATCATTCGTTGTGCTACACATTTCTATTGTTATAGTTAGAAATTTACAGTGTCAATTAATACACACTTTTCTTGAGTTTTCTGTGAGATTGAATGTAGTGCATTTAGCAGTCAGATTTGATCGCCAGTGGAAATATAAAATACGATTTGTTTTACATTTGGAAGTTTAGTTGGTAGTTCGTTTTTAAAAATTGCTCATACTGCATTGCAGCTTCCTTGTTCTTATTACCCAATTATTGGTAGGTAGGTACTTTGCTATTTTAGTTGGTTTTTCTAAACTTCTAATTCTAATTGCGCAAATCGCATTCTAATTGCTGCGCTGTCGGCATTTGAAATTTAGTTGGTTCTTATTATTGTGGTGCTAGTGCAGAAGTTGGACGTTTCAGCTGCTGGATTTCCCTATACGAAAGGAATCACAATTATTTCAGTGCGGTGCTACAGTTAATTACTAGAGTATTTTTATAATTAATTCAGTTTAATCCCATTGTTGCCAGGGATCGTAGGTTATGAATTATTCGTTTACTTTCGTTGTTGAAGGCTTCATTTATTTCTAAATTTAATTAAATTTTATTCATAACCATCCTTCGTGCTACTTGCTTGAGTGAAGTGGCAAGTGTAAGATAGCGCGTTGACTGAATTTCGGCGTTATATTTCAACGATCCCCAGATTGCAATTTCATTGGCGTCGGCTTATCTCACATTCGTTGTTGAAATGACAGAATCAACGCCTCATAAGTCTCCTAAAAAATTAGTGGAGCTTAAAGCGCAAAGATCTACGACTCGAGCATGCATATCGAGAATCAAAACCCTCATTGATGCAAAGGCAGAAACCTTTTCGGAAGTTGAGCTCGAATGTCGTTTAGGGATCTTGGAATCCTATTTCAAGCAGATTCTGTCCTATCAAACCTCCATCGAAAAACACCTCCCTGATGACGCTAACGAAGTAAAGATAAGGGGAGAACTCGAGCACCAATACTGCGCCATCAAAGCCAAATTAATGACATTGATGGCGGGGCAGCAAAAGGCTAGCATGAATTTCGATAGCTCGACTGTCATGCCTAATGTAGTAGTTCCAAATTTACCAAAGCTCAAGCTGCCTAATTTCGATGGAAAGTACTCTGAATTCCCAAATTTCTTAGGAGCCTTTACTAAATTGGTGGACAACAATGCAACTTTATCCGCCATGGAGAAATTCAATCATCTCCTCACATGTTTGCATGGCCCAGCTCTTCGCACCATACAAGGTTTTGAAGTGACCGACTCCAATTACCCTAAGGCTCTCGAGTTGCTAAAGGTAAGATACAATAATAAATATCTCATTGTCCAGGAACACCTGGCTTCTCTATTCAATATGCCAAGGGTAACAAAGAATTCCCCTGCTCAGCTTCGTTATCTGGTTGATTCAGCTAGCACCCATGTTAGTTCGTTGTTGAATCTTGGCTCACCCGAAGAAGTGCTAGATGCCCTTATAGTCTATTTGGTGAACTCCAAGCTAGACATTGAAAGCCAATGCAAATGGGAAGCGTCCATGACACATTCAGATCTGCCTTCCTGGTCTAAGTGTGCCAACATACTTAATCAACATACCCAATGTCTGGAGGCTAGGAACGTTAAGCAGAATGAAAGTCAGGAACTATCGACGTCTAAGCCTAGACAACCGAATAAAGACCGAAAGCCTAATTACACGCTGGTAACGATATCCAGCCAAACTTGCTCTTGCTGCCACAAGCTAAAGAGCACCAAATCTATCGCTGTCCCAAATTTAAAGAGCTATCAGTCGCTGCAAGATTCGAATTCGTTAAGTCTAAGGCCTTATGCACCAATTGTTTGGCAAAGGGTCATGGAGTTAAACAATGTCGGCAGCAAAAATGCAAGGTCTGTCGTAGGCCTCACCACACCCTTTTACATAGGTACACCTCAGATCGTTCAGTCACTGAACCTTCCTCTAATTCTTCCGACCTCGCTAAACTTCCATCGTCAAATTTCGGTTCGCCGCAGCTAGCAAGTCTGCCTTCTTCGTTGTTGTCTAATAATCATGCTCCTGGTCAGGTTTTGCTAGCAGTCGCGGTGGTCAAAGTTAGAGATCATGCAGGTGTGTGGCACATGGCGCGAGCACTTCTCGACTCCGCCTCTCAATTGCATTTTATTTGCGAAAATTTAGTGCATATTCTTAAGCTCAAGCGAACTAAAGTCAATACTGACATAAGTGGTATACGTAAAGAGGCTTTCAATATTCGATGGGCCACGGAAGCTACAATTCAATCTCGTTTGAATCCGTTCCAAGCAACCTTGTCTATGTATATTCTACCTCAAATAACCGGACTGCAGCCCGAACGTACGATCTCGGTAGAAAATTGGAACTTACCCGCAAACTTAGAACTTGCAGATCCGGCATTTTTTAAGGCTCAAAAAGTTGACATACTTATTGGGACTGCCCTTTTCTTTCAGTTGCTATGCGTGGGTCAAATTAAGTTGGGCGACAATTTACCTACTTTACAGAAAACTCTTTTGGGGTGGTTAGTCGCCGGCACTTATGCTAACCAATCGGGCAATCGAACAGCATCCGCCTGTGTTACAACCAGACCAGCAGCGATTTGCCAAGATAATTGCGAGGACAACTTGTCGGATTTAGTTGAACGATTTTGGGAGGTGGAAGAAATCCATGCTACACCCACACCTCGTAGTGAAGAGCATGTTTATTGTGAAAACCTTTTCATCGAAACTACCCAGAGACTACCGGATGGTAGATTTATGGTGAAACTCCCTTTTATTTTAGACCCGCGCCAAGAACTGGGTGCTTTTAAAAGTATCGCCCTTAAGCGGTTATGCACGCTGGAAAGAAAGTTGGTGGAAAAGCAAGAAGTTAAAACTATGTATTCAGAGTTCTTACGCGAATACCTACGTGAAAACCACATGGAAAAAATTAATGAATCAGAAATCCCAGACTCCCACTATTTTTTGCCGCACCGATGTGTTCTCAGGCCCGATAAATCTACGACCAAACTTCGCGTCGTCTTTGACGCCTCTTGCCCTACGTCCTCGAGTAAATCCCTTAATGATTTGCTCATGGTCGGACCGGTTATTCAAGACGAACTTTTTTCTATATTGATTCGGTTCCGTTGCCATCGTTTCGCTCTTACTGCAGACATTTCGGCAATGTATCGGCAGATACTTGTACTACCTGAAGATTGTAACTATCAATTGATTCTTTGGCGTGAGAAGCCTACCGATGATATTCAAATTTATCGGCTTAGGACAGTTACGTACGTACGTACGGCACGGCGTCAGCGCCTTTCTTGGCGACAAGGTGTCTTCGCCAGTTAGCCACTGAATTCACTTCGGTTTACCCTATTTCGTCTGAAGTCGTGATGAATGACTTTTATATGGATGATCTGCTTTCTGGAGCCGACACTGCGGAGGAGCTTCACAAATTGCGCAAAGAGGTTGATATCATCCTAAAGTCAGCAAAATTCTGTCTCCGGAAGTGGTATTCAAACGACCTTCAGCTATTGTCCGAGATTCCCGAAGACCAAAGAGAAAAGCTACTTAGACTTCATGATACTGATGTGTTAAAAACACTAGGTGTAACTTGGGAACCAAGCCATGATGAATTTCGCTTCTTTTACAAGCCCCCGCAATCGATAACATCCTCTTCGTCGGCTGCTGATAAGTCGATGCCTTCATCGGTGCCCGCCCTACCAAGGTCCGTTTCGTCGTCGTCCTCTCCATTGACTTTACCAAGTGTAATATCGCCATTGCCATCTCATCGTCATTCGGAATCGCGCTCATCGCCGTCCTTCTCTCTACCTAAAGTTACCAAGAGAATAGTCCTCTCTGAAACCGCTCGCCTCTTTGATCCTTTAGGCCTTATCAACCCTGTAATAGTACTGGCTAAATTGTTCCTCCAGCAACTATGGTTGCTTAAACTAAATTGGGATGAGTCCTTACCCCAAGAATTGGCTTCACGTTGGATCATTTTTACTACCCAACTGGCACAGCTAAATGATATTAAAGTTCCCAGACTAGTAACCAACAAACTAAACCCCACACATATATCCCTGCACGGGTTTTCAGATGCCTCACTTAAAGCTTACGGTTCCTGCATTTACCTTAGAACTATAAATGATGCTGGTCAGATATCGGTTAATCTATTAGTCGCTAAATCCAAGATCGCTCCTTCTAAGGTAACTCGATCTTTACCTTGTTTGGAGCTATGTGGGGCTCTTCTATTAGCTAGGCTATATGATAAGGTCAAGCCTAACATTTCTAAACGTCTCGATGCAATATATCTTTGGTCCGATGCCGAGGTTGAGCAGTCATGCATCCAATTGGAAAGTCTACGTGGCCAATCGAGTATCGGAGATCCAACGATTGACACCAAACGTGCCATGGAGGTACGTGAATTCGGCAGCTAACCCGGCGGATTTGATATCCCGAGGTGTTATGCCGAGTGAACTGAACAATACTCATTGGTTTAGCGGTCCCAAATTCCTATACAACCCAGAAGACTTGTGGCCTCTATCTCGAAAAAGACATGTTGACTTAGAAACTCTACCAGAAAAACGTAAATTAAAAACAGTTTTAATCTGCTTAGTGGATGAATCGTTCGTCTCCACCATTTGTAACTTCAGTAATTTCAATCGCAATTGTCGCCGTATCGCCTATGTCCCAGTAGGAATTCTAGGAAGGCCTTACCGATGGAGCACTGAAATAAGTACTCATCTGGTAAGGGGTACCCCTTATTTTCTTGGTGCTAGATGAGCCCTTACAAACCCCATTACAAGAGAAGGCAGATGGTAAGGTGTAGTCCAGAATTATACCCAAACAAGTGAGAATCTGCCCGATGACTCAAGGGAGCTTTCCTGGAGCTTTCATAAATTTTATAGAAAGAAAGAAAACGGGCAATTATATTCGTCGACATAAAATGCGACGTTAGCATACTCAATAGCGCGGCTCTCATTCGATACGGAGGACAAGCAGCTTTGGAGAAGTGGAGAATTTAGTTGGGGGACTGCTTAGGTAAAGCCACTCTCGGGCTTGGAAAAAAAGGCATTTGTAAAAGATGAAAAAAATAAAAGCATTTCGACACCGGATCACAAATCCACAGGCGCCCATGAATATCTCTTTTCGCAATGTTCCATTTGCTGCCTTACTATACCCCTTACAGATGAGCAGTTCTATAAGTACTCTAAGGTAAGTACCATAGTAAGGCCTTACCCCCTATGACATCGTGTGTAAAAGTGAGCACTTCTGTAAAAGGGAATGGTAAGGCCTACCCCTTACCAGTAAGTGCTGATTTCAGTACTTCTGTAAGCTTACCGGTCCTACTGGGGTGATTCGATTTATCGACAACTTACGCGCGAAACGGACAGGCAGAGAAACCAGCACTGAATCCCTATTAGCACTAGACGTAGACAGAGCTTTTATTAGAATCGTATGGGCACTCCAGCAAAGGGAGTTCGCAAATGAGGTCACATGGCTCCAACATGGGAAGCCAATAGCAGAAAAGGGTAGTATCAGCCATCTCGCACCTTTACAACGTCAAAATCCTCCGGGTAGGTGGAAGGCTGTATCACTCAGATCTGACACCTGATCGGAAATTCCCTATACTTTTACCGCGTAGAAATAAGTTTGTTGAATCATACATTAGGCACTTGCATATAAAAAATTATCATGCCGGTCCTTCGGCTTTAGTCGCCATTTTACAGCAAAGATTCTGGGTCATTAATGCACGCGATTATTCTCGGAACATCGTCAGAAAATGCATCCACTGTTTCCGGTATCGACCTCAATTATTACGACAGATTATGGGAAATCTACCACGAGGACGCATTAACGTATCTCTTCCTTTCACCCATACCGGGGTGGATTTTTGCGGCCCGATAAACACTACATATGGACTACGAGGAAGAAGTTGCTATAAGTCCTATACAGTGTTGGGCACATTCGACTAATTTTTCAATCAGACTAATAATCATGGCTAAAACCAATCATGGTTGAATCAATCATGATTAAATCAATCACTAATCATGATAACATCGAGTAATCTTGGGGAAAATGTAATCATCAGAATGATTATGATTATGAAATCTAATCTTAATCATGATTGAATGATTAACTCTTTAGTGATTAATATGAGCTTATAGTCTCCCTGAAATTTTTTCCAGTTTTTTTTAGTAAATTGCGGAGTAATTTTGGCAATTTTGTTCGGATTGTACTGAAATTCAGTATGAGGGGGTTTTAGGTGTTCCAAATGACGGATTTGTGGTCAAAATTGTAAAATTCAAAATGGCGGACAAGTTTCGGCAAATGTGTTCCGATTGTACTGAAATTCAGTATGGGGGGGTTTTAGGGGTTCCAAATGACGGATTTGTGGTCGAAATTTTAAAATTCAAAAAGGGGAACAAGTTTTGGCAATTTTGTTCCGATTGTACTGAAATTCAGTATGGGGGGTTTTAAGGGTTCTAAATAACGGATTTGTGGTCAAAATTTTAAAATTGAAAATGGTGGAGGGGGTTTTGGTAAATGTGTTCCGATTGTACTGAAATTCAGTAAGGGGGGGTTTTAAGGGTTCTAAATAACGGATTTGTGGTCTAAATTCTAAAATTAAAAAAGGCGGACAAGTTTTGGCAAATGTGTTCTGATTGTACTGAAATTCGGTATGGGGGGTTTTAAGGGTTCTAAATAACGGATTTGTGGTCTAAATTTTAAAATTGAAAATGGTGGAGGGGGTTTTGGCAAATGTGTTCCGATTGTTCTGAAATTCAGTATGGGGGGTTTTAGGGGTTCCAAATGACGGATTTGTGGTCGAAATTGTAAAATTCAAAATGGCGGACAAGTTTTGGTAAATGTGTTCCGATTGTACTGAAATTCAGTATGGGGGGGTTTTAGGGGTTCCAAATGACGGATTTGTGGTCAAAATTTTAAAATTCAAAACGGGGGACAAGTTTTGGCAATTTTGTTCCGATTGTACTGAAATTCAGTATGGGGGGTTTTAAGGGTTCCAAATAACGGATTTGTGGTCGAAATTGCAAAATTCAAAATGGCGGACGAGTTTTGGCAATTTTGTTCCGATTGTACTGAAATTTAGTATGGGGGGTTTTAAGGGTTCCAAATGACGGATTTGTGGTCGAAATTGTAAAATTCAAAATGGCGGACAAGTTTTGGCAAATGTGTTCCGATTGTATTGAAATTCAGTATGGGGGGGTTTTAGGGGTTCCAAATGACGGATTTGTGGTCGAAATTTTAAAATTCAAAAAGGGGAACAAGTTTTGGCAATTTTGTTCCGATTGTACTGAAATTCAGTATGGGGGGTTTTAAGGGTTCTAAATAACGGATTTGTGGTCAAAATTTTAAAATTGAAAATGGTGGAGGGGGTTTTGGCAAATGTGTTCCGATTGTACTGATTTTCAGTATGGGGGGGTTTTAGGGGTTCCAAATGACGGATTTGTGGTCAAAATTTTAAAATTCAAAATGGGGGACAAGTTTTGGCAATTTTGTTCCGATTGTACTGAAATTCAGTATGGGGGGTTTTAAGGGTTCTAAATAACGGATTTGTGGTCGAAATTGCAAAATTCAAAATGGCGGACGATTTTTGGCAATTTTGTTCCGATTGTACTGAAATTTAGTATGGGGGTTTTAAGGGTTCCAAATGACGGATTTGCGGTCGAAATTGTAAAATTCAAAATGGCGGACAAGTTTTGGCAAATGTGTTCCGATTGTACTGAAATTCAGTATGGGGTTTTAGGGGTTCCAAATGACGGATTTGTGGTCAAAATTTTAAAATTGAAAATGGTGGAGGGGGTTTTGGTAAATGTGTTCCGATTGTACTGAAATTCAGTATGGGGGGGTCTTAAGGGTTCTAAATAACGGATTTGTGGTCAAAATTTTAAAATTGAAAATGGTGGAGGGGGTTTTGGTAAATGTGTTCCGATTGTACTGAAATTCAGTATGGGGGGTTTTAAGGGTTCCAAATGACGGATTTGTGGTCGAAATTGTAAAATTCAAAATGGCGGACAAGTTTTGGCAAATGTGTTCTGATTGTACTGAAATTCAGTATGGAGGGTTTTAAGGGTTCTAAATAACGGATTTGTGGTCAAAATTTTAAAATTCAAAATGGCGGACAAGTTTTGGCAAATGTGTTCCGATTGTACTGAAATTCAGTATGGGGGGGTTTTAGGGGCTCCAAATGACGGATTTGTGGTCAAAATTGTAAAATTGAAAATGGTGGAGGGGATTTTGGTAAATGTGTTCCGATTGTACTGAAATTCAGTATGGGGGGTTTTTGGGGTTCCAAATGACGGATTTGTGGTCAAAATTGTAAAATTGAAAATGGTGGAGGGGATTTTGGTAAATGTGTTCCGATTGTACTGAAATTCAGTATGGGGGGGTTTTTGGGGTTCCAAATGACGGATTTGTGGTCGAAATTGTAAAATTCAAAATGGCGGACAAGTTTTGGCAAATGTGTTCCGATTGTACTGAAATTCAGTATGGGGGGGTTTTAGGGGTTCCAAATGACGGATTTGTGGTCGAAATTGTAAAATTCAAAATGGCGGACAAGTTTTGGCAAATGTGTTCCGATTGTACTGAAATTCAGTATGGGGGGGTTTTAGGGTTCTAAATAACGGATTTGTGGTCGAAATTTTAAAATTCAAAATGGCGGAGAATTTGTGGCAATTTTGTTCCGATTGTACTGAAATTCAGTATGTGGGGGTTTGAAGGGTTCCAAATAACGAATTTGTGGTCAAATTATTAAAATTCAAAATGGCGGACTAGTTTTGGCAATCGTGCTCCGATTGTATTGAAATTCAATCCAACATAAATTTGGAAGTCTCATTTTAATCGAGGTATTTCGTCTTAAAGGTTCAGAGACCGATTTCTGTTTATATTACTTGAAGAAATGAAATTATTTATTATTTAATTTATTAAATCACTATAGGCTAGTCGGCCAGGCTTTTTTAAGGCCATTTTGGCCCATAGACGAGACTATTTTTGGAATCGATTCGTTTTAGGGTGTAGTTTAATACCTTAAGTTTGCCCACAATCCTACCTATTGTGAATAAAATGGGATTTTTTTACATTACTTTTAATATCTTCGTTCCTGATAACTTTTAGTATTACAAATGCATTGGTGAAGCTCTTCACTATGAAATTATCTTAAAAATAAAGCCTGTTAGAAGTCCGTGGTGCAAGTGTGTTCTTGCAAACAGGCTCCAAGATTTTCAATACACGTGACCTACACTATTTGTTTACTCGAAAAGGGTTTAGTTAAGGACTGAAAATTCTTATAGGTAGGAAAATTCTTATGGCCTGAAAGGAGTCTGTCGTGATGGTATTGTTTTTCGTGCCAAGTGACCCTATTTTTGAGGAATTATATTAACATACATATGTCGCAATTATTTAGTTAAATCTTCCACGTGTTTACAATCTCACTCACTAACACATTACATCGCTCATTAGTGCTTAGAACCCTTTTCTTGTTTTACTTTTTTCTCATCGACATAATGAATCAGAATTTTATCTATACAGGGTGTATCCGTTATGTTTACAAAGTGACCGGCTGTGGATAGATGAATAAAAAATCCTCAGGTATGAGGGTGGTGTGGAATCGTAACGATTTAGCCGCTACAGCGTTTTGAAATGAAATGAAGAGGTTTATGTATCACCTTGTATTTTTGTAATATTATGGCCTATTTTTATGAAAATGGTAGCAATATACGCAATGTACACCATTTTTACACTACAGCCTTTAATTTTGAAGTTATAAGCAAATTTAGTGCTAGAATTGGCGCTATTTCATATTTTTTAGTACCTTTCCATCTGAGTTTATGTCGAAAAGTATCAAATAAGGCCAATTTTAACGTCAAAATTAACTTATAACTCGTAGAATAAAAATTGTTCGGACTTTATTCACAGAGAACTGTCCAAGCTTTCAAAAAAAAAAGTATTAACTACGCATTTTTTTGGAGAAAAAAGGGGTTGAAGTTGAAATTTTAGTGAAAAAGTCCAAACTTATGACTTGTACGACTAATATCTCTGGAAGTTGGTGGGGTGGAGAACCTTGACTTTGGCAGCATGAAATAGGTGGAAGTATCATTGCTAACTTATTCATGAAAATAAGTCCTAAGATTTTAAAGGGGAAGTATGAATGGTATGGGTGGATTCGTTACAAATTATATTTCAGTTAAATTTAAGAAAGATTCTCATTTTAATCGAGATATTTCATCTCCAAGATTCAAAGACCCACTTGTGTTTAAATTCTTCTTCTTTATCGGCTCTACAACTGGGATCCGGTCCTGGCCTCTCGCAACTGTCCTCTCCACCGGTCCCGATTCTGATCCGGTGTCATCCAGTTTGGCATCCCTAAGCTCTGAGCGTCCTGGTCTTCACCACCCTTCCAACGAAGGCTGGGTCTCCTTCGCTATCGCACCCCATAGGTCCTACCGCAGAGAACTTTACGAGCAGGCTCATTTTCACTCATACTTGCTAGATGACCTGCCCACCGCAGCCTACCGAGCTTTATTTTCTTTACAACATTCATATCACGAAAGCGCTCGTAAATCTCGTCATTTTAGAGTCTCTGGAATCGTCCTTCCTCCCATACGAGGCCAACAATCCTCCGAAGAGTTTTCCTCCCGAACACGGCTAGAGGTTTGAGTGCTTTTTGCTAAGCACCCTCGTTTCAGATGCATATGTGAGTACAGCTAAGACCATCGTCTTATATAGTAAAAGTTTAGACGTTATAGTTAGATGCTTGGATTTAAAGAGCCTTGACAGACTATAGTAGGCTTTGTTGGCTTTTAGCAGTCATGCGCCATTTTGAATTTTAATATTTTGGCCACACATCCGTCATTTGGAACCCCTAAAACCCCGATACTGAATTTCAGTACAATCGGAACAAATTTGCCAAAACTTGTCCGCCATTTTGAATTTTACAATTTCGACCACAAATCCGTCACTTGGAACCCCTAAAACCCCCCCATACTGAATTTCAGTACAATCGGAACACATTTGCCAAAACTTGTCCGCCATTTTGAATTTTACAATTTCGACCACAAATCCGTCATTTGGAACCCCTAAAACTCCCCCATACTGAATTTCAGTACAATCGGAACACATTTGCCAAAACTTGTTCGCCATTTTGAATTTTACAATTTCGACCACAAATCCGTCATTTGGAACCCCTAAAACCTCCCCATACTGAATTTCAGTACAATCGGAACACATTTGCTAAAACTTGTCCGCCATTTTGAATTTTACAATTTCGACCACAAATCCGTCATTTGGAACCCCTAAAACCCCCCCATACTGAATTTCAGTACAATCGGAACACATTTGCCAAAACTTGTCCGCCATTTTGAATTTTACAATTTCGACCACAAATCCGTCATTTGGAACCCCTAAAACCCCCCATACTGAATTTCAGTACAATCGGAACACATTTACCAAAACCCCCTCCACCATTTTCAATTTTAAAATTTAGACCACAAATCCGTTATTTAGAACCCTTAAAACCCCCCCATACTGAATTTCAGTACAACCGGAACACATTTTCCAAAATTCGTCCGCCAATACATATTGTAGTTCATAATCATAGCGCACAGTTCATAGTCCGAGTACATAGTACCTTAATACATAGTACACACTTAGTACATAAAACATAGTATATATTACGTAGTACATAGTACTAACTCATACAATAAAAACTGAAATCCCCAAAGGAAAAGTTTTTTCCCACGGTACGCATAAAAAATGACCGTGACGGAAAATTGCCCAACGTGCCTAAAAAGTTTTCACATCAAAAACTACAAATATGCTTTTTAAAATGAACTAATAAAATATAAAAGATAATTTTAAAATTACAGTACTTAAATGTAAAAATTCTGGGCCGATTGTCAGTGCAATCGGAGCACAATTGCCAAAATTATTCCCACTTTTTAATTCACAAATTTTGACCACAAAACTCTTAGAGCCCCCGCACACTACAGACTTTCCATCGGCCGATAGTTTAGT
Source organism: Thereva unica (assembly GCA_949987705.1). Taxonomy (NCBI): domain Eukaryota; kingdom Metazoa; phylum Arthropoda; class Insecta; order Diptera; family Therevidae; genus Thereva; species Thereva unica. Next base: position 61,319,976 of record OX465282.1, read on the forward strand.
CGGGCTCTTAATCAGTATTAACATGTATGCAAGTGCGCATATTACAACGATTCAGAATCGGCCGATAAATAAGTTTGATGGGCTACCCGATTGCCTTCAAACTATAATGTCGGCAAACTATCGGCCAACTCCTTAATCAGTATGGAGCTCTTCCACGCGCGCACATTAGCCGATTGTTTAGTCGGCTAATTCGGCCGATAGTTCATATTTTTGCTTCGGATGGTTGTGGTTATTTTCATGATGGCAAGTTCATTGAAGCTGGTTATGCTCATTCGATAAAAGGCGAAAATTTTTTCGGGGTAATCTAGCAATTTGGAATGCATCGTATAAAATTTTCCATACAATAATCTGTCACTGTAGATAGGATGCACCTAATACTCTCGATTTCTCTTCCTGGTCCTTCTCCTCCGTTGTATGAAAGCACTAATAACTTTTCTGGACAATATTGCATTAACTCTCATTTTGCGACCGCTTTCTTCAAAAGCCTTTTACCAGCTAGCAAATCCTTTGAGAACAGTCGGCCGACCAGTCGGTCTAGTCTGCGCACTCACCACCAACCCGACGGTTTAGTTGGTCCAGTGTGCGCGCTTACAAGTCCAACCCGACCAAACTATCGGCCGATGGAAAGTCTGTAGTGTGCGGGGGCTCTTAACTGACGGATTCACAAAATAAAATATTCAAATAAAACCTTAAAGAATAGAAATCCAACGTTAAAACTTAACATCTCCAAAAAAAATTCATTTCTAATCTAAAATTTTAATCATTTAATCATGATTGCGGTTGAAATTGATCAATCATCAATCACCTAAAATGATTACTTCTCTGATTAAATATATCAATCTCTAATCATGATTACAGACTACAGCTTTTAGTCGCAATCATTAATCATCAATCAGATTAAATTTTGCTCAACACTGGTCCTATATAGCAATTTTTGTTTGTTTTGCGTCACGAGCCGTCCACATTGAAGTGGTGTCCGACCTGACATCCGGAGCCTTTATTGCAGCATTGAAGCGATTTATAGCCCGACGGAACTTGTGCCAATACCTCTATTGCGATAACGTAACTAATTTCGTGGGAGCAAAAAGACAGCTACAAGAGTTTAGCAAAGCGTTTCTACAAGCCGATAACCAAAAACAATTTCACAATTGGTGCACTCACAACAATATAGAATTTCGACTCATCCCACCGAGGGCTCCTCATTTTGGGGGCCTCTGGGAAGCCGCAGTAAAGATAGCAAAAGCTCACCTCATTCGAACTTTGCGCAGCTCTCTGTTAACTTACGAAGAATTGAGTACCGTTCTGACACAAATTGAAGGTATTTTGAATTCTCGTCCAATCACTCCCATATCTAGCGATCCAAATGATCTCCAAGCCCTAACGCCTGCTCACTTTCTTACTGTTCAATTACAGTGAGAGCGGCGGCGTGCGTTAACGTTGACAACCCGATAGATACCGTGTATTCTTATGAGAATAGTTTAAATGGCAGCGGCAAGCGAGCGTTGCCGTCCGCCGGAACGCGACCGATTTCTATTTTCTATTTTGACAGGCGTTAGCTCAGTATGGGAAACAGTTAAAACCAAAAGCCGTAATTTTGGGAAACATCCAAGATGAAAAAAAAAACACATTGGGCAACATTAAAACGGAAAGAATCAATTTGGGAAACTACAACGGGAATAAGAAGTTGCCGGCCGGTCTTCTTTCTCGCGGCCATTTAAGTAATTCTTATCAGAAAGTTAAAAAAATCGTATAAACTGAAAGTTTTCAAATAAAGTAAAACATTACATTTAACACAAAGTTACAAGGAACAAAAGAGACAATTTGTTTTTCTTCCCTCCTTTGAGTTTGTTGAATTTTTTTTCCTTTGTGTTCCGGATTTTTTCCAGCCTTTTTTCATTTTTCAAAGAACCTTTTTCCTCCACTGTGACACTGAATTATTGAGAAGATAAATTCGAGTGTGATTTTGTGCAACAAAGAATATAGTTAAAGTTAAGTGGAAGGCAAGGCAAGACGTGCTCAATAAAATAAAAGAAAATGGAAGAGAAACTAATCGAGGAGGTTAGGAAGCATGAATTTCTATATAATTTGAAATCCAAATTATACAGAAATAGCCACCTTCGAGAAAAAACGTGGGATAATATATCCCAGTCGATAGGTTATAATTGTAAGTACTTTTAATTTATATTGTAAACAATATAATATTTAATCCATTGTAAATTTATTGCAGTAAACGAATGTAAAACGCGGTGGAAAAGCCTTCGGGATCGCTATGTGAAGGAAAAACGAAGACAAGCTTCTGGTTCCGAATTGGATATCCAAGCACAGTGGCCCTGGATGGAATCCTTACGGTTTTTAGATGGATACAGCCACAGCAAACCGTAAGTTATAAATGAAAATAATTTTAAGGAAAAATTGATATAATAATTAATTATAATTTAGAACACTTTCCAATGTACCAAACTGTATTGAAAATAATTCATTGTGTGAATTGGAAACAAGTATTTTATCGGCATCTGATACTACTCCCAGTACGGCATCTGATACTACTCCTAGGAATTGCTCCAAAAAAGCAAAAAGTGGTTGCGAAGAGAGGCAATTGAAATTGTTTGAGCAGTTCCTGAACAGTGTTAAAGACGAGGAACAAGAAGACGAGTTTGGAAAAGTAATTTCTAAAAGATTGAAATTACTGGGAATAGTTAACACGGCAATAGCAGATTTCGAGACTGATGAAATCCAGGAAATAATTTTGTAAAGTTTTTAAAGTTTTTAAAGTTAATCAGGCTCCTCTCGAAACCTTTCCGGAACCCCTTTATGATATAAACAAAATTAGTTATCTTCGCAGATGGCAAAGAGTTAGCAGCTATCATCAGCACTTTTGGCAGCGATGGTCGCAGGAATATATCCACCAACTCCAGCAGCGAAATAAATGGTCTTCATCTCATCCAAATTTACAATGTGGCGATATGGTCTTGATCCACGACGATAACTTACCACCCTACAAGTGGAATCTTGGACGTATAATCAATGTTGTTCCTGGGACTGATGGACACATACGAGTCGTCGATGTTAAGACGAAATCAGGTATTATTCGCAGATCCATCCATAAACTGGCTCTGTTGCCAATACAAGAAGAAATATCCAAAGAAGTTGAAAGTTCCTAACCTTTCAAGGGCGGCAGGATGTTCGGGCGTCAATACAAAATAAAAATATTAGTTTTAAGTATGAATGAATTATATAAATTAAGTCATAAGTTGAAGTACCTATAAATAAAATTAACTATAATTTAATTGTTAGCGCCATCCTGAGATCACTGGGCGAAATCCAATAAGTATGAATAAAAGTTGCAGGGCCAAATAGTTTGAACTTGACCAACATATTTGAGAACCATGGGCTACTTCCCAGCTGCTGCTCATATTTTTATAAGCCAAATCTACGAACAGTTGCGAATAATGCACTTTCGAGAAATTCTTTGGGAGCGCAGTTTTCTGGCAAGTTCGGCTTCCCTCATCCTGCTTATATGTTTATAATTGATGATCATATTCAGCCTCGGTGATCGATGGACGGCGCACGATCGGTTGTAGTGCCTCGAGACTGTAAAACTTCCTCTTTTTCGCTTGGACCACCAATTGAGACACATCTCGGAGCTCTACACCGTCAACTTTCCTGCTGTTCAAACATTATATTATAATAAATCATCATTATAAAAACAACAAGATTTTTTAAATTGGTGCAGAAACTACTGCACGCATCACTGTGTTTAAAAGAGATATGCCTCTATAGTTTCCACAGTTGAATCTGTCCCCTTTCTTGTGTATTGGGCAGATAATGCTTTGCTCCCACTCTTCAGGCATTTTTTCATTCCTCCATATGCAGCATAGTAATTCGTGTATAGCTGCTGAGAGCGATTCGCCTCCTTGTTTGATCAACTCTGCTGGGATGTTATCACTTCCTGGAGATTTGTTGTTTCTTAATGATCGTATGGCACATACATGTACATACGAGGTGTGGTAATTAAGTAATGAGACTGATTATATTGCCGCGATTGTGGGAACCCTGCGACCTTGAAATTCCCTTTCCCTTCTATCGGCATCCCTCGCCTCTACATTGATATATTTGCCATCGCTCTAGCTTGTTTAGTTCGCCTGCTCTGTCGTGTTGAGTAAACGTGTGTTCGTGGTGCTCGTCACGAAAATGGAAAATCGAAATCAAGAACAACGCGTCGCGATAAAATTTCACACCTCGTACGTACATTTGTTTCTCTGGTGTCGTCGTTATGTTGTAGACGGAGTTCTGGTACATGTCTGATGCTCTCATTTGCGTTCAGCAGCTCTTTAAATAATTCCTTCCATCTTTTCTTTACATCTTCGCTGCCTGTGACTATAGTGCCTTCTTTTTTTCTACATATACCGGAGGAGGGTTTGAAGCCTTTCTTGAAGAAGTTTACTTCCCTGTATGCTTCCCGTGTTTTCTTTTGGGCAAAGTTTTCCTTTGCTCTCAGGATGTGGCTGTTGAGGAATTGCCTTTTCTTCTTTCTGCAGATGTGTTTTGCGGTTCTTCTTGTTTCCTCGTATTTCAATTTGTTACTCCTCGTCGATCTCTCTATGTATATTTTGCTATTTTTATTTCTGGCCTCTATAGCTGCTTTGCAGTCCTCGTCGTACCAGTCACTGGCTCTGGCTGTAGGTTTGTACCCTACAGTTTCCTTCGTGACATCTGTCAGTACCGTCTTCAATCTTATCCATTTTCCCTCGACTGTATCTTCATTATTTATGCCTATCCTTTCTGCTAGAGTTTCCTGATATCTCTCCAACACGGGCTGTTCTTGGAGGCGATCGACGTTGAATTTCTTTTGTGTGCTGTTTCTTCTTTCTTGAGTAGACAGCCGACATCTGAATCTAGCTTTAACTAGAAAGTGGTCCGATTCACAATTTGCACCCCGTATCTCACGCTGGGGGATTGCCATGTGTATTTGTGAATGTCCTTTCTTGGGAAATATGTTGAGCTGACGATCATATTTTTACTCATTGCGAAATCGATAACACGTTGTCCATTATCGTTTGATGTTTCGTGGAGACTTTGCTTTCCAATGGTGTTCTGTGCCAGTTCTCTCTTCCAATTTTGGCGTTGAGGACTCCTATCACCATCTTGATGTCATTGGAAGGGGCCGTATCATATGCGCGCTCAAGCATAATAGAAAGTGTCTTTTGTCGTGTCCGCTTTCTGCTCCGTCTCCGCATGTACGTTTATGATTGAGAGGGTAAAGAACTTCGTTCGGAGTCGTATTGAGCATAATCGTTCACTGATTGGCTTGAACTGTATCACATTATCTTTAATTGATTTGTGTACTACGGAGCCTACTCCTAAGTGATGTTCCCTTCCGCAGCTGTATCCTGTAGTTTCCAAGGTCCATTGTCCCGTCTCCTATCCATCTGATCTCTTGTAACGCGAATAATTTTATTTTATATCTGCTCACTTCGTCTAACAGTGACTTAACTGCTGCAGTTCTATACATACTTCGCGTATTCCATATTCCGAAAATCATTTCCAGGTGTTGTTGCCGTAGTCGTGACCGTTTTCCCGTCCGTTCCGAGGCTTTGCTTCGGGTTTCTTAACTGATGTGTTTTTACAGGGTCCGGCAGTAAGCCCAACGCCCAACCCCACTACCAGGAGGATCGGATCCGTGAATTATACCCTTTCGGATAGGGTGGCCCAGCTCCGGGCACTGGGTACGACCGTCGTCGGTTGGTTATCTAGGAGGTGACGGTACGATTTTGCCCCCCTCTGTTTTTGGCTAATATCTCTTAAACGGCAAGTCCTATCATAAAATATTGTTTACAAACACGGAATACAGAAACATAAGGTAATGTAAAAAAGACGACAGCTTCGAATACCGTAAAAAGTGGGCGCCTAGAGACGTCAGCCCTAATACAGAAACAACAACAACAGCTTCGATTTTGTATGGAAAGCAGGCCCCACGTGACGTCAGCACTAAAATATCATTTACGGTATACAGTCTTTTACATTACCTTGTTTCTGTATACCGTGGTTTACAAAGTTTGTAGATCATGCGATTATATACAAATGAGTCACTCAAGCTCCTGTTCTTAATATTATATAAAAGAATACACCTTTACTTAAAATACGAACCGAATTACGATGCTCTACGATAATTAGTCTAGGTTCTAGGAGTTATTCTAGTTTAAGTAAATATTTAAAAAAAATACATTTTTCTTTCTTGTATCTTAGTGGATAGTGGGGATAGCCCCCTCTCTAGAACCATATTTTTCTCCAAAACCATCCAGGAATCAGCCCTGAAAATATTAGCCACAAAGTCCAACAGAGGATTTATTAAACGTCTGATGATCTATACAAGTTGCGAAATAGAGGGATTTGAGTATTTTAAATCTTTAAAACGGCGATATCTCATGAACGGCCTTTCGTACGGGAAAATGTATAATATCATTTTTTGTAGATAATCGCATGATATATAAACTTTGTAAACAATATTTTATAATAGGACTTGCCGTTTAAGATATATTAGCCAAAAACACACTTTTCTGTTTTTAGGGGCTTGTTTTTGGGGTAGCGTACAAACAATCAATTTTCCGAAACCTTTTTTAACTTTATTTACTCACTAAAACTATTTTTTAAAAGAAAGTTTCGTTAGCTAACATTTAGTTAGAAGTCTACATTCGAATTTTGCTCTGACGACTGGATTATCTATCTTGGTAATTTAATTTTACATTCTTTATCCTGTCGTTATAAGGACAAATACAGTGGAATTCAGTAAACACACAATCGTGGGGACAGGCCAAGGTTTTCGCGGTATACGAATTTCGTATTATTCGTTGGCTTTGAAATATGTTGTATACATGGTGTATTAATTAGGCCGGCCGTATACAAAGACTTGGAGATTTTTGTTGCAAAGCTATTTGCGACGATTTGTTCCATAAACAAATGACGAAAAGAAGCTGTCGCATAAGGCCGGCCTTAAGTTTACAAAAAATCGAATGAGCGGGGCCGCTAGGGCGTTTTGCAATTTTTTTGTTGGGGTTTTTTTACATATCACCCTGCATTTTTGTAACCCAGAACACTCCGACCTATCTAAAATTGTAAAAGTAACGGTTCCACTTTAATAACTTACACAGTTATGATGCGTCAAAGCCAAAATTTGTTGTAACTAAAATTAACCTTGAACAACCCTTTTCTTCAAGAATAACTCCATATTCTTTTTTCCAAAATTAGAAAGCTGGGAGTATTTCCTACGAACAATGTTTATGATACGACCTTTACTTTTGAAGTTGTAAGCAGCTTTAACAGCTTTAACTTTCGTGTTAAGCGATGAGCGTTTCGCCATATCAGAACAAATTCGCATGAAAAGCGTATTATTAGACCGGGACTGGACTTTTGTCTCGTGTTATGCAATATTTCGTCGTATCAGTTTTCGTGTTAAGTGAACTCCACTGTAGGTGCAAATGATAAAAATGAGTTCGATGACGAAGATTTTTTGTTTGCCGCCCCTGAAAGTGTAGCCCTCGTGCGATGCACACCTGCACGCCCGCTTCCAGCAGGTCAGTGAGACAGGAATTGCCTGGGGTCCTACTATGTATTCGGATCGGAAAGTTTTATTTTTCCGAAACTCACTTCCGATTGGAAAGTTAATTGGTACCGTGTATAATTTTACCATTGATATTGGGATTTGAAATCTGAATGTGGTTGTCATATCTATAATATAAATTCAAATTTTTTAAGTATGAAGTATTGGCCTTTTTATAATTAAAAGTTTGTTTTAATTAATTTAAATTATATACAGGGTGATTCAGATTTAAATTCTAATCCATTAAGGGCTGATTCCAGGGTATATATGGAGAAAAAAAATGGTCCACTGAGATAGAGAGTGTTAACGAAAATACCTTTTGAAAAGTTTTTAATTTACATAAACTTTAATAACTCCTATACCGATTATCGTAGAGCAACATTTTTTGGATAATTGTTTATTCTTCAATTCGCATAAAGAGGACAAACTGGCTTCGTTTGGAAGTTATGTAGGTGTTTAAAATAGTTATTTTGCATCTGAACCACCCAAAATTGTTTGTTTTCAGCATATGTTTCAAAAAAATGCATCGTTAATACATCAAAGAATTACTTGAAAAAGTTAAATACACAAGAATGACCTAGATCGTATACGAACGTAGTAAGTTTTAACGGGAATTGTATTCTATTACGAAGATATAGTATTCGGAACTCATTAAATTTATTAAAAATTTCGACAAAACTGTGAGCAGGTTTTATTTTACTTTAGTTATCTTCTTCACGCTCCTTTAATCCCTAATGGGACATAGGGCGGAAACAGTTGTCCTCCAGCGGCTTGTTTTGCGCGTTTTTGCGGTTATTCAACTTTAGTTATGAAATACGAATATTATTTGTATGCTTCAAGTTTCATTAGTTTGTTCAGACTTTCGAGAGAAGCTTTTGTTTGTTCTGAATCAAGGAAAATTGCCAATACCACGTCGATCAACAGCCATTTCACCAAATATTAATTGGGGCAACTCTGAGATTTTTCGAGCAGCTAATTTTTGGCGAAGATTTCTGCATCGGCTTGTCTTGTCAAATAACGTCGGCTGCACTAGACGAAATATGAAGTGCAATCGAAGAAACCTCGTGTTTCAAACAGATAACTTTGTGGAAAGGACAGAGCTAGAAAAGAAAGCCATTGATGGTGCACATATCCATATAATTAGGACTAAAAAAGATGAACATTCTTTACCAAACAGAAAATTGAAACATAGTATAAATGTCATGGTAAGGCTCACTAGTTATTAAAATATAAAATAATTTAATAAGGAGTCTATTTTTTTATATCTGATTGTAAAATGAATATTCGAGTAGTTCCAAATCGTTCTTGCTTAGGGCTTACTCACTTTTATTTATATTTTTAAAGCTAAAATTATAATATTAAACAATATTGTTGAATTTCGTATTATTTAACATGTTTAACTTTTAATTTAAATAAAGAAAGTACTTCCTTGATGATCAAAAGTTTTTCATTCTTTGTGGCCGATAGCAAATTGCAAATACTCCTTGTATGCCTAACGGAGCACCTCAGCCGAAGTATACACCGATTTGGTGAATCTGGTCTGGTTGCTCTGGATATCTCCAAGGCTTTTGACAGAGTATGGCATCCCGCTCTGTTGGCTAAACTCCAAGCTATTGGTATTGACTCTGTTCTGAAGAACTGGATTGAGAGCTTCCTTTCAGGCCGTTCAATCAAGGTAGTATTGGATGGCGTCGAATCCGACCTCCACCACATCTCCGCAGGTGTTCCCCAGGGCTCAATTCTACCACCAGTTCTCTTCCTAGTTTTTATAAATGACCTGCTCTCAGTCCCCTCTAACTCACTCCACAGCTTTGCTGATGACGGTACTCTACGTTACTCCTATGGGTTTGATAATGTAACACAAGCGCGTGTCAGACCTTGTCTACATCATCGCCAACTGTTGACCAATTCAATCAACAGGGACATCGAACGAATTCTTGAATGGGGCCGCAAGAACCGTGTCAAATTCAATGCATCTAAAACGAAGTACTGTCTCATCTCCAATAAAACTTGCACCGAACCGCTTTCTATTTCAGTGGACAACAAGACTGTAACGGCAGAACCCTCTCTAAACATCCTAGGCGTAACATTAGCTGAAGATCTGCGCTGGAATAACCACATATTCCAAAGTGCTAAACAAGCATCCCAGTGTCTAGGATTCCTCAAAAGGTGCAAATTTCTCCTTCAGCCGTCTGCCAGGGCTATAATATACAAGTCCTACATTCGTCCCCGTCTTGAATACAACTCGTATATCTGGGCCGGGGCCCCAAGAATCATCTTAGCTTGGCTGGACAAGGTGCAAAACCGTGCTCTCAAACTTATTGGTGACAGCGCCATTTGCTCTTCAATTGACTCATTAAGCCACCGTAGGAATGTTGCAGCTCTAGCAAAATTTTATCGTTTTTTTCATAATGATTGCTCCACTGAAATAAGTAACCTTATGCCTCCACGGCAACATTTTTCCCGCAACACAAGACTTGCTCGCTCGGCTCACCCCCTCAGTTTACAGCTCTTCTCTTCGCGCACACTCCGATCTAGAAATTCGTTTATAACAAGAACCACTCGTCTGTGGAACAACCTTCCAAAGACGGTATTCCCGAACTCATACAACTTCCAAGAGTTCAAACGCAAGGTTCATCGCCACTTTCTGCAACACCCCCTTGACTCCCCCTAACCTATTATGTCCTTCTCTCTATCTTTCGAGCTTACTACTGGACACTGCACCATGACCTAAACGACATGACGTACTAGTAGTACAAAGGGTAACACCTGAGCTTAGACTATCACATAAAAAAAATAAAAAAAAAAAAAAAAAATTGTATTCCGACGACTGAAGCAACAATTTTCGGATTTTTTCTAAGTAAATCCCAATGCATAGTAGGCCCCTAGCAAAATTAATTCCGAATATAAATGTCATTGTACTTTTGGATGAGGTGCGTTTGGAAAAATAGAATACATAGTACGAAATTTCCGAATTCAGATCATTTGACTTTCTGATCTGAATACATAGTAGGCCCCCGGGGCCAGATTCCGCAACGGTGAGTTTTACGGTGTTCACCGATTTCAGTGTACACTGCTTATTTTCGCGTCCGCAAGAGTAAGAATGTGTTTTTCTGACATTTGCGGTGAACACCGACGTGAAAAATTTCTCACTAAGTAGAAGGCTGTGAATTTACGGTGAGTTTGAAGTTTGCCAAGTTTTTTGTAATTTCGTGCGATTATTTATGAAATTTTTTTTAATTTTTTTAAGAGATCCAAATTCCTCTTTCTCCCAAGCCAAAAATTTCATGTTCCATTCGAATAAATTGTTTTCAAAAATGCTTGTATCGCAGGGCGACGCCAAATAAGGATCATGAGAAGCAATTCGTAGGAAATTTGGAAATTTCCCACAATTTGTAATATATAATTATGGTTGCAAACAATTAACAATTTAAACGAGTGCCCTCCTTTTCTGCAATAATAAACATGCTCTTCTAGATCGACTGGTGAAGAGATCATTTTTATATGTGTTCCGTCAATTAGTAGTACTATCCCAGGGAAACGAAACTTTTTGAAAAAAAAAAATTCTTTGTTCAAAATTATCGGGGAAAATTACAAATTTTATAAGCATACTTCATTTTAAAAACGTCTGCATGAATATAACGTTAAAAATTGAAAACTTTATGCTTCCTTCAAACTTCTAGTTAAATGTTATAATGACAGTAACAACTCAGCGCATCATTCAGACACTTTAAAAATCATTCAGCATATTAAAACTCACTGGCATTTGCGGAATCGCATTTTAACGAAAAGTGAACACCGTGGTTGTCAGTGAGTTTTTCCTTCGGTGTTCACTGGGCAAAAACTCACCGTTGCGGAATCGGGCCCCTTGGTCTGATTTTTTTATCTGAAATAAAATAGGTTATAGGAAAGTAAATGAAACAATTTTGTGTGAGGTTTCGTGTTACCACTTTTTGCTTTTTTATTATTTTTTCCAATCAATTTTAACAAAACGTAAAATTAAAATAAAACAACTTAACTCAAAACAAATTAACTAATATAGTACTTTCAGCCTTACACTACAATAAGTTTAAATAAGATAAAGAATATTTAAAAAAAAAACCTTATTGTTCTAAACATTCCAGTATATAAAGTTACAAATCATTTTTTCAGGCATTCTTTAACAATAATATTTTTGATATATTTTTTTACTTTTTTATTTAGTATTATTATGGTTATATTAATTGATAGAACAATATAATATTATAGTCTTGTTTATATAATATCAAAGCACTTTACGAGGATATATTTATATGATGTATAATATTTATATGTCATTTATGATTTAAAACGTATTCATATATGTATACATACATGGGTACACACACATAATTTTCTTTTATAATTTTTATGATTATTTATTTGTCATTTCGCTTTTTCAAAAAAAATATTGTTTATCATTTATGAGTTCAAGAAAAGATATGAAGTCAGTTTTATAATTGTAACAGTTTTGGTTTTTGTTTTTAATTTTATCTATAATTCATACGTATTTCCATATGTATATGTTATATTGACTATATAATAGATACCTTTGTTTTGTTTTGTTATTCTCATTCAATAACATCTCATAATAACAATCATATTTACTTCTTACTATATTTATTTTAATTATTGACTTTTTTACCAATTTAGTGCAATATTTTTGTCTTATTTATAAAGAATTTTACTTAATTTTTCATTAGTTTGAACAAAATTGTGTTCATTTTACAAATTTGTATACATTAATAATATATTTATATATAAAACTAGTAAGCGTGATTCTATGTAATTTAGTATGCAGTTTAATTCAATGCATTTTTCAGATATTCGTGAATTTAAAATGATCAATCTATGCATTTATAAAATCCCATGTAAATTGCTAACGACATACAAAGTAACCAAAGAAACTGGACATATTTTGTTCAATCCCACCTTATGTCCAAATACACCATTGTTTTGTTTGGAATTTTGGGACTGCAGAAACGCTTCTGTGTGTTTGTGTTTTTATTAATATATGGGACATTCCACGTCAAATCGGACAAAATTTTTCGACCCCCCTCCGTTTTCGCTGAAACTTTTCAGGGACTTTGGGCAACTATTTAAGACTACAAAAAAAAAAATTTTAGAATTTTTTCATTAATCTATTGATCAATAAAAATTAAATGTGTTTTTCGGGATTTTCAAAATTCAAAATGGCAGCCAAGATGGCGGACCAAAATTCAAAAAATGGACCTTTTTCCGTGAAACTTAATACATAAGGGTTTTTTTGACTAGTAGATCACGAACCTGACCGCAGATTCGTAATCAGCGACCAAAAAAAAACCGATAAACAAGTTTTGGTGAAAATTGGTGACGTTTCAAAAATATCCAGGTCAAAGGGTTCAATAAACATTAATGATTATAAACAAATACTCATAATTTTTGAAATCTTTGAGGGCCCATCGAGATTTTTTATCGAGGTGTTAGAGTGACTTCTCCCGAACATTTTGAGACCAATAACGTCCATTTCGATGATGGGGTATTTGAGAAATTGAATTTTAAAGTTTTTTACTATTTTTGGACCTTTTGGCATTGAATTCGAAAATATGTTTATGTTTTTCAGCAAATTTGTTTATAAACAACCCCTCTGACCTGAAAACATGTAAAACCTATCAAAAACGTCGACCCCAACGAAAGATATAGAGCCAAAATCAAAAAAGAAAGTCAAAATTCATGAAAATCCCGAAAAACACATTTAATTTTTATTGATCAATAGATTAATGAAAAAAGTCTAAAAAAAATTTTTTTTGTAGTCTTAAATAGTTGCCCAAAGTCCCTGAAAAGTTTCAGCCAAAACGGAGGTGGGTCGAAAAATTTTGTCCGATTTGAAGTGGAATGTCCCATATGCATTTAGACATAATAAGGTTATAAGAATTGCAGTGTTTTACATATTCCTTTTTAATGGTCTCTGGCGGTGTATGTACGTGTGGACTGCGGTGGAATATTTTCGAGAAATATTACATTAGGTCGTTGAAAGAAAAGCGTCGAGTAAACCACAACTAACAATATTAAAATAAGAAACAAAACTATTAATTGTCCGAAAAACTTTAAACTTAAAAACGACCACGGAAGTACAAGTATACAAAAATTGGACCCTCGAGCCAGATCAGTCAGTGTTTGAGCGGAAATAACAGCACTGAGCAATTTACAATTAAATTAATAAAAAGCAAGCTTGACACTAATAATCATGGAAAATGAAGTGAGAAGCATATAATACAATAGCAAACCAGCTGAACAGCATCCAACAGGAGTTCGCTGAAAGGTAAGCACGATTTTTTAACACCAATTATATCTCCTTTGCCCGAAACAATGGAAGATAATTACAATTCCGTGTGTTAACAATTTAAAATAATATATTCACGCTCTGGCCACCCTAATAGCATGTTCATACCGACTTGGTTACCACTATTGAGATGGTTTCAAGCGTTAACCATGATAATTTTGATGGTTTGTGCATGGTTTGCCATAGATATTCAAACCAAGCAAAAATCGCAAACCAAGCAAAATTTCAATGGTTAACGGGTTTAACCACGATAATTAACTGGTATGAGTGCCATCTATCACTGAAAGTTTACAACAATCTACCAAAATTTGTTGTAAACAGACATGTAGACATGATATTTTGAAATTTGTCGCTGAAATTAAAATGAAAAAAAGATCTGTTTGGTCCACAAGGGTAAGGGTTAAAAGGAAATAGGAAAAATTCACACATTTTCAAAGAAATAGCGAGTGCATTAGCATCATAAGGCTCTATTAATTGTGGCCAAGAAATTCAAACTTATTTCACAACATTGCTAAGAAACACATTAAAAATTATTCTCCCAATTTCTCTCCAAATATGTAGCTTCTTTTTTTCATTTAATTATTATTTTTATGACCATTACGTTCATAATTAAAAACAAACATAACATATAATTGACACATTAAAACATGAATTGACATCGATATCGAATAATACAAATGACAGATATAACCAATCGAGTTAGTGTGTACAGTTGTTAGTTTTGAAATAGTTTGAAACCACGTAAAGAGATAACCAAGTCGGTGTGTACATGCTATAAAATGAATTTTGGTTAATTTTTGTAGTTTTTTAATATATATTTTTCGTTAAGATAGATTTGTTATATAGATAAGAAGAAGAAGTGTTGTGAAATAGAGGAGAGCGGCTTTTGTTTTGTAAAGGTCTTAAAAAAAGGTGTAATAAAATTAGAAAATCGAGTTTCGTCTTTTTATTATTACTTGAGTTGCTGGAGTGGAGTGAGGTATTCGGCTTGTCATTTAATCCCATAGTTAACATATCAGAAGTGGGATAAAGAAAACACAGTTAATAATTTACACTCGTGGAAAATGTCTAACTTAGAAAATAACCCCAAGAGTGACGGAGAATGTTATTCTAAGGAAAAAGTACCTGAGGCCAGTGGTTGTGACAATAATATGATTTTGGAGATGCTGTTACAGCAAAATAAAATCCTGGTCGAACATTTACAGAGTGCAAATAAAATGCAGCAGTATCATGTGATGCCTGATTTCAACAGAACAATTAAAACATTCACTGGGAGAGAAGATGCGTATATTGCCAGAGAATGGCTGAAGTCCATTAACGGAATTACAGATTTAAATGGTTGGCCGGAATCATTTCGGATTGAGTGCGTACGTGCGAATATAAACGGTCCAGTTAGAGATTGGTTCTGCGGTTATAATTTTGAGAGATGGGACGATTTTGTGAGTGCATTCAATGTTACGTTCACGAGGGAGTTGACGAGTGCGCAAAAATGGAGGAAAATGCTAGACAGAGTGCAGAAAAGGAATGAGGACGTGGTCGACTATTTCTTTGCAAAACTTAGATTATGCAACGAACTTTTCCTGGAATTTGACGATACCAGAAAGGAAATTATAACAAGTCTCAAGACATGAAGAAATTTTTGTTGCAGAAAAATCATTTTGACCAGAATGATATGTTGCATAATATCAGAGAGTATTGCGCAGTGGCTCGAGAACAGAATATGGATGGACGAAATGCAACTTTTGTTGCACCAACAAATAAAATTAAACCAGAAAATTGTTCCTTTGACATGAAGACTGCGTGTTACAACTGCGGAGAAGCGGGACATTTATCCAGTAAATGAACAAAGCCAAGGATTTTGAAATGTTTTCGGTGTGGTGAGCCTGGTCATACCAAGGAAAAATGTATATCGGGAGTAATATGTTTTCGATGTGGAGTGACTGGTCACATGTGGAACAGATGTATTAAGGTAAAGATTTCCAATAATTTATTAAAGGAAGGAGATAAAAATATTACGGTGAGGGGAAGTTTCGCCGTAGATTCATGCAAGCCAGCTGGTGTGAACGGAGATGTCGACAAATATTTTAAAGACGCATTCATCAATGAGAAGCCAGTTCGAGCATACTTTGACGCTGGAAGTAAATGCGTGATGATAAAAAAGGCAACAGTTGATGAATTAAACCTAAAGATTGAACCCTTAAAGGAAAACATGCGTGATCGAGGATTTGGAAGCAATTACATTTACTCGATTGGTGTTATCAACGCCGACTTACAGGTCGACCAGGCAAAAGCAACGGTGGATATGTACGTGGTATCAAACGAATTCCTAGAAACTCCTTTGCTGATCGGACAGTCTTTTACGGAGCTACCTCAAGTTGTAATCGTAAAGAAGGGGAATGTCGTCCGAATTTTTGAGGAAAATGATTATGATGTAACAAAAGATGATATGGTGATGGTTGCCTCAGAAAATTTAATATTCCGGTGCTGCCAAAAGCAAAAGTAGCACTCTGGGCAAAGGATGCAATCGTAATTCCTCCAAATCATATCGGGTGTGTGGAAAGCTGTTCGAGTGCCGGATTGTACGTTGACTTATTTGTAGAAAAGAGACACTGTAGGAGTGGATTGTTCATACCGAGCTGTCTCTTGAGATGTTCTGAGGATATTTTCTGTGGTCCGATTGTAAACCTTACTGATGGTTATGTATAGTTTGCGAAAGGAGAAACTGTCACTAGAGGTACGATTTGCGAGGAGGAGAAAACTGAGTGTCCGAGTATAGAGAGTCAAGTGTTGGTTGCTGAATCAAACAGGGAGTGTGAACAAGAAGAAATCCAAATAGGACCAAATGTGTCTGCTGAAATTAAGGAGAAATTATTGAAGGTGCTTGCCGATTATAGAGACTGTTTTGCTTTAAATTTAAAGGAGATAGGGTTGACCGACGTTGTTGAATTTGATATAGAATTGACGGACCTTACACCGGTTGCTTATCGTCCTTATCGCCTAAGTTTCAAAGAGAGGGAGATGGTGCGCCGAGAAATCGAATTTATGAAAGAGACTGGGATAGTAACCGACTCCGAATCTGACTATGCGAGTCCCATTTTGATTGTGAAAAAGAAGAACGGAGAGAGTAGAATCTGTATGGATTATCGAGCGCTGAACAAGGTTACTAAAAAAATTAAGTATCCTCTCCCAATCATGAGTGATCAAATTGACAAATTGTCTGGAAAGTTTTGGTTCTCTACTTTGGACATGAAGAGTGGGTACTATCAAATACCCGTTTCAAAGAATTCAAGAGCATTGACTGCATTTGTGACCGCCGACGGTCACTATGAGTTTTTACGACTTCCTTTTGGAGTGTGCAATGGACCAGCCGTGTTCCAGAAAATCATTAACAAGGTACTGGGACCTTTGAGATTTACGATTGCTTTGGCTTATTTTGATGACGTTTTGATACCGGCAGAAACTGAAGAAGAGGCGATTGAGAATTTGAAATCAGTGTTGAAGGTGTTACTACAAGCAAATTTAAAATTAAATATGTCTAAATGTAACTTTCTTTTAAACAGAGTCGAGTACTTAGGATTTCTGATTGAGGATGGAACAGTTAAACCTAGTCCGAGAAAGATTGACTGCGTGGCAAATTTTCCTACTCCGAGGAATGTACATGAGGTGAGGCAGTTTTTGGGTCTGGCGAGTTATTTCCGTCAGTTTATAAAAAACTTTGCTGTTTTGACTCGTCCGTTGACCATGTTAACGAAGAAGAATACTGAGTGGAGATTTGGAGAGGAAGAAGAGGGAGCCTTTCGAGCATTAACGACAAAATTAATAGAGGAACCTGTGTTAGCCATACATTCTAACGATGCATATACGGAGGTACATACTGATGCCAACCAGGCTGGGTTGGCGGAATTGTTCTACAAAGACAAAAGAATGGTAATATGCACCAATAGCATATGGTAGCTGAACTTGAAACTTTGATAGTGGTATGGATGTTGCAGAGGTTTCGAGTGTATTTAATTGGAATCGAGT
Organism: Thereva unica; assembly: GCA_949987705.1. Classification (NCBI taxonomy): domain Eukaryota; kingdom Metazoa; phylum Arthropoda; class Insecta; order Diptera; family Therevidae; genus Thereva; species Thereva unica. The sequence goes on from OX465282.1 coordinate 61,337,936, forward strand.
TTGTCGTGCAAACGGATTGTAATTCTGTCCAAAGTTCGTTATCTAAGGAAAATCTGATACCGAGAATTGGAAGAGAATTGGCTGGCGTTACAGGAATTTGTATTTGAAATACGACATAGACCGGGAAATTCAATGGGTCACGTGGATAGCATTAGCAGAAATCTATTTGGGGAACCTGAGAAAGTGGAAGATGTTACTGAAATTATGTCTCTTTACAGTGGGCTTGGAGAATGCGATTGGCTGACGGTACTACAGAGAGGGGATATCAAGATACAAAGAAGAGTATTGCTGTGTGGAAGGACGAGTTTATAGACAGTTCGAAGGAGAGTTGAAGTTTTATGTGCCAGAAAAATGTAGATGGCGGGTTGTACTGAACCACCATGACAAATTTTGACATCATGGAATTGACAAAACGTTACACAAAGTAGGGGAGAAGTTTTGGTTCCCGAGAATGAGAAACTATATTAATTATATTGGCAGCTGTGTCGAGTGTTCATACCATGAGGTACCCGGAGGAAAGAAGAGTGGCTTTTTACATTCACTTGATAAATTTTTGTTGTCATCCACACGGATCACTTGGGTCCATTCGTGAAGTCCATGAGAGGAAATGCGTACGTGTTGGCTATCATCGATGGATTCACAAAGTTTTGCGTATTGAAAGCGGTCAGAGACACAAAATCGGCGACAACAGCGAAGGCCATAAGAGATATGATACATATATTTGGAAAACCCACCAAGATTGTTACGGATTTGGGTACGGCTTTTACTAGCCATCAGTTTGAGAACATGTGCAAGGAACTCGAGATCATTTATTTTAGGAACGCAATAGCAGCTCCAAGTGCAAATGGTCAGGTGGAGCGATTAAATCGTTCAATTACTCCTATGCCGGCAACATTGAGGGCAGGGAAGATGGAAGAGACTGGCATTGAGAACGCGAACGGCCTTTTAGTTTTTGTTTTAATAAGTCTAAATAAATGTAATTAAAATAGAAGTTGAGTGTAGTCTTTGTTACTTTAATTACTTGAGAGGAGTGAAAGGAATACCTGACGTTGAAATGCTGAGAGTTCGGGGCATTTAATTACCTATTACTTCTTTATTGTTAACAAATGCAAAAACGAAATTCAATATTTTTTCAAATTCAACTTTAATCAGGTTGAAAATAAATTATATAATACCTATTCAACCAAATTTCAAGCAAAAATCAGGAAAAAATTACTTACTTGCAATTTTATTTTGCAGTTCATTCTGTGCTGGTTTGGACGTCAACCGGCAACATTTTAGATTTTCATAAATAGTCTTGTTTAAAGAAATTTCGCTATAATGTACAAATGTTCAATTTCACGCAATATTTAGGTAGTTGTCGTAGAAACAGTCGCAGTACGTAACATTAAAAGGAAAAAGGATTCATCAAAATAATAAATAAAATACACGTAATTTTACATTCCGATATAAAAATTTAATTTTCTGTTTAAATATAATTTCATAAATTGAATTAATTATGTTAAATTTCGTTTTCAAAGAAAAGTACTGAATTAATTTGCATACTAAATTTTAATTTTGTTTCCATAAAATATTTATGTTATACATAAAATATTTATGTTATAAATTATAAGATAATTTTTAAAAACATTGAAACAACATGTATACATATATATTTTTAATATTTTTTTTTTCGTTCTTATATTTAGTTAAATAGAAACAGTTAAATAAATAGCATGACATAATCAATATAAAGTCAATTACACATGATATATATACATATACCTACTCTATATATTTATATTTAAGGCCATTAAGAAATTCGGTAGTTTTTTTGTTTTCTTAAAATATTGCTATGATGCATTAAAAATGTAAGAATTGTATTTCTGTAATAATATCTATATTAACTAGATAAGCTGTATTTCTGATTCTATTAAATGTAATAGTAATTTTGTATTGATTATGATCATTATTCATTGAATTCTTCGTTATTTATTAAAGTTTTAACTTAAGCTAGATGTGCATTCGATATAGTTTCGATTATTCGGCTAAACATAGCGCCGGTTTGTACATAGACCCACACTCATTTTTATTTTCTTACAAATCCAATGCTGAGTTAAACTTTAACTATATGCTTATGCATAAATGTGTTGAGAACCCTAAAAATATAATTGTAATGCAATCTCTTATTTTCCGAAAGTAGATTTCAAAAAGTGGGCACTATGAGATAAGTAAATTTAAGACAAAGAATTGAATAAAGTAATTTAAAAGAAGATAAAAAAACAAGAAGCAAGACTAGGAAAGTTTAATGCCCGAATACTAGCATCCTAAGAGATCCTTGAAAATTATAATATCAAAATAAAAATGGATGATTCGGAAATAATGTTAAAAGGAAAATTGCAAAACTAGTATTGTGTGTATCACCTTCCTCGGTTAGGAATCAAGAAATTCGGACGAGCCTAAAGTGTATTAAGGACGACGTTGCTCCATTTCGGCTAACTTAATTAAGAACAAATTGTCGAAATGGGTAAAATTCAGCTAACTTCATGTAGGACACGTCAGCTTTAGGCGACATCTGTGGCCAAAAATTAACTAGAAGTTTAGTTTCTGCTACCTATCCATCTCATTCCCCCCAAGAGTTTATACTCCTTGTATAGTCGAAGTAATAACTGCATTTCGAAAATACTTTAATCCTAGAATGAATGTAGTATATGAAAGGTATTTATTTTATACAAGACACCAAAAAGAGGGAGAACCCTTTGACAAATATGCGGCAGATATGACAAAATAATAGAAAGCCGAAATAGACCAGGCCCCTGTTTCACAGAGCTAGAGGTCTAAAAGCCTACAAGTGCCTATAAAATAAAATTGTAATACAAGTCCATTCAATTTTGGTTGTACGAATAAAATTTTGTACGTTTGTAGAGTTATTGAAACTTCCCAAAATATGTGAAATAAATTTTACAAGTGTAGAAGCATTGGATTTCATCGCAACGAGAATGTTTACAAAAAAAAATAGCTATTATTTGCGGCAATCACTTCTTTTTTAATTTTAGCCTTTTTAGGATTATCTGACAGATTTCTACTGAAATGAAATTCGTTTGTAAAGATGGCTCGTAAAGATAACGAAGAAAAAAACAGTGTTTCTTCAAAAATAAGGGAGAATAAAGAAGTTAAATAAAAGAATGGCGCATTTTTCATCAAAAAATGTTGTTAGCATTTTCTTCAAAGTGAATTGAGCAAAACAACAAGTTTAAATTAATTTGTTTACTACGCCTTATAAATTAATACATAAAATCTTAAATATATTGAAAAATAAAACAAAATTAAAAATGATAATTTCTTAATATAAAAATAATGAAATTAATAAAGCAAAAAATTGGGGGTTATTGTAAATCTCACGCGCAAATCTCAATTTTCGATGCAAAATGCGCCATTCTTTTAATTAACTTTTTCATTACAATTGAAATTTCACGCTTTCTTTTACATATTTTTTATTTTTTCCTTTTCAGTACATTTTTTAGTTAAATAAAAGAATTTAAAAAAAAAAAATTTATTAACCATTTATTTTTATAACTACATATATGTATCACAAAATAAGTAAGCAAATACTTAAAACCAAGTTACCTTTTAAAACATCAGAGGCAAGGGTGATGGCGCATAACAGATTTGGACCATATATAAAAATATCTACATCCACAACTTATTCTGGAGAATTGATTATTTTTTATTTATTTATTTATTATAGTACCAAATTCTTACAAAAATTATAATATTGTGATATTATTTAATTTGTGTTCAGACTTCCTGTTCGTCTTTTCACAAATAGTGTACCATTTTGCGCGTAGGTTAGTTCCTTGTTAACTGCTTAATTGGGCCGAGAGGAAAGGCACTAGTAAAACCTCTTTTGTAGTTTGTGTTATATTAAAACTTATCCTATCTGATGATGTGGATATTTTCACGAGAAATCACTATTGAATTGACTTTCGCTAAGAAGTTATGGGTTAGTTTTTTAATTTTCTTAGCTATTAAAGTAATGTTTGTTGTTGCGTGGATTTCTCTTGCATGCCATGGTTTCTTCATCGCTAGTTTTAAAAATCTGTTTTGCGCAATTTGTAAGGATATTACATGCGTTTTTGCACAGTTACTCCAAATTGGCGCTGCATAGAGGATAACTGGTAGCACAACAGCTTTGTATAAGATAAGTCTATTTTCCTTGGATAAGTGCGATTTCCTGTTGATCAAAGGGTATAAAGCTAACAGAATCTTGTGCACCTTCGATATAGTTTGTTTCGTGTTTTCATGGAAGGTGAGTTTTTGGTCAAGGTGGAACCCTAGGTACTTTATGGTCTTTTTCCATTGAATTTGTGTACCCAGGATATTGATCCACGATGGTAGTAGGTTTTTCGCTGCTCGTTTTTTCCTGAAGAAAGTGGCTTGGGTTTTGGTTGCATTGATTTTGACTTTCCAGTTGTGGTAGTAGTTGCTGAGTAAGTCTAGTTGAGATTGAAGAATGTTGATAATTTCGGTAGGGTTATTGGAGGATGTATATATGGCGGTGTCATCGGCGAATATTGTGTTATGTCCCAATTAACAATGACCCCACGCGCGCATTTATTGCATTTCATTTTCTTTAAAGTTTCAAAAATTGCTTCCGAACTCGTATCAGCAAATTAATTATTGATTTCGAAACATCATCCATGAGTGTGCTTATTAATTAAATGAGAATCAAAGTTCAATAATTTGCTGACTGATTTTCGTTCTGGTTTTTCTTAGGTAAGAAAACATTTTAATGTAGATATAAAAATCAGTTAAAAAGTGGAGTCCAAACCGAAACGTCATAAAAATTTATAATTTAATAATAAAAGAAAGGATCCAGTAAATAAGATTATTCCAGTAAATAGGAATTTTGAGATAAAATAAAAGTTAATTCGTCACTGTATAAAATTTTGTGTTTTTTTTTTGAGTATATTCGCGGTGTGAATATTGGTATATAACACAAAAAAGTGGTGTCAGAAGTGGGATATTCACGGTATTTCGCGAGTGATCCTCATCTAACGCAGGATAACATAACTCAGTGAATTACGAGTTAAATCAATAAATTTTATGTGCTCATAATCCGTGCTGGAAATAAACAACCATCAACGTTCTGGTACTCCAAACCCCAACGGTTCAACAGTAAATCCAATCACCAACTTCATCATACTTCAGGAAGCTGTCTTCAACGCATCTGGTGCTTCTTCAGGGACGAAATCTTTTCAGAATGTGGAAAATCATTAGCATGATCATTTTAACAACATTATTACTGTAAGTCAGGAAAACTTATTATAATTATAACTGTAGCTAGTGAATTTCAGTAATTATATGCGATAGGTAACAAAAAAAAAATATTGTATTTGCTAAGTTCCGCTGATTAGACAAAAGTGTGTTTGTAGTTAAGAGTTAGGGTTAATTTCATATTGTGCAATAAATAAAAAAATAAATAAATAAAAACAATAAATATGCCAATACAGACAAGAAGTCAAGGACCAAGTGAGAAAGCTGAAGATGATGATGATGAAAGTAATCCACAACAAATGGGTGCGAGTGGTTCCATCAAAACAAATCTTCACGATTGTAGTGATCCAGGCACATCTTTTGTTCCTATCAATCCAAGAACTTCAGGTGTTTTCCGAGACTCCAATCCTTTAGATTTAAACACATTATTTAAATTTATAAAATCATTTGATGGTGATCGTGATAAATTAATTCCGTTTTTAAATAATTGTGACTCTGCTTTTTCTCTCGCTAATGAAGAACAGCAAGTTGTTTTATTAACTTATACACGAGCTCAGCTGAGTGGCAAGGCTGAAGCCGCTTGTGCCAACCATGTATTCCGAACTTGGGAATCTCTTAAGGAGTATTTAAAAAATATGTACTCGGATAAGAAACACCATGGTCACCTGCTAATGGATTTATTAAGTTGCAAACAATCAAGTTCTGAAACAATTTCTCAATTTATGTTCCGTATAGAAAGTGCTTTAAAAAGAGTGCTTACTTCCGTACAGCAAGGTAATCACCCAATAGAAGAATTACTTGGTCGTTTGGCAGCAATGAACGATCTCACTCTTCATACTTTTGTCCTAAATGTTCAACCCGAAATAAGTCAGATCTTGCGAGCAAGAGAAATAAAATTATTAAACGAAGCATTCAATACCGCCTTAGAGGAAGAAAAGGTATCACTTCTCATTAACAAATAAAGACAAAAGGATAAGTTTTGTCAAACCTGTAAAAAATCGGGTCATAACACACAAAATTGCTATAGAAAATTAAATTCGAGTTCACAAAACAAAATCAAAGATAGTGATCAAAGAATTGTATTAAATTCCACGAGTACTAAATTCTGCAATTACTGCAAAAATAAGGGGCACGACATATCAGTGCAGGAGTGCAGGAAAAGAATGTTCGCAAATCAAAATAAAAATAATGATTTTAAATATAATTCTCGAAATTTCCAATCCTCTCGCATGAATTCTAGAATATCTTCAACTCAGGGAAACTCTCAGACTCTCGATGCATCTGCAGCAGCTCCCCGAGAGTTGAATCATTTCGCTGCAACCATCACACAGTAGTGTTGAATATTTCAAGTACGATATTCGTAAAAGTAACATGTAACCAAGCCAATTCGGATCCACTTAAACTTCTGATAGACAGTGGAGCCAGCATTTCCATAATTAAATCAACTTCATTAAAACCTAGAACACTATACTACGATGATCAAATCTTGACTCTTCACGGCATCAACGAAAATACTAATCCCATTAAAACCATAGGTTACTGCTATTTAAATTTTCAAGCTCACAACAAAACTTTTACCCATAAGTTTCATATAATCACATCTGATTCAAATATTCCACATGATGGAATTTTAGGAGACGACTTCTTAAATATTTATAAGTCAGCAATAGATTACAAAACCCACCTGCTTGTTCTCAGAATGGGCAAAAATCAATCAATTTCCATTCCCTTTTTCCAAAGTAATCCTTATCAAGAAACTCTCTTACAAGCTAGATCTGAAACATTAATAGAACTGGAAGTTCTTAATCCTCAAATCAAGGAAGGGATCATACCAAATCTAGAAGTTCTAGAAGGTCGCTACAGTAATAAATACTAATGAAAACAAGGTTCTCATTACAAGTGCAAAAGTCACCCTTTTACCAATTCCTCAAGAAATATTTCAATTCAAAACTAGTTCTAATTTAAATGTTAATCGTAATGAACTGCTTAAGGCTCAAATTAGAATGGATCATCTTAACCCGGAAGAAAAAGAAAGTATAATCAAGATCTGCACTAAATTCAATGAACTCTTTTTCCTTGAAGGTGACGCCTTAACGTCAACTTCTAACCTAAAACATTCAATTAATACTGGTAATACACCACCAATAGCAAGCAAAACTTATCGGTATCCCGAATGCTATAAAGAGGAAGTTAATAAACAAATAGATCAAATGTTTGATCAAAACATTATCAAACCATCCACTTCTCCGTGGTCTTCTCCTCTTTGGGTAGTTCCCAAAAAGTCCGATGCCTCCGGAAAACAAAAATGGAGGATTGTCATTGATTATCGCAAATTAAATAATGTAACCGTCGGTGATTCTTTTCCTCTCCCAAATATCAATGAAATTCTTGACCAACTTGGTCATAGTAAGTATTTCACAACACTTGATCTCGCATCAGGATTTCACCAGATCCAGATGTCTGATGAGGATAAATGTAAAACTGCATTTTCGACCCTTCTTGGACATTATGAATATAATAGAATGCCGTTCGGGCTTAAGAACGCTCCCGCCACCTTTCAACGGCTGATGAACTCAGTCCTTTATGGGTTAACTTCCACCCGTGTTTCGAAGAAAAGTTGACCAAGGTTTTTGAGCGGCTCGAAACAAATAATCTCAAACTTCAACCTGACAAATGGGAATTTCTTAGGAAAGAGGTCGCATACCTGGGCCACATTATTTCAAGTGATGGAGTCAAACCAAACCCAGACAAAATAGAGATTATTAACGAATTCCTTCGTCCTAATTCCGCAAAGAAAATCAAGTCTTTCCTCGGTTTAGTCGGATATTATAGGCGATTTATACAAGATTTCAGTAAAATATCCAAGCCACTTACTGCACTTCTAAAAAAGGGAGTAAAATTTGAATGGAATTTTGAACAAGAGGAAGCTTTTACAACTCTTAGAAATAAATTGATGCAAGAACCAATCCTAATATACCCAGATTTTACTAAAGAATTCCTTATCACTACCGATGTTTCAAACTATGCCATTGGTGCTGTCCTCTCTCAAGGATCCATAGGTAAGGACCTACCTACCAATAGCTTTCGCATCTCGCACGCTTAATAGAGTCGAGTCTAACTATAGCACCATCGAGAGAGAGTTACTTGCTATAATATGGGCCGTTAATCATTTTCGCCCATATATTTATGGTCGCAAATTTAAACTGGTAACGGATCACAGACCACTAGTCTGGCTATTTAACTGTAAAGACCCTGGATCTAAGCTGGTGCGCTGGCGCCTCAAGCTAGAAGAATACCATTACGAAGTGATCTATAAAGAAGGAAGGATAAACTCCAATGCAGGAGGACTACATAAAGTTCTATTACAACTCTCTTACTCCAAATGTTTATGAATTTACGCAAGAGGATTCTCATTTAGTTAAATCACGCTTACATAACTAGTGTAGACTTACACGAAAATAATAAATTTTGCTCGGAATTATTAGACCTATCCAACAATAAAGAAAATATACAAAACGCTTGCCAATCAATAAAAATACACAGAAAAATATTTATCACTGCTTCATAAAACAAAATTATTGGCAAAAACCACTTTATCAAGATATATTTTATGTACTTCAAAATCTAAAAATTCAATTAGTAAAAGATAGAGTTAATTGTATATCAATGTCAAATTTCGAAGACCCCATTAACCAACTCAAGTACACAAAATTGAAAAATATGATCCAATACATATTCCGAAACACAAAAATTAAAATAGTAATCCATTTTGGAAAAATCACCACTCCTTCAGAAAATGACATCCCTCGAATTTTAAAGGAAAACCATGACGATCCGATATCTGGACATGGAGGTTTTCATAGAACATATAATAGGATCAAGTCTATGTTCCATTGGCCGAAAATGAAAAAGGATATAAAAAGGTATGTAAAATCTTGCGAATCTTGCCAAAAAAATAAAACAATAAGAAAGACATACAAAGCTCCAATGGAAATAACATCGACTGCTTCTCAACCATTCGAAAAACTTTGCTTAGATGTAGTCGATCCCTTGCCACTAACTGAAAATGGTAATCGCTTCATCGTAACGATGCAGGATGATCTAACCAAGTTTTCGCTTGCATATTCGGTACCAAACCATGAGGCTGTAACAATAGCCGAAACCTTACTGCAATTCGTTAGCCATTTCGGTATTCCAAATTTAATCCTTTCTGATCAAGGAGCTGAGTTTACCTCAAATTTACTGAAAGAATTCTCAAAATTACTGCACATAAAGCAACTCCATACAACCGCTTTCCACCCTCAAAGTAATGGAGCACTCGAAAGATCACATTCAATATTAAAGGAACTATTTACATTCTAGTCTTAATTATTGGGATGACTGGATACCAACAGCAATATTCTCTTATAATACAGCCATACACAATACAACTAAATTCTCTCCTTTTGAACTACTCTTTGGATATAAACCGAAATTACCAAGCTCCTTATATTAGGAACCAGAATTTAAGTATACCTATGAAAATTATATAGACCAATTAAAACTCAGACTACTCACTTCTCAAAAGATTGCTAGAGAAAATATCATACAATCGAAAATAAATTCCAAAGAGAGATACGATAAGAAAATAAACAATCCAGATTATGTACTTGGTGAAATGGTATAAATAACGGTACAAGACTATGTAAAAAGTTAGGTCCAAAATATGATGGACCATTCGAAATAGTGAAAGTACATAACAATCAAAATATAACTTTAAAAATAAAAGGAAAAGGCGTAAAAGTACATAGGAACCGAATAAAACCTATCAACTAATTTAATCTTTTCAAATTCTTCATTCCAACTTCAACATCTCAAATAGTCTGGAGCTATTAGGAAACAATAGCGGAATCTATTTTGAAAAGGAAGTTCGTCCGGTTTGCACTCAGCCACCTCCCGTGGGATGACCCACTTGCTCTTCCGCCTTATGAGAACAGACTTAAATTGCTCAACTTGAGCTCTCTCCATAAGCGCCGTGAGGTCTCTGACGTTATATTCGTTCATCGACTGATGAATGACAAGGTGGTCTGTTACGGCGCAGCAGCACGTAACAGCCATCTTCGAATCCATTAGAATATGGATATATAAAAATAAACAAAACGACCTGAAAAGGAACCTAAAACACAACACAATACAATACAAACAAGTAAACGTAAACAAAAATCACAAAATAAATTAGTAACAAAATATATTAACCCTATAAAATACACATCTAAAACTATAACTAAATTAAACTAATAAAACGTAAAATAAACCTACATCTAAATAAAATTTAAACTAATTACTAACTAAAAACAAAAAAAAAAGTACCTGAAAAGAGAAAAAGGTTAAAAAGTGATCAACAACAAATATAATAAATCGTTACCTGGAAGGCACCTGGGCCAAGTGCCTTCAACTAAAAAGAGTCCGAAAAACAGGGCTCAATACCTAAAATTAAATAAATAAATAAGATAAATAAATAGAATAAACGTTAAAAAATATATAAAAATATTCAAAACTAAATTCTACTTACCCAATTTTATTATGACATGTAGAAATGTCAATTCCAATCAGAAAGCTCAAAAGCTTCAAGCTGGGGTGAGATCAGAATAAACCAATTTGGTCTAAACTCAAAAGTTATACGACTTTAAACGTGTATAACAGCTTTCTCCCCCCCAGCTTTAAGCTTTCGATCGGATGCGTCTGATCTATAAAGTTCACAGCAGCAGCACGAACTTGGCTTTTAAAGTTTCACATTCCGTCCAAGTAAGCAAGTTCTCATCGTAACACATTTCAATCAGACAGGCATTGGCCGTCGCAGAGTAGAGGCAGGCATTTTGACCGTCTCATTTTAATAAAATACATTTTTTTTTTCAGGAATTAGATAGGTAATTTACCGTCTAACATCAAACACTTTGGCAGGCATTAGTCATTTAGATAACCGATTGGGGTCACCGTCGGTTCGGGGGTTAGTTTATAGTAAGAATTAATTGGTTTGGGTATTGGTAATAGGTATTAGATCTATACCAAAAATAGGGAAATAATTCATATATCCCTACGTGTTTTAAACAGGGAATTTCAAAGGTTTTACGTACTTTGAAAGTCCTTGTCGCATTTTCATAACAAAAATATAATTATACAAAAATTAAAACTAAATAGTGTAGTAATTAAATTAAACCAGACGTTAAAATTACATCAATAACACAACTTAGCATTCCATAAAATATACGGTAGTAAATAAGTTTAGTTAAATTGTCCAAAATTACATGGCAACAATGTAATTTTATGGTACTAAATAAATATTACGAAAAAGGGAAAATAGGCAACAATGCATCCACACAATACATTTTATAAAACCCAGAATATGAAATATAAACCGCATCCCTTTCTGTATGTATGAGGAAATAGTAAAAAATGCCAGACTCATGTAAAAGAGCCACGTTGTGTTGTTGTTGCACTGACATAGTTAAAGGCAGAGAAAAGCAATAAAAGTCGATTCAAGGACGACACAACGATGTTCTTGGAAAATGGCAGTTACATGTTTGAATGTATGTTTAGCAGATTTTAGAAAAGAATCGGATGATGAAATTGGAAATAAGGCATGATGAAATAGTTTCAGTTTTGGCTTGGGTTTTGAGGGACAGGAGTTAGTTTTCAGGAGGTTTTGATAGCGGGAAGACCGATCATTATTACGAGAGATTATTGAGGAATAAATAGTTATTGAGGAATAAATAGTTATCGGATTATTGGTTGATTATTGAGGAATAATTAGTTATCGGATTATTGGATTATTGGTTGATTATTGAGGAATAATTAGTTATCGGATTATTGGATTATTGGTTGATTATTGAGGAATAAATAGTGGCGTTATAAGTATATAAATGTGAAATAACATTAAGAAAATTAAAGTGATAACTACAGCGAAGTGGGACTTTTATTGAACTAAGATAATTTTACAGGACCAACCAGTTTAAAGGAAAATTTGACTATAATTTCTCAGAAGTGGGATTACGGATTTTAATCAACGCATATACAGAGAAGACCATAAAAGGGTTCCGTTGTAAATTCGGAGTGAAATAAACAGTGAGTTTATAAATAAAACAAACAATGGGAGACCGTATGGAGTATCATAATTGGACCGTTAAGGCGCTAAAAAAGGAGCTGAAGAAATTAGGTCTGGATAGTACCGGACAGAAAAGTGAGTTGTTGAAGCGACTTGAATCATCTACAGGTACGATCGATGCAAATTATTTGGATGGACAGGAGAGAACCGAAAATACAAGTAAGTCAAGTTATGCATTATTACAAAAAGAAAAGGAGCTACTGATAAAGGAGAAGCAGCTACTAGAAAGGGAACTACTACTAGAAAGGAAGCAACAGCAACCCGCTCCTGCCTCGTTGGGAGAACAAAAACTATCCTATATAAAAGAATTAGTTCCACGGTTCGACGGACGGGGCACGGACTTTCAGGCATGGAAATCGCAAGTAGAGGTTATCCAGGAGACGTACGCAATTAAAGATGACCTCTTGAAGATTTTAATAGTGAACAGTTTGAGAGACCGCGCACTGAATTGGTTCCGATCGAGGTCAGAGCACATGAAGATGACGCCAGAACAGTTATTACGCAACTTAGAAGAATTATTCGGAGCAATGGCAAACAGAGTTGCCCAACGGAGGGAATTTGAAGCAAGGAGATGGCGCGTTAACGAAAGCTTCCTCGATTATTTCCATAGCAAATTGGAACTGGCCAATAAGCTCGCATTACCAGAATTAGAAGTTATCGAATATATGGTGGATGGCATCAATGATATAACCATCAGGAACCAGGCACGTATGGAGCGTTTTAGAACATTAAAGGAGTTCGTGGAGGTGATGAATTCGCTCACGGTTAGACCATCTGGCAGAGAAGGAGAGAAGGAGAAGCGGAGGATAACACCAAAGCTGAAAGAAGAAAAAGACTACAAGTGCTACAATTGCGGACGGAGAGGCCATTGGGCCAGAGAGTGCAGAGAGAAACGAAGAGATTGGGGAACATGTTTCCAATGCGGACAGCCAGGACATAAAGCCGAGGATTGCAGAAAAGGGGCACGGCCACCAATAGCTAGGCTCCAGAAGGACTACGGAATTTGGGTAAAATTTTTGACTAAACAGATCAGCATATCTGCGATAGTGGACTCAGGCTCGCCAGTATCACTAATTAGAGAATCTCCAGCCAGAAATTTTGTAATGGTACCGTCGACAGCGAAGCTAACAGGGCTGAATAAGTCTCCAGTAAATGTTAAGGGAGAACTGGGAGAGACGCATATTGAGGTAGGTAAACAGCGTCTCTATTTGAATTTTATCGTTGTAGCAGATGAGACCATGGAAGATGATATACTTCTGGGACGTGACTTCATCAACCATCCTAATATCCAAGTGAGGTTCAGAAATGGGAAGGTGATGATCGGAGCGCAAGGAGATGATATTGTGGACATGATCCGCAACAGGAGCTCAGACTCTGAGGAAGCTCAGGAATTGGAGAATTTTGGAAGAACCAGCTTCAAGGTTATTAATAAGTTAGAGGACGTAGATATAAGTCTAGACTTAGGAGAGGACGAGAAAAATAAAGTAAAACTATTATTTGAAAGGTACAAAAATTCTCTTATTAGTAGTTTAGAAAGTTCTTATAATTTTAGCATGAAAATAAATTTGAAAAGTAGCGAAGTGTTCTCATACAAGCCGAGGAGGATTTCTTACTTTGAAAAGGGGAAATTACAAGAATTAATTAGAGACTTATTGGATAAAGGGGTTATCAGGCCTAGTAGTTCGCCATATAGTAGCCCCGTAGTATTGGTAAAGAAGAAGACGGGTGATATTAGAATGTGTGTGGACTACAGACACTTAAATAAACTGACTGTGAAGGAACACTTTCCTATCCCTATAATTGAAGATTACCTACAATTACTACATGGTAAGGTATATTTCTCTTCTTTAGACCTTAGAAGCGCATTTTATAATGTTTCTGTCGAGGAGGACTCGATAAAATATACGTCTTTTGTTACCCCTTTTGGGCAATACGAATTTCTTAAGATGCCGTTTGGGTTAGTTAATGCACCGTCAGTATTCCAGAGATACATTACGCAGCTATTTAGGATACAATTGGAAGAAGGGCGGATTATGATATACTTCGATGATATATTTTTCGGTACTACGACATTAGCTGAACACCTGGAATTATTAGAAGAGGTATTGGGAATATTAGCGAAACATAAGTTAGAACTTAGGTTAGACAAGTGCCATATAGCTAGTACGAAAATAGATTATCTGGGTTATGAGGTCAGCGCAGGTGGTATTAAACCAAACAAAAATAATTTGAAATCCATTTCAGAATTCCCTGTGCCAAAAAATGTTAGGGAAGTACAGAGCTTTATTGGGATGTGCTCATATTTTAGGAAGTTCATTAGAAATTTTTCATTATTAGCTAAACCCTTGTACGACTTGACGAAAAAGGATGCGACCTTTTTGTTTGACGAAGGCTGTTATAAAAGTTTTGAGAATTTAAAACAGAAATTATTAGAACAACCACTGTTGGCTATTTATTCGCCAAAAGATGAAACTGAGCTGCACTGCGATGCCAGTTCGTTAGGGTTCGGTGCCATCCTTCTCCAGAAGAAGGCAGATGGAAAAATGCATCCCATATTTTATTTTAGTAAGCGCACCAGCCCAGCAGAATCAAAATATCATAGCTTTGAGCTAGAGACGTTAGCCATAATATATGCGCTAAAAAGGTTTAGGATATATTTGCATGGGATACATTTTAAGATTATGACGGATTGTAACTCTTTGACCCTGACTTTGAATAAGAAGGAGATTAATCCGAGGATAGCGAGATGGGCGTTAGAATTAGAGAACTATGATTATGAAATTGTCCATAGGGATTCGAGTAGGATGAGGCACGTAGATGCGCTCAGTAGGATCCCAAGCATATTATCATTAGAGGAAAATACTTTAGAGCAGACTTTAGCTGTACATCAACATCAAGACGAAGTCATTGAAATCATTAGGAAATCATTGGAAAAACAAGAAAGAAAGGATTTTGAATTAAGGAACGGATTAGTGTATAGGAAAACGCAAGAAAAGGAATTATTATTTTATGTGCCCAAAACCCTATTAAATAACATTATTAGAACATGTCACGACGATGTTGGCCATGTAGGAATAGATAAGACAGTTGACATTTTCCTTAAAAGTTATTGGTATCCGGGAATTAGAGGAAAAGTTAAAGAGCATATTGGGAAGTGCCTGAAGTGCATTACCTTTCAGGCTACGGATGGAAGAAAGGAGGGAGAATTACACTCAATCCCAAAGGGTGATTGTCCGTTTGATACAATACACATCGATCACTTTGGGCCTTTGAAGAGAACAAAGGGAAGAAATAAGTTTTTATTTGTGGTAGTGGATGCGTTTACAAGACACACCAGGCTATATCCAACGGTTAGCACGAACGCGCGTGAGTCAATTAAAAGTTTGAGGGATTATTTTAGGGCTTATAGTAGACCTACTCGAATAATTTCTGATAGAGGTAGTGCGTTTACGTCCAAAGAATTCGGGGACTTTTGTAGGGAAAGTAATTTAAAACATATTTTGGTTGCGACAGCATCGCCACAGTCCAATGGTGCGGTAGAAAGAATTAATCGAATGATTAGACCAATATTAGCGAAATTAGTTGATAAGAATACGGGACGCGAATGGGATAATGTAGTATCAGATGCAGAATTTGCTATTAATAATTCCAGAAATCGATCGATTGGAACAAGCCCTAGTAGGTTGTTATTTGGATTAGATCAGCGGGGCAGAATTGTGGATTACTTAAGGGAGTACTTATCAGAAGAATTGGGGAAGGAAGGGTGTGAAGAATTAGAATTAGAAAGGCGATTAGAAAACTTAGAGAAAATTAGGAAAAGAGCGGAAGAACAAACCAGGGAAGTACAAGAGTATAATGAGAAGAGGTATAATTTGAGGCATAAAAGTCCTTATAAGTATAAAATTGGGGATTTAGTGATGATAGCGAATTTTGATACAACGATAGGTGTAAATAGAAAGTTAATCCCGAAGTATCGAGGACCATACCAAGTAGTCAAAGTATTGGGAAATGATAGGTACCTGATAAGGGATCCGGAAGGATACCAGAATAGTAATAAACCGTTTGAAGGTGTATTTTCCCCAGGTAACATGAAATTGTATTTAGAGGCTAAATAATAGAATGAAGTCCGGAATTTACTTGTTTGAGAACACGAGCACTAAATATTAGATGATAGGGCCATTAGTGATTAAATGTTATAGAAATTATGATATCTAACTATTCAAAGCACGTTGCAGATCGGTTATAATTGATTTGAATTTAATTTAATATAGATTCATTAGAGAATGTAAGAGAAATTGAATATTGTATTCAGATAAGTCGGGACGACTTACGGTCAGGATGGTCGAATTGTAGTAATTAAATTAAACCAGACGTTAAAATTACATCAATAACACAACTTAGCATTCCATAAAATATACGGTAGTAAATAAGTTTAGTTAAATTGTCCAAAATTACATGGCAACAATGTAATTTTATGGTACTAAATAAATATTACGAAAAAGGGAAAATAGGCAACAATGCATCCACACAATACATTTTATAAAACCCAGAATATGAAATATAAACCGCATCCCTTTCTGTATGTATGAGGAAATAGTAAAAAATGCCAGACTCATGTAAAAGAGCCACGTTGTGTTGTTGTTGCACTGACATAGTTAAAGGCAGAGAAAAGCAATAAAAGTCGATTCAAGGACGACACAACGATGTTCTTGGAAAATGGCAGTTACATGTTTGAATGTATGTTTAGCAGATTTTAGAAAAGAATCGGATGATGAAATTGGAAATAAGGCATGATGAAATAGTTTCAGTTTTGGCTTGGGTTTTGAGGGACAGGAGTTAGTTTTCAGGAGGTTTTGATAGCGGGAAGACCGATCATTATTACGAGAGATTATTGAGGAATAAATAGTTATTGAGGAATAAATAGTTATCGGATTATTGGATTATTGGTTGATTATTGAGGAATAATTAGTTATCGGATTATTGGATTATTGGTTGATTATTGAGGAATAATTAGTTATCGGATTATTGGATTATTGGTTGATTATTGAGGAATAAATAGTGGCGTTATAAGTATATAAATGTGAAATAACATTAAGAAAATTAAAGTGATAACTACAGCGAAGTGGGACTTTTATTGAACTAAGATAATTTTACAGGACCAACCAGTTTAAAGGAAAATTTGACTATAATAGGGATTTTTGAAGGTGAGGATATACCTCAAACATCCCAAAGTAGTTTACATGTATATTGAAGGCTCCAAATACAGGTGAATGTGAAATTACCTTTGAGTGGAACCAAAAACCAGACAAAAGCTCGCAGAAGGTTCTGTTATGCATTTAAGTGGTTAATAAGACCAAAATTAATATTTTATTGATTTCACTAAGCAATAGTGGCCAAGTTTAAGCTCAAAGAGCACTTTTTGCAAGAAGCAAGTATTGCACGGCACTTATTGCGGTGATTGAACGCCAAGTGATTGTAGCGGCGTATATTTCAAGGGAAATCTTCCCAAAGGTTTAGAGTACCTCCGAGCTTTGTCTATTATAAAATCTTTGGACAAATAATAATTATTATCTAATTACAGATATCCAGGAATTATCCGGATTTGTTTTAAGATAATTTTAAATTGACCTTCAGTCAAATAAATAAAACAAATTTGCATTTACATTTTTTAAAGTATTTAGTTAAAACTAGAATTTAAATAGATTTAATTAGCTTTTATAATATTTAGAAGAAATTATATTTGAATTTTAAACCACTCCTGCGTTTTTATCAGAGACCTATCCTTTTACAGCATTTTTTAGAGATTTGAAAATAATATTTAAAAATTTTATTATTTTCGGCGTCTCGCGCCGAAACATGGTCCTTCGAGCCGGATAGGTCGTGGTCAAATCAAATATAATTTCCGATAAAGTGCTAGTTGAAAGCTTTTTATTTGTCTTCAATTATTTAGTTTGTCCAAAGATTTAATTATTTGTTATTTGTCTAACCCCGTGATATTAATATAAAGCAAAAAAATGAAAGGTATTCTGAGGCAACA
Organism: Thereva unica; assembly: GCA_949987705.1. Classification (NCBI taxonomy): domain Eukaryota; kingdom Metazoa; phylum Arthropoda; class Insecta; order Diptera; family Therevidae; genus Thereva; species Thereva unica. The sequence continues at coordinate 61,356,370 of OX465282.1, forward strand.
GATTGCCTTAAAGCGAGAGTTGAATCAAACCTTATCCAACTACAAAAAGACACCTGTGGGTCGGAGAACCCGGGGGTATCTTTCGGGAAAGTTGGAATCGATAAAGTCCACATGGGAAAAATTTAAGGAAAACCATGATGAACTAGTTGTTGCAGATATCGATAGTATCGAAGATGAGAAAGTCCAAGCCGCCGTGTTGGCATATTCGGAAGGTATTCAGTACGAAGAATTCGAAGAAATGTATTCCGAATTCTATGGAGATTTAAAAGATGGGTTATTAGTCAGCTCGGGGACTGAACGTGAACAAGCGGGTTCACCCAAGGCAATTTTACAATTACCAACCTTGGACATCCCTAAGTTTGACGGGCAATACGCGTCGTGGAGAACTTTCCACGACAGATTTGTGTCGCTCATACATCATGAAGATCGACTATCAACGGTAGATAAGATGCACTACTTGAAGAGTAGTCTTACGGGAGATGCCCGGAAGGATTTAGATTCCTTCGACACCACTGCTGCAAATTATATGGCAGCATGGGAGGTTTTGTGCAACCGGTATAACAAAAAAAGGTTGTTGATATATGCTCAGTTGAAGCTATTATTCAATCAACCAAAGATTAGGACGGAATCATACCGGGAAATACGGACAACTTTGGACGAGTTGCAACGTATACAGCACAATTTAAAGGCACTAAAAGTAGACATAGCCAATTGGGATCCCATCTTCGTGTTCATAACAGCGCAAAAGCTGCCGGAGAAAACACGGAGTTTATGGGAACAATTGATAGCGAAGTCAGACGAGCTGCCATCCTTAAAGGAATTGATTACGTTCATGGAGCAACGTTATCGAAGCCTATAGGCAACCAAAGATATCCATCTGTATAAGGCAGGGAGCAATCCTCACAAAGCTGAGAAGAGTCATAGTAGACTTACGACCTACTATACAAACCAGCAGGATAATCATACTACCAGTAAAGGTAGGTCCCAACCGGCTTACAGGCATCATACAGCCCCGGGATATAAGGGACTAAATAGGAATGGCTATCAAAAAAGGTCAGACCACCCTGAGTGTTTCGTAGCTCAGGTTTCCTTGCGGTGCAGGTCATCTATTCTTTCTGTAAATAAGAAATAATCTCCAAAGAAATTTTATTAGTAGAGGATTTTCACAGATACTGTGCCAAGGTTCTCTAAATTCCCTGCCCGCCAGCCAGGTTCACGGACGAACGTGACTTGGATGATAATTACTAATGATTAATTGCGAGGTGGCAAATTGTCCGAACACCTCTAGATAAACGATTCAATTTGTCTTGTAAATAAATACGCACTTCCTTTCCACGTTATAAAATTTTATTTTCATAAATTTAGAATTCGGTAATCCACTTTACACTTAATTTTACACGTTCTTAATGTTCTTTCACTTAGATATTGTACATTTAATTTTACAATTCATAAAACAAATATAATAAATATAATTCAAAAATTTTAAAATATTCTTACGGAAAATTACCAGTATAAACCACTATATTTTCTCGATCTTGTCCGTTGGAAAGTGCTGGGCAAAAGAGAAAGCTCCTTTCTCCTCCACGTACCTTTATAATTTCACCCCTAGCGGGTTTTCTTCTCGGCGCTTCTTGAAGAGTTCATTGACCCCCGGCTATATTTCCCATGGACGATGACTCGTTGTCTCGCTTCCTCTTCATCGATCAGCTGTTGACCTATATCCCGCATAGTTTGATTTCGCTCTCTCTTCGCTGTTGTTGGTCGAGCTTTTGGTTGTCGTCTTCGGAAACCTCGGCGATGGCATTGCAGTTCCTGCAACTTCGCTTTTGGTTCTCCCCGCCATCTGCTACCTCGGCTCTGCTGGTGGTCATCTGACAGTTGTCATATGGTGGTCGTTTTGGTGCAATGTTTTGGTGCAATGTTTTGTGGGTGCTGAGAAGGACGCATTTGTTTTTTACAGGTAAGAGTTCCTAAGATCTTGAATTTAGTCCCTCTCGTTGTAGGTCATCTCGTAACATACTCCCCCCCTTGGCATCGTTTCCAATAGATGCCAACATTTGTAAGGCTGGGTGCATTCCTCGTCCTTCTAAGGCTGGATCTATCTGTAACGAGAAAAAACATGTGGACAGGAAGGGTTATAGCGCCCTTACTCGCTCTCCGGAATGGGGGTTTAAAAATGAGAATCATTAGGATGTATATAATTCTCAGGTATGTGGATTATTTTTGGATTATATTAGTTTCATAATTTGACATTGTTTTGTTTTAATTAAATTTGTATGTGTTTTGTTATGGATTGATTTCTTTTAGATTTCTTCATGTAATGTATTTCCTCCTTTTATTAATTTATTTAATCATCGAGTGCGTGGATTATTTTGATAAACCTTAAGTGATTATCATTGTTTGTGATATTGTTTTAAGTTTAGTTCGGGTTATCGGTCGTCGATTGAAATGGTAACTTGCAGAGTTTCGTGACTGGGCGTTTCAGCACTCGATTTCTTGTTTTTATGGTTGCGGCGCGTACCAGTCCGTCTGTACCTGGGCATACTTCTAGAATTCGACCGAGAGCCCATTGGCCTGGTGGTAGATCATCTTCCTTTAATAAGATTAATTCCCCTTTTTTCAAATTCGATTGTGTATTGAGCCATTTTGGCCTCTGTTGTAATCGACTCAAGTATTCATTCTTCCATCTTTTCCAGAAGTTCTGAACTAGTCGTTGCATTAATTGCCACCTATCTAATCGGTTTATCTTTATTTCCATAAGTGATGGTTCTGGGATTGACAATAAATTTCCTCCTATTAAAAAATGGGCTGGAGTTAAGGGAGTGTAGTCATTTGGATCTGTGCTTATCTCGGTGAGTGGTCTGGAGTTTAGACATGCCTCTATTTGAGTTAGAGTCGTATTGAACTCTTCATAGGTAAGGTTCACGTTCCCAATGACTCGTTTGATGTGGTGTTTTGTAGATTTCACTCCAGCCTCCCATAATCCTCCGAAATGTGGTGAGGATGGTGGTACAAACTTGAAATTTATTCCGTCATTCTCCAGTATCGTGGCCATTTCATCATTTATTTGTTGTGCCAGTTGTTGTTGTTGTTTCTTGAGTATCCGATTTGCTCCTACGAAGTTGGTACCGCAATCGCAAAATAAGTTGCTGCACAATACTCGTCTGGAAGTGAATCGACGGAATGCAGCGATGAAACCTTCAGCAGTTAAATCAGTCACTAACTCTAAATGTAGCGCCTTTGTTGCCATGCACACGAAGAGGGCGATATATGCTTTATATTTTTTCGGGTTTCGCCCTTTGTGTGTTTTAAGCTCGAACGGCCCGCAATAATCCACTCCGGTGTTGGTGAATGGGCGTGCCACTTGTACCCTTGGGGCAGGTAGGTTGCCCATCAGTTGGGTTTGTGTGACGGCTCTTTGTCTATAACAAGTTAAGCATTTATGAATTACCTGGCGGATCATATTTCTCGCATTTAGTACCCAGTATTGTTGGAAAAGGACTTGTGTCATTAGTTGCGCGCCTCCATGCATTGTATCTCGATGTACCTTGTTAAGGATGAGCTCTGTAAGATGGCATTTATCGGGTAAAAGTATCGGGTATTTTTGGTGGGGTAACAAGTCGGCATGTTGTAATCTGCCTCCAACGCACAGTGGGCTAGAGCGCCGATTTAGCGCGCAGAAATTATTTGTTAAAAGTAATTTTTAGTTGATGGTTATTTTTTTGGTGCAATTGAGGAAATTTTAATAAAAATTACATTTTAGTGCCAATACGAGCACAAATCCATAATATAATACTTTAACAATACAAATATAGCAAAATTAAGGTCCATAGTTTTATTGACTAAATTATAAAAATAGAACTGAACATTTATAAAATAAACTTTATGATTATGGTTCCTTTCAACCAAAAAAAAACATAAATAATAAGTACATTTTGATCGTCAATGTATGGCTCTCTTGTCATACGTTTACAAAAACAACTTATTCACTATCAGAACTATTAGCCTCCTCCGAAGAAATACCTTGAGCGATACTAGAGGCTTTCAGTAAAGCTAAAACTTCCGGTTCTAATGCCAATTTATGTTTATTGCGCTTATCTTTAATCCAAATTTGTGATATAATAGGATCAGAAGACAGAAAAAGAAAATGTAATAAGTCTTCGTTTGTATGGCTACTGCTATTCTTCCTTGTTCTGTGCTCTCTTACAAATTTAAAGTCTTTATTTTTTGACTCCTGCGCCTCTTCTCCTAGCTGACCAATAGGTAAGATGGCGTGATTTATAATCTCCGCTCCATGAATTAGTATCTTATGGACGCTTGTGGGCATGTAGTACCACGGGTAGAGGGACACAAACTTCTCAGCAGTTTCAGTTGTGAATTGCTTAAATTTTTGGGTATCAATTTCATAACCACTAGATATGGCTTGAAGTATAATATGAAATCTTTTGATTATTTCAATATCAACGCCTGTGATTTCAGATGCCTTTTCTCTATTTTTGAAAAAAAACCTTGCCGTATTTCCTGTATTTGTTGAACCATACCCGGGCTTAGGTTGATCAACTAAGATACCTAGTTCTCTTCTGCAACGCTCTATAATGAGATTCTTTCTTTCAATCATTTTGTTTCTATCTTCTTTTCTTGCTTGCCAACATTTTATTTCAATTCTATAACCAATATGAAGGCAACACTCAAAGAAGCGAATCCAAGAATGTAAGCTGGATAAACCAAAGCTATAGTTTTCTATAAGAGGCGCTTTTGTATTTATGTTTTCTAGGTTGTTCATTTCTTTGGGTGTTGCTTTGCATATGTAGCAACTGAGGGTTGATTTCGTGCCAGTTAATGTATGACAAATTTTTCCATCAACCATTGACAATACGAGCTTGAAGCTAACAGATTTTTCATTTTCATAAATAAAATCACGTAAATTATCAATTTGTCTTTGAATTTTATCCGTTTCCTTAACTACGACTTCTGGCGTTTCTTTACAAAATATGAATTTTATTGGTCTGCAAAACCGTGTAGAGGAAGGTACGGGGTTCTGCCACAGAATTGTAGTACATTCTTTTGAATCACGTAATTGTAGTGGCACAAGAGATATAATTAAAACCGAAGAATCATCATTATTACTCTTCATCAGCTGCCTATAGTTGCTCTGCCCAGAGCTGCCGTCTATACCCCACTTACATATTAAAGTAAGTTGGTCACTTGAACAATTTCGAATTACTTCAGATTGCAACTGGCATATGCGACTAGCTGTAAAATGTAAGAGATTCTCTAAATTAATCTCTGCTCCTATATCACTAACCGTGATTGCATTTAAATCTGGATAGCAAGCCTGTTTCGCCAGCAGTACCTTACTCCAAGAAGGGTATATATTACATTTGCATCTTTTTGCTGCAGATCTATAAGCCAGATAAGTTTCTTTACTCGATTTGGTGCTCACAATTAAAGATACTGCATCATCAGGTGTCAATGGAATTGGTTGAAGTTTGTTAGTCTTAGCAGTGATATAAGCATTTTTATAAGCCTTGGCACGTTTAGGTGAGTTGACCCTACTCACTTCTCCAACTACTTCAGCTGCGACCCTGTTACCACTCTTTCTTAGGCTAGCTTGCGTAGCAAATACTAGTTCATGTGTACTAGTCTTAGCAACTAAGTTTTGGACTCGCATTTGCTTTGTTCTATTTTTACATGCTGCAAATGATTTTTGCGGCCTACCTACTCTGCAAGAAGGTCCTGGAATTTCTTCAACCTCTTTTTCCTTTTCAAAGACTATAACGGACTTCAACCATTCACTATTTTTGGATAAAAATAAAAGTTTATTTCTTCTACAGGGCTTCCAGCGTTTTTCTATGTTTTTCAAAAATTTTTCTATTTTGGAATGAAGTTTTTCCCGAGATACATTTATTTTTATGAATGCGTAGTCTACCAAGTAATTTAAAACTATGTTCCTATTGAGATGCTTCAAACTAAACCATTTTTCACATAGCTCCGTATGAGTCAAGGATAATGCAATAACTGAAAAAAATTAGCAAAAAATATTTGTAGCGCCTACTAGCACTTGAATTTAAATTTATTTGAAATATAGAAGGGTAAGCTATTAAAAACAGTTAAACACAGAGTGTGCAAATGCGTGACATTTTTTAAAACCCTTCAAATGTCCAAACATGCATGAAAAATATGCAGCGCTTACTTTATTGACGTACTGACAGTACAATAATAATAAAATCTTACCATTATTTGTTCCAGCCATAACGTATGACAATATTTAAAACAATAATACCCAAAAATTACAAATAAATTACTAATAAACACTGTAAAAGGAGCAAAACCTTCACGCGCAATTTACCAACAGAAAGCAAATAATTCTAATTCTTCAACTTTGACGGGTTACCCGATGTAAAATTTAACATATTTGAAGGTAATTTAAATTAGTTTCATTTACTACAGATATTGAAGAATTCAAAATACCTTCTATTTTGTAAAAAAAAGACAATTACTTTTTTGAATTTTTGCGCGCTAAATTGGCTCTTTAGCCCACTGTGCAACGCGGAGAATGCCCTTGTCATCGATAAATGGAGTTACCTTCAATAGTCGACTTTGGCGTGGTAACGTTTTTCCTTGGCTGATTGCCTTGATTTCACAGCCGAATTCCCTTTGTTGATTCTGTCTTATCCAATACATTAAGGCATCATTTAATTAATCATTTTTTAAATACGCATTTCTCCTCTGCGACTGTAGCCTCTGGGCGTTAAAGATGAATCGCTTGCAATATGCGGTTACACGAATAAGTTTGGTAAGCGATGAATATTTTGATTCTATTGTGTCGTTGTCGACGTTAATTTGTAAGTTTACAATCTTCCTTTGTTCCAGTTCAGTGTGTATTGCTTGCTTTTCCTTCGGCCAATGCTCTTCCGATTTCCGCAGCCAATCTGGTCCATTCCACCACAGTGTGTTGTCACGTAATTCAGTTGGAGACATTCCTCGAGAGGCACAATCCGCAGGGTTTTGTTTGGTAGGCACATGTTTCCATATATTTTTTCCCAAAATGTCGTGTATGTATGAGACCCGATTGGCTATGAAAGTCTTCCATCTGGTAGGGTGACCGCTTAGCCATGCAATCACAATTTCCGAATCACTCCATGCATGACTCGTGTGCGGTGTTTCTAATTTTAGTGATGTTGTCACATATCGCATTAGTTTTGCAAGTAATGCTGCTGCGCATAATTCCAGACGGGGCAGACTTATTGTCTTCAGGGGTGCAACCTTTGTTTTGGCAGCGATCAAAGTCGAATGTCGTTTTCCTTCTTCGTTAACAACACAAAGGTATACGGCGGCAGCATACGCCTTCATGGAAGCGTCTGAAAACCCATGTAATTCTGTTTTAATGTTTGTTTTTATGCAGTGTGTCCACCTGTTAATCTTGATGTTATCAATGTCTAATAAACCTTCCCGATATTTTAGCCAATCCGCCTTGAGATCGTGCGAGAGATCCTCGTCCCAACCAAGACCTTTCAACCATAGAGTTTGAATGAGGAGTTTGGCTTGCAGTATTATGGGCGCCAACAACCCGAGTGGATCGAAGAGTCTGGACGTTTCGGAAAGAATTGTGCGTTTCGTCCATTTCGTTGGATCCTTACTTACTCTGTACGTGTAGGATAAGGTATCGTTTGATGGGTGCCAGATAATGCCTAAGGCTCGTCTGCTATCATCGTGGGACATGTCGCAAGTAAGGTTTGTACCACGATATTCCATAGGTAATGCTTCTAATATTTCTTTGTAGTTCGATGACCATTTTCGGAGCGAAAATCCACCTGCTTTCATCATCTTTAATAATTGTTGCTGCGTTGCTAATGCTTCTTCAACAGAATCGGATCCAGACAACAGATCATCGACATAGAAGTCGGCCGCGGCGACTTCGGAAGCCTTTGGGTATTTTGTTTTCTCGTCCATTGCTAGCTGTTGTATTACCCTTGTTGCTAAGTAGGGTGCGCTCTTGGTCCCAAATGTCACTGTCCTTAAGCGGTAATCCTCGATTGGCTGCTGAGGGGAGGTCCTCCAAACAATCCGCTGGTATTCCGCATCACCTGGTCTGACTTGGACTTGCCGATACATTTTCTCCAGGTCTGCATTAAAGGCAACTCGATGTTTCCGCCAACGGATTAATAACGCGGTTAATTCATCCTGTATCACGGCTCCCTTGAGCATCATATCATTGAGAGATGTACCACTCTCGGTTGATCTTGATGCATCGAACACAACTCTTAATTTGGTTGTAGTACTTGTTTCCTTGAAAACTCCATGGTGTGGCAGGTAACTGCAAGTGTAGACGGTTGTTCCATTCAGCAATTGACGGTGTTCTTCTTCGGTTGATGTTACCTTCTCCATGTGTCCCAACGTTAGATATTCATTAAGGCATGCAGAATAATCTTCATGTAACCTTGGATCCTTGGCGAATCGTCTTTCCATTTGATGAAGCCGTGCGACTGCGATGTTTCTAGATTTACCTAAATGAAGGTCTTCGGTTGCTGGTTTAAGTGGTAATTGAACTTCATATCGTCCTTCTGAAGTTCGTTGCGTAGTCCTTTGAAATATTTGTTCGCTTTCGATTTCCTCTTCTGTGTTTCGTGCCTTGTCTGGTACCTCTTCGATTTCCCAAAAGCGCTTCAACTGATCATCCAATTCAATACGCATATTGAAGTTTTGTACTTGGACTGAATATTGCTCTTGGTCATTCACTTCTCCAGAAAGAATCCATCCCAGTGCAGTATGTTGAGCTATAGGGCTTCCATTTATACTCTCTATCAATCCGCTCCTTATGATTTTACCATAAACTTCTGCTCCTAACAACAGGTCCGCCTTACCTGGTCGATAGTATTGGGGGTCTGCAAGTTCAAGATGTTTTATATGTTCCCAAGTTTGATGGGCGATGGAATGCGTTGGCACAATGTCGGTCAGATTTTGAAGTACCAGTCCAGTCACTTCAATGCTATAATTACTACTTCTTAGAGGTTTGATGCTGAAGTTCGTTCTAAGTCTCGGACAGCTAAGATTTTTATTTTCTATTCCACGGATCCTCGCGTTAACTGGTTGTCCCTTTAGTTTTAGATCTTGCATGATGGTCTCCGTGATGAAGGATGCTTGTGAGCCTTGATCGATCAGGGCACGAACCACCTGTTCTCTCCCACTTGGTGATACGACTCTCACCAAAGCAGTAGCCAATAATACCTGGTTTGATTTGACCTCACTCACAACATACGAACCATAATTTATTGGGCTGGTGCAATTTGTAGGTTGCTCGCTTGCCGAGGATGATGCCTCCGCTGTTGGACCCGTTGCAACATTGACGCTAGCGTGGTTGGTGCTTGAATCGATCAGTTGCTCCTTTGCGCTATTGGATTGATGTGCTCTAGTGTCGGCTATCTTCTCGTTATGCAGTAAGGTGTGATGCCGTTGGTGGCATTGTCGACATCTTTGCGGACTGAGGCAATTCGTAGATCTGTGTCCCTGGCCAAGACAGTTGATACATAACGACTTAGTCCTTGCTATTTCCATCCTCCTAGGTATGGCATATGATAAGAACTTGGAGCACTGTCTAATGCTATGTGCTTGAGCGCACAAAGAACATGATTGCTGGTTGGTGATGTGGAAATTTTTGGCATAGGTTCTCGTGTTGAATCTTGGACCTTGATTGGTGAAGGTTTGTTTCTTTGAAGAAATAGCCTCCAGTGTCCTAAATCGAGTCTTCAGAAACTCCTGCAACGTCTTCCAATTTGGTAGTTCGCCTTGTCCTCCAGTTGATTGTTCCCAGAGTTGATGGGTAGAAGAAGGAAGCCGCTTTACAACTAAATACACTATAAGTGGGTCCCAATTTCTTACCTCAATTCCTAAGTTGGTCAATGCTAGCAAACACTCTGTAGTGGTGTCTAACAACGTTTTGATATTTGACGCTGTCTCAGATGAACTACCAGGCTGATTAAATAATGTTTCCAATTGAAACCATACCAACACCCTTTTATTATCATAACGTTCTTTGAGAAGCTCCCAAGTAGGTTGATAGTTATCCTCAGTTATTTGTAGATGACGCGTTAACTGTTCTGGTTCCCCTTCTAATAAAAGTTTTAAATATTGCAACTTTTGAACAGGTGCATAACTTTTATTTTCATGAACCATTGTTTTGAACAGATCATGGAAGGTGGTCCACTTTGTGTAATCTCCGTTGAACTTCTCTATCGTTAACTTCGGCATTTTTAATGACGTAGTGTTGTTATTCTCGCGAGGAACGTGCTGTGAATCGATGGACAATTGATTTATGGGAGAAGTTGACGGGGTTAACTTCTCAATGGCTGCTTCCAACATCGCGACATTTGTCATAAAGTAATCTTCGACTTTATCAAAGATATCATCCACGAAATACTCACATTTAGTTTTATCAAACTTTTCCGTTGAATATTGAAGAACCAGGATTTGCTTGTGTCGTTGCTGGAATTCAGCCCATAGGTTTTCGAACTGCTCAAGTCTCCTCTCATAAAATGCTTTTGTTCTTTTGTCGAGTGCTTGTTTTTTAGTATTGTTAATACACCCTTGTATTAACTCCCACTGAACCTTTTGTTGTGTAATTAAAGGTTCCATGATCTTGACGCTTATATGTACACTTAGAAGTTATATGTTACGTAAATTTCCGCAAAAGACACACAACAAGGTAAGTTCAAATAAATTTCAGAAAAACTTTTAAAATTGGTAACTCATCAAGCTTCACCCCGATTTATTATTTATTATATGTAATTATTTATTATATAGTATGTACATATATTGTAGAAACTCTTGAATAAAACTCAAAATAATTACACTTTCCTTTTTATTTTCTTAATGTCTTTAATTTTCTCAATGTCTTTAATTTTGTGACTCGTTTATTATTGATATTATTTAAAAGAATATAATAAGATTTCAAAATTACTCACTGTGGTTTTATTTAATACTGGTACTCCGTAATTCATAAAGTATTTTCCTCTCTATTATTGCCCTTGTGATCTACGGGGGATGCTGTTGTGTTTGGTGTCTTTCTTTTGTTGAGTAGCTATTGCTTCCACTAAATTTCACTATTACTGTTTAACTTTTCACTAGCTGTTTATGATTGTAACTGAATACTGAAAATTTTCCGTTAGTCGATTTCCGTTACACGACCGTTAAAAGGTTCCGTTCAAATTTTCCGTTAGTGATTCCGTTCGTTGTTTTTCACAAATTTTAAATTTTTAGTTTCTCGGGTTCCGCGGTTTCACTGAAGTTTCACAGATTCGCGATCGATTGATTATTCACAGATTCGCGATCGTTTAAGATAAGGCTTTCACAAGTTCACAGGTTGTTTGTTCTTAGTTGTAAGCTAAGCCTTTCACAGGGTTTTGATTTTGATTATCCGCGGATTGCTACCGAACTTTTGTTTTAGTTATCACTTCACTTGCTGGTTTTCTTCCTCATGTGTTTCTGCTATCCGGCTCGAAGGACCATGTTTCGTAGCTCAGGTTTCCTTGCGGTGCAGGTCATCTATTCTTTCTGTAAATAAGAAATAATCTCCAAAGAAATTTTATTAGTAGAGGATTTTCACAGATACTGTGCCAAGGTTCTTTAAATTCCCTGCCCGCCAGCCAGGTTCACGGACGAACGTGACTTGGATGATAATTACTAATGATTAATTGCGAGGTGGCAAATTGTCCGAACACCTCTAGATAAACGATTCAATTTGTCTTGTAAATAACGCACTTCCTTTCCACGTTATAAAATTTTATTTTCATAAATTTAGAATTCGGTAATCCACTTTACACTTAATTTTACACGTTCTTAATGTTCTTTCACTTAGATATTGTACATTTAATTTTACAATTCATAAAACAAATATAATAAATATAATTCAAAAATTTTAAAATATTCTTACGGAAAATTACCAGTATAAACCACTATATTTTCTCGATCTTGTCCGTTGGAAAGTGCTGGGCAAAAGAGAAAGCTCCTTTCTCCTCCACGTACCTTTATAATTTCACCCCTAGCGGGTTTTCTTCTCGGCGCTTCTTGAAGAGTTCATTGACCCCCGGCTATATTTCCCATGGACGATGACTCGTTGTCTCGCTTCCTCTTCATCGATCAGCTGTTGACCTATATCCCGCATAGTTTGATTTCGCTCTCTCTTCGCTGTTGTTGGTCGAGCTTTTGGTTGTCGTCTTCGGAAACCTCGGCGATGGCATTGCAGTTCCTGCAACTTCGCTTTTGGTTCTCCCCGCCATCTGCTACCTCGGCTCTGCTGGTGGTCATCTGACAGTTGTCATATGGTGGTCGTTTTGGTGCAATGTTTTGGTGCAATGTTTTGTGGGTGCTGAGAAGGACGCATTTGTTTTTTACAGGTAAGAGTTCCTAAGATCTTGAATTTAGTCCCTCTCGTTGTAGGTCATCTCGTAACACTGAGAAAGGGAAATTTATAAATCACTGCCCTATGTGCAGAGAAAAACATTTTTTAACAAGATGTCAACGGTTCAAAGAACTATCAGTTACAGCCAGAAGAAATTGGCTGATCAAACACAAGCATTGCGAAAGATGTTTGTGGAACTATGAAACTGCTGAATGCACCACCAAATTCGCGTGTAGGACGTGTGGTAGCCAGCATCACAGTTTGTTGCACGATCAAACTGATCAGGGCAATACAGCTAATTTACCTAGTGTCAGCACGGTCAACGAAATGACCGTGACTCAGTGTAACCACATTACGGATGTTACACAATCAATGTTGGCAACAGCCCTAGTGAAAGTGAGGGGCCGCAAAGGCGATAAGTTGACGTTACGGGCATTAATAGATCCCAGGTCACAAAGCTCATTTATTACGGAGGCTGCGTATCAAACTATAAGAGCGCAGACTTTCCCGGCTGATTTAAGTGTTTTTGGAGTAGCAGAAGCACAAGTCGCTACCGCAAATAAGGTGGCAAGATTTACGTTGTTGTCAACCAAAGGGGGTTACAAGAATAACATTGATGCGTACGTTATCCGGAGTATTACTAATATATTTCCACCAGAACGCACAATGAACAAGATGGGTTGGAATTAGCCGACCCAAAATTTATGAATCCAGGACGAATAGATATTCTCCTTGGAGTAGGAATATACGCGGATATCATTAGAAAGGGTCTGCGAAAGGGAATCAAAGGGGCTCCGGTGGCATTAAGGACAGCTCTAGGATGGATTGTGTTTGGGGAGGTGCAGTCAGCAAACATACATCCTAAAAATATAAGTCTATCTGCATTTACGACGCAGCATGACGTGATATTAGAAGAGTTGAGCCGCCAAATTAAGGGGTTTTGGGAATGTGAAGAAATCCCTAAAGAAAGGCAATTGACCGGGGAAGAAAGGCAGTGCGAAGAATTTTATAATAAAACTACCATACGTAAGTCCAACGGGCAGTATGAAGTACGGATACCCTTTAAGGACGGTAACCCACCAAGTTTAGGGGAATCTCGGAGACAAGCCATGTCCAGGCTATTGCAGTCGGAAAAGAAGCTAGCCCAAAGGACAGAGTTGAAGGACTCCTATCAAAATTGTTTGCAAGAATATACAGTCCCCGAAATAATTATAGGTTCACATAAAAAATTTAACGCTTTGCTTTCGCTTTTGAGGTTTTCATGGGTGAACCTATAATTATTTCGGTGACTGTATAGACTTGAACCACATGAGTTCAGCAAATGAATTCGCAGACGAAAGGTATTACATGCCACATCATGCTGTAATTAAAGACAGCACCACAACTAAGGTCCGCATAGTTTTTGATGCCTCTGCAAAAACTACAAATGGGAAAAGCCTAAATGAGCAAATGCTGACAGGGCCAACGTTGCAGCCAAAATTATTTGCTACGCTTCTAAAGTGGCGGAAGTATCGGTATGCAATGACCGCGGACATTGAGAAAATGTATAGGATGATCCTTATCAACCCCTTGGATAGGAAGTATCAGACCATCCTGTGGAGGGCAAATATTAACTATCCTATACAAGAATACCAAATGAATACGGTAACATTTGGAACCACTTCAGCACCCTACCTTGCAATCAAAACCTTGCAAAGGTTAGCGGTCGATGACCACTCCTTGTTTCCTGAAGCAGCTAAGGTCGCCATGACTGATTTTTATGTGGACGATGTGCTTACAGGAGCGGATACGGTGCAAGATGCACAAATGTTGCAAGGGGATTTAATTAAATTATTGAAAGGAGGAGGATTTCATTTGCGGAAATGGGCCGCAAATCATGAGTCGCTCCTAAACTCGATCCCAGCCGAGGATCGCGAGTTACAACTGCCCTTACAGGTAAGGGAAGAAAATCAGATAAAGGCACTTGGCATATATTGGCATCCAGTGGGGGATTATTTTTCATATGCAATCAATTGCGCAGAATTCAAGCCAGCTTCCACCAAAAGGAAAATTTTGTCGGAAGTGGCTAAGCTCTATGACCCACTAGGATGGATTGCGCCATGTGTAATTCTAGCGAAATTATTAATGCAAAAATTATGGATGGCTAGATATGATTGGGACGAGACGGTGGATCAAGACATTCGCGAAGAATGGAGCTTGTTCCAAGAGCAGTTACCACATATACAGCACATCAAAATTCCACGATGGGTGGACATTTTAAGCACCACGACGGAGTGCCAATTGATGGGCTTCTGTGATGCCTCGATCCGGGCATATGGAGCAGTGATATATATCAGGGTAATAAAAGAGGACAAAACCATCGACACGAAGCTGCTAATGTCCAGGACAAGAGTAGCACCTATTAAGCCGATGTCACTGCCGCGACTCGAATTATGTGGAGCCGTGTTATTAAGCAGACTGATGCGACAAGTGAGAGAGGACATGAAGCTGGGCAACATAGCATCACGATGTTGGACAGACTCCAAGGTGGTCCTAGCATGGATCAAGGGTTCGCCACAAAGATGGAAGACGTTCGTAGCGAACCGTGTTGTCGAGATACATGAGAATGAAGGTAACACAACATGGCACTACGTTCCTACAAAGGACAACCCAGCCGACATTGCATCCAGAGGAATAATGCCAGCAAGGATCCAGGACCTAACAACATGGTGGCAAGGACCTGGCTGGATGCGGGAAGCAGAGGAAAGTTGGCCGCAGCGACCCTTGGATAATTTTCAAACTTCCATGGAAGCTAAAGGTAAAACTCAAGCCACATTAACGATGCAGTCAGCACCACAGGAGTGGTGGTTGAACTACTCATCATATTTAAAAACAATACGGATTATGGCCTATTGTTATCGGTTCGCCTACAACGCCAGACGAACCAAGGACAAACGTACGTTGCCGCTGTCAGCTGAGGAAATTAAAGAGGTAAAGGGAAACCTCGTTAAACTAGTACAACGACAAGCCTTTGCCCAGGAATATGAGCAGCTGCAAGGCACAAAATCTTTAAAGAAACAGAGCACATTGTTTCGATTGCAACCCTTTATGGCAGAGGATGGCACGATAAGAGTCGGAGGTAGACTATTATATTCTGAACTTCCTTATGATGCAAAACATCCTCTGATCATCCCCAAGCACCACCATGTAACAAATATAATCATTGATCATTACCATAACAAAACATTACATGGTGGAGCACAGATGGTGTTAAATGCAACACGATCCCAGTATTGGATCATAAATGGTATGTCAGCTGTAAAAGAAAGAATACACAAATGCGTAAAGTGCATTAGGTATCGAGCGACAGCACCAACCCAACTGATGGGAAATCTACCAAGTGTAAGAGTTACGCAAACAAACCCATTCGAAAACGTTGGAATAGACTATGCTGGGCCAATCGACATAAAAATGTCGAAACATAAGGGCGCCAAAATATATAAAGGATATTTTTGTGTATTTATTTGCATGGCAACCAAAGCCGTTCATATCGAGGTGGCCTCAGATATGTCCACAGATGCTTTTTTGGCTGCCCTCAGACGGTTTATAGGAAGACGAGGCCTTTGCAAACACATTTATTCAGACAATGGGACAAATTTTGTGGGCGCGAATAAGCGATTAAAAGATCAAACCAACAAGGCCACAGATGAGGTCGCAAGGAATGCAGCCGAGGAATTAGCTAATGATGGCATACAGTGGCACTTCAACCCTCCAACCGCTCCTCACTTCGGAGGAATCTGGGAAGCAGGGGTAAAAAGTATTAAGCATCACTTGAAGAGAGTTGCGGAAGGAAAAATACTTACCTTTGAGGAGCTTAATACCTTGTTAATACAAATAGAGGCCTGCCTCAACTCGCGCCCATTGTGCCCTCTATCAGCAGACCCCTCTAAATTAGATGTATTAACACCAGGACATTTCTTAATCGGAAGAGATTTAAAGACAATGCCCGTATCCAATGTAGATGACCAAGTCTCCTATGTTGATCGTTGGAAATATGTCCAACAGACTATGCAACAGTTTTGGAGGCAATGGTCAAATGAATACCTCCTTCAATTGCAGAAAAGGAATAAATGGGTACTACAACAACCTAACCTACAGGTGGGACAATTAGTCGTAATTATGGACCAAAATAGGTCACCGTCGCAATGGCCTCTTGGAAGAGTGGAAAAGGTCCACCCAGGGCCTGACGATCAGGTGAGGGTTGTTACGATTAAAACGAAAACAACACATATTAAACGACCCATTACAAAATTATGCCCTTTGGTAGCATAACTCATACAAACGTGTGTATGTCCCTTTGTGTAACGTATAAGCTAAATCAATATGCAGTCTTATGTGCATGCACCCATATTATTAGGGTCCTTATTACTGAATTAAATACGAAATGAAAATCATATGAAAGTACGAGAAAAAAAATGAATAGATTGAAAAAAAAAAAAAAATAATAATAATAATAACAATAATAATAAATGAATTTGAAATATATATTATGAAGTAGAAATTGCCCTTATTTATTTTGATGCGACCCATCAACAGGGGGGAATATGTTACGGCGCAGCAGCACGTTACAGCCATCTTCGAATCCATTAGAATATGGATATATAAAAATAAACAAAACGACCTGAAAAGGAACCTAAAACACAACACAATACAATACAAACAAGTAAACGTAAACAAAAATCACAAAATAAATTAGTAACAAAATATATTAACCCTATAAAATACACATCTAAAACTATAACTAAATTAAACTAATAAAACGTAAAATAAACCTACATCTAAATAAAATTTAAACTAATTACTAACTAAAAACAAAAAAAAAAGTACCTGAAAAGAGAAAAAGGTTAAAAAGTGATCAACAACAAATATAATAAATCGTTACCTGGAAGGCACCTGGGCCAAGTGCCTTCAACTAAAAAGAGTCCGAAAAACAGGGCTCAATACCTAAAATTAAATAAATAAATAAGATAAATAAATAGAATAAACGTTAAAAAATATATAAAAATATTCAAAACTAAATTCTACTTACCCAATTTTATTATGACATGTAGAAATGTCAATTCCAATCAGAAAGCTCAAAAGCTTCAAGCTGGGGTGAGATCAGAATAAACCAATTTGGTCTAAACTCAAAAGTTATACGACTTTAAACGTGTATAACATGTAACGAGCGGCGCCTCCGCCCGTTACCTTTTACTCAACCTTCATATTCCCAAGGTCATTCCAACTCAAGAGACCAATTCTGGAAACTCGATATGAGTTTCCGCCACATGCATTATTATTTCCTTTACTCAACATTTCCAAGGGCATTTCAACTCATTCCTTTAACTTCCATTTGGCATTTTAAAAGAAACCAATTCTGGAAACTCGATATGAGTTTCCGCCACATGCATGCCATAACCGATTTTTTAAGTACATTCTAAAAATCCTAAAATACACGCTTTAACAGGAAATTCATTCTGGAAACTCAATATGAGTTTCCGCCAAGCCCAATAATCCCACAAAATAATATTAGACGCATGCAAAAACGATTTCCGTCGATCATCGGTAACGATGACACAGGTCAACACTTTCCACATGTTGACCTCGAGTAAATTTGCTTCGCGCACACTCTTCCCCTCTTGAAACACCACGAATACTCGATCACTCGCATGATCAAAGATTCTCACCTGCTTTAAAAAAGCTTTCCTCGCGTTTACCTTCCACCAACAGAACCCCGAGGTGGGGGAGCGATTGGTTAATTGGTTTTGGAGGCCTACGAGGGTGACCGGCCGGGTGATACACAATCAATCGGTATCAGTTGGTGAGCGAGTAACAGTCAGTCGATACCTGAAGACTGGCTGGAGATATTGACCTAGTAAATAGCAACTCAAAAAAAAAAGATAAATCAAAGTTAAAAGAGTGAAATTAATTAATTGTTAAGAAAGAAAACATATTAAAGTGAATTAAAAAAAGATAAGATTATTTTGTCTAAACATGTAAGTAAATAGCAACTCAAAAAAGATAAATCAAAGTTAAAAGAGTGAAATTAATTAATTGTTAAGAAAGAAAAATATATTAAAGTGAATTTAATAGTTTGCAAAAATGTATTACTTTGTTTAAACGTAAGTGAATAGTAACTGTAGCAAAATAAGTTTAAATTCGAAAATAAAAGACGTAACAAAAACCAAGAGTTCATTTTGATAGTACTTTCAAAAAGGGGCAGGTGAACTTCTCGCCAATGCGAAAGCACTCCTTCGTCCCTGTCGTGTGTTAAAAAGGAATACACAAAAAGAAACCCACGACAAAAATTTGGCGCAGCCGGTAGGATACCGAAAAAGGTATCCTCGTGAAATAAGTAATAGAGGTTGAATTCTAAGGCAGGCGGCCCGAATACACCGCCCAACATTTCATCAGCAGCAGCATCTCGTCAGTCATCAGCAGCAGCATCTCACCAACATTTCATCAGCAGCAGCATCTCGTCAGTCATCAGCAGCAGCATCTCGTCAGTCATCAGCAGCAGCATCTCACCAACATTTTATCAGCAGCAGCATCTCATCAACATGGACAATCTTAGGAAGGAAGGACAAAGTAACCACACTAATGGGAACTACGCTGGAAAAAGGGTCTTGAGCCTAACCAAGTAAGACATTTTTATCCCTCTATTCTCTCTCTCAAAAAAAAAAAGTATAAATATATATATATTACATATGAATAAAAAAAAAAAAAAAGAACACAACCAAATGTAATTTAAAAAAAAAATATAAATATATATAGTACATATGAATAAAAAGAAAAGGGAAACACAACTAAAAGTAATTTCAAAAAAAATATATAAATAAATATAGTACATATGAATAAAAGAAAAGGGAAACACAACTAAATGTAATTTCAAAGGAAAATTATAAATTTAAAAGAAAAAAAAAAAAAAATATGAGTGTGCTTATGACCACACGACTGAAGTGAAACTTCTTTCGCTCCATCTGCCTGTGTATATATATATATATATATGGGTGTGTGTACAATATATACATATATGTATGTAGATATACATATATTAATTTCCTACAAATATTATAATTTATTTCATGTTTTCATTGGTAAATAAATATTTTTGCAAAGATCTTTTTTTTTATTCATTATTATCCATTATTTTCATTATTGGACACATCAGTAATTACTGTGGTTAATGGAAAACCGAGACAATAGGCTTATGGTACGAGAAATAAGACACATATATTTTCGAATTAAAATTAGACAGATATCTAGAAAAAACTGCATCGATTGTTGTTCCATGTCTTGTAGTTGGCTCATTACGGTTATTATTCATTTGCAGTTCTAATTTATCTCGTAGAAAGTTTACCAAGAGTTGTCCATCTTCGGACGCGAAATTAATATTGAAATCTCCTGCTAAAATTAGTGGCAACGTATGATAGTTTTCTCCTAATTCTTCAGAACCTACTCGAGCGTAAATCATAAGTCTTTTGTATATAAACTTTATGATATTTTTAACTGCGTTATTGGGCGAAATGTAAACAACTGCCATTATGATGTTTGTTCCATCGTCCAAAACACAGTGAGCAGCACATACTATATCACCAATTGATGATTGACCAATACATAAAATACATAAAATACATAAAATACATAAAATACATAAAATACATAAAATACATAAAATACATAAAATACATAAAATACATAAAATACATAAAATACATAAAATACATAAAATACATAAAATACATAAAATACATAAAATACATAAAATACATAAAATACATAAAATACATAAAATACATAAAATACATAAAATACATAAAATACATAAAATACATAAAATACATAAAATACATAAAATACATAAAATACATAAAATACATAAAATACATAAAATACATAAAATACATAAAATACATAAAATACATAAAATACATAAAATACATAAAATACATAAAATACATAAAATACATAAAATACATAAAATACATAAAATACATAAAATACATAAAATACATAAAATACATAAAATACATAAAATACATAAAATACATAAAATACATAAAATACATAAAATACATAAAATACATAAAATACATAAAATACATAAAATACATAAAATACATAAAATACATAAAATACATAAAATACATAAAATACATAAAATACATAAAATACATAAAATACATAAAATACATAAAATACATAAAATACATAAAATACATAAAATACATAAAATACATAAAATACATAAAATACATAAAATACATAAAATACATAAAATACATAAAATACATAAAATACATAATACATAATACATAATACATAATACATAATACATAATACATAATACATAATACATAATACATAATACATAATACATAATACATAATACATAATACATAATACATAATACATAACACATAATACATAATACATAATACATAATACATAATACATAATACATAATACATAATACATAATACTTAATACATAATACATAATACATAACACATAATACATAATATGTACATAATACATAATACGTAATACATAGTACATAATACATAATACATAACACATAATACATAATATGTACATAATACATAATACGTTATACATAGTACATAGTACATAGTACATAGTACATAGTTCATAGTACATAGTACATAGTACATAGTACATAGTACATAGTACATAGTGCATAGTACATAATACATAATACACAATACATAATACATAATACATAATACATAATACGTAGTACATAATACATAATACATAATACATAGTAAATAATACATAATACATAACACATAATACATAATACATAATACATAATACATAATACATAATACATAATACATAATACATAATACATAATACATAATACATAATACATAATACATAATACATAATACATAATACATAATACATAATACATAATACATAATACATAATACATAATACATAATACATAATACATAATACATAATACATAATACATAATACACAATACATAATACATAATACATAATACATAAAAATACATAATACATAATACGTTGCCCGATCACACATTTTCGTAACGTTTTCGTTACACTTTCGTTACACTTTCGCCAGTTTACCCCCCAAGTCAAGCGTTCGTAAAGAAGGTTCCCAAGTCAAGCGTGCGTAAAGAAGTTTCACTTCAAAAAAAAAATTTTTTTGTTTGCCAAGAGCATACGTACGTAATACGTCTCGTTCGAATATATTATTAACGCGTCTTCGTCGAGTCTAAGGTTTCTCAAGTGACGATAGGATTTGTTTTAGTTCCACTGAACAAATGGCAGTGATGTTTTATATACAGTCGGGGGCAGAATTGAGAGGACAAACGAAAAAACTTCAGAACAATATAATAAAACTTCTTTTATTTTTAGTAATATTAATTTTACAAAATAATTGTTTACATAGTATGAAAACCCAAAGTATATGTAATGAAATAATACAAAAAGGCCACCACTTCTTCGTCTTTAACGGTAAAAAAAATCAAATGTTTATTTCAACTCAAAATTTTTAAAAGAGACAAAATTAAGAGGACATGCGAAATCTGTAAACTAATACTTTGTATGCCCCCCCTTTGCTTTAATGACAGCACTTAACCTACGTTTAATACTTTTTACTAATATTTTTAATTTTACGACATTAAATTCTTGCCATATTTTATACAGCTCTTGAAGAAAAATTTCTTTGTTTTTTCTTTGTTCTCTTTTTATTTTTTGTTCCATAAAACCCCAAAGATTTTCTATGGGGTTCAGATCAGGGCTTTGAGGCGGCCAATCTAATACAGTTATTTTATTAACTTTGAAAAATTCCTTGGTTTTGTTAGCAGTGTGCTTGGGATCATTATCTTGTTGGAATATAAATTTTGATCCCAAACCCATCTTTTCATAAGACTCTTCAAGATTTTCATTCAGAATTTGAATGTAGGATTCCGCTGTCATTCTTCCTATTATTGGCACCAAATTTCCTACTCCAGAATAGGAAAAACATCCCCACACCATTATGGATCCGCCCCCGTGTGCTACTGTAGGACAAAGAAATTTTTCTTCAAAAGCTGTGTTTGGTGTCCTCCAAACTCTTTGCCTTTTCCTATTGCCGAAGAGCTCAAACTTGCTCTCATCACTCCAAATTACCCGTTTCCAAAATGATAGTGGTTTTTGAATATATTTTTTTGCAAAGTTCAATCGCTTCAATTTGTTTACCTTACTCAATAAAGGTTTCTTTCGTTGCGCACGGCTGTGTAAGTTGTTTTCTGATAACCTCCGGCTAATTGTCCTCTTTGAAACGGCTAATTCTAGATCTTCAATAATTTGCTGTCGAGTAATAGTTGGTTGTTTTCTTGCTTGTCGAACTATTAAGTATTCTTCTCTTTTAGTTGTACTCTTTTTTCTTCCACGCCCTGGTAAATTCTTCAAAGTTCCCGCGGTTTGAAGTTTTTTACAAATTTTCTCCACAGCTGTCTTTGAGACGTTATATTTTGCTGCTATTGCCCGATATGTTTCTCCTTCTTCTCTACTTTTTACAATTAATTCGCGAACTTGGATATTTATTTCTCTTCTTGGAGGCATTTTTGCGATCTAAATTCTTTCAAAAATATAGCAAATTATCTTCATTTCAAAGTTTTATTAATTACATTACCTAGACTCTTGTGCACGGAACCACCTAATCAAATAACTACTAAACGCAAGAGCAAAACCTACCATTACTTCTCAAAAAAGAAAAAAAAAACTATTCAATAACCGTTATCTTGCTAAACTCAAGAGCAAAACTAGCATTACTCTTCAAAAAACAATTCAATTACCCTTATTTCGCATGTCCTCTTAATTTTGTCTCTTTTAAAAATTTCGAGTTGAAATAAACATTTGATTTTTTTTACCGTTAAAGACGAAGAAGTGGTGGCCTTTTTGCATTATTTCATTACATACACTTTGGGTTTTCATACTATGTACACAATTATTTTGTAAAATTAATATTACTAAAAATAAAAGAAGTTTTATTACATTGTTCGGAAGTTTTTTCGTTTGTCCTCTCAATTCTGCCCCCGACTGTATATAGTTTTCTTCGCTAAATTAACGTAAATTTTTTTCTCCTCTAAATTAACATAAATGATTAACAGTGCATCTTTTCCCTTTTTACTATTATTGCAATTCTCTCCTTTTGGAAGTAGTTAATTCTCGTTATCTCGTAAAGAAATTTTTTTTTCCAAAATTCGTACGAGAAGTAGAAAATATCCCTCGTTTTATTCGGCGCTCCCCTCGCAGTGTAAAACACGAAGGAAAAAACCAACCGTTCCCATGGCTCAACAGGATGATGCTGGTCCCTCCGGGGACGACAACACACCTGTTAGAGTCTCTATATCCGATATTCGGGAAATGATTCCCGAATTCTCAGGTGATAAAAATGATGTGAACCGGTTTATTTCGTGTTGTGAAGCTGTCTTTGATATGGCCTACGACAAAAGAGACAGGACGCTCTTCTTCAATGTCCTAAAGACTAAGGTGCGAGGTTCCGTCTACGATATTATAGAATACGGAGGCATCACCACCTGGGATGACTTTAGGCTCCAATTATTAAAACGCTATAAACTTTCTAGGTCTTCTGTAAGAGAAGACTTACGAAAAGTTAAACAAGGGCCCAAAGAAAGCGTCACCGATTACTCGCAGCGAGTAATGCGGCTATTTGGCGAATTAAACAAGGCTACACAAGTTGCCATTCCCGATCAGCGGGCCAGAGCAGAGCTGGTCAGAGAAAATGAGAGGGAGGCCATTATAGCCTTCGAAAATGGGCTCAGGAGCGAGAGGCTACAAACCCTTGCGCAAGCACGAGACGCAGAGGATTTGACCTCTTTGATAGATTATATAATAGAACGAGCTTCTCGTATTGAAGATAAATTTCAAAGGGACACTAATTTAGAGGGGACCACAAAACAAATTCCGCAGTGCGAGGTGTGCCGGAAAAGGGGACACACTAAGGAAACTTGCTATCGCAATAAGGCCATACCAAGCTTCAGCAATACTGCTGTTAAGAAGGAAGTGCGACGATTGTTCTGCACATACTGTAATAGGCCAAATCACGACATCAGCGAGTGTCGAACTCGACGCTCCGACCGCAACCGGGAAATGCCATCCATTAATAGGAGATTCACAGGCCCTGAACAACGGGATGCAGGCACGCAAGGCGGACGATGGGAAAACAACATTCGACAAGTTAGACGCCTCGAACGGACGAGCCCCGTTAGACGTCAAGACGATCGGTCCCCAGCTGGAAATTTCAACCCAGACACCCGACCAGATTTCAGACAGGTACGTGTCCTTAATCATAATGAGTATGATTCGGGAAACGAGGATACGCGAGAAGGAATGACCGGCGTTCCAGCTCGCCACTTCGAAGTTCAAGCCGAAGTGCGACCGCACAACTAAAGGTCACTGTGGAAGTACCTATCACCATCACGAAACGTGGAGTCACAACTACTCTCCCCTTTTCTATAGCAAAGGAGAGGGAGTCTTCCTTTTTCGTCGATATGGGGTCCGAGGTTAGTCTATTTAAGCTTACATCCACTTCCGAAGATTGCTTGGTTGACGTTAGTCAGAGGTGCACGATCACCACCATTCTCGACGAAAGCGCCAATTCTGAAGGACTATCTTATGGAAGTCTGGAAATGGGCAGTAGTAGCCACGGCCTAGATATCGTCCATCCCTTCCATATAGTAAGGGGTAGGGATATCCTATCGACGGACGGGTTATTAGGGCATGATTTCATAGATGAGTATAACTGTGATATCATGTATTCGAGAAGTGTTATGGTAATCCACATACCCGTTGACAGCGCTCGCAGACAATTATTTCTTTCCACAATAAGCAACAACCTACAATCGAAACAAAATCGAAATCTACAAGAAAGCGAATACAGACCAAATGGCGAAGAAGATAAGCCCCCCATAAAAGCTCCCTTAGTCCATAAAAAAGTCCCAATAGCGGCAACCTATACGAAACCACTCTCGGAGCCAGCTGAAGCGAACAGCGTCCGAGATAGTAAAATTAATAAAATACCCCCGGGAGGCAAAGTGACCCAACGGGAAGACCTCAATGAAGGAATATTAAATAATAATATTAACAAAGTTAATAAAATTAATGGATATTTTCCCACCAGCGTAACGTCAAGCGACTGCGTGGAAGACAATCGACTAAAAGGAAAATCGAGCAATGACTCAATCACAATAAATAAATATGGGAACACGGCTTACGGGAACACAGACGAGATAAAGCTAATCAAAGAGGAGGTGATAGACACCCATTCCCAATTACAGGTTGCGAATCAACAACAAGAGGGGAACATCGGTAAAACATCGGGTTCCTATATTACTCAAGAAACAAAACAAACAATTTCGGACATCCCCGAAAGGCTTATAATTCCAGCAAGATCTGAAATGATCTTGGAACTCCCCGCCGAGGGAAATATGACACGAGTTTGTGCCAAACGGGTAGGAATAGGGTAATTCATAATAACAATTTAAAACTGTTCATAGAGGACACAGAACTCTAAGAACCTAATTTAGGAAACAATAGAATAAATAAAAAAAAAAGGGGGGGATATAATAATAAAAACTTAGCTACCATTAACAATTTATTTAAATTATATAATATAAAAAAAAAAAATAAACACAAAACTCTATAGTTGGGGCTGCTCCACCGCACTTCCCAGAGCTACAGGAGAAAACGGCGTGACAATCACCCAGTTGCGGTCCAACCCCGGCATATACTTCGAAAACATAGGGAAGACAAATCTTTATAGTAATGAATGGCAGGTGATCTTATATTATGACTTAACTAGTTTTAAGTACGAATTAGTGAAACTATTAGAGTATGAGAAAAAAATCGAATCATTGTGTGAAAAGTATGCCCACGAGGCAATTACCTTCGTGTGCACGGCTATAACCCAACAGTTTACCAACATAATGACGCACATCAAGGAAAAGGTGAAACTCCTCGAAGTGGAGCACTCTCGCCGCAGACGAGGGTTGTTTAACGCGATAGGTACGCTTAGTAAAACTCTATTTGGCACACTAAACGAAGACGATGCCACCAAGTATAATGAGCAAATAGAATCAGTAAGAGGAGACCAAAAGGAACTATTAAATTTAATAAAAAACCAAACATTAATATTGGAAACCACTGCCAATATATTTAATAAGAGTCGCTTCCTAATTAAGGAGCAATTTAGTATCATAGACAACAAATTCTCTAAACTAGGTAATAGCGTGAACGCACTCCAAGCCGACGTAGTAGCGGCAAATGCGGGACTCGAGTTAGAATCCCTTATCGCGTTAACTACTTTAATTACTATACGCTACCAAATAACACTGAACGCCCTATTAGATCTCGTCCCCGACGTCAGACACGGAAAGCCTCACCCATCAATCATAACTCCACGACAAGTGAACCAGGTTTTAACTGAAATCCAAAAACAGATACCTAATTCTTTAACATTACCGATAGTCAGGAACAAGAATAGCGAATTGCAAATCTACAGGTTGAGTCATACTAGAACGGCTATCGTGAACAACAAAATTATATTCGAACTCAGGATACCGTTACCGTTCAGCGAAAGCTATCAGCTGTACAAAGTAGTTCCTATACCCACGTACCACCAGAACGAGTATGTATACATACAACCCTCGTTGGAGTACCTAGTGGTCGATTATAATAGGGAACATTATTATACCCTGAATAAATTAGATCTAGCCAATTGTTTTACCGAAAACCTGGAAGAATATCTTTGTAGGATCATTCATCCAATTTTCAACGTTCACTCAGAGAATAACCTCTGCGAGATAGACCTCCTAAAGCATGACCCAGAAATCCCGAAATCCTGTAACATTAAATCGGTACCTAAAACAAACTACTGGATACAGTTAAATCAACCAAATAAGTGGCTGTTTGTGATTGATAAACCAACGACGATAGACGCGGTCTGCAGCGACAAGATCACTCCTTGCCCCCTAAACGGAAGCGGCATCTTAGAAATCGAACCTAATTGTTACCTTAGGAGCAAAGAGCTCATTATTAAAGCTCACAATGTACAAACGTCATCCCTTAACAATTACTATTTGCCTACCATAAACCTTTCCGAGACATTAAGTCGTAACCCCAAAATTAGTGCCGAAACTACCCCAGGGGTACCGAAGAGTCTGCTAATAAAATATAATAGCGACAACGAGCTCAACGAACTAAGCAGACGAATTCGTCAACAAAAGGAAAACGAGAACCTAAAGCTTGGGAGTAGCAGAATTCATACTATCCATCATTACACAATGACCTATGTCCTTCTCCTACTAATAATCATAATCTTTGTCCCTATACTAAGGAAAAAATGCACTTCTAGACTCAGCCGGAACAAGTCGGTCACAATCAACCCGACGGCACAACCTGAATCAAACGCGGAGGCACAATCTGAAAGACCTTTAGTGCTAACCGTACGATAAAGGAGACCTTATGCTCGACGTCGAAAGAATTAGAGTAACCTATGTTTTTTTTTATTTTTAAAATTTAAGGAAGAACAACTTAATGTTCTTATATATATATATATAGGGATAAGTATAAACCATAATGAAGTAAAACAATAAGTTAGAGAAAATCCTCTTTATACCAAAATTAGTTAAAATATTAATGAATATATAAATAAATATTAATAATTTTAATTACAATTACACATATGTTTATATAGTAACACTAATTAAATAAACAAAAGGGAATTAAAATTGTAACACCCTCTGGTAGGCCCCAGATCACAGACCAACCGAAAGTTTTACTCTTTAAATCCCAAAACTTTCTTTTCTAAGGGGGAAGGTGTAACGAGCGGCGCCTCCGCCCGTTACCTTTTACTCAACCTTCATATTCCCAAGGTCATTCCAACTCAAGAGACCAATTCTGGAAACTCGATATGAGTTTCCGCCACATGCATTATTATTTCCTTTACTCAACATTTCCAAGGGCATTTCAACTCATTCCTTTAACTTCCATTTGGCATTTTAAAAGAAACCAATTCTGGAAACTCGATATGAGTTTCCGCCACATGCATGCCATAACCGATTTTTTAAGTACATTCTAAAAATCCTAAAATACACGCTTTAACAGGAAATTCATTCTGGAAACTCAATATGAGTTTCCGCCAAGCCCAATAATCCCACAAAATAATATTAGACGCATGCAAAAACGATTTCCGTCGATCATCGGTAACGATGACACAGGTCAACACTTTCCACATGTTGACCTCGAGTAAATTTGCTTCGCGCACACTCTTCCCCTCTTGAAACACCACGAATACTCGATCACTCGCATGATCAAAGATTCTCACCTGCTTTAAAAAAGCTTTCCTCGCGTTTACCTTCCACCAACAGAACCCCGAGGTGGGGGAGCGATTGGTTAATTGGTTTTGGAGGCCTACGAGGGTGACCGGCCGGGTGATACACAATCAATCGGTATCAGTTGGTGAGCGAGTAACAGTCAGTCGATACCTGAAGACTGGCTGGAGATATTGACCCAGTAAATAGCAACTCAAAAAAAAAAAGATAAATCAAAGTTAAAAGAGTGAAATTAATTAATTGTTAAGAAAGAAAACATATTAAAGTGAATTAAAAAAAGATAAGATTATTTTGTCTAAATATGTGAGTAAATAGCAACTCAAAAAAGATAAATCAAAGTTAAAAGAGTGAAATTAATTGTTAAGAAAGAAAACATATTAAAGTGAATTAAAAAAAGATAAGATTATTTTGTCTAAATATGTGAGTAAATAGCAACTCAAAAAAGATAAATCAAAGTTAAAAGAGTGAAATTAATTAATTGTTAAGAAAGAAAAATATATTAAAGTGAATTTAAAAAAAGATAATATTACTTTGTCTAAACATGTAAGTAAATAGCAACTCAAAAAAGATAAATCAAAGTTAAAAGAGTGAAATTAATTAATTGTTAAGAAAGAAAAATATAATAAAGTGAATTTAATAGTTTGCAAAAATGTATTACTTTGTTTAAACGTAAGTGAATAGTAACTGTAGCAAAATAAGTTTAAATTCGAAAATAAAAGACGTAACAAAAACCAAGAGTTCGTTTTGATAGTACTTTCAAAAAGGGGCAGGTGAACTTCTCGCCAATGCGAAAGCACTCCTTCGTCCCTGTCGTGTGTTAAAAAGGAATACACAAAAAGAAACCCACGACAAACAGCTTTCTCCCCCCCAGCTTTAAGCTTTCGATCGGATGCGTCTGATCTATAAAGGCCCCCATACACGGTCAAATTGGCTGTACAACCAGATTTTCATCAAACCTATAAGCGCAATGTATTTTGATCGGCCGACCGGCCCACAATCGATAGTTTTGGTTGTACAACCGCACTTCGCTGTACAACCAATTGGACCGTGTATGGGGGCCTTAAAGTTCACAGCAGCAGCACGAACTTGGCTTTTAAAGTTTCACATTCCGTCCAAGTAAGCAAGTTCTCATCGTAACACATTTCAATCAGACAGGCATTGGCCGTCGCAGAGTAGAGGCAGGCATTTTGACCGTCTCATTTTAATAAAATAATTTTTTTTTTTTTCAGGAATTAGATAGGTAATTTACCGTCTAACATCAAACACTTTGGCAGGCATTAGTCGCCAAGTTAGGGCTTTAGATAACCGATTGGTTTCACCGTCGGTTCGGGGGTTAGTTTATAGTAAGAATTAATTGGTTTGGGTATTGGTAATAGGTATTAGATCTATACCAAAAATAGGGAAATAATTCATATATCCCTACGTGTTTTAAACAGGGAATTTCAAAGGTTTTACGTACTTTGAAAGTCCTTGTCGCATTTTCATAACAAAAATATAATTATACAAAAATTAAAACTAAATAGGGATTTTTGAAGGTGAGGATATACCTCAAACATCCCAAAGTAGTTTACATGTATATTGAAGGCTCCAAATACAGGTGAATGTGAAATTACCTTTGAGTGGAACCAAAAACCAGACAAAAGCTCGCAGAAGGTTCTTTTATGCATTTAAGTGGTTAATAAGACCAAAATTAATATTTTATTGATTTCACTAAGCAATAGTGGCCAAGTTTAAGCTCAAAGAGCACTTTTTGCAAGAAGCAAGTATTGCACGGCACTTATTGCGGTGATTGAACGCCAAGTGATTGAGCGGCGTATATTTCAAGGGAAATCTTCCCAAAGGTTTAGAGTACCTCCGAGCTTTGTCTATTATAAAATCTTTGGACAAATAATAATTATTATCTAATTACAGATATCCCGGAATTATCCGGATTTGTTTTAAGATAATTTTAAATTGACCTTCAGTCAAATAAATAAAACAAATTTGCATTTACATTTTTTAAAGTATTTAGTTAAAACTAGAATTTAAATAGATTTAATTAGCTTTTATAATATTTAGAAGAAATTATATTTGAATTTTAAACCACTCCTGCGTTTTTATCAGAGACCTATCCTTTTACAGCATTTTTTAGAGATTTGAAAATAATATTTAAAAATTTTATTATTTTCGGCGTCTCGCGCCGAAACATGGACTCTGGTTTCTTAAGAAGCCGCGCGTCATTTAGAGTGAATAACTACAACCTGAGAGGTGAACCTCTCTTGCACATTAATTCCTCTAACACCAATTATGGCATGTTCGAACCCGTTAATCGCATGCTTATAAATACTAACAACAATAGGAGTGTGTTTAGCTTGCTAACTAGTGAAGTTGTCCTTAAAAAGACCCTTCTCAATGTGGCGTGAGTCTCTGCGTGCCCCACTCCCCTTTTTAGTTTTGCATGCTTCTCTGTTTGATGTTTCTGATCTTTTATGTTTTTTACTTCTATTTATTTTTATATGTTTGCATGTCTCAGCCGAGCCCACGTGGTCGGGGTAAATGTTTCTCAGCCCAGCTGAGAAGTGCGCCTTCTGCATAAGAAGGGAAACTCTATTATTATTATTATAAAAATATCGGATACGCAAAATTCGACAGCTCTACTTGGAAGGTCGTTACTTACCTTAACTTATCAGTTTACATGGAGAAAATAAAAATACTATAGTTCGGAACGTTTATCAAAAATCTATAAGTATTTGTAATAAAGTAAATAGCAGTTCAGACACGTATTATTGTAAGCAGTCATTAAATCTAATAGAAGTACAAATACACATTCTTGGTACTAAATTAGAATCTCTGGAAAACTTGATAGGGCATAACAAAAATAAAAGACAGGAGGATGGTTCAACGGAATAGGTCATGCTTTTAGAACAGTTTTCGGTACTCTTGACTCATATGATGCTGAATATTTCGAAAATGCGATTAATAAGGTTGCAGAAGATGAGCAAGCCAGTCTGAATTTAATGAAGGATCAGGTACAAGTTATGAAAATTACGATTGCAAATTTCAATGAAACTGTTAGTAAATTAAAGTTTCATGAGAATAGTCTCGATGAGAATCTTAGGAAAATTAATAAATACAGTGAAACCTTAAATAGTGAAATAGATATTATGGGAATGAATGAAATTGCTACACAGCATATTGGATTATTAAACTACTTCACTAATGAAATCAGCGAAGAAATTGATAATTTAATTAATGCTATCCTTTTTGCAAAGAAAAATATATTACATCCGATGGTCATTACACCTATTCAGCTTACCATGGAATTGACTAATAATATTCAATCTATGTATACCCAAGGGATTAAGCTTTCCTGTGCCTTGCAATTTAGCAAATGCACACACCTTACTCAATATTGTAGATCTTCAAGTCTACCTAAAGAACTTAAAATTAGTTCTCGTAATTAATCTCCCACTATCTGAGGATAGATTTTACTAGTTATATCATTTACTTCCTTTACCGATTCCTCATTCTACTTCAAGCAACACCTACGCATATATACAACCAAGTTTTAATTATTTCGCTATATCCAACAACCATATGACTTACGCTGCTATTCCCGATATTAATGATTGTAGAACACTCATCAATGAACATTATCTATGTAAAAATAAAATTTTATATCGGACAAGCCAAAGTAATGTTTGTGAAATCAATTTGTTCATGATGAACATGAAAACAATTCCAAAAAATTGCAACACTAGATTCTTATATAGTGACATTGAGATAATTCATCCCCTGAAATTTAATAAGTGGGTCTTGGTCACTACAAGAGAAAAACCGTTAACGATTTTATGTGAAAAAACGGAAGGGATAGTAGATAAAAACATCTTGGGAACCAGTTTGCTCACCCTCGGCAATTAATGTGAAGCTTATGTAAATTCCAATCGATTAGTGCCAAATTACATAGTTACAACAGAATTTCAATCGGTTATACCAGGCATAAACATTATTGAAGATGATTGTTGTATTGAAAAGAAACTAAATTTTACGCATGAATATCTTCAGCTCTCTCCGGTTTCTTTGGATAACATTAATTTAGATAGTTTAAAAATAGCTTCTCATAATCTAGACAAGATAAATCAAAGAATAGAAGATGCACAACGGCATCCTCTTTTGATAAAATATCCATCAGCACATTCTATAATGTTATATATAGCAATTTCAAGTATTGTAATTTTTATAATTTATAATAGCCTCGACACACGGCAGTCAAAAAATTACGAATATTCATCATTTATGACGAACGGTTTTAGGGAGTGACACACATTAAAATACGTCTTTATATTTTGACAGTTCTCAGATGACAAGTGGTAGTGTAGTGAAAAATGTCAGCGACGAATAAAAAAAGAAGGAATATGGCTTATTTGAGATTAACACATAATAATAATTAAATAAATAAACACATAACGGCCCGAAAGGCTTTACAGCCTGTTGTAGTAAGCAACTTCAAAACAAATTTAAATCACTTGGCAACGTATGACACTGGAACAAACATCAAAACTGAGTTTATTCCAATAATTTACCGGACTACAGATGGCTCTGTTCTGGATTTTCCTAATCGATTAACCAAAATTTTCCTAATCGGTTTTCCTAATTAATGAGGTTCAAATTCCTAATTAATGCTGAATTTTCGTCATAAATACGTACGTGTGTCGAGGCTATAAGATGTAAAAATGTAGCAAACATTATAAAAGCAAAAACGGAAAAAATAATAGTATAATTAAAATAACTAGCAACTCCATTCCAAAATGTCCGCCAACAATGCAACTAGAAGAATCTCCCGAAACTACGATTCAATTTCCAAAAAGGTGAATGAATGTATTTTTCCCGTGTAGAGGATAAATTAACGAAAATTTTGAGCCATTAACCACCCCCCTAACATGTATGGGGCGGAGATATGATTTTTTTTTGTGTGCGGGACATTGTGCGGGACATTTTTACACGCGAGTTACGTCAACATTTCAACATGAAAATGATTCCCAGCGACGTTCCGTAGCATCAGCGTCTACACAGCTCTTTAGTTACAACATTTAATAATTCTCAGAAGCAAAATGTAACATGACGCTGCTACAGAACTTCGCTGTGAATTAGGAAGATGCTTGAAGTGCATTTATTTTAAGTTCGAAATTAAAAAGCTTACTGTAAGCATTCACTGTAAAAGTAACCGTCGCGATCTTAAGATCGTTTTCATAGTTTAAATAAAAGTATATTAATTAAAATTAATATAATTATTCGTTTTATTTCTTTTGTTAATTCCAAATTTGTTTAACAAAAATAAAAATAAACGTAATTGGCGCAGTCGAGTAGAATGTCTTTACTAAAGTAATCGGCATACGGAAATACGGATTTCTTCTTTGTGTAATAGTGGATCGATTCAGTAATCGAGCAAATTTTTTATAAAAAAAAGTTCAGTTTTTTGTTGACCTCTTTTTGAAGATTGAGGATAAAAGGAAAGCAATAATAATAAAAATTTGTGGTATCGATAATATAAATAATGTTAATTACTGAGAGTGGGGAATAAGAAAATTTATATGGAAAGCGAGAAAATAAAGTGAAGAAGAAATTTTTTTTTTGATTAAGCATTTTATTACTAAATAGTAATAGTGAAGAAAAAAAAACATATTATATAAAAGCAAAGTGGTGCTTAAAAAATAAAAAAAAATATATATATAAGTTTATGAAAAAAAAAACAATAACAAAAAAGCTAAAGAATAAAAAAAAAAAAAAAAAAAACATGGTAACAGAAGCTCCACCATTTGCATTTTCCACGACCGAGCTCATTAAGGAAGCCCAACGAATTAGGGAATTTAATGGAGATGGAACTTATGCCTTAAGTTCATTTCTGAGAGAAGTTGACATCATCCTCCCATTATTTGACAATCAACCACTGGTCAAACAATACGTTTTCTCGAGAACCATCATCAATAAAATACAAGGACCAGCGCTGGATGTTATAAGAACCTTGGGAACGGAAGTAACATGGGATGAAATCAAAGCCGAACTGATAAACAATTTTGGAGTCAGGGAAATTTACTACCAACTCTACCATCAGGCCATATCCTTAAGGAATTTTAATGTAAGAAATTATTTTATTAGTTTGAGATCTATATTAGCTAGGCTTAACGAAAAGTTCGAATATGACTCTAATAAACCAATGGAATTTTCCCCAAAATCAAACGAATCAATTATATTAAGAACCTTTTTAGATAAGTTCAGTGATTTTAAGTATAAATATAACTACCCTACGTGACGCATTCAATATTTTAGAAAGTTCGGGAAATAATAAAAGATAGAAATATATCATATTCGAAACCAAGTCAATATTCGCTTAATAAAAACAAAAATTACCATACTAACCAACAGCCTACATTCAGGCAAAGTAGCTCTCAAAATTTCCGACAACATAATTCTTGGAATTCAAACCGATTCAGAAACCCTAATTACCAAGCTTACTCAAATCAAATAAGGCAAAGCCCACATAATTATCGGAATAATTCAGAACAAACGAGACGAACTCAGTCTCAACCTATGGATGTCGACCATTTTGATAATGAAATAAATTTTCGGGCAATGCCCACAAAACCAATCTACCGGTAGTAGAATTAACAATCGATGATAATAAAATAAAATGTCTTATTGATACCGGATCCTCTACCACTCTACTCAACAAAAAGAAATTATTGAAATATAAAAGAATACTTCTGCGAACCCCTCTTAGATTTAAAACCTTAAACTCAACTACATCTGTTAATAAAGAAATCGTAACTAACCTCCCTGTTTAATTCAATGAAGACGCCGATATGGCATGGACATTAACTAGATTTCATAAGAAAAATTTCGATGGTATTATTGGCCAAAATTTGTTAAAACCTTTAGGCGCAATTATCGACATGGGTAAAGACACATTAACAATAAACAAAAACAAAATGAAATTTCTTTATAAATGTCCATATGATGAAGAAGTAATCCACCAGCTCGAACATTCAGAGTTAGACGAGAACATAAATGCAAGTCTTTTTAAAAATTTAAACACACAAGAAAGTATAGAGTTAGAAAATTTGCTGAAAACATACATAAGGTTGTTTTTAGCTTTTTTTAAAAAAAAAGCTTATACAGAGGCTCTGTCCGTCTGTCCGTCTGAAGCCTACTTTCATCTTTGAAAGTACTGCCGCTATAGACTTGGGCCATATCTCAAAATGTAGCTCTTGGTCAAAAGACCAAAAACTGAGAAAATGGTCTGGAAATTTCAATCAGAAGTATATTTAAACAACAAAAAAGATCCTTTAAAGAAAATATTGTGACTAATTTTTGTGTTCTAAGGCTTATAACTTCTTAATTATTCATTTTACCACAAAAGTTCTAAGTACATAATAAGTTGTAGATTATTTAATTCTAAACAAAAAGTGTCCTTGCAAATTTCCGGTAAGATGTGCCGTTTCGGAGATATAGTGGAAAAACCATTTGAAAAACCACATTCGAATTATTGAGTGCGGATCAATCTCCACTTAATATATTGTCATCCAATCTGAAGTGTTATTCAACAGAAAGAATACCATGAAAAAGCGTAATTAGTGGCTAGTCTCTAGGCACAACATCCTACTAGTTTAGAGAAGGCGAAGTACTAACAAATACTAACGAAGTCAAACATGACATAATCACAACTACAGACAGACCTATTTATTGGAAAATCTATCGATATCCACAGATACATGAACAGGAGATTACGAAACAGATTAATGAAATGCTCAAAAATGGAATAATAAAAGAAAGGAATTCTCTATATAACAGCCCTCTTTGGATTGTCCCTAAGAAAATGGACAATTCGGGTAAGAAAAAATGGAGAATAGTGGTGGATTATAGAAAATTAAACGAAGTGACAATCGACGATAAATACCCGATCCCTAATATTGAAAATATTCTGGACAAACTTGGGAGAGCCCAATACTTTACAACCGTCGACCTGGCGAAAGGCTTCCATCAGATACTGGTCAACGAAAATGACACGAAAAAGACAGCCTTCTCCACGCCAAATGGTCATTATGAATTCGTGAGAATGCCATTTGGGCTTAAAAATGCCCCGGCAACTTTTCAACGCTTAATGAACTCAATCTTGAGAGATTTTATAAATAAAATCTGCGTGGTGTATATGGACGATATACTTATTTTTTCGACATCCCTTGAAGAGCACATAGATAACATTAAAAAGATTTTCAATAGATTGGAGGTAGCAAACTTAAAAATACTGATAGAGAAGTGCAGTTTTTTATCAAAGGAAACCGAATATTTAGGACATATCCTTACCCCCGAAGGAGTAAGACCCAACCCAAAAAAGATTGAAACCATAACAAAATTACAACTACCAAAAACACAGAAGCAAATCAAATCGTTCCTGGGAATAACCGGCTTTTATAGAAAATTTGTGAAAGACTATGCAAAAGTAGCCCAGCCTTTAACCAAATATTTAAAAAAAATATGAAAGTGAACATCGAAGATCCCAACTATATAAATGCATTCGAAAAATTGAAAAACTTAATCACTCAATCTCCGGTCCTGAAATATCCCGATTTCTCCAAAAAAATTAAGTTAAGCCACCCAGTGTGCTATGCTAGCCGAACATTAAACCAACATGAAATTAACTATTCAACAAGAGAAAAGGAGTTAGTCGCAATGGTTTGGGCAACAAACTATTTCCGACCTTATCTCTATGGAAAAAAATTTGACCTTCTCACAGATCACCAGCCTTTAAAATGGCTACATACAAAAACCAGCGGAAAAGATTCAAACCCCCGATTATATATGTAGATGGATGCTAAAACTTGGTGAATACAACATTAGCTGCGTTCCTTTTCTGCTAATTTTTACTATTTTTTACACTTGCATACTAGCAACTACACTTGCTCTTCTAAACGAGTAGATATCACTTGCAATTACGCAATTGAAATCCGCTAGGGGGAAAGCGGCCATTTTGAGTCTATTGTGAATTATTTTCACTTACGCCATTACCCGCTAGATGGCTTTTATTTGTGTCGAGCTGATTTACTCATATAAAAACGTCCATAATAGTCCAAAACGCGGGGGGGGGTGTTCCAAAATAACACCGTTAAGAAAATCGAACCCTAAAGGTTTTTGGGGTCGCTGATCACGAAAATCGAGGTCCCGCGGTCCTAAAATTAGGGCGTCACCCCTAAAAATGCAAAAAACACCCCTTTTTAGGGGGTTTTTCGCAATTAATTCAGTAATAATGAAAACTAATGCGATGAAATGCACTTTTTTAAATATATATTTGCGAAGGTGGTTGATTTATACAAAATTAAGGCGAACTTAATGGTAAGGGGTACTCCTAAAGGGTTGAAAGTACCCCTAAATTGGCGAAATTTTTTTTTGCAGATAATACCTTTTGAACCAAATTGCAAACAAAAAGCAAAAAAAAAAATTTGCTTTATATTAAGTTGTTTTTATTATAGTAGGGGTAGTTTTAACCGCTTAAAGGTTGAAAATAATTTATTTTTGCCTGACAGTATCTACGCCCACAATCGAATTTGAAGCAAAAACTTTTAAAAAAATATATACAATTTTTGCCATTTTTGGCCGATTTAGGGGTACTTTCAACCCTTTAGGAGTACCCCTTACCATTAAGTTCGCCTTAATTTAGTATAAATCAACCACCTTCGAAAATAAATATTAAAAAAAGTGCATTTCATCGCATTAGTTTTCATTATTACTGAAATAATCGCGAAAACCCCCTAAAAAGGGGTGTTTTTTGCATTTTTAGGGGTGATCAGCGACCCCAAAAATCTTTAGGGTTCGATTTTCTTAACGGTGTTATTTTGGAACACCCTGCCCCCCTCCAGTTTTCAATGAACTATATTGTAGGGGTAGTTTTAACCCCTTAAGGGTTGAAAATAATTTATTTTTGCCTGACAGTACGCCCACAATCGAATTTGAAGCACAAACTTGGGAAATTTTTTTTTACACTTTTTGCCATTTTTCGCCAGTTTCAACCCTTTAGGAGTACCCCTTACCATTAAGTTCGCCTTAATTTTGTATAAATCAACCACCTTCGCAAATAAATATTAAAAAAAGTGCATTAGTTTTCATTATTACTGAAATAATCGCGAAAACCCCCTAAAAAGGGGTGTTTTTTGCATTTTTAGGGGTGACGCCCTAATTTTAGGACCGCGGGACCTCGATTTTCGTGATCAGCGACCCCGAAAACGTTTAGGGTTCGATTTTCTTAACGGTGTTATTTTGGAACACCATAACGCGCGTTTTGAATGGACTATAAATAAAACTTCAGTCGTATAATTATCAAAAATTATTATCTTTCGTTTTACTTTAGAAATTATCGCATTGATTTCTCCATTGTGTCACAAATTCTTCTTTTAAGAATTTTTTATTTGTAAAGTTTAAAGTAACGTCAAAAATTTCAAGCGAGATTCTACTCAAATCAGAAAATTGTGCGTTCCTTTTCTGCTCTGCTCACAAGTACTAAATAGTAGAAAAGGAACGCAGCTATTAACATAGATTACATCAAAGGAAGAGAAAATAAAGTCGCTGATTTTCTCAGTCGGATTAATACGGACAGGAACGAAATCAACCATAATGAAGAAGAAAGGGATAATTCAACGAACAACTCAAATATTTCTATGCAAAACCATGCAGATTTGTCCGAGCAACAAACGATCCATTCTCAAGAAGAGGATCTCAATAATCATATCCCTATCTTGGATACGGTAGTCAATCGCTTTAAAACACAATTAATACTTACAGACAACAAGGAAAAGGACGACGAAATAAAGAATGGAAATAGAAAAATCTACATTAATACAGAAGATATAAAAAATAAGTTGACGGACATCTTAAGAGGATATATCAAGCCAAGAAAAATTGGAATATTTACAGAATTAGATGATCATAAGTATAACCTAGTGCAGAACAAAATTATTGAATTATTTGATGGAAATTCCCCAATAAAATTTGTTCGATGTTCACATCATGCAAAAGACATGAAAGACGAAAATGAAACTTATAAAGAAATACACCGATATCATAAAAATGAATCTGGGCATTCAGGGATCAATAATAATTATGAAAGCCTTAAAAAATTAATATATTTTCGGAAATTAAAAATCTTAGTACATAAATATATAAATAATTGTGACATTTGGAACAAAACCAAATATGATCGAAATCCTATTAAAGAAAAATTTAAATTAACGGAAACACCAACGGACATAAAGCAGATTATCCACATGGATATATGCACAAACTCGAAAAGTAATTTTTTAACATTTATTGGACGGTTTTCAAAATTCGCCACCGCTTATTACCTTGAGGACAGAAATAATCAAACGATTATAGAAAAAATTAGACACTATAAATCGCAAAGAAGACACTTTTTAAAACTTATAACGGATAATGAATTCAAAAGTATTAACATAAAAGACTTTTTAAGAAATGAACGAATTGAGCGGGATTTGGTCAAACCAAATAATCATACAGGTAATGCAGATATCGAGAGATTGCATAATACCTTGAGTGAAAAAATCAGGATTTTGGG
This sequence comes from Thereva unica, assembly GCA_949987705.1. Lineage (NCBI taxonomy): Eukaryota > Metazoa > Arthropoda > Insecta > Diptera > Therevidae > Thereva > Thereva unica. The sequence goes on from OX465282.1 coordinate 61,396,783, forward strand.
AATGGAACAGAAGGAATTAAATATTAAAGAAAAGATAGCCAAAGCTATTGAGTGGTATAATAACAATCTTCATTCCACTATTAAGGAAAGGCCAATAAATGTTCTAGAAGGCAAATGCGATAAAAATTTTATACTACATAATTTAAGTAAAGAAAAAGAAAGATATATAAACAAAAGAAATTTAAAACGGGAAACTTACACTGAGAATCGGTCCCAAGGATATATAAAAAACTATAAAAGCGTTAGACATAAGGAACAACCAAAATTTATCAAACATAAACTAGAAAATATCCATTCAAAAAACATTAACCGTAAAAATAAATTTTCAGGTGAACTTGATCCTCAAAATATTCCTCATGAGCATACTGATGATAGCAACCCAGGCCCATCTTATAGTGCAGAAAATAGAAACTAATGCGGGATACACTGAAATAAAATTGGGAAAAGCTGAAGTCGTTGTAAATTACAATATAATCTTAAATATAGTAAACCCTTCCGAAATGAAAAATATAATAGATCAATTAGAAACTAATTTACTACAAATAGAATTACATCCGATTAAGAAATCTATACTTCAACATGAAATTAAAGCCCTTAAAACTAAGCTAAAACTACTGGTTCCACACCGCCATGAAAGAGGATTATTAAATTTTATAGGTACGATTCACAAATGGCTACACGGCACAATGGATAATCAAGATAGAGAAGAAACAGAAAGTCATTTAAATATAATCGATACAAATAACCACAATATAATTAGCAATGTCAATCAACTAATAAAAATAAATACTAACTTTAATCAAACTTTCATTAAACTGAAAAAAATTATCGAAAAAGATAGAGAAGCTATAGCAGCAAACCTAAATCAAATTGCTTCAGACAATAGAAAAATATATACTCAAGTGACTTACATTGACTATGTACTTAAATTGAAAATTCTTTCTGACAAGCTAGAACACATCCAAGAAAATATTGCGTCATCTAGGTTAGGTATATTGCGCAGCAACATATTAACTAGCGAAGAAATAGAAGAATATAAGATAGATTTACAAAAATTTAGGAATATTAAATTGGGTACAGTTATAGATAATCTTGATAACTTAATATTTGTTATTATGGTTCCCAAAGATATAATTTTAGCGGATAAGTCAATATTATTGTATCAATGACCAATGATAAACACGAAGAAATAATACTAGATAGTACGCAAATAATACGATATATGTAATAACAAAACTTATAGTTATACTGAAAATAAAGATCTAAAAAATCAAAAAAATTATAATAGCTGCTTATTAATGAAAAATTGTGTGAAAACCTTCAACAATGTGTCGCAAATAATAGAATTAGACAGAGGCATTGCAATTGCTAAAAATCAAAATCTTGCAAATTTAAGTAGCGATTGTGATGAACGAAAAATTACATTAAAGGGAAATTATTTGTTATCGCTTCACAATTGCTCGATTAAAATAGATAATCATATTATATATAATAAAGAGAAAGAATTTAAACAAAGTTTTATCATACCGAATCCTTTAGACAACTTAGAAAATTTAAACAAAAAATTAACATTTGATGACATTATTTTACAACAAATAGAAAACACAAAAAAAATAGATGAACTGAAATTCCAAAAACATTCGCATTTTATCTATAGTGGAATGTTAACTGTAACCTTGGTATTAATTGTAATAATAATAGCAATATATGTATATGTACAAAACCAAAAAGGAAAAAATTAAAATAAATAACATTATTAAAACTCAGGAGAGTCCTAAAGTTAAGGAGGGGGAAGTTACGTCAACATTCCAACATGAAAATGATTACCAGCGACGTTCCGTAGCATCAGCGTCTACACAGCTCTTTAGTTACAACATTTAATAATAATTCTCAGAAGCAAAATGTAACATGACGCTGCTACAGAACTTCGCTGTGAATTATGAAGATGCTTGAAGTGCATTTATTTTAAGTTCGAAATTAAAAAGCTTACTGTAAGCATTCATTGTAAAAGTAACCGTCGCGATCTTAAGATCGTTTTCATAGTTTAAATAAAAGTATATTAATTAAAATTAATATAATTATTCGTTTTATTTCTTTTGTTAATTACAAATTCGTTTAACAAAAATAAAAATAAACGTAATTCGCGCGTCCTATCTTAAACCGATTTAATAGACGTTGTCACGTCAAAAAGGAAAGAAAATTAAATTCTACAATGTCGCTAAAGGATATTGATTATAATCTAGCAAATTGATGTTCTCAACTAAAATCAATTTACTTAAGGGGGGAGGTGTTATGTCCCAATTAACAATGACCCCACGCGAGTTACGAGCCCCGTTTAATTAAATGTAAACATGTTGCACAAATTGCATTCCCATAAGTATCCCTCAACATTTTTATTCCCACAACAAAAGTCATTTCCTTTCCCACAACCAAATTTCCCAGAATAACACCTGCATCCATCTGCATTCTTTTTCCCATGCAAATTACACTCAAAGGCTTTCATGTAATAAATTTGATCTAAAATAAATCAGTTCAATTTTACATCTCAAGCTAGAAGCAGCAGTTGTTAAAGTGATCAAAATAAACAGACTACGATTGATTGGTCATGTACAACGAGGTGGAGAACGAAACCCGACAAAGATAGTGCTGGAGAAAGCTCCACCAGGAAAACAGAGATCATGAGCGCGTTCAAAAACCTTACTATAGTAAACCACGAGGAAAGCTGTGGTTATGCTGCATCACTTCACTTAACCACGAAAGTTTATGTTTAACCATGGAGGTTTTTGAACGCACCGTGGTTAACTACGTGGTAAAGAAAAATTAAAATTTTTTTCCATAAAATAGTGTTACGTTTTACGGCTTAACGGATTCGTAGGATTAATTAAGGAATACACTTTTTAATAATCCACACAATAATTTATTTATCACAAACCAAACACAATTTAAAAATAAACACAATTCTTAGAGTTCACTATAATCACTAGCAAATTTAATATTTCGCACTATTCAATTCTAATTATCGCTTTTTATTTCACTACTTTTCACTGTTCTCACTTTAAAACACTTGTATCGCCTTTATAATCAAAACTGACTCGATAGCGGCTGCCAGGCGCTTTTATATAGGCAGCTCCACCTTTGTCTACTTTCTGGAACCTTCGTTTTCTGGTTCCTTGTGGTATGTTCTATATTTCTTTTAGTTTCGACCAGCTTGAAGTTGTCTTCGCTTATCGCTCGTTAGTTTAGTACATAAATTCTTAATTCAGACAACAACCGAAAATCGTTGATTCATCCTCTCGACAAACAGATGGCGCATAATCATCACATTGCCCCCTTCTTAGGACTGTTCGTCCCGAACAGTTGTCCATTCTGGATCCGGCTGATGATATGGGCACAGCCTGTCTATGTGCACAATCTTCTTCTTTGCTTTGGGTCCTTGTTGAATCCTGTAGACCACATCGTTGATCCGTGTTAGGATTTTATAGGGCCCCTCCCACTGACGCTGAAGTTTCGGAGACTTGCCTTTCCGTCTTCGAGGGTTGAACAGCCAAACGAGGTCACCTATCTTAAGATGCTTCCTTGCAAGCTGATGGATATCTGCGAGTCGATCACGAAGTTCACCTGTATAACCGCCAGTAGACTCGTTGCTGTCAACAGGTGTCCCAAATTTCAAGTCGCTTGGCAGCCGGATTTGTCTTCCACAAATCACACTACAAGGGGTTTGTCCTGTGGAATTATGAACCGCTGTCCGATATGCCATTAGAAATATAGGGATGTAACTGTCCCAGTCACGCTGGTGCTCACTAACAACTTTCCTTAGGTGTTCTAGCATTGTCCTGTTGAATCGCTCTACCATTCCATCGGACTGGGGATGAAGGGGCGTCGTCCTGGTCTTCTTCACTCCAAGTATCTTACATACTTCTTGAAAAACTTGAGATTCAAAGTTTCTCCCTTGGTCAGAGTGAAGCTCATGAGGAACACCAAATCTGCAGATCCAATTGTTCACTAATTCCTCTGCAATAGTGACTGCTTCCTGATTTGGAATGGCATATGCTTCGGGCCACTTACTGAAGTAGTCCATGACCACCAAAATGTATCGATTTCCTCGGTCTGACACCGGAAAAGGTCCCGCCACATCGATTGCGATTCTTTCAAATGGGGCTCCCACGTTGTATTGCTGCATTTCTCCTTTTGTTCTTACCCGAGGGCCCTTACTGCTGGCACAAGTTGTGCATTTACGGCACCAGTCTGCAACATCGTCTCGCATATGAAGCCAATAGAATCTCTCTCTTATTTTCGCCAAAGTTTTATTGACTCCCAGATGTCCTCCTGAAGCGCCGTTATGACACTCCTCTCTTATTCTAACGCGAGGGACTAATACCTGCATTCGATGAGAGGTACCGTCAGCGGTTTCCCATTTGCGCTTTAATACTCCTCGCTCAATGTACAACGAATCCCATTGGGCCCAATAGCTCTTCAGGGTCTCGCTCCTCTCAGCAATGTCCTTCCATTCAGGCTTTTCCTCGTATTCCTTCCATGTCAGAATTGAAGAAATATCCGGGTCGTCGCGTTGGGCGTCTCGGAGTCCCTGGTCATCCCATCCTGTCGTTGGCTCGACTGTTGTCCTTTGACACTTTTCCTCGATACGTCCACAATGTTTGCAGTCTGGTACGCATGGTCGCCGGGAGAGTGCATCTGCATTTCCATGGTTTCTTCCCTTTCTGTGGTCTATATTGAAGTCGTAGGACTGAAGTCTCTCTATCCATCTTGCCACTTGTCCTTCAGGGTTTTTGAATTGCATCAGCCATTTTAATGCTGCATGATCCGTTCGAAGGATGAGGTTTTGCCCATAGAGATACTTGTGGAAGTGTTTAGTTGAGTCCACGATTGCCAATAGTTCCCGTCTTGTGACACAGTAATTCCGCTCCGATTTTGACAGCGCTCTACTGTAATAAGCTATGACCTTTTCCTGTCCGTCGAAGTTTTGTGATAGCACTGCACCAATCCCGATATTACTCGCGTCTGTGTCCAATATGAATCTTTCGCCTGGCTTCGGGTATGTGAGTATTGGTGCTTGGCAAAGTCCTCGTTTTAGTGTGTTGAAACTTTCCTCGCACTTTTCTGTCCAGATAAATGATTTTCCTTTTTCTGTCAGTTTATGTAATTCCCTAGCTATGTCGGCAAAATTTCTGACAAAACGCCTATAATAGGTAGCAAGTCCCAAAAATCTTCGAAGTTCATGTTTATCCTTCGGTGTGGGCCAATTCTTAACCGCTGTTATTTTCTCAGGATCTGTTTGAACTCCATTGGATGAAACCACATGTCCGAGATAGTTGACTTTGTCTCTGAACAGTACGCACTTTTTAGGACTGAGTTTCAGTTGGGCTGTTTTCAACTTTTGGAAAACCTCTCGTAGATTGCCCAGATGTTCCTCGAAACTTTTTCCAACGACGATGATATCGTCCAAATAAACCAGACAAGTCTTCCACGTCAGTCCTCGCAAGACGCATTCCATCAGGCGTTCGAATGTAGCTGGAGCATTACACAGTCCAAACGGCATGACTGTAAACTGCCACAGGCCGTTTCCTACGGAGAAGGCTGTCTTTTCTCGGTCCTCCGGGTGAATTTCGACTTGCCAGTAGCCGTTCTTAAGATCAAAGGTAGAAAACCATTTAGCTCCAGAGAGAGTATCCAGTGTGTCATCGATACGAGGTAATGGGTAGCTGTCCTTTTTAGTGATGTCGTTTAACCGCCGATAATCCACGCAAAATCTTGTACTGCCATCTTTCTTTCTGACTAGAACCACGGGAGACATCCAAGGGCTTTTCGACTCCTCTATAAGGCCTTGTCTTCTCATATCTTCAATCATACCGGCTGCCTCTTCCCGCTTGGCTAGTGGTAGTCTTCTCGGCGGTTGTTTAATTGGCTGGGCATCTTTGGTGTCGATCCTGTGTTGAACGCTGTCCGTTTTTCCAAAGTCATCATCTCTCATGGCGAAGATATCACTGAAATCCTCTACTAATTTCCTTGCCTGGAGATACTGTTTTTGTTCAAGACAACTAGTTGAGAGCACTGCGTTTACTAATTTCGTGGCCTTTGGCTTTGGTTTTGGAACCGTTTCGATGTTAGCGCACTCCACTAATGTTATCTGTTCTGCCGGTTCTCCTTTCCCCAAAACCGTATCCTTCTTCAATCGTACTTCTCGTTCGTTAGTATTTAGCACTCTCACGAATACTTCCTTCTTGTCGTCGATGCTCACCAGACATTTTCCAATCGCTATATTTTTGCTTTGTTCCGTTTTTTCTGGTTCTATAAGGTAAAATCGGTAGCTCCCGGGATCACCATCGACTATCGCTCGTACCAATTTCTCAGCACACGGAGGAAGCACGGTATCTTCACGAGCGATGACTTTAAGCTGCGAATAACAAGTGTATCCTGTGGCCATTGGAATCTCCTTGTTGTCATATCTCAGTATTTCCTCTCCAATGTCCAGTAGAATTTTATGTGCTTTCATAAAGTCCAGACCGAGAATACACTCGTCTGTTATATCAGCTACCAGGAACGAATGTGAAAATCCAATGTCAGCAAGAACCACATCCAACATAATTTCCCCGTGTAATCGTACTGGCTCTCCTGTTGCAGTTTTCAGTCTGTATTGGCGTGCGTCTTTCAGCCATTTATTGCCGACCATGTCAGCCCGGATAACAGATTTTGAAGCACCAGTGTCTACAGTTATTGTGCATTTTTCTGCTCCAATCTTTCCATCGATGACCAGGCTGTTGCCACTGCGCTGCAGTTGTTTGATGGTGGTGATGATGACACCGGGGGCTTCGATTTCCCCGACTAACTCCCGCCCCATGGAGTCAGTCTTTATTCGTTTCCCTGCTGCTGTCTGCGGGGAGACACGGAGTCATTGTTTTCGGCCCCCCTCTGGTCACCTTTCTGCCTATGTCCGCATTTTTCACAACATTTTTCGCCACTCCTATTTTCTGGAGACTCTGCTCTCCTTCGCTTTCTGCAATTCCTTTGCAAATGACCCGGTTCACTACAGTTCCAGCATCGGAGTCGACCGCGTATTTCCGTTGCATTCATTCTGTTGCAAATATCCTCTGTTGTGTGGATCTCTCTGAGGCGGACTGCACTTCTTGATGCTTGCCTCGCTGCCTCGTATGCCAGAGCATATGCCAAAACTTCTGCGGTATTCTTCTTTCCGGCCAATCTGGCTGCCTGTTGTAGATCCCGGTCAGCAAAAGAGTTAAGGAAAGCCTCTCTTGCTACTTCGTTGATGTAGTCTTGGCCGAAGCTAGGATAAGCCAGATGCACTAACCTCTCGATATCGGCGCATAGTTGTTGTAAAGTTTCTCCTGGCTTTTGAAGTCGATTGCGAAGTTGAAGTCGATAAACCTCTTGCATGTGCTGATCACCGTAATGCATTTCCAGCGCTTTAACTAAGAACCCGTAGCTGTTGCGATGTTCTGCTGGTATTGACTGCAATATTTCTGCTGCTGTGCCCCTTAGTGACAACGTTAAGGCCGTTGCTTTCTCCTCCTCAGTCCAGAAATTGCCTGCTGCTGCTGCTTCGAATTGGAGCTTATAAGTAGACCATGGGCTTTGCCCGTCGAAAGTTGGGGGCTGCAATTTCCTAACTCCGATGACTTCGTGAGATGCTACCGCTGGGTGGTGATTCTTTACCCTTTCTAGATCGGCTCTGACGGTTTCTAGTTCAATTTCGAGTTTTCCCAGATCATTCCTTACATTTGCCTTGATGGAGAATTCGAGACTTTCCAGATCATTCCTTACATTTTCGATTTTCTGCTCCAGCTGGTTCTTCTGTTTTTCCATCGACTCTTTGAGTTCTGCGATCGAACGTTCATGAACTACTGTTAACATTTTTTGTTCATCTTTTAACGCCAACATTTCCGCCTTGATCTCTGTTGTCGCTTCCCTCATATCTGCCTTCATCTCCGCTGTCGCTTCTTTCATCTCCGCTGATGCATGTTCTTGCGTTTCTTTCATCACCATCAATGTCTTAAAGAGTTCTGCCATACTCACTGTCGATTCTTCTGGTTCCGCTTCTACCTCGTCTTCAAACATGTAGGTGGGTGCATGCCAAAATCCAGAAAGAGAAAATCCAGAAAAATTTTAAAAATCCTGAAACGACAAAATCCAGAAATGACAAAATCCAGAAATGACAAAATCCAGAAACGACAAAATCCAGAAACGACAAAATCCAGAAACGACAAAATCCTGATTTTGCCGAATTAGCAAAACAAACTTATAATTGAAGTTGGTCTAGAAAAGAATTTCTGTTTCGATTTATGTTATTTATTTATGTTATCAACTTTATTATTTATTAAAAATGTTTCGATATTTTTGTTTTTAACACCATTTTTCTGGATTTTTCCTGGATTTTGTCATTTCTGGATTTTGTCGTTTCTGGATTTTGTCGTTTCTGGATTTTGTCATTTCTGGATTTTGTCGTTTCTGGATTTTGTCGTTTCTGGATTTTGTCTTTCTGCATTTTGTCTTTCTGGATTTTGTCTTTCTGGATTATGACGTATATCCCCGTTGACAACGAGCGTTTACTTAATTCTTTTTTCAACTCTACAGTGCGCAAATCCACTAGCTTTCGACCCATTTTATTAATAAGTCCTTATTTCTCACGCACAAAATTTAAATTCCAATCACAATTATTGTTCAAGTTCACTTATTTCACTTATCTCTTAATTAATCCCACTTCTGACACCAATTGTTACGTTTTTACGGCTTAACGGATTCGTAGGATTAATTAAGGAATACACTTTTTAATAATCCACACAATCCCCGCGATTCTACATCACAGAAATCTGACTATAAACAGAAAAAGGCGAAAAAGCTTAAAGCTCTTGGCCCTTTGGTGGAGACTATGTGCTTTTGTTAGAAAAAGCAGGGATTTGGTATTCTGGATGTCAGATCTAACAAATGAAGGGGAAATGCAAGCTTTGAAAATCTAACTATAGCCAGCGACTCGCGAGCTGGCTGCGTTGGTCATGTTAATGATTTCGGTATTTACTTTCTTCGAAGCGCGAGGTTTAAAAAAGTGAAGCAATTATTAAAAAAAAAATGGACTCACATACAAGAAGGTTGTTGCGTGTTTTGAAGTTGCTTTTACAACTTCTGGAGGAAAATGTGCAATCCGAAATATTGAGGTAGGTGATTATTAATGTTTACCCAGCGCTCGAAGTGCAATGATTCTTTCTTGCAGACGTCAAAGGAGTTCAATGCGGCTATTGAGAGACTCCTGCAATCCATTTGATACTTTGAGTGATCGGCAGTTCCGTCGGAATTTCCGATTTCCAAAACGGATTGTCCGCAAACTGGTCGATACTCTTCATCCATTTTATGAGGACCACAACTCAATGATTTCATTTGAGGTGAAAGTGTTAGTCGCATTAAAATTTTTTGCATGTGGATCATATCAAAATACAATTGGATGTCACGGAGCACTCAATCTAAGCCAATCGTCGGTTTGTCGAGCGATAGAAAAGGTGTCGCATTTGATTGTACGACACATGCACTCGTACATATGTTTTCCAAAGACTCTAGCCGAAGTCGATGTGGTCGCAAGTGGCTTCCGTAGGAAGTTCGGATTAGAGAATGTGGCTGGATGCATCGATTGCACCCATATTGCAATTGTGGCGCCGCCCTATACCGACGTTGAACACCAGCCAAGGCATTACCGCAATAGGAAAAGATTCTACAGCATTAATGTAGAAGCAGTAAGTACCTCACCATATGTATAAAAAATTCATTTAAAAATGTTTAATTTTTTTAGATTTGTGATGCAAACTTGAGGTTTCTGTCGGTAAACGCAAAGTTTCCCGGAGCATGCCACGACAGTGGAATATGGCAGATGTCCCGAGCGCGGTCTGCAATGCGAGAGTTGCAGACGGTTCGGCAGTGCTGGCTATTAGGAGACAGCGGATACCCTCTGGAACCATAGCTATTAACGCCCTATAGGGCAACAACCGCGGAGCATGAAGAGCTCTTCAACCAAAGGCACATCAGTTCACGAAACACCATTGAAAGAGCCTTTGGGGTTTTAAAAGCCAAGTTCCGCTGTCTTCTAAAACACCGGACATTGCATTACCACCCAACAAAGGCAGGTTCCATCATTAACAGCTGCTTCATTCTATATAATTTTCTCCTGGACGAAGGCGCCATGAATGATGACGATGAGGACAACAATGAAGATGGTAGCTTTGCTGAGAGCATGGAAGTGGAGCATGATAATCCAGCACACGAAGATGTCATCGATGATATGAATTTTTCAGCGGGTATAACTATTTGGAAATGATACAATTTGGGAATTACTTTTTAAAATATTATTTTTCAGCTCCTGTCGACGGTGATTTGCTCATGCGCGCTCGAGAAATGCGCGATGACTATGCTCGTTCGCTTTTGAATGCTGAGCATTAAATAAGCTAAAATAGACATAAACAATTTATAAACAAAAAAAATTCAATTCAAAATTATATAATTAAAATAATAAAAACAGTTCATAAATAAAACAAAAAAAAATATTTCCATTAAATTTGCTATTCTAGGTTCCATAGTCGAGGCGGTCGGCGATGCGCCCTAGCAGAGCCAACATCGCTTCCATCTGCTGGCTACGACGCTCCTCACTAGCTTCCGTCCTGCGATGTCTTTCCGCCTCGGCTGCATCGATCGCTTGTTGCCGCTCCTGAGCGGCAGTGATTGAGGCAACAATGTCTGCAATGCCTTGCAGGACTTTTAAAAAATATATATAATATTTTGTTTTTAGGTACACTTTTTAATTACCGTCAGTTGTTCTTGTTGCGGGGGTTTGGGAACATCGCTGCCTGCTTCCCGAGGGGTGTGATTCTGCTGGTTGATCCGTTAGTGCTGTCGGTGGATCCGCTGGCACAGTCTCTGGAACAGCGACTCTCCTGTCCGGTCCATGGCCCAAATCGCCGATGGTGCGGTTACCTTCAACGATAACCCGGCCGAAACAGTTGAGGGCGCGTTCATCGAAGGGGCTGAGGCCAGCGCCTTCTGGACCACCACCAGTTCCACCGACATGGGCGGTGATTTTTCGGGTCCGGCTTCGCAGCTGGTACTCCCAGCCCTTCAGATTCTGCAAAGTTTTTATTATTTAAATTTTTTTAAAAGTTTTGAAAAGTTATTACCAACTGCCATTCCTCAACGCTCCTTTTTGGGCCAAGCGTGTTCAGCCGGGTTGTCAACTGCTGCCAAAGGCTTCTGTAACCATCGGCTAACTTGTCCAGCACTTGAGGGTGGCGCTCGCAGAAGCTGATGTAGTACTCATGCTGTGCATGAGTAGTGCGATTGCGAGCACTGCCACGGTGCCTTGCGGCCCCTTCATGCTGGATTGTTGATCCGGAGTTTTGCGCCTGTTTATCATTTTGCACGGGCTCCTCCTCGTTGTCCGCCACTACTGTTCCAGAAAATACCTCTTCCGAATTCATTCTAACAGGAAAATAAAAAAAAAATTACCATTAGCAATATTACAACTTCAAAAATAATTCAAAATACGCACTTTACTTACTTCGATTTTATTTTTTTTTCCTTCGCGCACTTGACACTCAAACGTAAACAAACCCTATCTCAATCATGGGACTTTTGAAGGGGAAGTCTGACTATTCAAAGTCTCCAAAATCGAGGAGAAAGCTTTCCGCGCAAGCTCTTTTTGAAATCTGGGGAGGAGTTGTTAGATCTGACAACAATCTAACATCTAGAATCGCGGGGAATAATTTATTTATCACAAACCAAACACAATTTAAAAATAAACACAATTCTTAGAGTTCACTACAATCACTAGCAAATTTAATATTTCGCACTATTCAATTCTAATTATCGCTTTTTATTTCACTACTTTTCACTGTTCTCACTTTAAAACACTTGTATCGCCTTTATAATCAAAACTGACTCGATAGCGGCTGCCAGGCGCTTTTATATAGGCAGCTCCACCTTTGTCTACTTTCTGGAACCTTCGTTTTCTGGTTCCTTGTGGTATGTTCTATATTTCTTTTAGTTTCGACCAGCTTGAAGTTGTCTTCGCTTATCGCTCGTTAGTTTAGTACATAAATTCTTAATTCAGACAACAACCGAAAATCGTTGATTCATCCTCTCGACAAACAGATGGCGCATAATCATCACAATAGTGTCGGCTATTTGCCTCAATTATTTCCAATAATTATTTATTTAAAATAATCGCACAAATCCCACTTTGATTTGTTCATTATTAACATTAAAACAAATGTCAAAAAATTGTTTTTATTCTTCTTCTTCTTAACTATCGCTAACCATGCTCCCGAGCATGGTTAAAATTTAACTACACCATGGTTAACCACGGGAGTTTTTGAACGTCAAAAAGTTATGCTCGTGGTTATGTTGTAGTTAACCGCGGAGTTTTTGAACGACAAAAGTTTACCATAGTTAACCATGGTTAACCATAGTAAGGTTTTTGAACGCGCTCCAGGTCGTCCTAAGAAAAGATACATAGATGACGTCGAGGATGACTTGAGACAGTTGGGCATAAGAAACTGGAGAAGTCGGGCCAGGGATCGAGAATCATGGAGGCAAATGCTGGAGGAAGCCAAGGCCAACAATAGGCTGTGGAGCTCCTGATGATGATGAAGCTAGAAGCACATTAAAGAATAATTAAAAATATCAAAAGAAATTGTGTTTTTATTAACTAAAATTGTGTTTCTCTTAACTGGCGCAGTCGTGACGGATAACTTTGTTTGTTGTTAATTTAAGCGAAAAATCGAAGGTTTATCGGTAATTAACGCTGTACGGTTTGCAACTTTAACACGGATCGAAAATCGAAGTTTTATCGGTTATTTGAAAAGTGAAAGTGAGTGATCCAAAGCAACAAGCAGAAGAACCAGCACCAGGATTGTTTTGCAACGAAGGAACATCGTCAGGACAATCACACCCACAACGAGAGTACATCGTTGGAATATAGAAGGAAGATAAAAAATATTAAGATGATCTTGAAATTGTTGTGCATGTAAGTAATTTCTGAATTTATTGTTAATATCCACATGCCCTTTTCCAAAAAAAGATCATCCTCAAACCCATACCCACTAAAAAGTAGCCTTAGTTTTATTAGTTCAAGTGATAGTGAAGATTCGGATATAAATAAGATTAAAGATACATCAAATCGTAGTGATAGTTTTAACATAAAAAATTTTAAGAAAAAAGATGGTAAAATTTTAGCAAGTTTCTCTCAAAATAAAATTTTTCCATATTTTTCAAATTGTGCAAATCTTGAAGAAATTTTTAATAAAAATCGAAGTATGACGTCACCTAGTGAACAAACTCCCCAAAGTACGACCATAACAAGTGTAGACATTTTCAACTCTTTAAGAGTTCCGGACGCTATCAAAGACTTACCGAAATTTGACGGGAATCCCCGTTTGCTTTTCGATTTCCTCGATAACAGTGTTGGTAATTTACACGTAAATAGAGGATTTTTGATATTTAACCGTAAATAACGTAAATAAACGTAAATAACGTAAATAACGTAAATTAATGTCAATAACGTAAATTATCGTAAATAACGTAAAGATTGTCTTATTTTTGACATTTCTTTCATTCGGTTGTAGCAGGTTGTAGCCATAGAAACGCACCATGGAAAATCCTGTAAAAAGTGCCGGTGGAAGACCATTTTCAATTAATTATAAATCGAAAAAAATGAAAGCAATGAAAAAAAGTGATGAATCGGGTAAACTTTCTGCATTGTGTCACGTTTGCAATAAAATCTTAAAAAATACCGCTTTACAGCGACTTAAAGCTCACAGGTAACAGTAAATAAATTTTCTCTGTTTCCTTGTTTTAGTTAAATTACTATTTGGTTATTTTTTTTAACATACAGAAATTCTTGCAAATTCAAATTAACTGGAACTGAATCAACTGATTCTGAGAGTACTTGTACAAGCAAGGAAAATTTAAATTCTACCGAAATTTCTTCTGAAATAAATGTTTCAGAAGAAAGTTGCCTGAAGGAAGTGCAAGAAATTTTCTTGATTGCTGATGATGATTCCAATGTAAGCAAAGCTTTTTCTATACAAGAAAAAAAGTATAAGTTAATTCTACATTTTTTTAGTTTGAGCTTACGAATAACGAGGAAATTTTCTTAATACCTCAAACTCAACAATACGAGAATTTCGCACGAACAACCACATCATCATTATCATCTGTTTCTTCTTCTTCGACTGCTTCTTCGTCCGTCGCGCAATCACCCTCGGATAACTGTTTAAATTCAAAATTATTAAAAAGACGTCGTCAAAATTCAGGATTAAACAGTTTTGTCGACAAAATTACCGACAAAGAGATAACTGAAGTAACTACAGCAATGGCAAAATTTTTTTTCGGTTGCAATATACCGTTTAATGTAATTGAATCCAAGTTTTTCTTGGATTTTGTAAAGGTCATTCGACCTTCCTTTGCGCAAAAAGTACCCAATAGAAGAACTCTTGCATCCAAATGGCTTGACATAATCTATGAAGATTGTAAAACAAAATCAGCTGCAACTGTTAAGAAGGACTCCGTTTTATTGATCGACTCCTGGAGGAATTCTTCTGCGAATACCAAAACAGTCGTTTGTATTCTTCACGACTGCACGTTGACGAATAAAGTATGAATTTGAAAGCTTAAAAATATTATATAATATAACAAAAAATTTGATTTATTAGGTATTTATTGAAGCGTGGAATTTCAACGGTATTTCTGAAACGGGAGATCAGTTGGCTGAAGTAGTCTGCGAAGCAATTGACTTAGCCAAAAATAATTACAATATTGATGTTTTTGCCGTAGTTTCTGATAATGCTAGTAATATGGTAAAAATGGGAAAAAATTTGAAACATGTTGTGTGGCACGCAACATGCAATAGTCATACGGCAAATCTATTTGCAAAAGAAATTATTAATAATAAATTGAACGACCAAGTTACTGCAGTTTTGCGATTTTTTAAGCAGCCTGATTTCGAGAAAGTTTTGGTTGAAAAAGGGGGCAGTAAAATCAAATTACCTTGCGAGACCAGGTGGTGCTCGTACAGAGACTCGTATAAATGCCTAATTTTGAATTTGACCGGAATGAAAGTAATAGCTGCAGAGAGTAACAAAGTAAAACCAAACATTATGAAACTTATTTTCGATGAAAATTTTATTGAATCTATTAAGAAGAGCATAGAGATATTAGATCCCATCTGTGAGCTTATTAATGAATGCCAGAATCCAAAAACATCACAAGCGGATGCATTAAAATTATGGCTTACTTTGAAGGTTCCACAAGATTTCAAACATTATTACAATTCGCGTTTGGAAATGGCCGCAAGCAACTATGCCTTGACGGCATACTATGTTCATCCGCATTACGATAATGACCTTTTATCTAAAAGTAACCTATCAGCTATTCACAACTTTCTGTTAAAGAATTTGGATGTAGATGGTTTAGATCAGTGATTCCCAAAGTGGGTTCCGCGGAACCTTAGGGTTCCACGAAAAAATTTTAGGGTTCCGTGTCCCCAGCGCCGAAGCGCAAATACATTCGCAGACTCACTGGCGCTGCGCCGGCCGTTTAACGCGTTCTTGTGCGAGTGGCCCTTCTTCCTTGAAATTTGGTCAACGTCACGCTGGTTGTGAAGAAAATGATAATCCGCCCTTTTGAGATGGGCGCCATGGATCAAACGATATATTGAGTATACTATATTGCTTATGGTGTTCTACTTATCATACTCTTTCATTTGATACCCATGTCGAAGGGGTTGTGAAGAATATTTCAATCCGCCCTCCTGAGACTGCCGCCATGGATCTAAAGGTATATTGCATTGTCATCGGAGCTAAAGCTGTATGCAAAATTTCAGCATGATAGGGTATCCGGAAGTATTTGAAAACTTGATTGCAAAATTTGTTCTGTGAAGAAAACAGTAATCCGTCTTCTTGAGACGGCCGCCATGGATCTAATGGTAAAATGAGTATACCATATTGCATTGTCATCGGAGCTGAAGTTGTGTGCAAAATTTCAGGGTGATCGGGTAACCGGAAGTTTTCAAAAAATCGATTGCAAGATATGTATGGGACAAACAGACGAACAAGAAAGCGAGCTAATAAAAACGTTTTAAGATATATTAAAGGATAAATATATACCTTTATTTTTTCATTGTTGGGTTCCGCCAAATTTTATACATTGTAGAAAGGTTCCGTATGAAATGAAGTTTGGGAACCACTGGTTTAGATGAATGGGATAAGTATAAATCGAAAGAGGGCATATTTGAATCCCTGTACCAAAAGGATATAAAGTGTCCAATTTTATTTTGGAAAACTGCCGAGTTTTATGCTCCCTCTTTATCTAAGATAGCCATAAGACTATTGAAAATACCAGCTTCGTCTGCAGAAATAGAGCGTACATTTTCTAAATGGAGCCTAATTCATACCCCAATTAGAAATAGGCTCTCGTTTGAAAAATCAAAAAAACTTATGCATCTATATATGACACTCAGAATGGAAGATTGTATCCAGATTTACGATGATAACGGAGACGATGAACCTGATGGAGTGACTGAAATTTAAGTTTTTAACTTTTTTATCAATAATAAAATAAATCTTTTTACTAATTTATAATTTTTTTAATTCGATATTTTGTGATTTTTTACATTAAGGGGTTGCTCTGATTTTTGAGGCAAAAAATTGACTATTTTTGGATTTTTTTTTACAGAAAACCCTTATTATTTTTATATACAAAAGTTTTTTCATAGTATTAGATAACTTTTAGAGATCACAAAAAATTTTTTTTTTTGTTTTTTTGCCGTCATAAATAAATATGTAGCACGCGCTGAAGTTGACACCTCAAAAATAACATGGAAAACGGTTCCATCGATAGCTCCGTCCCCATTGGTCAGAATGAGAAAAGTGAAAAACGGTTTTGTTAAAAATTATGTCCTTTAGTTCGCTTGTGTCAACATTAGTAAGAATTGCATCAAAAAAAAAATTTAAGGACATTTTAGGGAAAAAACGTAAAAATGCAACTTTTCTGGCCCAAAATGGGAGGATAAAATACTAATAGTAAGATTTTGAAAAAAAAATTTTACACAAGCGAACTCGACAACATCATTTTCGACAAATTGCCGAAAAAATTAAGTCAATATGTTAAATAGTTTTTTCTATATTGATGGAACCGTTTTGACAAATGACATTTTGAGAAAAACGCGTTTGAAGTTTTCGCGCGTCGAACGCCCTGCGGAAAATCAGTTTGTGCTACTGCATATAACTTTTTAACGAACAAAAATTTTGTCATAATATTTTAGGAACGTATTCTACACATATTAATAAATATAAAAAAGCAAAAAAAAAATTTTTGTTTTTTTAAAACCAAAAATCAGAGCAACCCCTTAAATACATTATTTACTTTATTTACGCATTAAAACTGCCTGTAAATAATTATGTTATTTACCCGTAAATAACTAAGTAAATAATTTGAGGTAAATTACGGTGCCAACACTGCTCGATAATGTCGATGAAATCCTTTCACTAATTTCAATTGTTAGTGGCACACCCTACGGTCAATTATTACTTAGAGCAATCAGAAATAAAATAACAGGACAGGCCAATGAAATCCTCAATATGTACGGCACCCCGTTGGTCTGGGATAATATTAAAGAAAACCTCATACTACATTATTCTGATAAAAGGAACGAAACTTCCTTAATAAAAGATTTGCATAGAGTTAAACAGAGTAATAATTCGTTAGAAAAGTTTTATAGTGAGGTAGTCGAACTTTTAGCAAGTATGAATAATCACGTTAATATTCACGAAATAGATAGAAACGTAATAAGTGCGAAAAGATCGTTATATGCGGAAATGTGTTTAAACGCTTTTTTGACGGGATTAAAGGAGCCCTTGGGATCAACTTCGCATTCTGCATTAAAGAAGAAAATATATTCTATGCTAAGTCGGCTATTAATAAAGACATAATAACGCCAAAATTTCAAAATCCCTTCAGTAATCATGGGATGCAAATCCCACAACCGAAACAAAATATGTCCCCAAATAGGATTTCTCCCAATTTTGTATTCACACCAAGATATAATCAATCAAACTTTACATCAAGATTTAACCAACCAAATTTTACATCAAGATTTAATCAGTCAAATTTTGCGTCAAGACCCCCACAAGCTTATAACTTTCCACAAACGAAACCACCCCAATTTAATACACCACAGAGACCACAATTCCCTATTCGTCAAAATTTTCAAAATTCTTTTCAAAAACCTGAGCCGATGGACACATCATCAGGAAATACCAAAGCATTCCAAGCTCAAACACAAAAAAGATACCCACAAAATCCTCAACCAAGGTTCATTAGCAAGGAATTATTTAATATAAATGAGGATATAGTTCGTAACAATTCAAATCCGCTTACAGTAGAAGAAAACATCGAGAACCCCCACAATTTTTACATTGACCCTAGAACATATCAAAACCTTGAAGATAGCAATGAAGAATATGAAACTTATCAAAGCATTGCCGAACACCTTGAATCGATTAATGCTACAGACGAAAAATTTCAATCACTAGCCTCGACGAACCAATCGGATATTTAGATGTTAATAGACGTGAATTTATCCTTCCTTACATAAATATTTCTTCACCTTTCGGACGTCCCTTGAAATTCTTAATCGATACAGGTGCTTCCTCTTCGTTTATAAATCCAGAGTATGTAAACCCCAATGACCTCAATAGAATAAAACCCATCGTTATAACAACGGTTCTGAATAACCATTATCTAGACAAGGAAATAGTCTTATCAAATTTTTTTGAATTCAATCAACCAGGAGAAACTAGATTTCTAGTCTTTCGATTTCACGGCTATTTCGACGGTCTTTTAGGACTTGATGCATTAAAGAAATTAAAGAGCAAAGTCGATCTTGAAAATGACATATTAATAACTGCCAATTCCATAATTCCCATGCATTATAAACCAAATTTAATGTCAGAGAAATATATTATTCCTCCTAACTCGAGAAAAATTGTCACATTACCAGTCGATGTACAGAATGGTGACATTTATATTACGACCTTAAAATTATATCCCAACATATTAATTTCCGAAGGACTTTACAAAGCTGAAAACTGGTACAGCCAAATCGAAGTCCTTAATCTTTCAAACAATAACCAAACCCTTCTCGTAGAACATCCTATAAAAGTTGAGAAATTCTCCCCCGAAAACTATATAGAAATAAATAACTTTAATATTAGCAATGGTCCACATGAACAAACAACTGGAGAGACTACCGGTATTACAAAGCTACTTCGTACTGACCATTTAAATAAAGAAGAAACTAAAGAACTTCTTAAAATCTGTAAGCAATACGACGAGATTTTCTTTAGAGAAGGACAAAAACTTTCCTTCACAAATAAAATCAAACACCAAATAAAAACTTCAGACGATACCCCTATTTTTACTAAATCATACAGGTACCCATACGTCCATAAGGACGAAGTTCATCGCCAAATCAATGATATGCTCAATCATGATATAATCCGCCCTAGTTATTCTCCTTGGAGCTCTCCAGTTTGGATTGTTCCCAAAAAACCCGATGCAAACGGCAAACAAAAATGGAGATTAGTCATTGATTATAGAAAACTCAATGAGAAAACCGTCAGTGATAGGTACCCCATTCCGAATATTACAGAAATCCTAGATAAACTTGGAAAATGTATGTATTTTTCTACATTAGACCTAGCCAGTGGGTTCCATCAAATCGAGATGGAGCAAGACGACATACAAAAAATAGCTTTTACCGTAGAAGGAGGGCACTTCGAATACATTCGTATGCCTTTTGGCCTAAAGAATGCCTCCGCTACGTTTCAGAGAGTTATGGACAATGTCCTAAAAGAACTGCAAGGAACTGTCTGTCTAGTTTATCTAGACGATATTATCGTTTTCTCCACCTCTTTGCAGGAGCATATAGAAAATCTTAAGAAAGTCTTCCAAAAACTTAGGGAAGCAAACCTAAAAGTTCAAATCGACAAATCAGAATTCCTCCGAAAGGAAATAGAGTTTTTAGGACATATCGTAACCACAGAAGGGGTAAAACCAAACCCAAGCAAGATCAGGGTTATCAAAGAATTTCCTATTCCCAAAACACCTAAAGAAATAAAATCTTTTCTTGGCCTTTTAGGCTACTATCGTAAATTCATTCGAGACTTCGCGAAACTTACAAAACCGCTCACAAGGTGTCTAAAAAAGGGAATGAAAATCACATTTGATAATGAGTATGTAAAAGCATTCGAAAGCTGCAAGGATCTTTTAACGAATGACACCGTTACGACGCTAGCAATTACGCAATACTCTCTCAAGAACCTATCGGAAGTGACAAACCTGTGTGTTATGCAAACAGGACACTGACGGATTCCGAAATAAATTATTCAACTATCGAAAAAGAACTCCTAGCGATAGTATGGGCAACGAAATACTTTCGACCGTATCTGTTCGGAAGGAAATTTCAAATAGTCACGGATCATAAACCCTTGACTGACATGGATCATGAGCTTAAAAGATCCAAACTCCCGGCTAGTACGTTGGAGACTCAAGTTAGAAGAGTATGACTACGAAATAACCTACAAAAAGGGGTCACTAAACTCAAATGCGGATGCCTTAAGTAGAATCAGACCCAAAGAAACCGACCAAGGTACTGAATTCACGGCAACGATCTTCAAAGATTTTTGCAAACAATATAGCATTAACCTTCACACTACATCATATCAACAAAGCAGTAGTAACTCACCTGTTGAGAGACTACATTCGACATTAACAGAAATATATAGAATTATCTATAATAAACATAAAGAAAGGGATCATGACGAAATTATCAACGAAACCCTTATTACATATAACAATGCCATCCATTCTGCAACAAAATTGACCACTTATGAAGTCTTTTACGGCAGAACATATAAATTTGGTAATAATGTAGAAAATAGAAATGCACATGAATACTTAGCTAAGCTCAATGAATTCCAAGAACAAATATATCCTGCTATAAAATCTAAAATAGAAAAGCAAGCCATTAAAAACATAGAGAAAATTAACAAAAATCGGGAAGACCCAGAACCATATAATGAAGGTAGTGTAGTTTACAGAAAAGAGTGTAGAAGAAATAAATTAACTAATAGGTTTAGCAAACACAAGATCAATAAAAATAATAAAGTAACTGTTATTACTAGTGCAAACAAAAAACTTCATAAATCAAAACTAAAAAGACCTCGTAAATTTCAGGATCATAACCCTGACATCTGGACAGAGAATAGGGACTGCTAGACTTATAAAAGGACAAAATAACCTACTACATATAGTACAACTGGACAAATATGAAGAAAACATAAAAAAGATAACAGACTCACTAAAGACTTTCTCAGACTCAAACGAAGCTGTGGAAATGGCAGACTCCTTACAGATAACCAACTTGAAGTTAGACGAACTAAAACACAGATTTAAAACTTTAATGCATAGAAACAGAGTAAAAAGAGGATTATTTGACGGTTTAGGTACAGTACTGAAGACTATTACGGGAAATATGGACGCTAATGATGCCATACGAATTAATATAGAAATCGAAAGCCTAACGGCTAACGAAAACATTTTAAAAATAGAAATTAATGATCAAGTAAAAATTAATAGGCAAATGATTGCACGATTTGAGAACATATACAAATACAATACAAAATACAATCAAAAATGAAAATATACATTTCAGATACTTCCAATTTCTAAATCAGATAAACTACAATATAGATTTGCTCTCTAATCATTTAAACAGTATATCCGAAGCTATAGTTCTCGCAAAATTAAATATTATCTCCAAACAAATTTTAAGTCCAACAGAGTTATCACAGTTATACCTGATTTTTAAAAACCAGAAAATAGAAATTAAATCTTTTGATCACATATACGAACTACAGGCTTACTTCAACAACACCAATATTATCTTCAATATCCAAATACCTATATTATCCAATGAAACATTCACCCTATTCCATGTCATACCATTACCAATAAACCAGACCAAAATCATCCAAACAAAACCTTATATTCTCCTTAATAACAATAACATTCAGTATTACGACACAAAATGCACTAAAATTGAAGGAATATATTACTGCCGAGAATCTATACAACAGGAAGAAATCCTCGAATCTAATTGTTTAGGCAACCTCATAAATAATAAACCAGCTAATTGCGAAGTACAAGAAAGAAGAACCACTCTAGAAATTTTCCAACCAGAGCCAAATCACATAGTCCTGATAAACATCCCGAAGACAACTATATTCACCACTTGCGGACCCAATCAACAAATAGAAGGAACAGTACTCATCCACTTCACCAATTGCGAGATCACAATAAACAGAATCACCTACATGGCAGCAGAAAACATCGTCTGGGATGAAGTTAACATTTATCCTACCATCTTTAACCAAATCAACACCACAACATCAAATAATAGTATTTACCTGAAAACCCTGGACACTTACCAATTTGCAGAGAGGAGCGAAGTTACGGAAACCTTCCTGATTCAAAGAAGTCCTTACAAACCATCGGCCAGTTTCATCATAATTCTAATCCTCATCGTGATAATTATTTGCTACTTCATACGCCGCAGTTTACAATCAAATCTCAACGCTCAGCAAGATCGAATCGCACCGATTATCTCAGCAGTGGCACCTATTAGTGAACCCAGGATAAAATTTCTTTGGCCCACGCTGACCTCTGGGGATGGAGGAGTTACGAGCCCCGTTTAATTAAATGTAAACATGTTGCACAAATTGCATTCCCATAAGTATCCCTCAACATTTTTATTCCCACAACAAAAGTCATTTCCTTTCCCACAACCAAATTTCCCAGAATAACACCTGCATCCATCTGCATTCTTTTTCCCATGCAAATTGCACTCAAAAGCTTTCATGTAATAAATTTGATCTAAAATAAATCAGTTCAATTTTACATCTCAAGCTAGAACCACATTAAAGAATAATTAAAAATATCAAAAGAAATTGTGTTTTTATTAACTAAAATTGTGTTTCTCTTAACTCGCGTGCATTTATTGCATTTCATTTTATTTAAAGTTTCAAAAATTGCTTCCGACCTCGTATCAGCAAATTAATTATGTATTGATTTCATCATATCCACGAGTGTGCTTATTAATTAAATGAGAATCAAAGTTCAATAATTTGCTGACTGATTTTCGTTCTGGTTTTTCTTAGGTAAGAAAACATTTTAATGTAGATATAAAAATCAGTTAAAAAGTAGAGTCCAAACCGAAAGGTCATAAAAATTTATAATTTAATAATAAAAGAAAGGATCCAGTAAATAAGATTATTCCAGTAAATAGGAATTTTGAGATAAAATAAAAGTTAATTCGCACTGTATAATATTGGTATATAACAATTGCAAGTTTGCAGTTATTAGTTGTAGGAATATCTGCTGTGTATAAGTTAACGGATCATCTTTTGTTACCATAATTTTATAAAACCTAAAATGAATAACTGCAAAAATGCGGACACTATGTCTAGAAGATAACACGCGCATCCAGCCATCGTGGGAATCGGTGCAACCGGAATGTAGTCACGCGGCAGGGCAGGTGACAATAATAGGAAAAGTTAGCTTTATTCTACTTTAAGAAATAAATTGTAGTCAGTCTTAAGTGATCATTAATAAAGATTGGACAAAGCTCCAAAAGTATGAAAAATAAAGTGTTACATCGTTGGATTTTAGCACTCGTCACTGGAGTATTGTTTGTTGGAGCCCGAGTCACCATAAAAGGATAAAAGAACAATCCGCAACAGTCACAGAAAGCCCAAGTCCGCTAGTATGCATTTAATATTACTGTAAGTTATTTTTAAGTTTATTACATATGAAGTGCTCATTAGCGTGAGCACTAACAAAGACCTGCTTAAAAGGAGTCTATTTGTTGTCTCATGACTGTTTATGTGTTTTGCATGCAATTTTTATTGGTACTTAATCTTTTATGTTTGCATGTCTCAGCTGAGCCACGGCAGTGGAAAATATTTCTCAGCCCTGCTGGGAAGTGCGCCTTCTGCGTTAGAAGGGAAACTCTATATATGTATATATATATATATATATATATATATATATATATATATATATATATAGATATATATATATAGATATATATATATATATATATATATATATATATATATATGCATATATATATATATATATATATATATATATATATATATGCATATATATATATATATATATATATATATATATATATATATATACCATATATATATATGAAGACCCTCGGGGAAAAACCAACTTAGTCCACTTTTTCAAAAATCAGAGAATTCAGCTCCATCTATTAGCTGCTAAGGTGTACCAAAATTCAAGGTATTAACTATGGGGAAAAACCAACGTAGTCCTGACAAAATGAACGGGCAATAATAAAAGGTTCGGGGAAGAACCAACGTAGTCCTGACAAAATGAACGGGAAATAATAAAAAGTTCGGGGAAGAACCAACTGAGTCCATGAATCAATGAGGGAAAAAACTTGTATTTTTTGGAATTTTATTTTTTGGACTAAGTTGGTTTTTCCCCGAGGGTCTTCATATATATATATATATATATATATATATATATATATATATATATGGGGCATTCTCTGTCAAATCAGCCACCCCCCCTCACACTTTATTTTTCAAGATAATTATATGTATTTGGACTTAAAATTTTTGTTACACCTTCTAGTTTTTTATGCCGTATGGTGTTTTGTGATTTTCAAAATGGGGGATATACAATGGCGGAAAAGAAGTAGAAAGTGCATGAACAATTTATAATTTTTATTAAATTTCAACTTTTTCGATTACTTCCCGAGATCCTATTGGCCTCAAATTCTGGCGACACCCTCAGATTTGATAATAATGCAAGGTCGTTCGGTTCATATCATTGTAGATCCGTTATCATAAAATGGCCGACTATATTTTTTTTAGAACCCCCTCGACATCGGTATTAAATAAAAGGGCATGACAAGCAGAATACAATGAGACGCCTTACGTAATGTAAGATCCAATATGGTGGCCAAAACAAAATGGCGGACGGTTTTAAGATGTATATGAAATTTGCAGACATCTCAGAGACATGCGTTTTGTGTTTATTCCGATTAAGTGATTGGTTGGTTAAGCTTATGTGCAGGCCCGTCCTGAATATGGCGGGTCCAATTAAAAGCATCGGGACATCTGTCACACTGTTCCTTCACCTATTCTACGGCCTTGCGAAAGTGTACCGTTTTGGTAAAGCAGTTGCTTTTTTTAACTCAGCGGGTGCGTCGAATACAGAGGGCGTGCATTGCATCACCCATGGCGCTGTAAGAATGTCGAATTTGTACCAGGGTACAGTGCTATGTAAAGGTATGACTGCTTCGGGGAACTACACCATCGAGTCAAGGTGTATTTGCTCAACGTATAGGTATAGTTAGCCTGAGCTTAGACTATCACATAAAAAAAATGTCAAGACTTGCATTTTTTGAAGCGAAGCTTCTTATGCAGGGCCCTCGCTTGACGAAAGTAGGGAAAATCGTCACACTTTTTCCCTCCGTTCTGTTCGTCCCCCCACCACCACCACCCACCAGGGATCTCAAACGTCGCACCGGATTGAGCGCGCGCAATTCAAATAACTATATGGGCAAAAACGCAAAAACTGGCGCTTAGGGATGGCCGATTACATCGTGATTAATCGGACAATCGATTATTCGATTCGATTAATCGAAACAATCGCATCGTTTTTTACCAATCCGATTACATCGAAAATCGATTATTTCATGCGATTATTGCATCCGATTATTGACAATTAAGAAAATAATTATTGGATTGTTAAAAATTGTAAAACAACAGATAAAAGGTTGATAGAATTTGTACCTAGATAATTGTTATTAGGTTGGCAGTACAACTGCTTCACCACACGTCCCTATACCAAACACAAGTATTAAAAAGATCTAGGTAATGTAAACACCTTGTCTTGTCGGTTGACATTCGCGACTAAAATTCTTGTGCGTCGATCATCCGTTGAACAGAGGGATAGTAGTTTTTGTTCGGCAAAACGGGCACCGCTCAGCGAAACTCTGTGGTCAAAATATAATCTTAAGTAACTTGCTTCTAGACTGATAAGTAATATACTCTGTTATCAAAAATTATTCTATGATCGTTTCAGATGTATATTCTATATGGTTGCGAGTAGGTGGAATAAAAATATCGCGGCTAGGTTGTGACAGCTCCTTCCTCTCTTCTCTCTATCTTCCGGCTAGAGCTGCTGTTCGACAGCGTATACGAAAAAATAAGATTTTCGACAGTACAAGGGGACTTTCCCTAAGCCTCTAGCCTGTCACATAAAAAAAAGAAATAGAAGTCTATTCTAAAGAATTGTAAAATCTCTTAATTGCATAACAACTACCATAGACAAATAAAAGGTGTCTATGCCACTATCTATAATTTAATTTTGATAATTTTATATTAGGTACTATATTACTTTGTACAACAAAAAATTAAAAATAGCAGTAGAAAAGTGTTTTATCAATTTTTATTGAAAATTATTCGATTATTACATTAATCGATTGTTTTAAAACGATTAATCGATTAGAGATAATCGAATGTTCCGATTAATCGGCATTCGATTAATCAACATTTTTTTAGTAATCGGCCATCCCTACTGGCGCTATGTAACCCAACGCTCTTCTTAATTATTAAATAAATAAATCCCAAGCTAATTAACCCAATAACCTTACGCACTTATAAGCTTACAAATAAATAAATCCTAAGCTATGTAGCCCAATGCGCTTGTTAATTGATAATTAAATAATCATGACAAATAACTTAAACCCAATGACCCAGGGGACAACAGTTAATTAAACAGAAGATTTTTATTATTCAAAGTATTAAAAATAATTAGTTAATAAATAAATGTATCCCAAGCTATGTAACCCATTGCGCTTATTATTTAATAAATAAATAATCAATAAATGACAAGTAACTTGAACCCAATGACGAAAGGTTTATGAGGCTAGGAGAATTGACAGGAAAATAGCACTATTTTATTCGGATAAACAATACCGTATAGGAGTAAGCATAAAGTAAATAACAAATATTAATAATGCTTTAATAACGTAATATTCCACTCGATGTATACATTTATTTAATATCCATGTAAAGACGTATGTGCAAAAATGGAACTAATCAACTTTGTGTCGTCCGCCATAAAACATTACGAATAAGGTAACACACCTTATTATATTCTGTTTGTCACACCCTTTCATTTGACACCCATGTATGGGGGTTTGCTAAAAAATAACCGTCCGTCATTTTGTTTTGGCCACCATATTGGATCTTTAATTACGTAAGGCGTCTCATTGTATTCTGCTCGTCATGACGTTTTATTTGATACCCATGTCGAGGGGGTTCTAAAAAAATATAGTCTGTCATTTTCTGATGGCGGCCATATTGGATCTGCGATGATATGAACCGAACTACCTTGCATTATTATCAAATCTGAGGGTTTCGGCAGAATTTGAGACCAATAGAAACTTGGGAAATAATCATAAAAGTTGAAGTTTAATAAAAGTTATAAATTGTTCAAGCATTTTCTTCTATTTTTCCGCCATTGTATATCCGCCATTTTGAAAATCACAAAACACCATACGGCATAAAAAACTAGAAGGTGTAACAAAAATTTTAAGTCCAAATACATATAATTATCTTGAAAAATAAAGTGTGAGGGGGGGTGGCTGATTTGACAGAGAATGCCCCATATATATATATATATATATATATATATATGCATATATATATATATATATATATATATACTAGCTGGGACCCGGTGCGCCTACGCTGCACCCATAAGTCAATAGTAAACAATAAAAACCATCCATTGACTTAATATTTTTCGAGATATGAATTTTACACAGATGAAATGCCTCAAAGAACATGGGTCTTGCGTCGGCCGCCATGAATCGGTATATTGAGTCTACTACATTGCTTATTGTATTCTACTTATCATACCCTTTCATTTGATACCCATGTTGAGGGGATTGTGAAGAAAGTGGTAATCCGGCCTCTTTAGACGGCCGCCATGGATCTAAAGATATATTTTGTATACTACATTGCTAATTGTATTCTACTTATCATACCCTTTCATTTGATACCCATGTCGAGGTGGTTGTGAAGAAAGTGGTAATCCGGCCTCTTGAGACGGCCGCCATGGATCTAAAGATATATTTTGTATACTACATTGCTTATTGTATTCTACTTATCATACCCTTTCATTTGATACCCATGTCGAGGTGGTTGTGAAGAAAGTGGTACCCCGCCCTCTTGAGACGGCCGCCATGGATCGAAAGATATATTTTGTATACTACATTGCTTGTTATATTCTACTTAACATACCCTTTCATTTGATACCCATGTTGAGGTGGTTGTGAAGAAAGTGGTACCCCGCCCTCTTGAGACGGCCGCCATGGATCGAAAGATATATTTTGTATACTACATTGCTTATTATATTCTACTTAACATACCCTTTCATTTGATACCCATGTTGAGGTGGTTGTGAAGAAAGTGGTAATCCGGCCTCTTGAGACGGCCGCCATGGATCTAAAGATATATTTTGTATACTACATTGCTTATTGTATTCTACTTATCATACCCTTTCATTTGATACCCATGTTGAGGGGATTGTGAAGAAAGTGGTAATCCGGCCTCTTTAGACAGCCGCCATGGATCTAAAGATATATTTTGTATACTACATTGCTTATTGTATTCTACTTATCATA
This sequence comes from Thereva unica, assembly GCA_949987705.1. Classification (NCBI taxonomy): domain Eukaryota; kingdom Metazoa; phylum Arthropoda; class Insecta; order Diptera; family Therevidae; genus Thereva; species Thereva unica. Next base: position 61,425,650 of record OX465282.1, read on the forward strand.
CCCTTTCATTTGATACCCATGTCGAGGTGGTTGTGAAGAAAGTGGTAATTCGGCCTCTTGAGACGGCCGCCATGGATCTAAAGATATATTTTGTATACTACATTGCTTATTGTATTCTACTTATCATACCCTTTCATTTGATACCCATGTCGAGCTGGTTGTGAAGAAAGTGGTACCCCGCCCTCTTGAGACGGGCGCCATGGATCTAAAGATATATTTTGTATACTACATTGCTTATTGTATTCTACTTATCATACCCTTTCATTTGATACCCATGTCGAGGTGGTTGTGAAGAAAGTGGTACACCGCCCTCTTGAGACGGCCGCTGTGGATCATTTTAGTTTCAATAGCGTCATGGCCTACCTATTGTTTGACAGCTGCGTAAATTTGAAATTTTCATTAAATGTAATGATTCAATTTAATGACAATTTTACATTTGTCAAACAATAGGTAGGCCATGAAGCTATTGAAACTAAAATGAAGTGAAAATTCCTAAAATTACCATTTTTTTGTTTTTTCAGGCAATTTTTTAAATTTTTCTCTCCGTAAGAACCATCCTCGTAGTTCAACGAATATTCGAAAAAAAAAAAAAAAATTAGTCCAATAGGTCCAGCCGTTCTCGAGTTTTGCGCTTAGCAACACATTTAGCGATTCATTTTTATATTATATTATATATATATATATATATATATATATATATATATATATATATATATATATATATATATATATATATATATGATTGTGTGTGTATGTATATATAGATTTTCATGCTTAGCTGCAAAGTGCGCCTTCTGTGCTAGAAGGGTTAACTCTTGAGGATAAAAAAAAAAGTGAACAAGAAATTATTTAAAGCCAATTGAGCAAAGCAAATATAGTGCAGAAATTTATTTAAAGAAAATATAAAAGTGCGAAAATATAATTAAAGAAAAATTTCATTTAAAGTAATTTATAAAAATAAAGTATTAAGTGCATAAATCTATCGTAAACCAAAAGCAGAAGCATAAAATTGCCTAAATTGGGATTCTTGCAACTTAATCCTTTTGAATCAAGGATAATATATTTCAAGCAGAAATTATTTGAAGATTTTTTTTTATATTTAAATCTATCTACATAGAGAATACAGTGTGGAAATTTTTTTAAAGGAAATAAATACTACGGATAAAAATAATAAATCGAAATACAAAGTGACCATTTAGTGAGAAAATTATTAAAGATTTTTGAAACATCTATTTGAGTTTTATTTTTCTTAATTTTTATTATCAAATATATTTCTTTATTATCAAACATATTTTAATTATTGAATATATTTTATTATTGATTTTTTATTATTTAACATATTTTTTATTCATTGATTTTTTTATTATTATCTACCGAACATATATTTTTTTATTATTGATTTTTTTCCTCCTTTATTGAACATACTTATTTTATTATTGAATATATTTTATTGGTTTTTTTTTACTACTACTGAATCCTTTATTCAAAAAAGGAGAAGGAAAGGAAGAAAAAAACCCAAGCCTTAAAAACTTGAGCGAGCGAGCTTTATTAGTTAAAATATCAAAGATAATTAGAAAATTCTCAAAAGTATTTACACATATGAGCGATTCTCCAGAACCTTTAACTTGAGCTAATTGGAAAAATGAAATTTCAAATTTTGTGTTACTTACTTCATAAATAAATGTTTTCTGATGTAGAACATTAAAAAATTCAATGCGCATTTTTTTTATGACATGGTTGTATTGACATGGTTACAATTTTGACATCAAATTTGACATGGTTACAATTTTGACATTCGCTTAAATTACTTTTTTTTAAGATTCATGAAACAATTTAAGCGAAGGAAACGTTACATATGATTTAACTAGTTACAATAGGTCATAAGAAATCTTACGGGGATGAATTTAATGTAATATGAGCAAATTAATTGCAGTTACAACTTTGACATTTAAATGTAACCTACATTCACGTTAGCCAGTTTTGCCAAAAAATCAACCAATTTCAACTTATTTTTGTCACAAAATGTATGCACATGTTCGTTAGTGCCTGAACAATAAGTGCGTTTAAAAAATTTTATGATAAAATGGGACAATTCAGAGTTCTTCGACTTACCATGCGGGTTACAACTTTGACGTCAAAATCTAGGGACAAACTTCAGAGTTGTTTTTTGGAAAATATAGCGATTTGACACTGCACCGAACACAACTGCATTTTTCCTTAAGAGTTAAACTACAACTTTTAACTTTTCACTATTTGTTTCAACGCTTCCTATCACAAATATAAATACTTTTTCATTCAGATTAGCGCTAAAGACAGGCCGAAAAGTGACAGGTAACGGAACATTTTTTCAAATTTCATTGCAAAATATCGTTTTAAATGACTTCGTACTTATATCTCATTGCTCATTAATAATTTCTTAACATTATCGATAGCTTCTTTTATTTTTAATCTTCCTACAAAAATTGTAATTCATAAAAATTTTGAAGCGACAAGCAGGTTAAAAGTTCCGGAGAATCGCCCATATATATTGAAGTTTTTTTTATTTGTTTTTATACGATTCGATTAAATCTTAAAAATGACGACTCCAAACAATTTAGTTAGACCACCGGTATTACCTCAACCAAGCCCCAACCACAAACAGGTTCAAGTACCGCAAGTGCAAATCAATTACCTAACACCACTCCTGAATTACAATCCCTAATTTCATCCATCGTCTCTCAAGTTCTTGTTTCACAAGCTCCAGCTTTAGTGCGCAGTTTTATGAACCCCAATGCTGAATTATCAACGGCCACCGATCAGGCCATAGATCCACAATATCGTAACAGCCTGACCGATTTAGATAAAGTCCCAGACATCGTTCGTTGCCTTAGAGAATTTTCAGGAACCCCCGGCGAGTTCTCTTCATGGAAGAAGAGTGTGGATAGAGTACTACGAATTTACGAGCATACAAAAGGAATCCCTAAATATTACGGAATTCTCAGCGTTATCAGAAACAAAATTATAGGTAGCGCAGACATAGCGCTTGAATCGTATAACACACCTCTAGATTGGAAAGCAATTTCACGTTGTCTCACAATCCACTACGCAGACAAACGCGACCTAGGTACACTAGAGTACCAGATGACATCTCTCATTCAAGGGAAATCTTCGACTCAAGAATTTTATCAAAGGGTTTATTCTCATTTGTCCCTAATACTAAACAAAATCGCTTGTATGGAAATTAGTACAGAATCAATGCGATTGTTAACTGAAACATACAGGGATAAAGCACTCGATACTTTCGTACGTGGTTTGAATGGCGATCTACCGAGACTCCTGGGAATTAAGGAGCCAATAGACCTGCCACAAGCACTACATTTTTGTCTCAAACTCGAGAACCAAAATTTCAGAGCCAATCATGCTAATGACTATCATGTCTACCATAGAAAACAACAAAATAATCCTCCACCAACGCCACCCTTTAGAAACTATCATAATCCTCGTCGACAGGAACCATTTTTCCCAGAACTTGCGTATATTCCGAAGTTTGGATATAGACCGTTCTCAAATCGACAACAATTCTTTACCTCAAATAGACCTCAATACCAAGGACAACCTCAATACCAAGGACAACAATATTCATTTGCTCCTCAGAGGCCTAACGCCCCAAAACCATTGCCCAAACCCGAACCAATGGATATTGATCGTAGCTTACGAACAAACATGGTCAACTATGCGAATAGGGCAACACCATTCAAGTATGCAGGGAAGAGAGGACCTTTTGATAATTCCAATTTTAGACCACCTCAGCCTCAGAAAATGCAAAGGAACTATCATCTGACAACAGATGTTCCTGAATATCAACCAGTTCAAGAAGAACCCGAGTATTTTGCAGAATACCAGCAAGCGCAGCAAGACTCCGAAATTGAGAATACTTACGACCAAACCCTGATCGAGTACATCGACCAATATCCCAATGACATTCCCGCAAATGAAACAGATAATATAGCAGCTGACATTCATTTTTTAGGATGAAGACCTCTTCGCTTCCATATTTCGAATGTAAGACAGATAGCGGAGAGGTAATGAAAATATTAATAGACACCGGCTCTAATAAGAATTATATTCAACCAAAATATGCAAAAAATCCAATCCCCAATAAACAATGATTTTACGCGGATTCAGTAGGAGGTCCAGTTAAGATCACCCACCATACTTTTGCTAATCTCTTCTATTTAAAAGAACCCAAGATTAAGTTTTTCCTTTTACCCACACTAGTATCATTTAACGCGATATTAGGACATGACAGCCAAAAAGAATTAGACGCTGTCATCCATACCAAACACGACTTCATGGTTATCAATGAATCCATAAAAATCCCGATTAAACAGCTTACTGCACAAGCAGTTAATTCAATCAATATCAGAGACTACCACATGACTGGAGAGCAAAAGCACTACATCAATGAGCTGACAAGGAAACATCACGAATTATTTCTTGATCCCAACGAGAAACTCACGTACACTACCAATGTCGTAGGTGAGATCCGAACAACGTCAGACAACCCAGTCTATACAAAGTTTTATCCATACCCTATGTCCCAAAAGGTGAGATAAAAAAAGAAATAGAAAAGCTATTGCGACGGAATCATAAGAACATCAAGATCTCCGTACAATTCACCCGTGTGGATTGTGCCAAAGAAACAAGACGCCTCAGGCGAAAAGAAATATAGAATGGTGATCGACTATCGGAACCTTAACAGCATTACAATAGCAGATCGTTATCCCATCCCAGAAATCAACGAAGTGTTGATGCAATTAGGCAAAAATAAATGGTTCGCAGTCCTTGACCTTAAAAGTGGATTTCATCAAATCCCATTAAAAGAGACCGACCTCGAAAAAACTGCTTTTTCGATTAATAATGGCAAGTACGAGTTCACTAGACTGCCATTCGGACTCAAAAATGCTCCAGCCATTTTTCAGAGAGCATTGGACGACATCCTAAGAGAACACATCGGAAAAAATTGTTTCGTCTATATTGACGATATCATTATATTCAGTAGGTAATGATGAAAGCCAATATGTCAATGATATTGACAAAATCCTCGAAACCCTCAATTCGGCTAATATGAAAGTCCAATTGGACAAGTGCGAATTTTTCTAACAAGAAGTAGAATTTCTTGGTTTCATAGTCTCTTCCAATGGAATCAAGACTAACCCAGCCAAACTTGACGCGATAGTCAACTTTCCACAACCACAAACATTTAAGGACCTCAGGTCATTCCTAGGTTTGTCTGGATATTACAGACGCTTTGTTAAAGACTATGCAAAACTTGCAAAACCCTTAATAAACCTTTTAAGAGGGGAAGGAGGGCCTCTGCCCAAAAATGCCTCAAAAAATAAAAAAAATTTGGCTAGACGACGATGCTAAAAAAGCATTTACCAAAATTAAAAGCCCACTAACTTCCGAGGAAGTAATCTTAGCTTATCCAAATCTGAGCCAAGAATTTCACCTAACGACAGATGCCTCTCAATACGCAGTCGGTGCGGTATTAGAACAAAACGGCAAACCGATAACCTTCATTTCAAGAACACTTAATAAAACAGAAGAAAGTTACGCGGCAAACGAGAAGGAGATGCTCGCGATAATTTGAGCACTAACATCGTTAAGGAATTACTTATATGGCACATCTAAAGTCAAGATATTCACTGACCACCAGCCACTTACCTATGCATTAAGTCACAGAGATAATAATGCGAAAATGAAAAGATGGAAAGCTATTCTCGAAGAATACAATTATGAACTTTCCTACAAACCAGGTCGAACGAACGTCGTAGCCGACGCACTTTCAAGACCACCGCAAGATAATCATTCATCGCAGATAAATTCAATGACAGGTACGGCACATAGTGACGACAGCTCAGGACACGATCTTATTCCAGCAGTTGAAGCACCCATCAACGCTTTTAAAAACCAATTATGGATTCTTACAGGGAATGAAAATAACTACAACTTCGAGATACATACCTTTTCCAACTTACCATCGACACGTAATCACTCGTACAAGCTACACCAACGAAGATCTAATCGAATTATTCAAAAAACACCTCGATCCATTAATAACAAATGGACTATTTACTTCCGAAACCATAATGGGAATGATACCTGATTTTTACCCCCTTCATTTCAAAAACTATAAAATTAAATTTACACAATCAAAAGTCACTGACTTAATAACAGATGCGGAACAGGAAGAACAAATTATCCTAGAACACAAAAGAGCCCACCGGAATGCCAGAGAAAACAAAATACAAATCTTTGAAAAATTCTATTTTCCAAAAATGATGAGAAAAATAGAACAGGTAGTAAAACAGTGCACCACCTGTATGAAGCACAAATATGATAGACATCCACCTAATCCAGAAATTGGCAAAACACCGATCCCTGAATAACCAGGACAAATATTACATCTATATAGCCGAGAAAAATTTGGTGCTCACCGCAATCGATAAATTTTCTAAGTACGCTCAAGCAAAACCAGTTCAATCACGATCCGTTGAGGATGTAAGAGAGCCCTTAAGGCAAATCCTCTCCACTTTCGGTGTCCCACAAACAATCGTTATAGATAACGAAAAATCTCTAAATTCTAGCTCCATAACCTTCATGGTAGAAGATTAATTAGGTATAAAAATCTTTAAAACCCCACCATATCACAGTACTGCTAACGGACAAGTGGAAAGATTCCATTCCACATTGACGGAAATAATGAGATGTCGAAAGGGAGATAATATTCATAGATCGTTCGAGGAATTACTTGACCGATTAGTCTATGAGTACAATTACTCAATTCATTCAACAACGGGAAAAAGGCCTATAGAAGGATTCTTTGGTAGGAATGTCCGTGTTAGTCCGGATACTTATGAAAAAGCTAGACAGGACAACATACAAAGGCTAAAGGACATTCAGGCCCGAGACCTTACAACACACAACAGAGATAAGCAAATCCCCAAAACCTATGCCCCAGGACAAACAATATACGTGAAAATCCATAAACGCCATGGCGCAAAGCTCACGCCAAGATATAAAAGAAATTGTAAAAGAAGACAAAAATAGTCTTGTAATTACAGAATCAGGCGGAGTAGTTCACAAGAGCCATATAAAAACCTAAAATTTTTCCTTTTTCGCTTCTAGGATATTCGTTGCACGCTGCTTAGCCGACACACAGATATTGGATTACTCCAACTCTCAATCAATCCAAATAAATACAGGAATCGCAAGGCTGCAAACCGGAACATTCAAAATTATTCACGTCATCAACATTGCACTAAACCAGAAACTCGTCCAAGAAATAGAGATCAACGTTAATCAGCACATCAATAAAACCCACATCCTATATCCATACATTTCCAATGAAATAACCCAAACTAAGGAAGTTTTATACATATAGACTCAAGGTTAAAGATAGAAGTAAACGCTCACTCAATTTTATAGGAAGCGCATGAAGATGGATAGCAAGAAATCCTGACCATGACGACTTTGAAATAATTAAAGGAAAAATAAATAATCAATTAGAAAATAATAACAAGAAAACAATTACACAGGACCACAAAAAAAAATGAAAGGTTCCTTAGACCAGACTACGTGGATTATATGTTTTTTGGGTCGCTGAAACCGAATCCAAAGCCAGTTTTTCTCTATCACGTCAGGATTTTTCATAACCTAAAAATTAAGCCCAAGACTTAGCAACTCGTGGAATCTTTAACCACCGGAAATTCTGGTAACCGAAAATTTCTTGATTCCATAACCTTTTGACTTCAAAAACCCAAAAACTCGAAACTTTATCACCACATAACCTCAAAACCCGACCCGAAACAATGACACGTATCTCTTTCGTTAGAAAATCGCAGAAAATGAGCTCTTAATTAAAGAATTGTAAGCCTTATTTCGTTCAAACTTGATAACTTTCAAACCCCTCAACCCTATACCCCGTTAACACGAAAACCCTACAACTCCGTAACCATGTAACCTTAAAACCCGACAAAAAAGAGGCACATGCATCTCTGACGTCAGAAAATCGCACTAAATTAGCTGTTGATCAAAGTTTTGTAGGTCTCATCTTGTTCAAACTATAAAGCCCCTTAACCTCTTAAGCAAAATCTTATTAAAAAGAAATTATAAAAATCTGAATTAAGCTAATTTTTTTTTAAATTGCTAAATGTAAACTCCGAATCTCAGTTTTTGCTCGTGTGTCGACATCCGGGGCACCTCCACGTGGTGACGGTGGGCAACGGAGTTGTTCCGTGATCCGGCAGAGTCCCCGGATCGCGGCGCTCACGCCGTCATGGTCGGCACTCGAAAAAGTACGATGCAGGGATTCGGAACCCCAGTATCGGCGGCTGGTTCGGGCGAGAAAGCAGGCCCACGGGCGTCGTCATCAAACGACTGCAGCTCTACATCGGTGGGTAACTTGGACTTTGCAGAGTATGATGTTTCAAGAAAGCCTATATGTGATAATAGCGTAGACTCTTTCTGCGTTATTTGTGGCGAATATGTTGTCAGTAAACTCAGAAAGACTTTTACAAATTTACTTAAAACTCGGTATACAGAATTTTTCGGTATAAAAATAGTGGACAATCAGTGGACTCCCAATTCGATATGCATGGGGTGTTCCTTGCAAATAAATAAACAGAACAAAAGAACGTTTTCTTCCCCAATGATCTGGCGAAAACCAGAAAATCACACAAAGGATTGTTATTTTTGTTTAACGACAGTTGTTGGGTACAACCAAAAGACAAAATCTTCAATTTCTTATGCAACTGTTAAGTCTGTGACTTTTCCTACGCTTCTTAATGCTGAACAAAGTTCTAAAAGTTGTATTACTTCCGATGGCATTGAAAGTCAGATGGAAACATTAAAGGACAAAGTTCTAGCTTATGCAGACAATGAGGATGTAGAGATGAACAGCGAAACATCGGAGGAATCAAGAGATGCGATTGACGTTGATTCTAGAGGTTTTACTCAAGAAGAGCTCAATGATTTGGTACGAGATGCAGGACTTTCAAAAGAACTATCTGAGCTGTTAGCGTCAAGACTAAAAGAAAAAAAAATGTTTAGCTCCAGGAACTCGTATCACTTTCTATCGCGACAGAGAAATTGAATTTAGAAAATATTTTACAAAAATTAAAAATTTAGTCTATTGTAACGATATTGAAGGGCTTATAAAAGAATATGAAATTCCCTATGAATCTAGCAACTGGCGTCTATTCATAGATTCTTCAACGCGAAGTTTAAAAGCAGTATTACTACATAATGGCAACATATACGCTCCTCTACCCGTTGGCCACTCAGTTACGTTGAATGAAGAGTACCACAACCTTTCTTTCTTGCTAGAACAGTTACATTATGATAAAAATAAGTGGCTGATGTGTGGAGACTTGAAAATAATGACAATTCTACTAGGTCAACAAAGTGGTTTTACAAAACATCCTTGCTTTATATGTGAATGGGACAGTCGAGCTCGCAATGAGCATTATGTAAAGAAGGATTGGCCACTTAGAGACAACTTAATTCAAGGATCTAAAAATAGTATAAAACAGAGTCTGATACCTACAAACAAAGTAATTCTTCCACCACTACATAAACAATTCATTAAAGCGATGAAATCAACTGAAAGCGAAGCTTTTAAGTATATCTTTAAAAAATTTCCTAAACTGTCTGATGCGAAAATGAGAGAAGGTGTGTTTAACGGACCACAAATAAGAGAACTGTTGAAAGACGATAAATTTGAAAAGAAAATGGCGAAGGTTAAAAAAGCAGCCTGGCAAAGTTTTAGAGACGTTACAAAGAAATTTCTAGGTAATACAAAAGATCATAATTATGTAAGTATTGTTCAAAATATGGTAAAAAATTTCAAAAATTTGGGTTGCCTTATGAACCTTAAACTTCACTTTCTTGATTCGCACCTCGAATATTTTCCTGGTAATTTAGGTGATTTTAGTGAAGAGCAGGGTGAAAGATTTCACCAGGACTTACAAGATATTGAAAAGAGATATCAGGGTATTTGGGATGACCACATGTTGGCAGACTATTGTTGGTCTTTAAAAAGGGATACGCCAAACCAACACAAAAGAAAAGCGCTACGGTGATCATTCACCAATAAACGAACGCGTTATTATTGTAAGACTTCAGAAGATTAAACAACCATTATATAGTTTTATAACTCCTATGAAAATCGTGAGAGGCAAGGGGACTCACTTAAATCAAGCACCTCGAACAGTGAGAGGTAAGGGGACTCACGTAAATTAAGCACCCTAAGGGGAACAGAAGTCTTCTACGTCCACGTCCTTGTTCCTGGGGATGGTTGAACGTAGGCTTTTAATTTATATTTGACCAAGCTCATCCGGCGATTTTTTGGCGTCTTAGATGGCTCTCTCTTTCGATGGTAGGGTTTGAAGGTTATTTAGTTACGTGATTATGGGATTGTTGGGTTAAGAGGGTGTAGGGTTGAGGGGTTAAGATGCTATAGGTTTTAAACTTAATGAGGTTTACAATACTTTGATCAACAGCTAATTTGCTGCGATTTTCTGACGTCAGAGATGCATGTACCTCTTTTTCGTCGGGTTTTAAGGTTACATGGTTACGGAGTTATAGGGTTTTCGTGTTAACGGGGTATAGGGTTGAGGGGTTTGAAAGTTATCAGGTTTGAACGAAATAAGGCTTACAATTCTTTAATTAAGAGCTCATTTTCTGCGATTTTCTAACGAAAGAGATACGTGTCATTGTTTCGGGTCGGGTTTTGAGGTTATGTGGTGATAAAGTTTCGAGTTTTTGGGTTTTTGAAGTCAAAAGGTTATGGAATCAAGGAATTTTCGGTGACCAGAATTTCCGGTGGTTAAAGATTCCACGAGTTGCTAAGTCTTGGGCTTAATTTTTAGGTTATGAAAAATCCTGACGTGATAGAGAAAAACTGGCTTTGGATTCGGTTTCAGCGACCCAAAAAACATATAATCCACGTAGTCTGGTCTAAGGAACCTTTCTTTTTTTTGTGGTCCTGTGTTATTAATAAATTAACCACACAAAAGATAAATGAAATAAGAAGCATAACTAATAAGATTATAAAAGCTATAAATGATGATAAAGTGATAGACAATAATTTAATATTGAGTTATAAATATAGATTAGAAATTTTAAAAGAAGAAATAAGAAATGTATAATACGCCATTAATTGGGCAAGAAATTATATAGTAAATGCATATGTTTTATCAGAAGAAGAAACAAAAATTACTGAAAAAATCTTTGATAAAAGTAATATCCCTTACATAAATCTTGATGAAGCTTTAGAGTTTTCAAAGATAAAAATTGCCTTAAGCAATAATACGATTTTATATTATTATTAGTTTACCAGATAATGAACCATGTTCATCATATCTAATAAAATCTGTCAAGAGAAATAAATTAATAAATAAATTTGAATTCGAAAATATTATAGAATGTAATAACTTAGCTATATGCAATCCTAGCGACTTGGAGGATATCACCAATTCTACATGCATACCGCGCCTATTGAAAAGCAGAAAACCATCTTGTACCACGATCAACAATCAACATGTCCCATCAGTCGAACTATTATCACCTGGATTATTATTCAATATAAGGGAACAATAAAAATGGCCAACGAAGACGTCAACCTAACCGGAACCTATTTAACACTAGAACTACCGAAGCACAAGTCTGTAATTTTAACAATTTTTTACACCTTTAATCTGATACACATTCAAGTTCGAATTAGTAATTATAAATGGAAAAAGTTTTTTTAATATTTCGTAATGATTAATCTTATTGAATTTTAACATAAATCTGAAGAGAATTCAAGAAATATGTAATTCAATGAAGGAAGAAATTGAGTATCCGTCAATTTGACGGGTCTTGGTAGTTCTAGTGTTAATACGTTTCCACACAATACATCAGTAACAGTAGACGACAGATCATACAGATATAGCGAAAGGACATATTTTAAACCGATACCAGCCGTTCTGCAAATATCCAGCCAACAAGAAGAAATTCAAGAGTCCTATCCCTAGAAATGATCAGAGAACTTCAGATGAACAACACCAAATTTCTCAGTTTAATAGGAAGCAAGAGTGAAATCAGCATCATCACCAGCTATAGCTTAGGCTCCATACTAGTCATCCTTTTCATCAGTGCAGCAGTAATCGCCTTTCTTCATCGAAGTACCAAGCTTACCAACATCAACATTACCACACTTGAAAAAGAAAAAGAAGATCCTTCAGCCGAATCTGCATCAGGGAACAGTACCACTCCTAAGCCATCCAGGGTCAATCACATCCCTTATTTCTAGAAGGAAGCCAATCGAGGCCGTTTGGATTTAAGAAGGGAGGAGTTAACGCATCATCTTTTGTTACTATAATTTCACAAAACATTAAAATAAATAACTTCAAAAATGCTGACACTATGTCTAGACACAACATGCGCATCCAGGCATCGTGGGAATCAGTGCCGCTGCAACGAAGTCACGTGGCAATGCAGGTGACAACGATAGGATAACGTAGCTTAGTTCTACTTTAAGAATCTAATTGTAAGACAGTCTTGTTACATACAGAATTTCTAAGGGTCTCGGTGAAAAACGCAAAATAAATAAATATCTAATTTTCAAATATACAAAATTCCTTAACGGACAAATCTTCATACAAAAATCCATCCACTTCAACAAAAAATGTAACATTCTCAGACGCAACCTGATCGCGTTGGCCTTTTTCACAAGCTTTTCTGGCGATTAAAAAACAAAAAAAAGCATCCGCGGGGGAACGTAACTTGACCCACCCGGAGATCTAGCGCAGAGAAACGCGCGGTAAGCAAGTTGCGCAGGTGGGAACAAGTTCAAGGGCGCGTTCCCCCGAGGTGGACAATTTTCCTTGCCACCACCGGCGGTGGAAATTTTGGCCCCTATTCCCATAGTCACGTCACCCATTGGAAAATGTGACAAACCAGTTTTCGTATTCTTATAATCACCTAAGTGACAATTGTCATAAAAATGAGAGTGTGGCATTCCCGAAGCCATTTATAATTGCATTTCTCACGATTGTGAATGGCCGTTGCGCGCATAATATGAAAAACCATCTTCTAGATTTGATTTATTTAATAAAAATTTGGATTTCCCTGTAAAAAATAATAATTTCCAATTATTTTACGACTGAAAGCTATTTAGGGCCATAATTTTATATTAAAATACATACGTGCATATCTTTCCAACTAATTTCAAACGAAAAATTGTAAAATAATTTTTTTTTGTAGTTATAACGAAGAAAATCAGGGAAAACTCCACATTCATTAGGAACGGCATTGTATTTGCCCTTAGCTACATGGCGCGCGACAGAGAACGTGCGAGCGCCACATTGTAATTCCCACTTAAATCATCAAAAATATTAAAATAAAACATATTTCTTACCCTTTGTCAGTATCCATTTAAAAAAATCGTAGTGTCACCTACAAATTCCAAGTAATAAAAAATGACATCTTTCAGTGACATTTGCTACAAAAAATGACTTCGAGAATGCCACCCTTAATTTTGTCACATTTTAACATACAAACTTTTTCCTTGTCACTCGACTATGAGAATACCTCTTCAAAAGTGACGTGCCAAAAAATGTGAGGGGAGAAAAAAGTGAGGTGACTATAGGAATAGGGGCCTTTAATTTGTTGAGTGTTGTCTAAACTCTTGACCGCGGCGGGCGCGTCCCGAATTTTTAAGAGTGTTGTTTAAACTACAATACGATCGGCGGCGGGCGCGTCACCGGTTTTCTAAAAGAGTGTTGTTCTACCCATCATCCGCGGCGGGCGGTCCCCAAATTCTTTCAAACCGGGCGGTTTCAATCAATGTTGAAGAAGTGAAATTAATTGAGGAAACATAAATATTCTTATACTTATAATACGGAAATAATTTTAAAAATAGTGATAGAAATCCGATTTATTGGATTTGTTTAAGATGCCGTAAAGATGGTGTTTCTATATTGAATATACGCTAAGGTTTTCGTTACTTTATAAAATTTTAATTATATTTTAGTTGGCAGAGGTTTAAAATTGAAATGTTCAATGTGCGCCAGTTTTCAAAAAAAAAAAATATATATATGTACAATTATTAACGTGTAAAATGATAACGATGTGTGTATTATTTAAAATACAATAAATAAAATCAATAAACAGTTGAACTTGTTCATCTTTTAATAAACAAAAAAAAAAATTAATAAGACCAAAAAGAACGGTTTATATAACAAAACATTAATAACATAACAATTAAATAAAAAATATTAGTAGTGTGTTATTTATAACATAGAGACATAACATAACAATTGGCGCAGCCGGTAGGATCCGGGAGAGGCCACAGAGCTAATACTTTGCCGATTGCGATCGACAAGGCCGACGACCTCGGATCCTATCAAGAATCTTCGCTCGGGGGTGTACAACCACGGTGCCTCTGCTCCAGGCGAGCACGCGCTCACCCCCCATTGTATAGCATCGCGGGATTTTTAGTGGGTTTCATCCCGGCCCAGGAGACGCCCTATGTCCGAGGGCCAACAAGGGGACACAAGAACACCAGTAACTCCCCCGCCGAGGGACCACCAACTAACCACACCAGGACCCTCAACCGTACCAGGAGCCAGCGACACCCCAGCGTCCTGCCAGGTCACTCAGCGAGGGACTTCAACGCCACTAACAACACCTCAAACCCCAACAACTTCATCAGAAACACCCCAAACATCCCCCAGACGTCTACGAAGTGGGACACTCCTAGGGGAAGAAAACAAACAAGTAGGTGGACATGTTTGCCGAATGGATGATAACCGCTTGCCACGTAAACTTCTCTGGCGAGACCGTCCTGCAGACTGGAGAATACAGCGATCGGCACCGAAGAAAACCTGGTTGAAGAATATCGAGGGTGACTTAAAGAATCAACGATTATCAGTTACCGAGGCTCGAGACACCGCCAAAAACCGAGAAGAATGGAAGCGAATCGTGAATAGAGTTCGGGACCCAGCGGCACCGACAGCAGCGTATCCGTTGCGGGGACGTCCCGCTCGGACCGCCAGCTAACGGATCAAAGAAGAAGAAGAAGAAGGTGTTACTTTAAAATTAGCTAAGATACTTAAGCGGGCGCAGGAGACTGGTAAATTCAACATAATAATATTCAAAATATCGTTAGTGGAGTGTTGGAAGAAAATATATCTATATATCTACGAAATTATATACAATTAGTTCTATTTCTTATTAAAAATAGTTAAATGAAAGTAAATTCAACATAATAATAATCAAAAATCGTTAGTGGAGTGTTGGAAGAAAATATATCTATATATCTATGAAATTATATACAATTAGTTCTAGTTCTTATTGAAAATAGTTAAATGAAAGTAAATTCAACATAATGTAACGGCCGCCCGCTGGAACATATGCCACCTACACGCCTTAACGGTGTGCCCCGCCAGTATGTGCAACCCCAAACCATAACTCACACCAAGGTTCCGTAAATTTGCTGTTAAATTAGCCTAGAAATAAATGAACTGAAAGATAAAACCTGAGGTTTACGGCTTGCATCGCACACAAAAAGGCTTGGAATTCTTAATCCCTTTTGTTTGATTAACTAATCAACGGGATTATTTGACCCCCCACGCATAATCAAACCAGGAACAACAGTACATTTTTATCCCAGGTAAACTCCCTAAACTGCAAAGAAATAAAGGAAAAAGGCTACAATAAGGACGCGATTGGCACGATCATTATTAGCAGTCACTTTGTACACATATTGTCATTCTTTTTACTCTTCAAACGACTAAGTTGAAATTTCGGTTATTGCGAAAGTATGAAAAGAAAATGTTTCTATTAACCGTAGCACGCTTCGGAAGGCAAAGTTTTGCTAAATCCCTATATAACAAAACAAAAAGAAATTTTTTTTTATATAATTAACTTTCTTCAACCCTTGTCTTTCGGACGACACCGCTCGATGGTAACGGTGGAACTTGCCCACCCACCCGCCTACGGATATCCAAAAGGCACAATAACAACGGAAAATATACGAAGAAAAGTATGAGCTGTTTTATACCGTTTATACCAAAACCCTCATAGCTACGCCAAAGATGCAAATTCTCCCATAGAAATCTGGACAACCATACATTCTCTCCTTATAGTGGAGTCAGATGAGCATCAAATTTTAGTGAAAAGGGAATTGTCTCCAGAGTAAAATTTTTTTTTTGGAACATGTTAGTTACATCGAATACTATACGAGATGGACATTTTCTACCTCCAGCAACCGCCGCTACGTAAGTTATCGGCCATTATGTCAAAAACTTACCATTTTGGTCGTTCTTTCTAAATATAGATGCGTATATCTCGGCATGTGTAGGTCCGAAAAAATTGAAAAAAATAGAGGTTGTTCGTTATGATATTGGCTACCAGCGGTTACAATATGAAATCCTTATCTGCTCACATAACCTCAAAAAAAATCAAAAACTAAAGAAACTACAGAATTTTGGTTTTTTGGTGATAACTTCGAATATTTTTAGTGAAATTTGATGAAATTTTCAAAAGTTATACTTTATAATGGGAACAATAACTGGTTAAAATTTCAAGTCAAGATATCTAATACAAGGCTCAAAAATTGACTTCAAATTTGAAAATTGATTGGCCTATCAGTTTTGTGCATCGCTTCGTATGAGGTTCTTACTTTTTTTTAAATGTAGCTTCTTTTATGCACTTTTGATGGTGAAAAAGAAAAAATTTTAAACTTGAAGAAAAGTGAAAAAAATCGAATCGAAAATCGACAATTTTTGCATTTTTTCGTCAATTTTTTAGGAAAATTTGACTTTTTTTGGCAAAGTTCAATTTCTATTAAATTATTAGTTCATTTTTGACATATGATGATCGAAAAATTGACTTTTATCAAAAAATGTGATTTTTTTCTAAAAAAATTGACGAAAAAATGCAAAAATTGTCGATTTTCGATTCGATTTTTTTCACTTTTCTTCAAGTTTAAAATTTTTTCTTTTTCACCATCAAAAGTGCATAAAAGAAGCTACATTTAAAAAAAAGTAAGAACCTCATACGAAGCGATGCATAAAACTGATAGGCCAATCAATTTTCAAATTTGAAGTCAATTTTTGAGCCTTGTATTAGATATCTTGACTTGAAATTTTAACCAGTTATTGTTCCCATTATAAAGAATAATTTTTGAAAATTTCATCAAATTTCACTAAAAATATTCGAAGTTATCACCAAAAAACCAAAATTCTGTAGTTTCTTTAGTTTTTGATTTTTTTTTGAGGTTATGTGAGCAGATAAGGATTTCATATTGTAACCGCTGGTAGCCAATATCATAACGAACAACCTCTATTTTTTTCAATTTTTTCGGACCTACACATGCCGGGATATACGCATTTATATTTAGAAAGAACGACCAAAATGGTAAATTTTTGACATAATGGCCGATAACTTACGTAGCGGCGGTTGCTAGAGGTAGAAAATGTCCATTTCGTATAGTATTCGATGTAACTAACATGTTCCAAAAAAAAATTTTTACTCTGGAGACAATTCCTTATGTTTTGCTCATCTGACTCCACTATTATGGTGCATCCACACTACGCGGACTTAGGTCATACGCGCTTTTGCCTCTTTTTTTCATATAGAGTTTAATGCCTTTTTTTGCGATATTTTTAATGGCAAAGGCAGTACAGCCAAACTGCGCGGACCAAAGGCTGTGCTTAAAAAGGTATATTGTACGTCTACACAATACGGGCTTTTCAAAAGCGCGTATGTTTTTTCAAACAAAAATTGATTTGTTTTCTCAATTTGCTTACGATTCAGAACTCATGCGCGCTTTTGTCAGAGGCCGTACGGCGAAAAGCGCGTAGGATCTAAGTCCGCGTAGTGTGGACGGCCCATTAAGCTAACCAACTTTGTGCTACTGACTGCTGGTTGTGTGTATGCAGGTTCTCAGCTACGAGCCAGCTAAAAGAGAGCACCAAAATCACAAACGTAATCGACTGTGGTTGTGTGCCGGTGTACGGCGTCGAACACCATTGAATGGCAGCGAGACGCAGCAAGCTTGAGTGTGGACTTAAGGCAGAGAGAATCGAACAAAGGAGCCGGAGAAAAACGCCGCAGAGTCCGAGAACTAAGAGATGTACATTTTTGGTTTTGGAAAAACGAGAGATTGCTTAAGTGACTGGCGAGCAGTGCGGACGTAAATTTTAAAACGCTAACTAGAATTGTGTAGCGGTGCTGAGTCATCAAGTTTTCTTCTGGCAATGATTTTTTTGTAGAGCAGTTCTAAAGCCGGGCTGGAGATTCTTTTTGTGAGTGACCTGTACTCTCTTTGGAGATTACCTTTTGGAGTTTACCTGATGATTGGTGTTGCGGAATAAATTTAAGAAGGAGAACCGCTAAATTTGACGACATGTGTGCTGTGAGAAGGCCGAAAATCATGTATCTCTGTGAAGATCAGGATGATGGGAAAAGCCCCCATTTTGTTCTGGATTAGTGGCGATGTGCGACAGGAAAATGGCAGCAGTGATGGTGCATTGTGTTTAAGGAGTGACGCCAATAAAATTCTTGGAAATTGGCAGCGGAGTAAATATATTTAACGCTATTTCTTTTTTTTTCTCTTCTTTAAATTTTTTTTAAATTATTTACATGGATATGCATGAATTTCCGTAAACATTTTAATGCGAAATATATTTTGAAATCATCTACATCATATAAAATAATTATATATAAGCTGCCGAATTGGCATATTGAGCTAAGAAAATTACGTCCTTAAATGCTACATCAAGCTGCAAGAATTTATATAAACATATTTTAATACGAATTATATTTTAAAATCACCTACATTATATAAAATAGTTATATATAAGCTGCCGAGTTGGCATATTGATCTAAAATTACGTCCTTAAATTTTAAACATTTACATGGATAGGCATGAAGTTATATAAACATATTTTAATGCGAATTATATTTTGAAATTACCTACATCATATAAAATAATTATATACATAAGCTGCCGAGTTGGCATATTTGGTTAGAATTAAAGCGAATTTAGTAACCCAGGGAGTTTATTGGGCTTCGGACCTAATAATCAGTAGGTCTCCAACAATATCTAGTAATGACTAGTAAATTTTATTTAATTCCGTAGTGCATTTGCGTGTACTTAGGTATCAGGGTAGCGCACTGACATATAGAATGGACTGCTTATGAGAAATTTTTCATGGCACCAATTTGTTCCATAGGCTAAAAACCTTTTTTCACTCCATGTAAACACCGGAATCACTTTTGAAATTTACATTTTTTTAAATACGTACTTAAAACATTAAAACAACACAAATATTTTGTTTAAAAAAATTAATAAACACTATTTTCACTTTTTCACCTTTTAAAATGCCTTTTTTTCATTAATTTGCAAATTTTATGTGTATCTGATTTAAGTTCTTAACGCCTGTCTTAGCAACTGACATTCTGTATGTCAAAATCCGGGGGCTTATGGGGAAAAGAGTAAAAGATATAAACATCACTATACCCGTCTATTTTTTTCTAATTGATTTAACGCAAAAGATATAAACATCACTATACCCGTCTATTTTTTCTAATTGATTTTATTTCTGAGTGCTTCTGTCAGTTTGGGGGCTTATGGATGAGCGAGTGACTATACCTTTTTGGTGCCATCGGTTTGTATGGGAATAATTGCTGATGAGCAGTCCATTATTATATGTCAGTGGGGTAGCGGAAATAGAGCTAGAATAGGATACTATTTGATATAGAGCGTACTTGCTAGAGAATGTCATTAATTAGGAAAATGGAATACCAATAAGCGATTAAATTGCAATGGGAATGTCTGACGAATGTCATTACATTTAATACGAGTTAAGTTTCTGAAAGTTTAGCACGAAACGAGCTATGACTATCTGACTAAAGGGATCCCTTCAGTTTTACGTTAATATATCGAAACCAGTAAATAACCTGATAAACCTAGAGAGTTTTAGTAATATCCACTTTTTTATTATTCTCAACCATTCCCAATAATATTTATACATAGAGAAGAAAACGTCTGTGACGCCAAGTAGGCGCAAGAATTAGTATTTAGAACGAAGGAGTTTTCCTTTCGTTTAGCTATAAGAAGTCGATTATGAATTAGCGACTAAATCTTTTGATTGTAGTATGGAGGTGTAAGTTCCCTTTGAATTCTTGTTTAGAATTAGATTATTGACATACGGATGATTTGGTTGTAACTTTTGAAGAGTAAATTTATATTTTGATTCCGTCCCGATTAATTGCTTGACTTATATTAGTTCACAAGGAGTGCATTCCTCTAGATTAAAATAATGCCTTTAGAATATCTATTGAAGTAATGTTAGTATTAAAAGTAGTAACTGAATTGTTTATTGATAATAAAAATATTTGAATTGTATCGAAGCTAGTTATGTATAAAGCGGAACCGGACTCCAAAATCCCGGTATCTAAGAAATATGACTCCGCCTGGCAAGGCGTGAGAGAATTCATTTCCATGTCAGAACTTTCTGAAAAGCCAGACGCTGATTCGGCATAAAATAATTACAAACGAGTGTACATGACTTGTCCCTGCCCTGAGTTCTAATCGCGACGCCTCGCAGTAATGTTCAATTAAACCCGCTTTAAATAAATAGTTTTTGTTTCGTTAATAAATAATAATTTTATTCAACCAATAAGTGTTGTGTTTTTTCTTGCTCGTAGTGCTTACGAGCTTTTAATTTTTTTTTTCTTTTTTCGGTCCACCCCGCCCAACCGCGTAACTGGCGCAGTCGGTAAACGCAAAACTCGCGAATACTTAAGTTTTTTAATTTTTATCGGTAACGTTCGAGAAGAATAAACCGAAATACGCGTCGACATTAGGTAAATTCGCGAAGAAAAAAACCTAAATTCGATACAAACGGCAAAGGTTAAAATAAATAAGTGCGAGTGCTAAACAAGAGTGACAACTAGGCCTAAAAACGTCACTTAAACCAGGAAGTGAGGTTGCTCCTGATATTGTGCTAAAAACAATAATAAATTAAAAACGTTAATATAAAAGTGTAAAGCGGTGTATGTCCGAAAGAAGGCGAAAGAGGGAATCGCTGTTCAACTCAAGCAGAAACATAGTGAGCCACGAAATGGAGGATCAAATTAGTGAACTACAAAAGAAACTAAGGGAACGTGAGGAAGAAATTGCCCAATTTGCTGTTGCGGTGAAACAATTAGTAGCAAATCAAAATCAAGAACCAATCGAAAGACTAGCAGCTGCAACACAGGAACTCAATTTAAGAAATGTAGCAGATCCTAGGCAGAGGATTTTAAAGGAACTCAGGCACATGAGTACATTTACTGGACGAGGTGATGTGTCAATAAATTCCTTCATCACGAGTATGGAATTTTTCCTCAACGCAATTGTGGACCCACAACTACGAAAGGATACAACCAGGATGATTTTTCTTGAGAAGATTCAAGGCGAAGCCAAGGAAGCAGTTATAAACATTAGGGAATCCGACAACTGGGAGCTGATAAAAGCAACATTGAAGCTCCGTTATAAACCCGACGTCGAACCGGCGGAAATCTATCGGAGAATTAGCGGATTAAAAGTAAAAACAGTAAGTGAGCTAGCTATAGAATTACAGAAAATTAAATTTAAAACAGATGAGCTTATTATATATTATAAAAATAATACGTGTATAGATTTAAGTAATGTTGATTCACTCCTTGCCAATACAGCAAAAGAAATGTCTCAAGGAGTGCTTTTAGATAAAATGTATCACATGACCAATATTTTAGAAATTATCAAGGTAATGCGTGAAAGGCGTTTTGAAGATGCTGGAAGATTAGGGATGAATTTAAAAAATGAAAGTTTTTAACTTCAAGTAGAGCTGTCGAAAATTTTAAAAATAGAAATGAAAGTCCAAATTATAATAACAGACAAAATTCAGGACAATTTAAATAACAGACTGGACAGACTTACAACAACAACTACAGACAAAACTTGGGAAACCACCGCTCACAAAACGTTAATACGGACCAAAGACGTTTTTATTATTCAAAAAATCAATATAGTCCCAATAATTATAACTCCGGGCAGTTCAGACCCAATTTTACACAAGGTAACTTTAGAGGTCATTCATTCTCGCGGCGAGATCCGACCACACCTATGGAAGTGGACAACGTCCAACCCCTCAGAACTAATCGAAGTCAATTTGCTCAGAAAAACTACAACTCAAAACATATTCCGAGCGAAAATAGATACGAAAGGGTAGCCGGGGATGTCGAAGTAAACCAGGTTGGAATCTCAGAAAAAACAGAAAAGTTTTTTCTAAACTAGCCTCGGACGAATTACCAAAAATCCAGATCACCATCAATGGCATAAAATATACGGCCCTAATCGATACAGGATCTTCGTTTAGCATTATTGATGCTAAATTACCTAATTTCTTTAAAATTAAAGTAACGCCATTAAAGTTCACCACTGTTACGGGAAAAGACCGTATAAATTACGAAGTGCATACACCACCCCCAGAAGAGCTTAAGCTTCCACCAGGAGGTATTATTCGTTGGAAGATTAAAAAACTAAAAGGGGAGGTTCCTTTGATCGGCGATGAAAAAATCGGTTTTTTTTTACATATTATCAATCTATAATATGTTAAAAACATGATCCTAAAACCGTTTTGCATTTAAAGGGTAAGTTCAAAATTGTCGTCACAAACGCATTTCCAAAAGGCGAAATTGGTTTAAACGCGTTTTTCGGAGACTTGATATTTTCAGTGCGCGGTACAATGTATCTCGAGAACCACTTATCGGATTCACTTGAAATTTTAAAGTCTTGTGTAAAATTCAATTTAGGGGGCCTTGGTCCATTACTAATAATATATTTTAATAATAAACAATTTTACGCTTGTCTTAAACAAACAAAACACGCTCCAAAACACGACCTTAATTTTCAAGTGGATAACTTTGCCTGTTCTTTTTATCAAAATTTCGGAAATTTTGGTTCAAGGGCCCCTAAATACGTTTATTTAACAACTTAAAAAATGTTTATGTTTCAGTGACCCCTACGACCCTGGGGAACGTACCGCGCAGACGCATGCATGGCGCGCAAGGCCTCACGGCGATTTGGCTGGAGTCGCCATTTTGAATTGAAAGAGGGGGGGGGGGGGGGAAATAAATTTAGGGACTCTTTTTATCAATAAACATTGTACAAAAAACCGTTTGTTCATATTACATTTCTTTATACCTCAAAAAAATTCATCAAAGTGACGAACTTTTCAGAGTCGATCAGAGGAACCTCCCCTTAAACAAAATTATCAATTCCTTATCGGTATGGATTTACTAAATAAACTAAAAACCGACGTCGATATTGACAACCAACACATTTCTCTCAACGGCCAAATATTACTATTTTTAAATAAATCTTATTCGATGGACCAGGTGTGTTCACTGGAACCGGTAGAAAATGATTACTTAAAACGTCTCCAACTCAATGATTTAAACCTTGAAGAATACCAGGCAGTTGTCGATTTAATTAAATAGTTCGAATATCTATTCTTCAAAGAAGGTGATAAGTTGACTAGCACTCCAAGCATTCAACATGAAATCATCACGACCTTGGAAAACCAAATAAACGCAAAACTTTACCGGTACCCGCCTAAACATGAGCAAGAAGTTAGGCGACAGATTGCGGATATGGAACAACAGGGAATAATACGCAAAAGTAACTCCAAGTATTCCAGCCCATTAATTGTAGTACCGAAAAAGAGCGATAATTCCGGTGAGAAAAAATTTCGGGTAGTCATTCACTACCGAAAATTAAATGAGGTAACAGTGGATGATAAGTTCCCACTGCCCAACATTGATGCCATCCTAGATAAACTAGGCCGAGCCCAGTATTTTTCCACAATCGATTTGGCGAAAGGTTATCACCAAATCCTAATAAGAGAGAAGGACAGGAAGAAGACGGCATTCATTACCCCACACGGATTTTATGAATATAATAGGATGCCATTTGGCCTGAAGAATGCCCCAGCGACGGACGTTCCAAAGGCTTATGAATGATGTCTTGAGGGAGTTCATAAATAAAACCTGCGTTGTATACCTTGATGACGTCCAAATATTTAAGTACATCCTTTCAGGAACACGTCAAAGCTATTTCGGAAATCTTTAAAACCTTAGTGTTCAGTTGCATTCCTAATTCCCACGAAAATAATTATTAAGCAAAAAATTCTTACAATAAATTCCATGTCTGGCCGGGTGTTATCAAAAAACCCCCAGACTGTAATCTGAGCCTTAAATTCCGGACGTGTCTATTTCCACCTTAAAACCCGAAACCCGAAACGCGACACCCGTAACCCGACACCCGAAACCCGAAAACAAAAACGCGAAACAGAAGAAGAAATATATCCACACCAGAAACCAGGTTTGATGTGTTGCGCGACTGTTTGATGAAAATCAAACGCGTTTGAAAATTTTAGTGCAACAGGCAGGCGTAACATAAACGGAACTGAAGTTTGTGCAACTATTTGCGTAGTGTGTGGGCAGTCACATATTTTTTGGCAAACACAAATTTGCACAAATTGTTACTTCAACGAAACGAATAATAAATTAGAAGGGATGAATGCTAAAATAAAGTGTGTGGTTCCTTTAAACAGCAGCCTTCTAAGTTTCTTCACTCACTTCATCGTGCTCCTGAAATCTCAAAGCATCGAAAGGACACGGCCGACAACGTCACGAAAGTACCGAATTTCCGAGGACTGAGCAACGAAGGAACGGAGTATTCAACCGTCCTCACCGAAAAAGGCATGTCGTATGTGCACAAGGAGATCAAGTCGTCCAGTTTCATCACATTTTACAAGACCGATCCTCTCAAATTTAAATGTTCGACGAAACAAAATGACATGGAGTGGAACAGTCGGACATTGTCATAAGTTGGATCGAAACATAACAGAAGACAACATGAGAGTGCGAGCGGGCAATTTAGTTTACATGGGTTAACGTTCGACAGGTCTCAGTTTCCAAGCGGCAGAAATCAACGAAATGAAGCAAGGACTCTTTCAAGAGCAACTATCTAACACCTTCACTTCGATGGCCATGCAAATGTACATCATTAGCGCAAGCTTTCAGCAAACCCAGACATCAATCTTGAATGTACTGACAGACACACACCACGGAAAGCTAAACCCACTTCAGGTCACTCCTAATCAATTATCGAGGCAGCTTAAACAAATCAGAAATAACCTACCACCATCGCTCAGATTACCAGCGATCCAAGATGACATACTGCAGTATTACAATCTTATAGTCATCCAGGGGCGACCGACTCTGGGACACATCATTTTCAAACTCAGCCTACCATTAATCTCAACAGAAGATTTTGAACTTTTCAACATGATTCCAGTACCAGTACCAGGCAACAACACTTTCATTATGATTCAACCGTCATCGCAGTTTTTAATTGCAAACCGCCATCGGGATGAATATCGCCCATTGAAGGACTTGTCATTATGTGCACTAAAAATCAATCATCGATATCTTTGCAAACAAGCGCAACCACTGTTCAGACAAAACTCCAATATCAGTGCGTGCGAGATACAATTATTTAATAATATGCCGCACCCACCTACTTGCAAGATAGCAACGACAAATCAAAACTCTTACTGGATACCACTACATGACCCGAATCGTTGGATATATGTCATGAAAGAAAAAACCAAGGTGAACATGGTGTGTAAAGGCAAAGCTCAACACCTTCATTTACAAGGATCCGGGATATTGAGTCTACTGGAGGATTGTGTGATCAAGCAGCCTCACCTTAGCATCCAAGGTCATAAAAGAGTACCTTCAACAACATCATTAGCATACCTACTGTTTAGCAATCTAACGAATGCAACAAACTGGAAGGAACCACAGCTCATCGAGAAGAAAAACTACAGCTACCATCCCCAACTGCTGGAACTAAACTCACTAAAGGAACAATTAAATCAACTAAAAAACGACGAATTGATGAATATTAAACCACGAGAAGTGCATCAATTCCCCCTAGGATACATCTCCATAGGGTTAATTATAATTATAATGGTCGGCATTGCCTTTCGATACTTTCGCAGTCGGACAGCCCACAACAGAGAAAACAGGAAGACACCAATACCGCAACCCCGAGTCAGTCTGGCCAGAAGAGAAGCCAAGAGAATTAATTTTAATGAATAATTAGTTGTTAAATAGCATTTAACGCGGGGGAGGATGTTGAATCTCCTACATAAAAACATAAAAAAAAAAAATAGAAAAAATTAGCATAGACATAGAATAAGCGCAAAAGTAAATTCCTTCACACCGTAATTCAATATCATTTCCTGCACTTGCATCAAAAAGCTTTGTTTGTACTCATAGTACAAATTTAGTTTATCATAAAAATCAATCAATTTAATATATCACATAAATTTTCATACAGTACAAATTTAATAAGACAAAAACAAAAAAACCTTTTTTGTTATCATAATATTTTTCCCATTCAAAAGTAAAAACATTTATTATCTTTAAATTTTCATTTTTCGGCATGTAAGCATGTTGACCAGCAACATTAGAATTTCTGATAAAACATCAAGCCAGACGTAATCTGATCCGTCCGGCCATGAGAAAATATGCGAAGCGGCTAGGTAACGCGAATTTCCTTAGAGAATCGGCAGATGCTCAGAAATTCTAATGTTGCACAAAATGCATAGAACATTCTTTTAGCAAAGTAAGCAGTTTTGTGTATATAAAAGAAATTAATGGATAATTAAATGGTACAGTTATTAATAAGACTTCAAGCGTTTAATTTCTAATTGTCCTGTGTTTGGGTGTTTTGCTCAAGCACAAACTATACAAATCAAATCAACAAAGCAATCTTTGTCAAGGTGAATCACTTTGTCAACATTTTTAAATAACTTTGTCAAGTGTAACACCTTGATAATTTAAAAAGGAAACTTTGGACAATCAGTCCACCGGGAAGTCAAAGAACTTCTCGTAATAAACATTGGTGACCCGACGTGATCGGGTGTAGCACTTGTATCACACAACTCACATCTTCGCATCAATCTCGGGAGCTAATCAACAGCTGTCATCATGTCGAAGACTTTGGAGGAATTAATGCAGGACCAATTCTATTTGGGGCAAGAGATCCAGAGAGTCGTCAGCAATTATAAGAAAGACCCAGCGGACCGAAAAAACAGGCACTATTACTTGGAACGCATCCGGCGGCTAGAAGATAATTGGCTATCTTTTGAAAGGAATGACATCGATCTTAAGGAGCTTCCCAATGCCAAGACTCATGAATACACGACTAAAAATTATTACACAGCGATTGCCAAGATATTTCAAGAATATCGGGAGCTGTTTGAGGAAAAGTTGAAGGAATTTCCCAGGCCATCTGCAACACCAACTCCAAGGCAATCTGCAACACCAACACCCAGGCAATCAAAGGTTCAAATTAATGTGACAAGCCCAACCGAGGCTGAAATTGCAAATACTGAAGAAGTCAAAAGGATGAAGAGGAGGCAGCAATCAGTACTCCAATCCTTAAATCGTTTAATGCAATCAATTGACAGGAACCAGATGCATGACACGGTTTACTGCAAGGTAAAACTTGAAGCAGTCAAACATTATTGGTCCCAGATTGAGGAATTAAACAATAGGCTGTGGGAATTAGTTGACGATCCAGCCAAAATCCATGAGGATACCGATAGTTACATCCAAGCTGAAGAAAATGTGCAGCACCTACTCGTAGCATTGACAACCAGATTGCAGGAGCAAAGGCAAGGAGCCAGCAACAGCCAACAATCCAGCCAAGCATGCTCATTTATGAAACTTCCAAAGATAGAGCTCCCAAAATTTGATGGAGATTATCTGAAATGGAAGCAATTTCACGATTTATACACAGAAATGGTGCATAAACAAGCATTGGCCGACTGTCAAAAAATGTGGTACCTGAAAGCCAACATAGTAGGAGAAGCAGAACGTCTAATAAGATATTATTCGTTGTCAGAAGAGAACTCCACAGCAGCGTGGAGAACACTTCAAGATCGCTACAACAATCCAAGGATACTTGTTGCAGCTCTGGTCAATAAATTGTTATCTCAGCCTTCTCATGCAAACGAATGTGGAACGGCAACATCAGTAAAGAATCTACATGACATAACCCAAGAATGCCTTCTGGGCTTAGAAAATTTGGGAGTTTCAACTGAAAACTGGGACCCATTACTGCTTCACATCCTGCAGCGAAAGTTAGACAAGAACACTCATGCAATGTATGAGCAGTCCCTTGCAAATCCAAAGGAGTTAGCATCTTTGAAGGACTTCCTAGCATTCCTTGAAAAACGTTTCCAGGCGTTGGAGGCCTTAGGCGGAAAAGGGAATGTGAAACCAGAACAGCACAAGAAACCATCAAAGACATTCTCTTCACTTGCATCTACAATAACCCGATGCATTTTATGCAAACAAAACCATCAGCTGTACCAGTGCAAACAGTTCCTGCAAAAAACCCCCAGTGAGAGATTACGCGTAGTGCAAAAAAATAAATTATGCGTGAATTGTCTCAGAAACGGTCACCATTGGACCGATTGCAAATTACGAGCTTGCACCAGATGTACCAAAAAGCATAACACGCTGTTGCATTTAGATATTCACGAGGCTAAGGCCAATGCAAAGCCAATTGATCATAAGGATATAATCAAAACAGAAAGCTTACCTGGATCTAGCAGTAGCACATTATCCTTAACCACCAAAAATATGGGTTTTTCAACAGAATATGTCATATTGAGCACAGCACGTGTAAAGTTAATTTCCAATGACGGCCGAACTATAGAATGCCGCGTCATCCTGGATCCAGGATCACAAATCAATGTTATTACAAAACGATTGATAAAAAAATGCGTCTAGAGCCAGAAAAAGTTACACTATCAGTAGAAGGCATACAGCGAGCACCACAAAAGGCCAGAGGACGCATCAACATTATACTAGAATCCAACACTAGCGCTTTTAGTACCAGAATTGAAGCCTTCGTCATGCAGGAAATTACATCGTTGCAGCCAACTCAGCAATTAAATTCTACTGAATGGAAGATACCGAACAACGTTAGATTGGCTGATCCCCGATTTGACAAGCCGGCAAAAGTCGATCTACTGCTTGGTGCAGAACACTTTCTCCAACTGTTGTCAGTAGGACAGATAGACCTAGGACCCAACTTACCAACGCTACAAAATACCGTACTTGGATGGATCGTTTCAGGAAAGGTAACCCAACCGAATCAGATAAATTCAGCCAGAGCGATATGAAACATTCTTACTGAAGAAGGAAGACTGATGTAATCGAAAAATTTTGGAAACCGGAGGAAGCAGAGGAATCAACAACTGAAATGAGCGTTGCTGAGAAACGATGTGAAAAAATCTTCAATCAAACCACAAGTCGCTTGAGCAATGGACGATTTGTAGTAGCGTTACCATTCTCTCAAGATCCTAAGAGCCTGGGCGAATCCAGAACAATAGCACTGCGCCGCTTCTATGCGCTCGAAGGGAAACTCATGAAAAACAGTCAATTGAGAAAGGAATATGTAGCGTTCATGGAGGAGTATATACAGCTTGGCCACATGCAACTGGCAACCAGTGACAGTCTTCTAAAACCAAACTATTATCTGCCACACCATAGCGTTCTTAAGCCAGATAGCACCACTACAAAGTTACGAGTAGTGTTTGATGCATCAGCCAAGACAACATCTAATAAATCGTTGAATGATATACTTTATGCTGGGCCGACAGTACAAGATGAACTCTTCTCAATTCTCTTACGGTTTCGACTCCCACGGTTTGTATTCACAGCCGACATACAGAAAATGTACCGGCAAATAGAAGTGCGCAAGGAAGATCAGCAATTCCAACTTATTTTTTGGAGGAAGGATCCAAATGAGCACGTTAAATGCTACCAACTTCGAACAATTACCTATGGTACCACTTCAGCGCCATATTTGGCAACAAGATGTCTTCAAAAGCTCGCAGAAGATCGAAAGGAAGCATATCCATATGGAGCACAAATCCTCAAACACGATTTCTATGTAGATGACGTAATGACTGGATCAAATAGCGTGGCCGAGCTCTTGCAGAGTCAAAAGGAACTAAACCAGCTGCTCACAGAAGGCGGGTTTACACTAAGGAAGTGGTGCTCTAATCATGCCAAACTACTTGAGCACATAATGCCGAAAGATCAAGAGATACAACTTGATTTCACTAGCAATCAGGAAGATCACGTAAAAACATTAGGATTAATTTGGTTTCCAAAGAACGACGAATTTAGTATATCAGTGTCCAAAAATGACGCCAACCGAGTAACAAAACGGACCGTTGCATCAGACTTAGCAAAAATATTTGACCCATTAGGCATGATCGCTCCAGTTGTTGTTAGAGCAAAATTGTTTCTTCAAGAACTATGGGAGCTAAAGATGGATTGGGACGCCGCGATTCCGCAAGAACTGTATACCAGATGGATAGAGTTTCGGCAACAACTTCCTTCCCTAAACGAAATAAAGATTCCACGACACATTTATGGTTATGGTGAAAGATATGCAGCTCCATACTTTTGCAGATGCCTCTGAAAAGGCTTACGGCGCAGCAGTCTACATTCGAGCCACTACTCAAGATGAAACGGTACTTGGTCGGCTGTTGTGTGCTAAGTCAAGGGTAGCACCCATAAAGAAAATTACAATTCCGAGACTGGAACTATGTGCAGCTAAGTTGGCAGCTGAATTAACTCACCGCGTCAAGAAGGATTTGCATCTGAGAAATAAACCGAGTTATTTGTGGACGGACTCGGAAATTGTATTATCATGGTTAAATAGTTCCACGGCAGCGCTACCAACCTTTGTTGCTAACAGAATAGCATCTATTAAAGGTTACTCTATACCAGAACAATGGTGTCATGTCTCATCAAGGGACAATCCGGCAGACATAGTGTCAAGAGGTCTATCACCAGACGCATGCAAAATTGTACACTGTGGTTTTATGGACCACTCTTTTTACATGGGAAGACGGAAATTTGGCCACCAGCGTTCAAACTACAAGAACCGATGACTAAGGTTAGCGTACCAACAGTATCGCTCACTACAACCACACACAACGATGCATATTTCGACGTAAGCTGTACAAAACACAATAACTCTTTCCGAAAATTACAGCGAATAACAGCTTACACACTCCGATTCATCAATCGCTGCCAAAGGAACCCAAGAGATACGAGAGAAGGAAATGCATTAACTTCTAAGGAACTCGATTAAGCATTATATTTGATCATAAAATCCATGCAGAAGGAGGAGTTCATGTTAGACATCAACCATTTAAAGCGACATCAGGAGGTCAACAAAAATAGCCCACTTTGCAGTTTGACACCATTTCTAGATGCAAAGGGAGCAATACGCGTCGGTGGAAGACTAGAGGCGTCAGGATTATCATACGACGCAAAACATCCCATGCTGCTGCCTTACGGTCATCCGCTAACACGACTATTATTAACTGATCTTCATAAGGAAAACTCACACATTGGGCCACAAGGATTACTCGCCACCGTTAGGCAACATTTCTGGCCGATTAAAGGAAAGGCTCTTGCAGTTATAGTTCAACACTGCACCACATGTACGAGAGCCAAGCCGAAACTATTTCATCAGTTGATGGGTAATATACCTGTGGATCGAGTGCAGCCCACCAGACCATTCATCAATGCCGGAGTAGACTTTTGCGGGCCAATTGCAATTCACTACAAGTTGAGGGGCAAGAGACCAACAAAAGCTTATATTGCAGTCTTTTGCTGCTTCTCTACCAAGGCAGTCCATTTCGAGATTGTCTCCGAACTAACAACCGACGCCTTCATTGCAGCACTTAAACGGTTCATCGGCAGGCGAGCACATGTTCAAAATCTCTACTGCGATAACGCAACCAACTTTGTTATGGCGAGCAATCAACTAAGTGAGTTGAAGGATGTCATTTATTCGGCTAAAGGCAGAGAAGCCATTACCAGCACCTGCAGCTCCAAATCCATCAATTTTCGTTTTATACCACCAAGAGCTCCTCACTTCGGCGGACTCTGGGAGGCGGCAGTCAAATCAGCAAAACATTTATTAGTACGATCCATGGCAAACGTATCAATGACATATGAGGAATTAGAGACAGCAATGATTGACATTGAAGCAGTGTTAAACTCACGCCCAATAACGCCACTATCTAATGATCCAAATGACCTCAGTGCTCTAACTCCTGGTCACTTTCTTATTGGGGAGCCCCTTACAGCAACTGTCGACCAAACTGGAAAGGAGTTACAAGGAAGTTTACAGAATAGGTGGAAAATGTTAACACACCTCAAGCAAAATTTCTGGAACAGGTTGTCACAAGAGTATCTGAGCGAACTGCAGCATCGTTATAAATGGAATACACGGCTCAATAACGTAAAAACCGGAACGTTAGTTATCTTAAAGGAAGACAACATGCCAATCATGAAGTGGCCACTGGGAAGAATTGTGAAGATTTACAAGGGGGAGGATGATTGTGTGCGCATAGTAGATGTGAAAACCGCTTCAGGCATCTTTAAACGAGCAATACACAGACTGGCCCCACTCTTAATGACAGAAGATGATGAAAAACGTGATGACGACCACGCCTTCGGATCAAGTCAACGAAACGAAGAGAACGAACCAGAAGAGACACCAAGTAAAAGGGTACGGCGAACAACATCACCGTCCATACTAACGCTTTTGGCAATATGCTTGATCCTACCAATCATTATGGCATCCAATATAGAAGTTAAACGTTTTAAAGAGCATCATGGATTAAAGTTTGAAAACGTCGGCAAAGTTGGCTTAACATCAATACAATGGGACATCATCGTATACTTTGATCTGCAACCGTTACAGTCACAGTACGAAATTTTCCTCAAGGGGCTTACAACGTTTCACCAACTCTGCAAAGAAATTAATCAAAGGCCAACATGTGAACAAATCATAGGGGAATTTCAACACATTCAGGAAGAATTTGAAGCAAGTGATGAATTGCTCAGTCTACAGCGTACGCCAAGTAGAATGAAACGAGGAGCGGTGAACTTTGTCGGAAATATGGCAAATGCATTATTTGGAGTATTGGACAACGACTATGCTGTAAAAATGTCAGAAACCATCGACAATATTCGAACTAATGAGGAGCATCTACTAGCACTAGTGAAGAATCAAACATCCATTATAGATTCGACAATTAACGTCATACGAAAGGACCAGTCAACAACAGAGGCAAGATTCAAGAACTTGGAAAACCGATATCAGCAACTCCTCAATACCGTCCATCCCGACACAGGAGAGACCTATGCATTAAAAATGCAAAACTTAGTGACGTCACTTGCTATACAAATGACGCTACTTACAACGAATTTGCGTCATGTCCATTCGTTGATCCTGGATATTTTGGCAGACACGCATCATGGAAGACTGAGCCCTCAGATCATATCACCTCGTCAACTGAAGGAGGAGCTTATGACTATTCGAAGCCACTTGCCACCATCATACAGCCTTCCGACCGATGGCCATAGCATGAGCAGCTTATACCATCTCATCACAGTAGCTGGTTGCAAGACTGACAAATACGTCATTTTTCATCTCAAAATACCGTTACTAAATGCTGATGATTCCGACTTATTTAAGATAACCCCAATCCCCACAGTAGTAAATAACACCTTTGTGGATATTCGGACAACTTCAAGGTACCTTGCCATATCAACACACTTAGAGACATGTACTGTCCAATGTCAGAAGTCGAGCTAAATCTTTGCTTAGCTATGAGCGACAGACGCATATGCCGACTTCAACAACCACTCTACCATCGAGGTGCTGAAATAGGCATGTGTGAAGTGTATCTCCTTAACGAGATGCCCACGTTCTCACAATGCCCAGTAGAAATACTACACCAACAACCAATTTGGATTCAACTTGATCATCCCAATGAATGGATATTTGCTATGAAGGAACCAACAATAACCAATATCGTGTGCAATGGAGAGCCATCCACCGTCACGCTCGAAGGAATCGGTCAACTGAAATTGGAACCAGAATGTATTCTGAAGCAGAAGTTGGCGACTGTTCAAGGGCACCACATTAACTTCAACAGCACTGCGACAGGTCATATCCGATACTCTAGTACTAAACCTAAAGTACCACAGGAAAGGAATTCTGATGCCATCTTCAAGATACAACAAGAAACTCTTGATGAAATACAGCAGCAGCTTGCGCAACAAAATCTAGAGCTGCCTAAGAAAATCGAAGCCCACAATAATCACCACAGCATCACCAGCTACCTCAGCATTACATTAGTAGCAGTCTTAATTATAGGAATTTTGGTGCGATATGGGTACATCAGATGCAGACGACCTGAGCGGCCTCAACCTAAACCCCGAACGCATGTTGGAGTAAGCGAAGGATTAGACTTTACCGTTGTTGTATAATTGAACATCGATCAAGGCGGGCAGTATGTTTGTACTCATAGTACAAATTTAGTTTATCATAAAAATCAATCAATTTAATATATCACATAAATTTTCATACAGTACAAATTTAATAAGACAAAAACAAAAAAACCTTTTTTGTTATCATAATTTTTCCCATTCAAAAGTAAAAACATTTATTATCTTTAAATTTTCATTTTTCGGCATGTAAGCATGTTGACCAGCAACATTAAAATTTCTGATAAAACATCAAGCCAGACGTAATCTGATCCGTCCGGCCATGAGAAAATATGCGAAGCGGCTAGGTAACGCGAATTTCCTTAGAGAATCGGCAGATGCCCAGAAATTCTAATGTTGCACAAAATGCATAGAACATTCTTTTAGCAAAGTAAGCAGTTTTGTGTATATAAAAGAAATTAATGGATAATTAAATGGTACAGTTATTAATAAGACTTCAAGCGTTTAATTTCTAATTGTTCTGTGTTTGGGTGTTTCGCTCAAGCACAAACTTTACAAATCAAATCAACAAAGCAATCGTTGTCAAGGTGAATCACTTTGTCAACATTTTTAAATAACTTTGTCAAGGTGTAACACCTTGATAATTTAAAAAGGAAACTTTGGACAATCAGTCCACCGGGAAGTAAAAGAACTTCTCGTAATAAACAAGCTTTTTATCTCCTCAAGAAAATGCACTGTAAACTAATTATTAAAAGGTAAAATTCGTTGCCAGACGAAATTTAATGCTTTTGTTTTTCAACTTGAATTTTCTCGTGAGAAAAGAAATATGACGATTATGTTGTTCTTTTTGTTAATTTAAAAATTATAGTATTTAAGAAAAGTTGGAAAATAAATGAAGGCATTCAGAGATTATCTATTCACCTGAAACAAAGGCTTTTATTTCGCATATTACCAAGTGAGCCTACTTGGAACAATCATTCTAGTGTAGCAGTATCAAGCACTGTTTTACACATAACGTCATGCGCTTACGGGTACAAGAACCCTAAGCAAATTATAATCGAAACTTTAAGGCAAAAGAGTCTTAGACAGCAGTGACGATGATGCAAAAAGTGAAGAGCAAAATCCGCGCAATAATAGCGAGTCGTGCGATAAATCAAATAAGAGCTCATTAGTAGAAAAATTGCGGGATTGGTATCACATGTATCATCCGCCAAGGAAACAATGGCAAGCAATTTTAAATATTTTATACGAAGAAAAATTAAATGTGCCGCGTAGTTTAACTGGACTCATTGGAAAAAATGAAAAGATTACCACAAGAACGGTTCCTCCAGGAGAATACGTTCATTTCGGTATTAAAAACCTGTTAGAAAAACTTGAAATTGAATTAAAAGGCATACAGGAAATTATTTTGAATGTAAATATTGATGGACTCCCCTTATTTAAAAGTTCATCTTTGAATCTTTGGCCCATATTAGACAATATAATAAATGTTCCAAATTTTGATATAATTCTAATAGGAGCGTACTTAGGTAGAAGCAAGCCCAATAACATTGATATTTTCTTGCACGACTTTAAACATGAAATCAAGAATTTAAAAATACAAGGACTTACCATAGCAGGCAAATTTTCTCAATTTCAAATAAGAGCATTTATTTGCGATGCTCCAGCGCGTGCTTTTGTTTCTGCCACTGTGGGATACAACGCTTTTCATGGGTGTTCTAAATGCACGCAAGTAGGAGAAAGTATCGAACACGCTGTTGTTTTCAAAACAGTTGCCTGTACTCCAAGAGCAG